>CM067305.1:18712547-19385825 GCA_034231615.1 Meghimatium bilineatum | reverse complement strand
AGTTAAAAACAAACCACTAACCCTTATTTCAACACCTTCATACCAGCCCAGATCTGACAGCTTAGCCTGTCTTCTAGAACTAATCTCTTTCCGAACTGAGAGAGGGAGTTAGCGGAAAGGATTTGAGAGGCAGACTGGAAGAGAGAAGAAGAGTAGCTGAGGAGGATACAAGTGTTTGTCGCTAGCTCTAATCGGAAAGAAAGGGAACCTTGAAGCGTAGTGGGACGAGGTTAATCATTGCGCTATGAGACATCTGAATCTTTTCGCCAGTGATTAAGTTGGGTGGCGTTGCGCATGCACACTTTAACGTGACACTTCCGGTTCTTAGTGGGAGTTTCGAGACACGAGTCTTCTTCAGCTCGTCGTATGGACTGGCGCATGTCATCATCTTTCTCCATAACTTTCTGTCCATTATTCCGTGTTGATTACAAATCTTCATAAACCTCTTACAACATTTTGATTCAGAAACTAACTAGTGATAACACGTATTCTGAAAACGTAACTAGCACCCATGATAAAGTAACTAGCGATAACACATATGATAAAATAATAAGCGATAACACATATGATAAACTAACTAGCGATAACACATATGATAAACTAACTAGTGATAACACATATGATAAACTAACTAGTGATAACACATATGATAAACAAACTAGTGATAACACATATGATAAACTAACTAGTGATAACACATATGATAAACAAACTAGTGATAACACATATGATAAACTAACTAGCGATAACACATATGATAAACTAACTAGTGATAACACATATGATAAACTAACTAGTGATAACACATATGATAAACTAACTAGTGATAACACATATGATAAACAAACTAGTGATAACACATATGATAAACTAACTAGTGATAACACATATGATAAACTAACTAGTGATAACACATATGATAAACTAACTAGCGATAACACATATGATAAACTAACTAGTGATAACACATATGATAAACAAACTAGTGATAACACATATGATAAACTAACTAGCGATAACACATATGATAAACTAACTAGCGATAACACATATGATAAACTAACTAGCGATAACATATATGATAAACCAACTAGCACCTATGATAAACTAACTAACGATAAAACCTATGATAAACTAGCTAGCGATAACATATTTGATAAACTACCTAGTGATAAAACCTATGAAAAATTAACTCGCGATAACGTCTATGATAAACTAACTAGTGATAACAGCTATGATAAAATAATTAGCGATAACACACACCTATGATAATGTATTAATGCCACTCATTACTAATGTAAATTTTAAAAAAATCAAATATAAAGTAATGTCAATGAGAACTAACAAATAATTAAAAAAAAGAAATCAAAGGAACAAGGATTAAAAAAATAATGTATTAAATTAGTTTTTCTCGTTTCCTTTTTTTTATGTTACTGCGGCATTCTCCTACCCCCCCCCCCCCCCCACGTCGGATATCCTCTGACAGTTTGAATATTATTTATACTTTGATTATTCACTAACTAGATAGAGTCGGTCACAAACATTTTGTAATGTACATATTCCCTGATATAAGCAAGGTGTACTCACTCAACAGGGTTACCATATTGGCATTTTAAAGATCAAATTCGACAAATTTGGCCATTATAAAGTGTGTTTGGCTTCATGAATATTGAATATGAATATTTCGCCTTTTTTATTTTCAAAAATAGGAGCTACTAATCAACAAGTAACTTTGCAATATGTATTTCTATAAGCTAAAATTAAATTCCTAAATTCAGATGTTTTTGTTAGAAAGGATAAACTTAATATTGACAAATTTGCAAATTAAATATTGACTTTGTGGGCGTGTGTAGCAAATACGATAGAGACACCGACATGACAAAAGGACAAGCAGTAAGGAACTCTATCCTGCTGAAATATAGGTAGACCATTGTCCTACTTCAAGAGAGATCTAGTTGAGTATGAAAACGAACGCAAAAAACATTTATTGGGAAGTTTTCATAGCATTTACTTTCTGGTGCTTTCTGTTGTGTTGTATGGTTGTGAGAGTTGGACACTCACTGTGGACATGGAGAGAAGATTACAGGCTTTCGAGTACAAATGCTACAGAAGAATTCTACGAATTTCGTATATGGAACATAAGACTAATATGTACGTAAGAAATAAAGTATTGATGTGTGCAGGTGTTCAGGAGCCATTGCTTTCAATAGTGAAACGACGAAAACTAACATGTTTCGGACATGTATGCAGGCACGATTCCTTGTCAAAAACAATGCAGGGAACTGTCGAGGGTGGAAGAAGCAGAGGAGAACAAATAAAAGCATGGGCAGTTATATAAACAAACTCTGAACATTCAAATCTTGATAGTCTTACAAAGAAGAAAGTACTACATCAGTACAAGGGACGTAAAACAGTAATTTGTAAGGTTACCTTACATTTTCTCCCTTATATACTGTTCTTTATATAACTTGTATCGCCATATTTTTGATGGCGCGTGAAAGGGGAACAAATAATAACACTCTTTGTTACCTGTAATGCATGTCGTATGAAGCGACTAATGAAATTTGATGATAGAGCTAGCTGTGCTGTCCCATATGATTTCAAAGTGACTCAGGTTCAATGCTGAAGTCAGATGTGTCAGTACAAAAGGCGCAGATATCACGGCAAAGATATCTTTTTCTTTTTCAAGGTTACTTTGAAAATAACCTTTGTAAGTAAAAACCTTTGTAAGTAATATCATTTGTAAGTAATAACCTATGTAGGTAAAAATCCGCTGTAAGTAATAACCTTCGTAAATAATCTTTTCAAGCTTGCCTTCAAAGGAGGCCTGACACAACGCAATCCGTTCTACGGACAACGCAATCCGTTCTGCGGACAACGCATTCCGTTAAATCGACAACATTGGGTCTACAAAGTAAAGATTGCACCACCACCATCACCGTCATTACTACTATCACTACTACCATCACTATTATCACCACAACTACTACCACTACAACAACTACTACTACTACCACCACCACTGCAAAGTAATGAATAATAATATGCATTCTTATCACATGCACTGAGGCTGGGCAGCTGGGCTAGCACAGTTGTTGGGAACTGGCTTCCCATATGAGTGGTACTGAATTCATTCCCCAGTTGAGGAGGAAATGTTTTTCAGATTGCAGCAGTTCGCGGGTCGACTCAGCCGTACCGGATTAATCCAGGAAGTAAAGACTGTGAGGAAGAGAAGATGGCTGCCGCCTTCATATAGCAGAGCAACTGAAACGTGAGATAATCTCACACCCATACGGTATGAGTTAATGCTATGAGTTAAATTTACTAATCTCATTCAAAGGGAATTAACAGCGAAAATAGCATATGCAACATAGAATGGCTGTGTATTGCCCTTCGTTCCATTTATTGCACTGATAAACACGTTTTCGATGGCTCAAACGTTAAATTTGTTTCTGGGTATAATTGATCTGCTTATTTAAAAAATAAATATTATGATCGAATATGTTGATCGCAGATATCCTAGCCGCGCACATCAGACCACACAGCGTCACCACTGAAAAACAGCTAAATGTGTATGTTAGCGGCGCGTTACGGCCTGATATAACCAAAATAGACTTATGTCTTAGGTTGAAATGAACGTGCCTCGGCTAAGAGGCTTAATCCCCCATTTAACAAACAAAGTTAGCGGCGCACAGCTAAAATAGACATCATAATTTAAGTAGTTAGGAAACATTTTTACAGAAGACGACAGAATTAATAGAGAAATTAAAAACCCAGCGATCAACATGGTGATCAAATGCCAGATAATAAACACCATCTGTATTCCAACATTACGTTACCAGTACCAGACATGGCCCCCAGACAACAAAAAAACTCTTGAGAAAGATTACAACATGCGAGATGCAATGCCTGAGAAAGGCTGTAAACGTAACCAGAAGAGATCGAATGAAAATTAAAAACATCAAAAAGATAGTAAAGAACATATCATGCACATAATATATAGAAAGACAGTAGATCAAGTGGTTCTGACACCTTATGCAAATGGAACAATCACAACTAGCCATCCATGCGTGCAACAGCAGAAAGAACGGCTATAAGGCAAGATGAAGACCAAGAACAAGATGGAAAGTCAATTAGAGAGATTGTTAAGAACCACGGCCTGACCATGGCAAGCACTACAAAGATGGCAAAAGACAGAAAACTTAAACCCTCCACGACGTCTGACGGCATATGTAGAAAAGACAATAGTTGGCTAGTATCTCGGTTGATCGGTTTCTTCTTCCGTATCAGATTGTTCCGGATTTAAGTTAATCAGCAATTTTTGTCTTGGCTATCACCTAGATTTCTGGGTTTTTTTATTTTTATTTTTGGCTTCACATACATTAAAGCTTTTTCTGTCACTTCTTTTCTGTCCAACCTCTAATTCTCCTGTTTTTTGTCATTCCTTCCCTTCTTCTTGTTTTTCCCAGATCTCTCAGCTAATCTCCTATGTTACTCTTTCTTGCACCAGGGTTCTTTGTTTGTAGTTATCTTCTCTGAGTGTTTATTAGTTGTCGTTCTGACGAAGACCATATAGTCGAAACGTCATTTGTTTCTGTTGCATGTTTCTGTTTAACGAAATTTTGTTAATGTTGTTAGTGTGTTTGTGTTAATTATTGCAACACTCGGAATAAAAATAAGAGACAGAACCATAAATGAAAACATCAGACGACTAACAAACTATGGTTTAGGCGTTAATCCTCGGTTACATAAAAACAAAAACCCCCCAGATTAAGTGGTTCTCAAATGATTCCGGACTACTATCATATAGTGTCCCTCAAAAAAGCATTGCTATACAGACACGTTGGATATAAGGCCACGGGAAGACCGTGCAAAAGGTGGATCACAGAAATAATAGAAGCAGTGAATACAAACATATGTTTGAAGATTATGTGAAACATCAGTGAAAACACACAAAAAGGCTAGGCCATCTCCAGAAAACTGTCTTCTACCCATGACACTGTAAAGCACTTGTATGTTAGCTTCTGAATTGTTGTATGTTAGCATCTCACATGTTGTATGCTTGCTTCTGACTTGTATTCTACTTTCCAGCTTGTTGTATACTACGTTCTACTTGTTATATACTACCTTCTTGTTGTATGCTGCAAACTTCTAACTTGTTTAACCTTAGCTTCTGACGTATGCTATTTTTTGACTTGTTGTATTCTAGCTTCTGATTTATATGCTATTTTGTGACTTGTTGTATTCTAGCTTCTGATTTGTATGCTATTTTTTGACTTGTTGTATTCTAGCTTCTGATTTGTGTACGCTGGCGTCTGACAAGTGTGATAGATTTTGACTTAATATTAGCTTTTTGTTGGTTTTATGCTAGCTTCTCACTTGGTTTATGCTAGCTTCTGACTTATTGTATACAACCTTCTGACTTGTTGTATGCTAGACTCTGTTTTGTTGTATGAATACATCTAACTTGTTGTATGTTAGCTTCTGTTTTGCTGTATGCTAGCATCTAACTTGTTGTATGATAGCTTCTGATTTGTATGATAGTTTCTGACTTTTTGTATGCTGGCTTCTAATTTGTTGTATGATGGATTCTAACTTCAATACTAGCTTATGATTTGTTGTATGCTAGCTTCAGACTTGTATGAAACTAGGTTCTGACGTTCTGCATGCTAGCTTCTGACTTGTTGTATGTTAGCTTTTCACTTGTCCATCTTTACTGTAAGGCTGTGTAAGTAGGGAAACAAATAAAGCAAGGAGAATTCAGCCTACAAAATATCGCAGTGAAAACATATACATCTGACTCAAGTTGTAAAACAACAACCTTGCTGCAAACTAGAAACAGAAAGTAACAAACGGTATGTTTACGGAAAATGAAGTAAAGCAGTTTGATATACCTACTTGTTCTTTAATTTCGTGTCAGCAAAACAAAAACAACAACCATAAAACACTACATTGATTTATCCTTACATAATGTGTTCCTTTCCCGTCAACCCCGTACTTTCACAATCTCTGCACCCAACTGAAGCATGTTCTCAAGATATCAAATTTAATTTCAGCAGATCAAATATCCGCAACTTGTACATGCCAATAAACAGATATTGCCACCCACACTCTATAGTTTTCAACTATATTCAACTGTCTAATTACCTGTTGATCTTGTGAGCTACTTGAAGCTACTTGATGCTGATATAAGTCCCCGTGTTGACTGATTATCGACATTTCAATAAAACTATTTCTGATATAACGATTGGCTGTGTTACGTCTTTTCACGTAATCGTTATTCGGATATTAGAAAATGTAGGTGAAATGTGACAACTAAAAATGTACCCTATATTGTGCAGATATATCGATATTAATGATATCGAATACGTTTTTTTCCCCAGAGGAATCGAGTACGATCTATGAACATTATCATGCAACCTGCATTCATGGACAAGGGTTCAAACTTACATGATCAGAACAAACGACATCTTCTGCCTGTTCTGTTGACTCATAAAACAGCAATTTTTCTTGTAAGATTGACAAAATGACTTTCTTTTTTCTAATAGAAATTATATAATAGGTGGGATTGCAGGAAAACTATGTACCAACATTTTATTATGCAAACAATTAGTAATATAGCATTGATCCCGCTTGATTCGTAGGATGACTCGAAGTATATGCCAATACAACGATATCTCCTCCGCGGTGCGGGCGACGAGTGTGTTGAATTTTAGTCATGCCTATTACTTAATTAAAGTTGAGGAACCATGATTTATGTCAGTCCTCCATTGCTTCGTCCCTAGCCACTGTTCTCTTCAAAATTATTTGAAATAGAAGTCGTGTAGGTTGGCATGTTTAACTGTTGATACGTGGTTCTTGGAATCCTGCGTACATATTTAACTGTTGATAATTGGTTCTTGGAATCCTGCGTACATATTTAACTGTTGATAATTGGTTCTTGGAATCCTGCGTACATATTTAACTGTTGATACGTGGTTCTTGGAATCCTGCGAACATGTTTACGTTTTTTTCTGACATATTGGTGTGTTATATACTTTATGTAGCAAATTCGTAGTGTTTGCCTATAGAATATTTATGTTCAGTGTCATGTATCCATTTCTCTAGATTCGCCGTGCGAGCAATTGCTATGCAGTATCCTGATAGTTCGTCTGGTTCTCCCTGAATAACAAGCTAGTCACAGACACACTGCCAGTTTCATGGCTGAATTATATTTCTTCTTCTTTTGCGTTCGTTCTCAAACTCCTGCAGATTAGCAGGATGTAGTCCGGAGAACGGAATCTTTTGTGTCATGGTTTACAGCATTGCTGCAATATATGTGCCTTTCGGTATGACACATCCGACTTAAGCATGGTTTTGGGTCACTGACCCTATATGGGATGGGACAGCCAACTCCATCCCATAACCTCCTTAGTCGCCGTTTACGACATGCGTGGAAGGTAAATAGTGTTGCTATTCTTTGCTCCCCTTTCGAGCCCCGGCAACACACGGGCGGAATAATATTTATTTAACACGAAATGAAATATCTATAGATCAACTTTCGACATAATTCTCCGATTCTACAAACATGTTGACAATGTATTTCAGAGAGAAAAGGAGAGGATATAATCAAGATCGGATTTAGACTTGAAAAGGCCCTAAGCTTTCCGGACGTGCGGCATTGAGACAAATAAGGCTGCAATATATTTAAGTAGATATGACAATTGCTGAGGAAAGAGCGGGCTCTAGGTTATAGCTTGTGTAGCTTATACGTAAATCCTGCACTGGAAAATGTTAGTAAAGTTATGGCGGCTACATATATGAAACAATAGTTTGCTGATGGAAACACTGGTGTTATCTGTCATCAATCGTGGCTTCGGTCTGCTCAAACTGTCACAGACAAAGTATCTTAATTTATCCTCATTTATCTTATTCTACTTGCTACTACACCTTAACTATTTTCACTCCTCATCTCCTTCTGTGCACTTTCCCCTCCTCACTTCTTCCCATACCCTCTTCCTCCCTGCTAGGCTGCTCCATCTCTGCTTCCTCTGCTATCTATTCGTTATACTCATTGCGTGTTGCCACTTTTGAGGTAAGTATCTTAATTTAACCTTATTTATTTTACTTGCTACCACACCTTATCCATTTTTGCAGTAGCAGAGGATACGTTGTGAAGAGTATATGATTTGGGAGAAGCAGGAAAATGCAGTGAATATGTAACGGTGAACAAGGAAAAAATTTCATTGACAAGTATAATTTTACAACTGGGTAAAGTGTGTCTAGAATAGACTGGTATCAGGACAGAGGTGATGGTGCAATAATTTGTCAAGTTTTACAAAAATTCACAAGATGCTAGCTTGAACTAATCGTACTAGCCCGTTTATAAATTCTTAATCTCACATTTAATCGAATATCTCAGAAACTGTCTGTTTGATGGCAAAGATTTATCGCTAAAATATCGAGTGAGAAATGAGGATATTAGACAAAGAACCGAAACCGCCCCATTCTTGGAATATATTAAGAAACACCAGATCAAATGGTTTGTACACATCAGCAGACTACCATCAGACAGCATACCACAGCAAGATATCAAGATATGCTACACAGATACAGTAAAGGCAGATCTAGAGGCCGACCACGAAAACGATTGACTACCGAAATTTAAAAAAAGGCGACAAATTCCACAATATACTCAGCACACACGAGGGCCATCTCAAGAGAACTCTTCTACCTCTGACATTTAAAGGCAACAAAGGGTTTAGTGAGTGGATAGAGTGAGACGTTGACTCACACGGTGACACTCTCAGGTTACCAAAAGCATGCGGCGTAAGACATAGAGATGAATATGAATACAAGAATGGATATCTTATGGATCTTCTTCTTCTTCTTCTTTCCTTCCTCTTTTATCCTTTACGGGTATCGAGGGAGATACAATGTTCTTGTTCTAGCTTTTCTGGCAGCTTCAGATAATGTCATTTGGTGTTCGTGTAATGACTCTTTGATGTTGTCGATCCAGCGTACTCTAGGTCTACCCTTGGCTCCTATCGTGTATATCTTATGGATATACCGCATAATCATTCAGGTGTCCGAGACAACGAGAGAAAATATTCATCGGTAGTCAATGATGTAATTAGTGGTACGGTACATATAAGGTATACTTTCAACATATTAAGGACAATGCTGTAGTTGGTGGTACAGTACATATAAGGTATACTTTCAACATATTAAGGACAATGCTGTAGTTGGTGGTACAGTACATACAGTATAAGGTATAGATTCGACCTACTGAAGCCAATGCTGTAGTTGGGGGTACAGTAAATATAAGGTATACGTTCGACCTATTAAGGACAATGCTGTAGTTGGTGGTACAGTACATACAGTATAAGGTATAGATTCGACCTACTGAGGCCAATGCTGTAGTTGGTGGTACAGTACATACAGTATAAGGTATAGATTCGACCTACTGATGCCAATGCTGTAGTTGGTGGTACAGTACATAGAGCATAAAGTATAATGTGGACATATTAAAGACAATGCTTTAGTTGATAGTATAGTACATACAGTATAAGGTTAGGGTCGACCTACTGAACGCAATGCTGTAGTCTATGGTACAGTACATATACGGTATAAGATCCACTTATTAAGGGAAATCATGGATTTGCTTCAGAATGAAGAAGACGATGCCGGTGGTAATAATGTTGCTTCGAAGTTGACGAGGATCATTCAGCTCAACTGGGATGATGATGAAAATGATGATGTTTGCAGTGTGCCCGACTATAACTATTGAGTCCTAGGCGGGCTTGATATTAACTACCACACTCTGTGGGCATGTGTGGCATGAGTCTGTGGACCATAGAGCAGCTCTTGCCTTTCTTCTAGTGCGTTTTCTGTTGCGCAGCATGATGTATGAGGTAATAATGTACACACGCACAGAACAGCAGAAATAGGGGTGATCTAGGGTAAGGGAGTAAATGTGTCCTTTCTGGAAAGAACTGAATCATCATGTAACCGGGACTGAGTCCGCGTACCCTTGGATGGCTATTGAAACAGAGAGTGGAGCACTTATGGGAATGTCTTATGTGCCGTGATGCTCCTTTCTAATTACAAATTAAGTAAAACCCAAAAAAACGTGGATATCACAGCCAATAAAAAACTACAAACACAGCGACATAAGTCACAAACCCTGTGACCAAACTACAAAATCCGGGACAAAGCTATAAGCCCCATTGCCAAAGTCACAAACCCCATAACAAAGCCACAAACACCATGACAAACCCAGAAACACCGCGACAAAACCACAAATCCAATGACAAAGCCACAAACACTGCGACAAAGCCACAAATCCCATAACAAAACGATAACGATAATGAAAAAGCCACAAATCCAATGACAAAACCATAAATCCCATAACAAAACGACAACCATCATGACAAAGCGACAAATACAATAACAAAGCAACAAACCCCGTGATAAAAACACAAACACCGCGACAAAGCCAGAAACACCATAACAAACCCACAAATACCGCGACAAAGCCACAAATCCAATGACAGCTACAAACACCGTGACGAAGTCACAAATCCAATGACAAAGCAACAAATACCGCTACAAAGACACAAACACCATGACAAAGCCACAAACTCCATGACAAAATCACAAACACCGTGATAAAGCCACAAACCATGTGCAAAAGCCATAAATACCGCAACAAAGCCACAAACGCCATGACAAAGCCACAAAAAATCATGCATTCACTTTATCATGCATTCACTTTATCATGCATTCACTTTATCATGCATTCACTTTATAATGCATTCACTTTATCATGCATTCACTTTATCATGCATTCACTTTATCATGCATTCACTTTATCATGCATTCACTTTATCATGCATTCACTTTATCATGCATTCACTTTATCATGCATTCACTTTATCATGCATTCACTTTATCATGCATTCACTTTATCATGCATTCACTTTATCATGCATTCACTTTATCATGTATTCATTTTCAACATATTCAAAACGAAAAGGTCACTCTCCTCTTCGAAAACGGAAGAGAAGTTGAGTTGGCAGGAAAAAAACCCTGTCTTACAAAAAAATGTTACTATAAACCAGTATATTAATCCATGATATAACCCTGTCTTACAAAAAAATGTTACTATAAACCAGTATATTAATCCATGATATAACCCTGTCTTACAGAAAATGTAACTGGAAATCAGCCAGTACGTCCACAACATAACATTGTGTTACAGAAGGTGTTCTATGAAACCAGTCTATAAGTTCCAGACATAACACAGACAGATGTTACTAGAAATCCGTCTATAAGTTCAAGACATGACCATGTCTTACTGAAGATATTACTAGAAAGCAGTACACAGATACAAGACATAACCATGTCTTACTGAAGATGTTACAGGAAAGCAGTTCACAGATCCAGGACATAACCATGTCTTACTGAAGATGTTACAGGAAAGCAGTTCACAGATCCAGGACATAACAATGTCTTACTGAAGATGTTACAAGAAAGCAGTTCGTAGATCCAGGACATAACCCTGTCTTACTGAAGTTGTTACTAGAGAGCAGTTCACAGATCCAGGACATAACCATGTCTTACTGAAGTTGTTACTAGAAAGCAGTTCACAGATCCAGGACATAACAATGTCTTACTGAAGATGTTACAGGAAAGCAGTTCACAGATCCAGGACATAACAATGTCTTACTGAAGTTGTTACTAGAAAGCAGTTCACAGATCCAGGACATAACAATGTCTTACTGAAGATGTTACAAGAAAGCAGTTCACAGATCCAGGACATAACCCTGTCTTACTGAAGTTGTTACAAGAAAGCAGTTCACAGATCCAGGACATAACCATGTCTTACTGAAGTTGTTACAAGAAAGCAGTTCACAGATCCAGGACATAACCATGTCTTACTGAAGTTGTTACTAGAAAGCAGTTCACAGATCCAGGACATAACCATGTCTTACTGAAGATGTTACAAGAAAGCAGTTCACAGATCCAGGACATAACCCTGTCTTACTGAAGTTGTTACAAGAAAGCAGTTCACAGATCCAGGACATAACCATGTCTTACTGAAGTTGTTACAAGAAAGCAGTTCACAGATCCAGGACATAACCATGTCTTACTGAAGTTGTTACTAGAAAGCAGTTCACAGATCCAGGACATAACCATGTCTTACTGAAGATGTTACAAGAAAGCAGGTTACAGATCCAGGACATAACCCTGTCTTACTGAAGATACAACTAGAAATCAGTCTATAAGTCCGAGAGATAAACCCGTGTTACTGAAGTTGTTACTAGAAAGCAGTTCACAGATCCAGAACATAACCCTGTCTTACTGAAGATACAACTAGAAATCAGTCTATAAGTCCGAGAGATAAACCTGTGTTACTGAAGTTGTCACTAGAAACCAGTCTATACCTACAGGACATAACCCTGTCCTACTCAAAAAGTTACTAGAAAGCAGTTCACAGATCCAAGAAAAGAA
Organism: Meghimatium bilineatum; assembly: GCA_034231615.1. NCBI lineage: Eukaryota > Metazoa > Mollusca > Gastropoda > Stylommatophora > Philomycidae > Meghimatium > Meghimatium bilineatum. The sequence goes on along the minus strand of CM067305.1, from coordinate 19,373,330 downwards.
CCCTTTCTTGATGGGACATGTTGCTAGCAGTCAATCTAAAAGTCCATGACATGAGACACTGTCGTACATAAGATATTACTAGAGGTCAGTCTAAAAGTCCAGCTAGTGTCTATATAGTTCTACCAATACCACACACCTTACAGATTACTCTTCTACATTCAATTAATTGTTCTTACAAAGTAATCTATGACTTTACATACTGTTACCTAATTCTATAAACAATATGTTCAGTATCTTCTGTAACATCCAATCTATATAAATGTATATATGTACGTTATTAGTATTATTGATAAATCTGCCCAGAATCACGAGTCAAGTCATAAATTCTTTATATGAACTTTTTCCAAACCAATCAGAAAGCAAAAGGCACGAGGCGAAGTTGTGGGAGTACGGATGATGGGGTTATCGAGCAGGCGTAATATTTGATGACGACGCGGTGAAGCAGGAGACCTCTCTCGCTGGATCAGCAATAAACGTATGATAAATGTATACAACTTGGTTTACCGACCAGCAGTCTCCCTGAGTTGTTCAGTTCGGGAAAGCGCATTGCAACGATCTCAGCTTATGTGGACGCAACCACTGCTGCAACTGCATTACACAGGGAGGCTACCCCAACACCATCTAGATCCACGTCGTCAACAATTGCAACGATTCCGGCGACTAGAATGTTGAACTCTAGAAAAAAGAGGAAGAAACGAGTAGAGTGGATTGGACGGCTAGGACTATGTCTGTCTGTGTGGAGTGTTTTTGCTTGGCCAGGGATTTTATCTGTGGCTGGGCTGGCGCTGCCACAAGTTGTTGGTGAAGAAGTACCCGGAATTATAACAACAGCGGCTCACGGTAAATTGTTCATATTTATACGTTTATAATTTTTTAGTTAGTTATTCCTCTAGGACCAAAGACGACACATATGGCGGATGTCATAGTTTTCCACGTCTCTTGTTTCATTGCAATTTGCTTTAAATCTTCATTGTTTCTTATACCGATGGTGAAACGTTCCCTTGTAATAGTTCTACGTAAAGTTTCTTTTGGTCTTCCTTGTTTTCTTTTGCCCCTTTGGTGACCACATCAAAGCTTGAGAGGGGAGTCTTTCAGTATTCATTTGTAGTGCGTGTCTGATGTAATTCCAGCGACGCTGTCTAATATAGGTGGATACATATTCTTGTTTTGATTCATGTCCGAACAATGTGTTTGATTTATAAGTCTGACCAACGTATGTTCATTAACCTTCTAAGACATTTGTTTCAAAAGGTGTTTAGTGTAATTATATAATACGTATAATTTATATTAAGTAATAAATCAGTATCCCTTTATAGTTATGTTTGCTATAAATGCTTACTCATAGTTTGCTTACATCTGTATATTCATATAAATCAACGGTCTTTCGTTTGTTCATAATCTCAAGCTAATTAGTGTTATGTAGCCTGGAGACTATGTTGTTTGTAACTTATAGTCTGGAGACTGTATTGACGTTGTAAGTTATAGTCTGGAGACTGTATTGACGTTGTAAGTTATAGTCTGGAGACTGTATTGACGTTGTAAGTTATAGTCTGGAGACTGTATTGACGTTGTAAGTTATAGTCTGGAGACTGTATTGACGTTGTAAGTTATAGTCTGGAGACTGTATTGACGTTGTAAGTTATAGTCTGGAGACTGTATTGACGTTGTAACTTATAGTATGGAGACTGTATTGACGTTGTACGTTATAGTCTGGTGACTGTATTGACGTTGTAACTTATAGTCTGGAGACTGTATTGACGTTGTAGCTTATAGTCTGGAGACTGTTGACGTTGTAACTTATAGTCTGGAGACTGTGTTGACACTGTAACTTATAGTCTGGAGACTATTGACGTTGTAACTTATAGTCTGGAGACTGTATTGACATTGTAAGTTATAGTCTGGAGACTGTATTGACGTTGTAAGTTATAGTCTGGTGACTGTATTGACGTTGTAACTTATAGTCTGGAGACTGTATTGACGTTGTAACGTATAGTCTGGAGACTGTATTGACGTTGTACCTTATAGTCTGGAGACTGTTTTGACGTTGTAACTTATAGTCTGGTGACTGTATTGACGTTGTAACTTAGTTTCAAGGTGTCTGTGATATATGTATTTGTTAGCACGAAGCGTCCAACATCAGCATAAATGACGATTTATTCCATAAATTGTTATCGATATTGAAACTACTTGTTTTATGTTTGTTCGCTTGATTGACCCTCGACTTCTGTATTTTATTTATGTGCATAATGTGAGAATCATACACGAAGAATCATATTGTCAAAACACTATCATCATCTGTGGAATTGCGTCAGCTCTTGTTATCTCGGTTGTTTGGTAACCTCGCGTGCAGTCGGAGTATATAGTTGATCCTCTTGCTATATTTTCTTCATTTTCCCTTAGGAACGTCTCTGAGTTTCTATAATTTACCGGGAACAGGAAGATTTCTTTAGTCTCACGTGAAAGACTGCACATTTTTAGCTTCATGTATGGCCTCTCACTGATTTAATGAGCATGTTAAGGAATATCGAACAGGCAAAACATGGAACAGGTTTATGAAGCTTTACTAATCACAACAAACACATAACAACACACAAATCAACGTTTCGACCATGTATTGAAATATCGAGGTATGAACTTTGACAGAAATCTTGCTTTTCCTTGATCACTTGAATGCACTAGTTACACAATGCGTGTAAAAATGCTCAGTGAGTATATATTAAGAAATATTGATGATGGCTGGGCAGTTAGACTTTGGGTAAAGTTTGTGAAGCGATGTAAGCTGATAAAAATTAGCATCGTTTTTGTGCCAGGACATACTGGTGTCCGAGGGAAGGCTAGGCTGGCTGGTACGGCGACAAGGTGGACTGGACAAGCAATAGACCGAGCTGATGCTCTTAATCTGTTTGAAGAGATTGGACGTGTAACTGATGGTTTTAATGTGTTTGAAGAGATGGGACGTGTAAATTATGGTCTTAATGTGTTTGAAGAGATTGGACGTGTAACTGATGGTTTTTATGTGTTTGAAGAGATGGGACGTGTAACTGATGGTTTTAATGTGTTTGAAGAGATGGGACGTGTAACTGATGGTTTTAATGTGTTTGAAGAGATGGGACGTGTAACTGATGGTTTTAATGTGTTTGAAGAGATGGGACGTGTAACTGATGGTTTTAATGTGTTTGAAGAGATGGGACGTGTAACTGATGGTTTTAATGTGTTTGAAGAGATGGGACGTGTAACTGATGGTTTTAATGTGTTTGAAGAGATGGGACGTGTAACTGATGGTTTTAATGTGTTTGAAGAGATGGGTCGTGTAACTGATGGTTTTAATGTGTGTGAAGAGATGGGACGTGTAACTGATGGTTTTAATGTGTGTGAAGAGATGGGACGTGTAACTGATGGTTTTAATGTGTTTGAAGAGATGGGACGTGTAACTGATGGTTTTAATGTGTGTGAAGAGATGGGACGTGTAACTGATGGTTTTAATGTGTGTGAAGAGATGGGACGTGTAACTGATGGTTTTAATGTGTTTGAAGAGATGGGACGTGTAACTGATGGTTTTAATGTGTTTGAAGAGATGGGACGTGTAACTGATGGTTTTAATGTGTGTGAAGAGATGGGACGTGTAACTGATGGTTTTAATGTGTTTGAAGAGATGGGACGTGTAACTGATGGTTTTAATGTGTTTGAAGAGATGGGACGTGTAACTGATGGTTTTAATGTGTTTGAAGAGATGGGACGTGTAACTGATGGTTTTAATGTGTGTGAAGAGATGGGACGTGTAACTGATGGTTTTAATGTGTGTGAAGAGATGGGACGTGTAACTGATGGTTTTAATGTGTTTGAAGAGATGGGACGTGTAACTGATGGTTTTAATGTGTTTGAAGAGATGGGTCGTGTAACTGATGGTTTTAATGTGTGTGAAGAGATGGGACGTGTAACTGATGGTTTTAATGTGTGTGAAGAGATGGGACGTGTAACTGATGGTTTTAATGTGTTTGAAGAGATGGGACGTGTAACTGATGGTTTTAATGTGTGTGAAGAGATGGGACGTGTAACTGATGGTTTTAATGTGTGTGAAGAGATGGGACGTGTAACTGATGGTTTTAATGTGTTTGAAGAGATGGGACGTGTAACTGATGGTTTTAATGTGTTTGAAGAGATGGGACGTGTAACTGATGGTTTTAATGTGTTTGAAGAGATGGGACGTGTAACTGATGGTTTTAATGTGTTTGAAGAGATGGGACGTGTAACTGATGGTTTTAATGTGTGTGAAGAGATGGGACGTGTAACTGATGGTTTTAATGTGTTTGAAGAGATGGGACGTGTAACTGATGGTTTTAATGTGTTTGAAGAGATGGGACGTGTAACCAATTTAAATAATGTTTGTGAATCTGCAACATTGAGCAAACTACAAAAGTATAATGTCAAGAATGGGTAGGACAGATAATCAGATGGGTACTGGTAAAGCAACACAGAGTGAGGGAGGCCAATCGCTTCACGCTGAGGGATATCTTGACGGAGAAATTCTAGCACCTTCACGCTGAGGGACATCTTGAGGTAAACCAACACAGAGTGAGGGTGGCCAATCGCTTCACGCTGAGGGATATCTTGACGGAGAAATTCTAGCACCTTCAAGCTGAGGGACATCTTGAAGTAGACCAACACAGAGTGAGGGTGGCCAATCGCTTCACGCTGAGGGATATCTTGAGGTAAACCAACACAGAGTGAGGGTGGCCAATCGCTTCACGCTTAGGGATATATTGAGGTAAACCAACACAGAGTGAGCGTGGCCAATCGTTTCACGCTGAGTTTTATCTTGAAGGAGAAATCCTAGCACCTTCACGCTGAGAGATATCTAGAGATAAACCAACACAGAGTGATAGTGGGAATTCGCTTCATGATAAGGGATAGATTAAGGTAGAATGTCTAGCACTTATGGGCCGATGTGCAGCGATAGTGATCTGCCGATTAACTAATTTCGTGCTTGATTAAGTTGATTCTATTATTGAAGCAGTATAAGTAAGGCACTCTTTTCTCCTATGCCAGGCAGTGTGATCTGATTATGTACTTCTGTTTTGTGGTTCCCCTGTTAACTCTGTAGTGAGTCGATATTCAGATTTATTTAAAATCCGCGATGTCAGCTTGACTTCATATGATTGTATATTCTTTCAGTACCATAAGTTGAACAGACTTTTACTTCTGCTGTGATTCTCTTGCAACCTTTGTACATCCACCCCCCCCCCCCCCAATAATTCCATAACGTTTCAGATTCGTAGGGTTACCACATTGGATGAATCAACAGAGTCCTCTATAGATTTCTATCCAGCGAATTTGACTAGTGAGAAAAAGAACAATCCCGGCCTGTCTAGTCTTTAATGTTGTCTGTCCATGATTTTCTTTGTTCTCCTCTGCTTCTTTTTCTACTGTTCCCTGTAGTATAGTTTGTGACAAGGAATGTATTTTGTGACAAGGAATCAAATCGTCACACATGTACAAACCAGGCACATTTTAGTCTTTTCACTATTTTTGTGTACTTGTATACATCTCTATTTTATTCCTTACATACAAATTTATCTTACGGTCTCTAAACGAGAACGGCATAATTAGTCTGTAACATTTATATTCGAATGTAACCGTCTCTAAATATCATGCATGCAACAGATTAAATGTCTGACTTCCGTCAAACTCAACCAGATATCGTACCCGCTTTATACGGAGTTAACAGCAGAGCAGTATTATTTTTTGCACATATTTAATAATTAATCACGCACATATTTGATAGGTATTACCGTGATAAAACTAGGAAATGACTTGCACAATATAGTTGAAGATCTGAAGACACAAAGAGATACGCTTACGCTCATGCACATTTCTCTTCGTCAAATATAAACTGCTGTCTTATCCCTTATGTATTATTCCTGTGTAGTGTTCCAACGTATTTCGTTAAATCTGTCATTTGATTTATATTTATACTTTATAACTTTCCATTCTATATCTTATTTAGTTTCTTTACTATTACATTTTCTTCTATAACGTATTTAGTTTATTCACTGTTGTTGTTTCTTCTTTGACGTATGCACTCAATCAATTAATCAATCAATCAATCAATCAATCAATTGAAATGCCGAATGACGTAGGCGATCATGTTTCTCCACCACTCTTTGTGTTGTCAATATACTCCGTTGGTGAACTTCTACCGTGTCACAATACTAGTTAATCTAGCAAATTTTTTCTTTGTCGTCCACTGTCTCTTCTTCTTTTGATCTTTCCAGTGATTAGTAAAAGTTTAAATTGTGTTCTTCTCAGCACATGCTCTATAAACCTTGACTGTCTGCCCCTAATGTTTGATATGATTGGTCTTATTACGTCATCGTTAATGAGAACATCTGCATTAGTTTTCTTAGATGTCCATGGTATTTTCATAATTCTTCTTAGAAACCACATTTCTGTAGCCTATAGTTCGTTGTGATTTATTTGTTTACAGTCCATGCTTCACATCCATAAAAAAGAATTGGTTCGATATAACATCTCAGCACTCGAATTCGTGTCTTCATTTATAGTATTACATTTCACAAAGTAGTTCTAATTTTTTTGTAATGTTGATTTGGCTTGTGCAGTGCCGCTCTTGATCTCACTTGAGCATCTACCTTCTGATGTTAACAGGGTGCCAAGATATTTCACTTTTTCAACTTGTGCTAATTTTGTGTCATTAATCATTATGTTGCATCTTGGTGGTGTGTGTCTCTTGGAGACAATTATTCTGTTTTCTTCTTGTTTAAACTGAGGCCTTTGTTTTTACTTTCTTTCACTACTTTATCCAACAGGACTTTTTGTAGTTCTTGTTCACTTCCTGCGATCAGTACTGTGTCGTCGGCATATCTCAAGTTATTTATATTGCATCTTCCCACTGTTATTCCTAGCATATTATCTATATTTCGCATAATGTTTCTGTATACAGGAAGAAAAGATCCGGTGACCTTACATACATTTTAACACAATGCTATCATTATTAAAGAAAACGTGTATTTTATGGGGAGTTATGCTCTTTTCAACCGCATATGAGTATGGTATAGTTATATCAACTGCATATGAGTATGGTATAGTTATATCAACTGCAGATGAGTATGGTATAGTTATATCAACTGCAGATTGCTTTAGTATATCAACGGCAGATTAGTATAGTATATAGCAGAGAAAAAGCGCTTCAAAGACACGCTCAAGTCATCCTTGAAACATCTTAACATTGACGTAGGCGCTTGGGAGAGCCTCGCTCAGGATAGAACAGCATGGCGTTACAGCATTAGAACGGGAACACTAGCGGCGGAAGAATTCAGACAAGAAACTGCAAGACAGAAGCGGACACGTAGAAAAGAAAAAACATCTCAACCTCACACAGATACCTTCTATTGTTGTCAATTCTGTAAAAGAACATTTTGTGCGTGCATTGGACTTGCTAGTCATTTAAAAACGCACTATTAACTTTATTATTTTATTATTTATTGTTATTATTATTATGGTTGAGTTTTTTTAGTCATCGTCGATCACGACGGACGAACATCAGTATAGTATAGCTATATGAGTCGTAGATGAGTCTAGTATAGTTATATCAACTGCAGATGAGTATAGTTATATCAACTGCAGATTGGTTTAGTATATCAACGGCAGATGAGTATAGTATAGCTATATGAACCGTAGATGAGTATCATCATCATCATCAGGTGCCATGCCGGGTCGCGTAGGCGGTCATGGCTCTTCACAGCTCTGTCCACAGTAGTATGTATCAAAGTCGTTGTTGTTTCTTTGCCGTGCCAGGTTGTCAAACTGTCTAATATTTTCTCACGTTGTCGCCCTCTGTCTCTGGTGCCTTCAATCTTGCCTGTTGTGATTATGTTCTCTAAACCTGCCTGCCTCATGACGTGGCCAAAAAAAGAAGATTGTCTTTTTCTTATATTGTTGATTAAGGTCCGTTTCGCATTTAACTCTTTTAACACCTCTACATTAGTTTTTCTGGCAGTCCATGGTATTCTCAGCATTCTTCTGTAGAACCACATCTCTGTTGCCTCCAATCTCCCACTTTCCAGTTTGTTTATTGTCCAAGACTCGCACCCATATGTTAGTATAGGGGTTATATAGCACTGCAGAACTCTCTTTCTCACCTCTGATGAGTATAGTATAGTTATATCAACCACAGATGAGAGTATAGTTATAATAGAGGAGTAACGATGAAGAGGAATATGTCTGTTCAAATTTATGTGGTCATATTTGTCGTTGACATGTGTCATCAAAATATGTACGGCTAATTATATCTAGGTTGCAATTCGCTGTCTTTGATTTCTAAATCTATTTGTCTTTGTATCTCAATCTGCGTTCTTAGCCATCTAAATTAATGTGTCGTTATGTCTCAGTTCGCTGTCTTGGCTATCTACATTAATTTTGTCAGTGTGTCTCAGTTTGCTTCATTCGCTGTCTTGGCTATCTAGTGTGTCTTTTTGCCGCAGTTCACTGTTCTTGCTATCTACATTAATTCATTTCTAAATCATAAGTAATTATACTGCATATCATATTTAAGAAGTGGTGGTGTCAACCCAACTTCCTAACAAATTTATTTGTTTTCAACTGTTCTAAACGCCGACGTCTTGCTTTTTTCCGAAGGGGGAGTAAAGAATAATATAACTTTTTACCTTGCATGCATGTCGTAAGAGGCGGTAAAGAAGTTTTTTGAGATGAAGTTTGTTTTATTTATTAAAATTGGTAACACTAATACATATTTCTGTTTATTGTGACATTTGCCTTGTGTTAATATCCCAAACCCCCCAATTTCAAGTATCTGAATGGTCCCCGATGCTTGTGCTTTATGTTGTGAGGTGGAGTTTTATCCCTCGTAGCGTCAAATTGGGACTATACTGAAGTCGGATGTTTTTAGGCCGAAATATGTAGCTGTTGCAGTCAAGCTGTAAGGCATGACACATGACATAGCACATTTCTTTCATCGAACTATGTCCTGCTAATCTAAATGAGCTTGAAAGCGAACACAGAAGAATATATATATATATATATATATATATATATATATATATATATATATATATATATATATATATATATATATATATATATATATATATATATATCATAAATTGTTTGACACTGCTATGAGAAACGAGTACATGGAACATGTCATGTGATAGTTGAGAAAATCAATGAAACGGAAACAATTCTGTACAGATGAGGACAGGGCATGGAAACATGTCAGCATCTATTCTGCTAGTGGACGAATGTTTGTGACGATGGTTGACAAATGATAATTATAATGTACAAAATTATGAAAACTAGACAGAAAATATATCTCTCAATTGAAAACACTTGGATAGAAATAGTGATCGTACAGCAGTGAAAAGGATTCCGGTGCTTGCCAGGTGGTTGAAACATTTTATGGCCAAATTGTTGATACACAATGTACAAAAAATAGATCGTACAATTTCAAAATTGTGCATAAACTTCTAAAAACATGATGAATTCTCAAGAATGCTCCCATCTATAAACTTGTATTACCTGTCTCTAATTATTAACATTCATTCATTTCACAGTGGCAAATATATTACTGCTAAGCATGGACTATTCATTGTACATTTACACAGGAGTAGAACAGACAGTGTGTATAAATTAGTTAATTCTACAAAAGAACATGCCACAAAATTCGTTGTCAAACTTAAACAAAAAAATATTGGAAAGTAGATATGTTCTTCAAAATGCTAAAAATGTGCTACAAAATTTCCATTTTTAGTATCTATTTACAAATGACAACATCTGAGAATTTTGACCATGAAATGTCCAATATGGCAACCCTGTTTTGCAGTGCAATACCTATTGTGTTAATACTTGGATATTAATAATCTACCATAACACACCTGCACAGTGTGTCTAACTATACACGGGATATATATTTTATACCGATTTCTCTTAACACAGCTACACACAAAAGATGCACTTGTTACTTGCCAAGAAAATACAGCTTTGAGGTTTAGTTCTAATCGATACGTACACACAAGTAACGTTTTATATTGTATTAATTTACTGATTCTCTTAGGCAGATGATTGTATCCAGGCCTTAAGGGAATGTTTCGAATTCATCTAACCCCGTTTTGAATCATAAACGACTTACTGAGTTATTTGTACTGATAGCACTGTTTGCTAGGTCAAGTTGTGAAAATAAGAAAATAATGGCAGCCCTTTTCATATCATTGTGGGGCTTGGGCAATATGGTGTTATACCAGTGTTCTTTTTCATCTTTATATTATGCCGTTCCGAATCAGGTGTGATGATGATAGTACACTGAATAAACACAAGTTCAGAGTCAGGTGTGATGATGATAGTACACTGAATGAACACAAGTTCAGAATCAGGTGTGATGATGATAGTACACTGTTGAACACAAGTTCAGAGTCAGGTGTGATGATGATAGTACACTGTTGAACACAAGTTCAGAGTCAGGTGTGATGATGATAGTACACTGAATGAACACAAGTTCAGAGTCAGGTGTGATGATGATAGTACACTGTTGAACACAAGTTCAGAGTCAGGTGTGATGATGATAGTACACTGTTGAACACAAGTTCAGAGTCAGGTGTGATGATGATAGTACACTGTTGAACACAAGTTCAGAGTCAGGTGTGATAATGATATTACACCGAATGAACACAAGTTCAGAGTCAGGTGTGATGATGATAGTACACCGAATGAACACAAGTTCAGAGTCAGGTGTGATGATGATAGTACACTGAATGAACACAAGTGTGTTCCTTATTATTGAACAGAAACTATCCACAGAAGGCGCATGTGTCGAGCCATTAGCGCAAATAAAACGGCGACACAACGTATTTCCATTGTCTGGACTACATATTGCTGGAGATATAGCAGTACCAATTTCCCTGATACAAGAGGGATCCAGTGAGCGTTTGCGACTGTACTAAGAAGAAGAAGAAGATTAGAAATCATCATCATGTCATACGGGGCATTCCCCTAAGTGCTCCATTCTCCTGTCCAGCAACCATCATAGTGCATTCAGACTCAAAAAAATCACTCAGATGTCTACCGCGATCATCGTATATTTCCAGAGAGAACACGCTCGTCCCTCACTTCTGATCATCTCATCGGGAAAAACCCGACATGCACACGCCATCACCTATATCATTTACTCTCCACTGTGCTTCAAATCAATTACTACCTCCATCAGTTCGTATCATTCTCTTTTCAATACTGTGCGATCAACAACATCATTGCCCCCCCCCCCCAATGTATCTGCTCTCACGTTGTGTTTGCCCGCTGTATGACCAGGCCAGTATATCCATGTATCCGGATATCCCTGTGCTTGATAGAGGCTGGTTTACTTAACATTGACACTATTCTGATGCAGCCACAGATTCGTTGAGAAAGGATTGTCATGTGGTATCAGAACAAGTTATAATTCTACGTCTCAGAACAGGACACAACCGACTCCGCAGTCACATGTATACAAAGTTCAAGATTGGCAACACGGCCATGTGTACATGTGGACAGGCAGAACATAGTGCCAAATATATACTTCAAGAGTGTTCTGAGCATGAAACGCTGAGGCTGACATATTGGCCAGAGGAAACAACACTGGAATCAAAGCTCTATGAGACACTATATGAACTACAAAAGACTGAGTTTTATTAAGGAGACAGAATTACAGATATAGACATGTTTCAAGTGAACGAAAGAAGAAGAAATGTCATGTGGTACGTCGTATGCCAGGACATAACTTTAAAAAAAACTATGATGAGTTGCTGAAGGGCACACGTTCTCGATGTAGCTAAAAGAAGCGCTACAGGGACTAGTAAAAGGCCTAACCGAAAGCCTGTGAAATAAACCATAAAACATATGGAGATGCTGCACGCTATCAAACACAGCAGCTACAATAAAAAGCTACATCGCGCTATACAGTTTGAAAGAAGTCACAGCATCTTGTGAAAAGAGAAAAATTGTAGCAGATTGACTGTGAAGAGTAGCTAAAAGTCACGGATAAATATTAAAAAAACCAAATAAAGTAGTGATAATGCCTTTACAAACTATCCAAAGACATTTACACGAGATAGATGCAAATAAAGTAAATAGTTTACTATATCAATATAAAATAATAAAATATAGAAAATAACAATAAATAAAAGGAACAAACACAACAGTCAACGTGTCGGTCCAATTGGGACCTTTAAAGACAACAAAAACAGTTAAGATCAAAAGACCATAACGAATATAAACAAAATGGATCTCTCCCACCAGGAAATCAACAAATTTGATTTGATGATTTCCTGGTGGGAGAGATCCATTTTGTGTGATACACAAAGGCTATCATACACCACAGGTGCTTTTGTAACCAGTGTCAGTTTTCTCATTTCCGCGCACTCTAGCAGGAACTGGAAAGTAGTTTAATGCGAGTTTCTGAAGGGCACAGGCATCTATGTATGCTGCTTATTCATGGCGAAGTCTTCCGCTGTTTACCTTCCGCAGAATGGACTGAGAAGCGATCACACTAACACCCATGCTCAGCGTGGTTTCCGAGATTCATCACATGGCTGTTGTCACATAAACTCCACTCTGTTCTGCCGTAATATTTCCCCGTCCTCTAGTAGAGAAGCCACACCCGTAATTATTTTCAACCAAGATCGACCATTCAGAGTATATGACTGCATCATCGCTACCAATATTCCATCTATCATTTGCTTTATCTCAATGTCTGCATTCCTTACCAAGAGTGATGATAGCCTTCTGGTACGCTGCATTGTTCTTACTCGTGTTTATTCATTCTTTACCTTTGAGTATTGTCGCGACCAATTGTCCTTTCCGCTTGTGCCATCCAAGACATCCATCTTCTTATTATCCGCTTCATGATGTGGACAATGTTCCTGTGTAGTGAGTGCCAATTATTTGATGTAACACGCACATAAGGTTTTCATCTAGGCCAGTGGTTTGTTGTTGGATAACAAACGAAGTTTTGCCTCGTAGACCATTACCGATTTTTTTTTCATAGAACCCCTGCTTGATGGTAATAATTGTAATAATGTTGTATTTACCTAAACATATTCACTTAAAATGTGTTTGTAACAGCTTTCACAGTGCTGCTCACATCGATAGGTTTTTTGTAGAATGGACATTTAAAAAAAAAAATTACCAAAAAAAAACATGCATAATTTTTATTCATACCTTTATTGAGAAAATACACAATGCAAGTAAATATTTGTATTTGGGGAAAAAATAACATAGTCCAATTCTTCCACGAGATTAATACACATATAATTCTGTTAATGAGAGGGATGAAGCTTATGCTCCGATAGCAATTGTTCAATATTTTCTTCGCATTAATGGGATATAGTCTTAAAACTCCACCTCCAAGGATTTGAACTCGATTTATTTTTATCACAAGAAGATGGCAACCGCGCTAAAAACCCCTTTCCACGACGCATGAAGATGGAAAAGTTATCAAAAACTTTATTGCTATAGTCCATTAAGCAACAGGTGAAGCTGGAGCTGCTGATACCCCTGTCTGTACTGATCCTCTTCAAGTTCGTTCTTATTTCGATCAGCTCTTCTTGTAATATGACATCTGATTCTTCAATGTCACCGTATGGATTAACAATATACTGTGTTATTTCTATAATCAAAACATCATCAAACCTGGTTTTAAAATCTGAGTGACGGATATTTAAATGTTCAACATAGACCAACACGTCATCATTCTGGGCGTTTGTCAGTGACAAGTTGGGGAACTGAGAAATTTGGCTCTGTTAATTGTTTTGCTTCATTCTGGCAAGTAAAGATGTAATGATATACTTTGTTTTTATTAAAGCCAGATTGTCACCTTGTAACTGCAAATTAACCTAATTAAATTTAGTAAACAAATATGTTAAATAAGCAATGTCTGGTTTTAAGTTGAATAACTTTTCTTCAAAAATGGGATCTTTAGCATCAAAAACTTTAAAAAGGTGTGACGTGAAATGGATCTTAAACGATACTCAAAACGTGAAAATAATCTTGTAAAACATAAGCTTTTCGAAAGCCAGCGCACTTTATTGTGAAGGAGTGATTGATGAATGTCATCGTAATTTATTTCACACAACTACGCAAATAACATAGAATTTAAGGCTCTGCTACGAATCTTATTTACTGCGTTTATGACGAAATGAAGAGATTGATGCAATCTGGCACTCAGATTTTTAGATAATAAATGTTATCTATGAATGACACAGTGAATTGCAAACACTTCGGGTAGATTTTGTTCTAAATGGCTTAAAGAACCGCGATAGCACTCACACATTGTTGGTGTTCCATCGACTGTTTCCGATATATTTGATACACGGATTGTTATTTCAATGAAATCATCTTTCAAAACATCGAATATTGATTCTCCTTTAGAGTCTGTTGTACAATTTCTCGCAAACAGCTGTTCTGCATGGATTTCTTGGTCCATAACTAAACAAACATTATCATCATCAGGTGCCATGCCGGGTGGCGTAGGCGGTCATGGCTCTCCACAGCTCTCTGTCCACAGTATTATGTATCAAAGTCGTTGTTTCCTTGCCATGCCAGATTGTCGTACTGTCTAATATTTTCTCACGTTGTCGCCCTCTGTCTCTGGTGCCTTCAATCTTGCCTGTTGTGATTATGTTCTCTAAACCTGCCTGTCTCATGAAGTGGCCAAAAAAAGAAGATTGCCTTTTTCTTATATTTGTTGATTTAGGTCCATTTCGCATTTAACTCTTTCAACACCTCTACATTAGTTTTTCTGGCAGTCCATGGTATTCTCAGCATTCTTCTGTAGAACCACATCTCTGTTGCCTCCAATATCCCACTTTCCAGTTTGTTTATTGTCCACGACTCGCACCCATATGTTAGTATAGGGGTTATATAGCACTGCAGAACTTTCTCACCTCTAATGACAAGGTCATATTACACAGTATATTTTTCATTTTTCTGAATTTTGTTTTTGCCTGTCCTATTCTGCATCTAATTTTTTTTTAACTTCTTCCATCTGCTGTAATCATTGTACCTTGATATTTGAATGGGTGGGCCTGTTTTAATACTATATCATTCACTTTTATCTTGCAAGGTGTGTTATTTTGTTTCTTTGAAATAACTATTACTTCTGTTTTCCTGATATTTAGGAAGAGGTCTTTCTCTTTACTTTCTGTAACTACTACATTAATTAAATAACTGATTGTATAGTATTGCGTATTGCTGGTGCACCTTATGTGCACGATGCCACTATTTTGAGAACAGCGAGTAATCTCTTGCATCCCTGCATGGTTTTCTCGACATGAAAACCGTATGACAAGCTTCGATCGAATGTTAACCCGAGGTACTTCAGCATGTCTTGTCTGTCATTGTCACTTCTATTGATAGCATCAGAAGGGAGGTCAGCTGTCACTGCGTTGTTATTCAACCACTAACACATCACACTGGCCTTGCTTGGATTTATCTTTGAACTGGTTTCATCACACCGCTGTGAAATGTTAAGTAGGTTTACAATGTGAAATGTTAAGTAGGTTTACAATGTGAAATGTTAAGTAGGTTTACAATCTGAAATGTTAAGTAGGTTTACAATCTGAAATTTTAAGTAGGTTTACAATGTGAAATGTTAATTAGGTTTACAATGTGAAATGTTAAGTAGGTTTACAATGTGAAATGTTAAACATGTTTACAAAGTGAAATGTTAAGTAGGTTTACTATGTGAAATGTTAAGTGGGTTTACAATGTAAAATGTGAAACAGGTTTACAATGTGAAATGTTACGTAGGTTTACAATGTGCAATTTTATGTAGGTTTACAATGTGAAATATTAAGTAGGTTTACACTGTGAAATGTTAAGTAGGTTTACAGTCTGAAATTTTAAGTAGGTTTACAATGTGAAATGTTATATATATTTACAATGTGAAATGTTAAGTAGGTTTAAAATGTGAAATATTAAGTAGGTTTACACTGTGAAATGTTAAGTAGGTTTACAATCTGAAATTTTAATTAGGTTTACAATGTGAAATATTAAGTAGGTTTACACTGTGAAATGTTAAGTAGGTTTACAATCAGAAATTTTAAGTAGGTTTACAATGTGAAATGTTAAGTAGGTTTACAATGTGAAATGTTAAATAGGTTTACAATGTGACATGTTAAGTAGGTTTACAAAGTGAAATGTTAAGTAGGTTTACAATGTGAAATGTTTAGTGGGTTTACAATGTAAAATGTGAAACAGGTTTACAATGTGAAATGTTAAGTAGGTTTACGATGTGAAATATTAAGAAGGTTTACACTGTGAAATGTTAAGTATATTTATGAAATATTTAGAGAATTAAATATTTACCAATAAGCAATATATAATCAACAATTCATGGCAATGATACACGTGCCTCAAAACACTATTCGTGGAACAAATATATGAAAGAAAAAACGCCTCAGGAATGGTTATCACAAAGATATAGGACACAATATTTGAAAGCTACAAAGGTATAGTTTATCCAGGGCCGGCCCTAACAATTGTGGGGCCCAATGCGAAACGGATTGCGCGGGGCCCAGTCTGTGTAAGGAAGAGGATAATAAAATAAATTATAATATGAATTTATGGGCCTATGAAGTACGGGGTCCACTGCGGCCGCATAGGTTGCAATGGCCTAAGATTGGACCTGAGTTTATATATAGCTCAGAATATTTGAAAGCTACAAAGGTATAGTTTATCTATCATTCAGGTTTGTTCAAGTGAATGAATTTTTCCTTGATATCTCTCTTTCTATACATTACTATTACAATGAAAAAGTGGAGAAACTTTTCTTCTGTATACAGGGACAAAGGACAATGAGAAGAAACCATTTACACATTCAAGCAGGGACAAAGGACAATGAGAAGAAACCAGTTACATATTCAAGCAGGGACAAAGGATAATGAGAAGAAACCATTTACATATTCAAGCAGGGACAAAGGACAATGAGAAGAAACCAGTTACATATTAAATCTTTCGGAAGTGTTTTATCTGTACAATATAACTTCAGAGACATATCTTGTCAACATTTGTTATAGTTACTTAATCAGTAATAAAACATGGCTAAAACTCCGCAGAAGTGTCAAATTAAGTCATTCGCCCGCTGATCAGCACACCTGGGTTTCGAAACCACTTGTTATTCTTTTCATCAAATAAAATGTATACCTATTGTTCACTCTACCATCATGAAACTTGGTACCAGGCTCATGCTTTGGGATGGTTGAGGAACTGCGCCATTGAAACTGAGCAACAACTGTAGGTGACGATAGGCATTCGGTTTCTCGTCAGGCACTGACTTGGCAGCTGAGTACTTACGGAAAACCTAAGTAATGACGCCGGTTAATAACTCTTATCATATTTACCTAGGAAGGGGTTGGGGGTGGGGGGGGGGGTGTAAGAAACCACGACATGAGGTGATGATGTTTTAGAGACAATTTGCGAACATAAAACCGGGTAATTGAAGAAAAAAACTACAGAGAAATCCAATCAAGATGCGTAAAATATATCGAAGATATTTGTTTCTTTGTATTTTGAGGAAGGGAGACGCGTGTAATTATGTGAAGCGTGAATTTCGTTGAAGTCTGGACTCGACTATCTTTATTCAAATCAGTATCAAGCTCCCACTGAGAATGGAAGTTATTCCATTGCATTCTGATGAAAGCAAGCTATTGATGACATCAAGCTATTGATGAAAGCAAGCTATTGATGACATCAAGCGATTGATGAAAGCAAGCTATTGATGACATCAAGCGATTGATGAAAGCAAGCTATTGATGACATCAAGCGATTGATGAAAGCAAGCTATTGATGACATCAAGCGATTGATGAAAGCAAGCTATTGATGACATCAAGCGACTGATGAAAGCAAGCTATTGATGACATCAAGCGATTGATGAAAGCAAGCTATTGATGACATCAAGCGATTGATGAAAGCAAGCTATTGATGACATCAAGCTATTGATGAAAGCAAGCTATTGATGACATCAAGCTATTGATGAAAGCAAGCTATTGATGACATCAAGCGATTGATGAAAGCAAGCTATCTCACATCATCATTATTAATTGCCGTCTCCGTAACGAAGGTTCGCTGCAACGGACCTTCAATATCCCATGTCTTTTGCCTTGGTGCACCTCTCTGCTAGACTGTAATCTATCCACCATGTTATGTTTCTCTACCACTTGTACCTTTGCCTACCATTTACTCGCTTCCCTTTGACTTTACCCTCAAGTAAGGTCTTCAACAAACTGCCTTGTCTTTTAATATGTCCAAAATATTTTACTTGTTTAATCTTTATTTCTTTTAATAGTTTCATACGAAGTGTTATTAAAACCTATTTCTTCATTTTATTCTCTTTCAATGAAGTTCTTCATGTTCTTCTTTATATCCTCATACCAAAGGCACTAAGTCTGACTTATAGCTGTTTGTTCATTAGTCATGTTTCTGAGTCTTACATTAATATATACTCTGTTCACTCTAAGAATGAAGTTGGTCAGTACTTCTGATTGGTTCTTGGAAGCAGAACGCATTCATCGATTGTTAAGTGTCCTATAATTGAAATTGGCAGCATATCTTATCCAGGACCTGGCTATCAATCTAACCTTTTTTGGCTGTAGTGATTTTCTATGCAATATAAATACGTTCAGTAGTTTGACAGTGCTTTCTGAACTGTCCGCATGTACAATTGCCTGTGACGTGGATCGAACTCGGTACCTTTGCCGTCACTGACGGGCTCTGCACCACTCCGCCACAGAGCTAAACTATAATATTTTTTTTAAATTTCGTATTCAAATGTTTTTTTTTTAAAAAGTTGTTTAAATATTGTTTTTAAATGTTTTAAATAGTGTCGTTTTTACATGTCATCAGCTGTTTCAAAATAACCTTTTGTTGCGGAGTAATGTGGGGGTGTGTTTTGACCTACTCATTCTTAGAGTGAATATAGTATACAATAGATGTAGTATTTTATGTGAATGTTACAATAGATGTAGTATTTTATGTGAATGTTACAATAGATGTAGTATTTTATGTGAATGTTACAATAGATGTAGTATTTTATGTGAATGTTACAATAGATGTAGTATTTTATGTGAATGTTACAATAGATGTACTATTGTATGTGAATGTTACAATAGATGTAGTATTTTATGTGAATGTTACAATATATGTAGTATGTATTTTATGTGAATGTTACAATAGATGTAGTATTTTATGTGAATGTTACAATAGATGTAGTATTTTATGTGAATGTTACAATAGATGTAGTATTTTATGTGAATGTTACAATAGATGTAGTATTTTATGTGAATGTTACAATAGATGTAGTATTTTATGTGAATGTTACAATAGATGTAGTATTTTATGTGAATGTTACAATAGATGTAGTATTTTATGTGAATGTTACAATAGATGTAGTATTTTATGTGAATGTTACAATAGATGTAGTATTTTATGTGAATGTTACAATAGATGTAGTATTTTATGTGAATGTTACAATATATGTAGTATTGTATGTGAATGTTACAACAGATGTAGTATTTTATGTGAATGTTACAATAGATGTAGTATTTTATGTGAATGTTACAATAGCTGTAGTATTGTATGTGAATGTTACAATAGATGTAGTATTTTATGTGAATGTTACAATAGATGTAGTATTTTATGTGAATGTTACAATAGATGTAGTATTTTATGTGAATGTTACAACAGATGTAGTATTTTATGTGAATGTTACAATAGATGTAGTAGTTTATATGAATATTACAACAGATGTAATAATTTATGTGAATGTTTAAAAGAATTAGCGTTATAATTTTTTTCCAAAGAGTTTCCTAACTTATGTCTTTCTTTTCCCTTGTTTGTATAGCCTTTCTGTATGTAAGAAAATATATTTATAAATATAAACATGTGCATGTGGAAGTGCTGGATTGGGGTGGTGACATATACACTCTATGCTACACAAAATATGTGAGTGGACGTGGGTGGTAGTGTATATACTCTATAGGAAAAAAGGACGACGATACGAGAAAAACAAATGAGGAAAACTGGTATAACAAGACAAAACAATATTTCCTTTGTGGAGATGTTTGAACTTCCTCATCTTCTTCTTTTGCGATCAGTTAAAAAAAAGTTTAAAAAGTGGCACATCAGGGGCTAACCACGCCCATGTGTTGCTGGGGCCCGAAAGGGGTGCAAAAAATAGCAAAACTGTTTACCTTCCATGCATGTCGTAAAAGGCGGCTAAGGAGGTTATGGGATGGAGTTGGCTGTTCCATCCCATATAGGGTCAGTGACCCAAAGCCATGCTGAAGTCGGATGTGTCAGACCGAAAGGCGCAGATATCGCAGCAATGCTGTAAATCATGACACAACGCATTCCGTTCTCCGGGCTTCATCCTGCTAATCTGCAGGAGTTTAAGAACGAACGCAGTAGAAGAAGAAGAAGGGGTTAACCATAAATAACGGCAACAAAGTAAGCGTATAGAGGGAGGTCTGATAGTTATTCTCGGAGGGGGATGTTCAACAAAAGCTGACGTCAACAATAATGTGTTCTATATAGAAAACCGTCTGTGCGGCAGCAGAGTTGATAGTGAACTCTCCTCGCGACTCGTAGAACTGATTGGTTTGAACGCAGACAATCCACAGAGTACTGTGGATAGAATGGGATGTAATATTGGCGTCTAAAAAAATTAACAAATGTTAAATAATAATAATAATAATAATAATAATAATAATAATAATAATAATAATAATAATAATAATAATAATAATAATAATAATAATAATAATAATAATACGATTCATAACCCCTCAAGGTCGTACGAGGTGCCACATTGGATACATCAGGTCTCCAAATATCTCTATCCTCAGCCATTCGGATAAGTGTAGACAAATCTCACCCAGACTATTCCTTAATGTTATCAATCTAGGATTTTCTCGGTCCACCTCTCCTCCTTCCATCCCCGACTGTTCCTTGCAAAATATGTCCAAACCAAACACGTTTGCGCAGTTTCACCACTACCAACTTGATAACCTTTCTTGATAACCTGCAAGTTTGTTTATTTGCTGACGGATAAATATGTTTGCCCTGTATACTGTATAGCTAATTATTAACAAACGCTTGTAGCACTTGTTTTGAAAAGACTGTATTCTTATTTCTGTCTGCATTTAGTTTCCAACTTTGACATCCGTATAAAAATATATTTAATACTAGCGATCTGAATAAAGTTATCTTTACTCTAATACTGACCTCACTTTACATATCGTCTTCCATAGTTCTTGATAAAGCGTCGTGAGTTGAGAAACAGGAGACCTATTGGACACCCTCGTAAAAGGTGGATAGATAGTGTATTAGAGACACTCGGAAATATAACAGCAGAGGAGGCAAATAGAAGGGCAAAAGACCGTACACTCACTCTCCCCTCAACACCGAAAGGTACATGAGGACAGAAAGAAGAAGAATAGTTCAATAGTAATGCAATGTATAGGACATGCTTCATTTAGTAAATAGAAAACCACAAGAAGCATTAGAGAAAAGTAAAACATTTATCCACAAAGACATTGTATTTTTATAAAGACGTTTCTTAAACTTTTTTTCGTGCCATTATCAATTTTTATATAGAGTAGAACGTGATGTTTATTTGGGATTAAAGACACGTAAAATAACGCAACATGGACCACGGGAAGAAGATGTCATTTACAACAGCGTTGCACGGACCACAAGAACAACAAGCCATTTACAATAGCGTTGATGGACTGCAAGAAGAAAATGTCATTTACAATAGCGCTGCATGAACCACAAGTAGAATATATCACAATATCGTTGCATGGACCACAAGACGAAAATACCAATTACAATAGCGCTGCATGGACCACAATTAGAAGATATCACAATAGCTTTGCATGGACCACAAGACGAAAATAACAATTACAATAGCGCTGCATGGACCACAAGACGAAAATACCAATTACAATAGCGCTGCATGGACCACAAGACGAAAATACCAATTACAATAGCGCTGCATGGAGCACAAGTAGAATATATCACAATAGCGCTGCATGGACCACAATTAGAAGTTATCACAATAGCTTTGCATGGACCACAAGAAGAGGATGCCATTTACAATAGCGCTGCATGGACCACAAAAAGAAAATACCAATTACGATATCGCTGCATGAACCACAAGTAGAATATATCACAATAGCGCTGCATGGACCACAATTAGAAGTTATCACAATAGCTTTGCATGGACCACAAGAAGAGGATGCCATTTACAATAGCGCTGCATGGACCACAAGAAGAAAATACCAATTACAATATCGCTGCATGAACCACAAGTAGAATATATCACAATAGCGCTGCATGGACCACAAGTAGAATATATCACAATAGCGCTGCATGGACCACAAGAAGAAAGTACTAATTACAATAGCGCAGCATTTGAGAAGATTTTAAATCCTTGTCAACTGTTTGATTTCTAAATTAAATATTATATCAAAAACTATCCGACCATGTTTCACTATGGCAATATCACGTGACGTCAACAACCTAAAATAATCACCACCTGGACAGGAATAGTATTGATTGAGAAATAATCAAATATGGCGTCTCACAATATGGATGAATGAACCACGTCTACAGCTTTCTTGTGCTTAAATATACATTTCAGATTTTTGTTTAATTTGTTCTTGTGTGTAACAACGGTCTTTCGTTTTTTGCATGCGACCTATATCACACAGCTACAAAATCCCTCCCTGCAACTCCTAAACGGGAATAATGCGGTATTTGATAGTTTTTGAAATTTCTTGGTTGCCGATATAGCGGTGTAGGTGCTCATGAGTTTTGAGTCAATGCCGTTGTGTGATATATGCGTGTGTTTGCAAGCTATTGCTTTGGTCCATATAGAATGTTCCATCTGTATGATCCTGGAGGTACTTAGTTATTATTGCATAGAACTCTTTGTTGCAATTGTTGTGATTGTTGTACAATTCACGGTGCTATTGTATGTTCTTCTTCTTCTTCTTTCTTTCACTTGAAACATGTCTATATCTGTAATTCTGTCTCATTAATAAAACTCACTGTATTTTGTAGTTCATACAGTGTCCCATAGAGTTTTGATTCCAGTGTTGTTTCCTCTGGCCAATATGTCTGCCTCAGCGTTTCATGCTCCGAACACTCTTGAAGTATATGTTTGGCACTCTGTGCTGCCTGTCCACATGTACACATGGCTGTGTTGCCAATCTTGAACTTTGTATACATGTGACTGCGGAGTCGGTTGTGTCCTGTTCTGAGACGTAGAATTATAACTTGTTCTGGTCTGTTCATAATATGATAGTCATCTTGTGTTGGTGTTTGCGGCTTTCTTATTGACTTGATCATCTGTTTTTTCTGATGGTAGGTGATTGGTATATCTGGTTGGTCTTCGGCAGAACCTTCCTTAGCCAGTTGGTCTGCTTTTTCAGCTATTGTATGTAAATGAGTACGTAGAAAAGCAAGGAATGTATAAAACCGGTGAGTGTTGTAACAAATAGTGTATATAACCAGTAAGTGTGATATCCGGTATCGCCCATGTGTTGCCGGCGCCCGAAAGGGCAGCAAAGAATAGCAACACTGTTTACCTTCCACGCATGTCGTAAAAGGCGACTAAGGAGGTTATAGGATGAAGCTGGCTGTCCCATCTCATATAGGGTCAGCGACCCAAAGCCATGCTGAAGTCGGATGTGTCAGACCGAAAGGCGCAGATATCGCAGCAATGATGTAAATCATGACACAGCGCACTCCGTTCTCCGGACTACATCCTGCTAATCTGCAGGAGTTTGAGAACGAACGCAGAAGAAGAAGAAGAAGAATATCCGGTATAACTATTCGTAATTATTTCTTTCTGAATGCAGAAATTCAGACACACAAGGTGGCAAATGAAAAATTGTTGAAGTCCCATCTTGATCCTAAGATTATCTTATCCTTGACACACAGAAGATCTGTACTCAGAGTTCTGCAGTCGGAAGAAAAAAAGTACCATATCTATAAACATAACTGAAGAAACGGCTAAACAGCGTGAGGTAGCGATTCAGTGGATACTATCCCACTATAGAATGAAAGGAATTGAAAGAGCAGGTCAATTGACTAAGAAGTGTACTACCGATATAAGGAATTGAGAGAGCAGGTCATTTGACTAAACTTGACTAAGAAATGTACTACCGATGTAAGGAATTGAGAGAGCAGGTCAATTGACTAAGAAATGTACTACTGATGTAAGGAATTGAAAGAGCAGGTCAATTGGCTAAGAAGTGTACTACCGATGTAAGGAATTGAGAGAGCAGGTCAATTGACTAAGAAGTGTACTACCGATGTAAGGAATTGAGAGAGCAGGTCGATTGACTAAGAAGTGTACTACCGATGTAAGGAATTGAGAGAGCAGGTCAATTGACTAAGAAGTGGACTACCGATGTAAGGAATTGAGAGAGCAGGTCAATTGACTAAGAAGTGCACTACCGATGTAAGGAATTGAGAGAGCAGGTCACTTGACTAAGAAGTGTACTACCGATGTAAGGAATTGAAAGAGCAGGTCAATTGACTAAGAAGTGTACTACCGATGTAAGGAATTGAAAGAGCAGGTCAATTGGCTAAGAAGTGGACTACAGATGACCTACCAGATGTGCCAATTCTCTCATGAGACATTTTTTTTCCAGAACGTGGTCTTCCTTATAGATTCTCTGAACACTCCGAGATTCTGGGCAAATTGGCCTGCCAACTAGAGACATATTTACGCGATCTGATATATCACTGCACCATCGTCGTCGTTGTCGCTCACTTCCCCTGCTTCCGGTAACTCTTCCTTCAGCTATTAATCTTTCCATGCTGTTATGTCTCTGTAACGAACCAATTACTTACCATTAAAGAACACAAAAGATCAAAGAAATCAGGAGAACAAAGAAATCAATGCACGATAAGTATCAACTTCTGAAGAGACTAGAAAACCACCAAGTCTACAGTCACATGTACATACAATTCAAGAATGACAATAATACCATGTGTACATGTGGAAAAGTATCACAAACTGAAGAATATATAGTTCAAACTGTCTTTAATATATATAAGATTCTAGGACAAACATGATGTGTATTATAGAAAAATGTCAAGCACACGAGTACAAACAAGTTAAAAATGAGAATTATAAATGCTATATCTATTCTATATTAATGTATGGCTCAGAAACATGGACACTAAATAAACAATTAGAAGACAGAATTGATGCCTTTGAGATGTGGGTATATAGAAGAATAGAGAGAACATCACGGAAAGAGACGAAAACAAATAAAGAGGTGCTGAAGACACTTAATATGAAGAAAGAACTACTAAGAGAAATAAAGATCAGGCAAATAAAATATTTTGGACACATTAAAAGACATGGCACCTTATTGAAGACCTTACTTGTGGGTAAAGTCAAAGGGAAGCGAACAAGAGGTAGGCAGAGATACAAGTGGCAGAGTAACATCACACGATGGACAGGTTACATTCTAGCAGAGTGCACCACCAAGACAAGAGACAGGGGATGTTGGAGATCCGTTGCAGCCAACCTTTGTGCGGAGACGGCACTTGATGATGATGATGATGTAATGACGATATCTTGAAAAAAGTTAATTAAAAAATGTAGCTGCTGACTCGCATCAGGAAGTGTTAATATTTTGTGGACACATCATGAAAAGAGAAAAGATAGAATACATCTTGACAACGGTAAGCTAAAATGTAAGTGAAAGCAAAGTTAACCCATAGCATTTATTAATGCCGTAGAGCTACGAGATGTTAGCGATCTCACGTATCAGTGGCTTTGCTATATGAGGGTGGTAGTCATCTCCTATCCCTCGCAGTCTTTACGAAGTCTTACTATAGTTAATTCAGTACCCAATTAAGGCTGGGTTGACCCATCTCCAGAAACTCTTCTACCCAAGACACTGAAAGGCAACAACGGGTTTAACGAATAAATAGATAATTAGACACAACACTATGTTTCAAATTACTGAAAACTATGCACACATCACAAGAAATTATGCCCCACATCACACAAAACTTGCCTCACATCACACAAAACGTGCCTCACATCACACAAAAGGACATTATATGAAACTCTGCCCCACATCACACTTAACTATACTCCACGTCACACGAAAAAATATTATTCACATCACACACAATTTGTCACACATCCCACACAACTATGTTCAACGTTACAGAAAACTATGCTCCACCTTACACAAAACTATACCTCACTTCACACAAAACTATTCCCCCACATCACACAAAACTATTCCGCAAGTTACAAAACTATGCCCCACACCACATAATTTGTGAATCACTGTATAATGTGCCTATTGAAAACACATAACTTTTTATGGTTTCTTCATATCTTGCGGTTTACCTGTCATTCCTGAACCTATTATCATTTTATAAAAAAACTTGGTGTCTTATTATAATATTGTATGTGGGTGTGTGTATTGTTGGTATGTGGAGATTGTAGTAAATCTAACTTGATGATGATGTTCTGTTGAAAGCGAAGTTGATCTTGACATTGAAGAAGGATCAAGTTAGGTTTGATTATTTGTGAGCTCTCAGATAGTTGATGAGTTCAGTTCTGGCGCTGAAAGGCGTGTAACAATGTAAGCAAGAATATACTAGGTCTTGAGATGTGGAAAATCAGTCTATCTTTGTTTTTGTCTCGTTCCAATCGTCTAGTGTTCTACTCTGTTCATAAATTATAATATTAGCGCTGATCTGAACATGAACTACAAAGACTAATAGATCAAGTCAATAAATCACGTAATGAATATGGACTGGATATAAACATTCAAAAAACAACAACCATGATAATCAGCAAAGACACAGAAGAACAGGAGGTAAACATAAACATACAGGGAGAGAAACTACAAGTAAAACAGTATCAATATCTTGGACACATAGTCACAAATGATGGCAGATGTGAAACAGAACTTAAAAGGAGAATTGGAATGGCTAAAAGTACCTTCAATGACATGAGGAAATTATTAATATCTAAACAAATTACAAACATAGTTAAAAATGAGAATTATAAACTGCTACATCTATTCCATATTAATGTATGGCTCAGAAACATGGACACTAAATAAACAATTAGAAGACAAAATTGATGCCTTTGAGATGTGGGTATATAGAAGAATAGGGAGAACATCATGGAAAGAGAAGAAAACAAATAAAGAGGTGCTAAAGACACTTAATATGAAGAAAGAACTATTAAGAGAAATAAAGATCAGGCAAATAAAATACTTTGGACACATTAAAAGACATGACACCCTATTGAAGACCTTACTTGAGGGTAAAGTCAAAGGGAAGCGAGCAAGAGGTAGGCAGAGATACAAGTGGGAAAATAAAATTACACGATGGACAGGTTACAGTCTAGCAGAGTGCACCACCAAGACAAGAGACAGGAGAAATTGGAGATATGTTGCAGCCAACCTTCGTTGCGGAGACGGCACTTGATAATGATGATGATGAACATTCCAGGCTGGATAGTCAAGAACTGTAGCTTCTAAAGAGCTTTGGTCACTCTTTCAGTTTTTGAGAGATGTTTTCATGTAGTATTGGAAACTGTTTTTCTGTTCTCCACTAGAAATCGTTCCTTTGCACAGTTTACCATAGAACAGTTTCTTTAGAAGACAAATGTGTGAGGTGCGGGAGTGGGGATCAACACTACAAAGACGATAGCTGATCAACATATAAATCGAACTTATTATTTGGAGCAGTGATTTCTTCTTCTTCGGCCGGTCTCAAATCCCTGATTTGTCTCAAATCAAAAGTAGCAGGATGTCGTCTTGATAGCGGAATACCTTGTGTCGTGGTTTACAACATTGCTGTGATACCTGCGCCTTTCGGCTTGATACACCCGTTTCAGCATTGCTTTGGTCACTTTTACCCTATATAGGATGGGACAGTCATCTTCACCTTATAACTTCCTTAGTAGCCTCTTACGACATGGATGGAAGGCACACATTGTTGCTATTTTTTTGCTCCCCTCTAGGTCCCAGGATACAGACGGGTGGAGTGGTGATTTGAAACTGTGGTTAATAGTGTTAGTTATCACACTAGTGGAATTTTTCTCAATCATAAGAAATTATTAGCGATACAGCTCTTGTTTCCTTTTGGGCAATTGGGAGCTTTCTCCAGTGCTTTATTTCATACGAAGAAGTCAACAACTTTTGTGTATTGTTTGTTCGTTTGAGAACCTCAAGAATTGCGAGAGATTAAGCTCTTGCTTCCTATGTGCTGTGGGGTGGTTTTTCTAAACTTTTTTTCATACCCAGGAGACTTGAGCTTTCGGTTTGGTGCAATGCCTATTGAAGAAGTTTTCTACTCAGAGGGGAACTATAAATGTATAGATTCATCATCATCAGGTGCTATGTCGGCTGGCGTAGGCGGGCATGGCTCTCCACAGCTCTCTGTCCACAGTATTATGTATCAAAGTCGTTGTTGTTTCCTTGCCAAGCCAGGTTGTCAAACTGTCTAATATTTTCTCACGTTGTCGCCCTCTGTCTCTGGTGGCTTCAATCTTGCCTGTTGTGACTATGTTCTCTAAACCTGCCTGTCTCATGAAGTGGCCAAATAAAAGAAGATTGCCTTTTTTATATTGTTGATTAAGGTCCATTTCGCATTTAACTCTTTCAACACCTCTACATTAGTTTTTCTGGCAGTCCTTGGTATTCTCAGCATTCTTCTGTAGAACAACATCTCTGTTGCCTCCAATCTCCAAGAAATGTATAGATTAGTGAGGAAATATCGTTTTCCGTTTACTTCTTTATGTTGTCTATCGATGCATTTCTTTGTCCACCTTCTGTTTTTTTTCTAACATCGACAGTTTCCTGTATTATTATTGATTTTGAACAATGTCAGAATACTTAACAAAACAATTCCAGTATTCGTTTGTTGCCGCTATATGTGACAGCGAGAAGATACAGGACTTCGGATTAATGTGTAATAGACGTTTTTAGCGCATTCCCTATAGAGAGCATAATACAAATGTGCACATTGGAAATACAGACGAGAATATGGAGAATTCACAAGAATTACTCATCATTATCAGGAGCCATGCCGGCTGACATAGGCGACCAAGGATGTCCACATCTCTATATCTCCAGAATTTTGTATCAAGATCGTTGTTGTTTCCCTGCCATGTCATGTTGTTAAACTGTCTAATATTTTCTCACGTTGTTGCTCTGTCTCTCTTGCCTTCAATTTTGCCTGTTGTGACTATATTCTCCTTTGAGAGTTATTGACAACAGGAGTGTGTGAGTGTGGGGGAGGGTAATATATTTTGGCATAAATAAAATAAGTATTTAATTTCTGATCGTTTTTTTTAGAAGGTGGGTAGGAAATACAAATTGGAAAAAAACTTACTGTTGTTATTTATAGACACTAATTTTATACTTTGAACCCCCTTATGCGTTATTTATAGACAATAATCTTATACTTTGAACCAGGGCCGGCCCTAACAAATGCGGGGCCCAATGCGAAACGGATTGCGAGGGGCCCAGTTTGGATAAGAGGATAATAAAATAAATTCTAATATGAATTTATGGGCCTATGAAGTGCGGGGCCCACTGCGGCCGCATAGGTTGCAATGGCCTAAGACCGGCCCTGCTTTGAACTCCCTTATGCGTTATTTATAGACAATAATCTTATACTTTGAACCCCCGTATGCGTTATTTATGCATGTCATCTCATAGCAAGTAGGCCTCAGTGGTACGTGTATCAGGAAGGCCTCAGTGGTACGCGTAGCACAAAGGCCTAATTGTCCCATATTTGTGTAAATGTTTGTTGTGCTCCAGGAATGTACTTATTTTGGTATGTTGTTATTGCCTGTCTCAACCTACAGGCTCATGTTCATATTGTGTTGCATATAACATTACTATGCAACTAATGTTGAATGTCTAGGTGTCACTAGTATATCCAATACCGTCGCCAGTGCAACGTGAACGATTGCCTTTCGAATTACGAGCAAGTTCGAATGAGTAAAAGGTAAATGTAATATGCGTTATGAAAATGCGTTATGACAAGCGGTTTCCAATTAGTACTCTGCTGCTTAGTCAGTGGTCAACCAGAAACCGCCTAACCTGCATCGCCTGTTTTTCTCTGCAGCTAGGGTGCCATTCCTCTTTCTTTCCAGGGCACAATCACCTGTGCCCGACTTCCTGCTGACTTGATGAAATACGGAAGTAATTATATTTTCAAAACACAAATACGAAGTGGGTTCAAAACCGAATTTGCTGGTCAGCGAGTAAATGACTAAGTTCGAATGGGCTGTGTATGTCACATCACCACGAGCCGACATTAGATAATTATTTAAAAATATTCAGCATACTGAGTAGTAAATATACAAAGCAACAATCATGTATGGGCTACAGTAACACAGGCAACAAAGTAATTATATTAAACAATGAAATATGTGTTACCAATTTTTGTCGCTGTTAAAGGGACGGTTATTATTTTCTTTGATATATTTTGAAATACATTTTTATGGCCTAATTCATGTTATATTATTGTATGTCTGTTTAGACGAAGAACTTATTCTCGAAACGTCAACTGTTTTCGTTCTTATTATTTTTATTATAATTTTTTATCATGTTTTTTAGTAGTGGTAAGTATTTGTAACATATATTTACTTATTTAATATAATTACTCGACTGGAACCATTAATGAATGTACAAAAAGCGAAGCGAGCATAATCTTCTTCAGTCTAGGAAAGTTGAAATTGAATACTGTGAAGCAGAATTTAATCACATCCATACGTCATTATGTGCTATTGAACTACCTTTAGTTTTAAAAATAAGAACTGAACTAATAATATTTGTATCCTACTATACAGACTCTGGTGTGTCATGTGGAACTAATCCTTCAAGACGATGTCTGACCCAAGCTTCCTGCTCGAATTCTGGACGCTGCAACTGTCCAGCAACAACATATGGAGACGGTGCTTTTCAATGTTATCAAGCCAGTAAGTTGTATCCAAATATAGTACTGATGTTGCAGATGTTGCGACTACTACTAATACTACTACTACTACTACTACTATTATTATTATTATTACTACTACTACTACTACTAATATTTCTACTACTACTACTACTATTACTACTACTATTACTACAAGAAATACCACCACTACTATTATTATTACTATTACTACTTTAATTACTACTAATACGCCCGTGTGTTGCCGGGGCCGGAAAGGGAGCAAAGAATAGCAACACTGTTTACCTTCCACGCATGTCGTAAAAGGCGACTAAGGAAGTTATGGGATGGAGTTGGCTGTCCCATCCCATATAGGGTCAGTGGCCCAAAGCCATGCTGAAGTCGGATGTGTCAGGCCGAAAGGCGCAGATATCGCAACAATGATGTATACTATGACACAACGCATTCCGTTCTCCGGACTACATCCTGCTAATCTGCAGGAGTTTGAGAACGAACGCAGAAGAAGAAGAAGACTACTAATACTATTATTAGTACTACTATTACTACAATTAAAACTACAATTATTATTATTACTACTACTACTACTACTTTAATTACTACTAATACTATTGTTACTACTACTATTGCTACTATTAAAACTACTATTACCACTACTGCTAATACTACTTTAATTTCTACTAATACTATTATTACTACTACAATTACTACTATGAAAACTACTATTAATACTACTATGTGTAATAGTAGTACTACTACTACTAATATTACCCCTACTATTATTTATACTGTTGTTTATATTATTTTATTTTTTTACTACTATGACTACTACTATTATTACTGTTGTCACTACCATTACTACTACTAAAAATTGCAGATATTTCTACAATAGCTGCTATCAATACTGCTACTACTATTACGGTTGTTGTTATTGCTACAAGTACTACCACAACAATAATTACTATTGCTACTATTTGTTGTTAGTCTATCACATGTGATGATGACCATTTTAATACCTAATTTTGAAATTCAGTTAGAATTATGTCATTGACTCTTGAGTTTGTTGATGGCTAATTAGCCATATTCTAGATGCAAATGTTCTTGGACAGTACGGGTGTAGGATGACCATTGTGTATGGTTTTTGATATACCCAATGACGTTCTAGCTACTCTTCGCTGTTAAGCTGCTGTATTTCTCCTCTGTTCAAAAATTGCTGCATCTATTTTGACTGTAGAACGCCATGTAGCTCTATTTGTGCAAATTCTTCCCATGTGTAGTCTAGTTCAACTGCTTTCAGTGAGTTCTTTAATGAGTCAGTGTAGCAAGTCTTTTGGCCAATTTGAGAACGTATGTTTTTCTACAACTCACCATTGAGAAGTATTTATGACAGGCGACGATCGGGCATGTGTACCACACGTACTCACAAATCTATGTCTGCATCAGAATAGTGACAATGCTTGGGATACCAGATATGTCAAAAATAATGTTATCTAGAATTTGGTCTTGCCATCTGATGTTCATAACCTTTCACGGACAGGTTGTGTGAAAGTGAATGAACTTCATCAAACGCTGTCTATATTACTATTATATATCAAGTGACATATGTTTTCCAGAAAGTTGTCTTCGTCGTGGATACTATGAACGCCTTGCTGTTCCAGGCCTGCATTGGCCAGAGACATGTGCATACATTCTTCGATGTCACTGATTCATCGTCATCTTGGTCTTCTTCTTCTCTCGCCTGGTATTCTGCCCTCCAGAATCAGTCTCTCGATACCATAATATCGTTTTAAGTGTCCAAATACTGTGGCTTCCTTCTTATGATGGTATTTAGAAGCCACACTTAATGTAGTCTCAGTAATTTCAAAACGCCAAAGTAATTCTTTTTCTCTGTCCATGATATTCATTGGATCTTTATGTAGCACTTCATTTCAAAAGAATTAATTCTTTTGGATATTGTCTTGTTTAAAGTCCAAGTCTCGCATCCATATGCTGCCTCTGGGAAAACACATGATCTTAAAATGATATTACCACAACTGTTTCTAATGCAGCTACCTAAACGTCCACTGCTACTTCTACTGCTACTGCTGCCATCTAATAAAATGGATGCAGAGGTACAGGTCTAGACTTCCAGATGGGAAAAGATATTAATGCTGACTATATGATTTACTTATTCATGCAATATGTGAAGAGACTCGATGTAGCGCCTTAATTGGACTGCTGCTAAGAAAAATTGAAATCTCAAGCAATTTTCTTCTTCTTCTTCTTCTGCGTTCGCTATCTTGATAACCAACACGAATGTTTGCGTGATTTTTCGCCGGGAGTCTAAAGTACGATGTTCACCCAATATACATCATAGCTGCGTTATTTACACCCCAGAAGGTCCTGCACGTCCGATTTATGGTATTCTCAAGCATTAGAAACTGGAAACAACCCACCACAGTCACGTATCTCTATAACGTTAAGTATCATCACATAAAGATTCTTGCACAAATCAGGGAAATCAATTAAGGAAATAATGTGAAATTAATATAAATGAAATAATTCGGAAAAGTCATTGAAGTTAGAGTAACTGAAACCGCCATTTCATTTTTGGAATTTGTGTATTTTAGTTAAGATCACTACATATTGCATCTCGAAGAATATTAATTTTGGGTGCTTTCCACGTTAACACTCGTATTACATGGATGTTACACTTTACAATTTTCATTGTCACTGTAAACACTTTGAGTCGCCACGGCTAATATGGACATCGATTCCATGTATATAAATAGTGACCAACCGAAAACATGACAACAATAAAAAATTTACGAATGAAGACCTAATTAATTCTGCGCAGATGGCTTCTATTTCTAATGGTTACGCTGTAACTTAGTAGCAGTAAACAATCTCACTATCAACTAGTATACCGCGATCCTCTTAGTCAGTCGAAAGATTAAATGTCTGTTTGATTTTGTAGACACCTGTGTAAACGTACCTCCTACACAATCTGACAGACTGTTAACTCATCTCTTTATGTCAAAACGACACGCATGTAACCGGAAATGAATACAACACACCATATTACAGATATAAGTACATTATACAATAAGCACTATCGATCTTCTATTATCTATTGTCGTCCTCCGGGTGAATGATGGTTTATCGTATTCACACTTGCCGTTAAGCGTAGAAGTGGGAGCCCCAGTTGTCGTTCCAAGACCAGATGTGCCGCCATAGTTGCGTTGAGTTCGTGTTTTTTTCTAGATTATCTTGATGCTTTCTTTCAACAAATTTATTTTCTTGATCTACCTTTAGCTCTATATTCGAATATTTTTGCTCTATATTCGAATATATTTGATCTAAGTACGAATATTTATGTTCTATATTCGAATATCTTTGCTCTATGTACGGATATTTTTGCTCTATATCAAGATATTTTTGCTCTATATTCGAATATATTTGATCTATGTACGAATATTTATGCTCTATATTCGAATATCTTTGCTCTATGTACGGATATTTTTGCTCTATATCAAGATATTTATGCTCTATATCCGAATATATTTGCTCTATCTACGGATATTTATGCTCTATATCCGAATATATTTGCTCTATGTAAGGATATTTATTTTCTATATTCGCATATC
This sequence comes from Meghimatium bilineatum, assembly GCA_034231615.1. NCBI lineage: Eukaryota > Metazoa > Mollusca > Gastropoda > Stylommatophora > Philomycidae > Meghimatium > Meghimatium bilineatum. Next base: position 19,338,677 of record CM067305.1, on the reverse strand, counting down.
TTTGCTCTATATCCAGATATTTTTGCTCTATATCCGAATATATTTGCTCTATATACGGATATTTATGTTCTATATTCGAATATATTTGCTCTATATACGGATATTTATGTTCTATATCCGAATATATTTGCTCTATATACGGATATTTATGTTCTATATCCGGATATTCTAGCTCTATATCTTGCTATGTTGTGTTATATAGATATACGGATGTGTCGAGCCATTGGTGCAAATAAAACGGCAACACAATGCATTCCATTCTCTGGACTACATCATGCTGGAAATCTAGTAATCCTTCTACAAGAGAGATCCAGCGGGAGTTTGAGAATGAACGCTGAAGAAGAAGATGTCGATACACAAAAACTAAAATCAATGCGTACATGTGTTTGCCCGACTTGCTGTTAGCTGAAGCATCGCATTATATGATAGCGCACGCACTGAGACAAATATACAAAAAGGAATACATAATGTTGACTGTCAAACAGAGCTAGTATCTGGGTCTCTTAATTAGTAAAAGTAAGTAAAGTAATCCATAGCGTTTATTAATGCCGTAGAGGTGTGAAATGTTTAGCGATCTCACATTTCAAAGGCTCTGCTATATGAGGGCGGTAGTCATCTCCTCTCCCTCACAGTCTGTACTTCCAGGATTAATCAGTTACCCATTTAAGGCTGGGTCGACCTGGGAGCCGTTGCGATCTGAAAAAAATTACCGCTTCAACTGGGGAATGAACCCAAAACCACTCATATACGAAGCCAGTGCGCTAACCACTGCGCTACGCGGCACCCAAATAGAGAATCGGAAATGGTTGATTAATAATGAAGCTGTAAATGTATTTCATCAGATTATGAGATGATATAATAATAATAGCAGTTTATCACAGTTGATCGTGCAAGTGACATCCGAGGCCTGAACTTCCAGTTAAATGAATAGGGTCACTGTCTTCTGTTCATGTACGCAGTAGGAAGCGACTAATGGAAGTTGCGGGAGGGGGGGGGTGGTGTAGGCTGATAAAATGTCACATTTGAAAAGCATCATTATTGTGACATATTGTATCAATTTCTTAATTTTTGTCTTCTATTAAATTATACCAATGGATGACAGCGAGATTCAGGTCAACGGACATCGCACCATTGAACTTTTGTGGTAGACTCCTGGGTAAAGTGAAAAGCTAGATGTGCCATGAGTGCGAGTGCTAGATGTGCCATGATTGCGAGTGCTAGATGTGCCATGACTGCGAGTGCTAGCTGTGCATTGACTGGGAATGCTAGATGTGCCATGACTGCGAGTGCTAGATGTGCCATGAGTGCGGGTGCTAGATGTGCCATGACTGCGAGTGCTAGATGTGCCATGATTGCGAGTGCTAGATGTGCCATGACTGCGAGTGCTAGATGTGCATTGACTGGGAATGCTAGATGTGTCATGACTGCGAGTGCTAGATGCGCCATGACTGCGAATGTGTCCTAAAATCTGACAGAAAGAAGAATGATGTGACAATTGGCCCAGAAGTATGGACTTTCCTCCTGACAAGACGTTATAATCCTTTGATACTGACGCGCTTGAATGATTCCCTTCGGGGACTAAGCATGAATGCACGAACCCAACTTGCACATTCATGTCTTTGAGACCTTATATTAGTCCGTGCGTCGCCACAGTTACGCAACTTTGAATAATCTATACTTTCATCAGAAAAGCTATGGGTTGTCAATAGATGCCTGCTCACAGCTAAACAGACTGTATAATCATCATCATCAAATCACGAAGTGAACATTTCAGATAGTGAAACTCAGAGAAGAAGTATTGTATAGGGTAGCGAAAAATGATCCTGAAAATACATCAGGATTTGCTTGTATATTTCTTGACAATAAATATAATTAAATATTTCGATTTCATATTAACATTTCTGCTGACTGATGTTTCTGATTGTGTTTAAAGTGCTAGCATTAAAATCCGAACGGGTTGCAATTGGCTCGTGGGTGGGTTATTTGTATTGACTCCCAAGGATTTATGAGCCATGAAGCTATTGTGTTCTATGTGCAATAGAAAGTTTCTCCGGAGATTTCTTTCATACACAGAAGACTCCAACCCGCAGCTGATTGTAATTCTTACATTTTATACTCAGATTGTAGTCCATGTGTGTATATAGAAGAAATGTTCCACCATTGTGAATTCTGGCATCCAATAAGATACAACATATCACCATGTAGTCGTATTAATGTTGTACACACAGTTGCATACGCTGCAATACGACCATTAATAATGAACAAATTTGGACACACAGTCCATACAACTGCATGGCTACAATACGACCATTAATGTTGGCCAAATGTAGACACACAGTTCATACAACTGCATGGCTACAATACGACCATTAATAATGAACAAATTTGGACACACAGTCCATACAACTGCATGGCTACAATACGACCATTAATGTTGGCCAAATGTAGACACACAGTTCATACAACTGCATGGCTACAATACGACCATTAATAATGAACAAATTTGGACACACAGTCCATACAACTGCATGGCTACAATACGACCATTAATGTTGGCCAAATGTAGACACACAGTTCATACAACTGCATCGCTACAATACGACCATTAATGTTGGCCAAATGTAGACACACAGTTCATACAACTGCATGGCTACAATAGGACCATTAATGTTGGCCAAATGTAGACACAGAGTCCATACAACTGCATGGCTACAATACGACCATTAATGTTGGCCAAATGTAGACACAAAGTCCATGCAATTACATGTCTACAATACGAGAATTAACTGGCACGGTGGATGAAATGTTGCATACACGCATTTTATAAAAAAAGATTAAATAGGGAGGGTTTTACCTGGAAAAAAAAGCGAATAACTTCATCGTTATGGGAATTCTAGATGGTTGTTCTTGGGTGTGGGTTCTGTAAGGGATAGAATGGGGAAGTAATAGTGTTACCTTCCGTTGTGCTGTTTCCTTAATTCTAAATGCTATGTTCTATTTTCCTATAGATGTGGGAGTGAGTTTCATCCTCATAAATTCCTCCCACCAACCGTCTCTGCACGCTTCAGCTGAGACAGACATGACATTTGCGTCGGTCTAATATATCCTCTGTAATAGCATGATACGGTTCTTGTTATATTATTCCTGATTTTAGACACCAAACTCCCGCCGTGGACTGATGTGCCGGTCCATTGGCGTAAATAAAAAGGCGACACAACGCATTTCCATTATCTGGACTACATCCTGTTGGAAATATAGTAGGACAATTGTTCTGCTACAGGAGAGATCAAGTGGGAGTTTGAGAATGAACGCCGAAGACGAAGACACCAAACTCACATTTCATTATTTGTAGGCCCTATGTTTTTACATAGACCATCTCTATTTATTGTTTTTTTCCCCCATTCGTTTCTTCATGTATTCATCCATTTAGGAGTCTCCCTGGCGAAATCGTGAACTAATCAGCTTTATTTTCACGATGTCAATAGTTGAGAACAGATATGAATAGTCTGATGTTAACATCATTTAGCACGTTAGGCTTCTGGCAGCAAGGATAATAACAATCGCATGATATTTATCTCTGGCAGCAAGGATAATAACAATCGCACGATATTTATCTCTGGCAGCAAGGATAATAACAATCGCACGATATTTATCTCTGGCAGCAAGGATAATAACAATCGCACGATATTTATCTCTGGCAGCAAGGATAATAACACTCGCACAATATTTATCTCTTTCCTGTGATAATCTCAGTATTGAGTTTCAGCTATGTGCTCCAACTTTTCAATTCTGTTCCATCGTTCTTTGTGTTTTCATGCTTCATGCATGATTTTCACTACACTAATACCTTGGAACAGTGCTAGCAACGTCGACCTGCAACCAAGTTAAATATATTGATATCGTTGGGAAAATATCGATCTAGCTTCAGAGCTAGATGCTTTTAATACTCTTGGAAAGAAGCTTGCTGCTTTATTAAAACAGTCGGAATGCAAACAGGAAAATCCCCGATTACTCAATCCTCTTAATACTTAACTCGATTAATTTATTCGTCTATTCCTTTATAATATAATGTGAAATCGTATCACTCGTATACACTGCTGTTGATAAACTGTCTCCATAAGGGCTACGATATATGTTCCATAAATCAATCGATCAAGAAAAGTTACTATCCTACTATACTTACACAGTTCCAATAACACATTTGTGTAGGCCCAAGTAAGTAATATTTACTGTTGATCTTCGCTTCAGTGCGTCTCTCCTTTGTAATTGCGTGACTCGGTCGAATCATTTGTTTTCTTGGGTTACCATCGACAGAACGAAATGACGTCGTATTACGTACACACAAATGATATTACGTACACACAAATGATATTACGTACACACAAATGATATTACGTACACACAAATGATATTACGTACACACAAATGATATTACGTACACACAAATGATATTACGTACACACAAAGGGGCAGGCCTCGACCATATGAGGCAAAACCATTAGTAAACAAATATTGATATTATATTCATAGTATCCAATTCCTCGACGAAGACGGATGTGTCAGGCCATTGGCGAAAATGAAACGGTGAAACAACGCATTTCCATTCTCTGGACTACATCCTGCTGGAAATCTAGAATGGATCATGGTCCTGCTACTAGAGATTCGGCAGGAGTTTGAGAATGAACGCTGAAGAAGAAGTATCCCTGTGAAAAAGGGAACATGAACCATAGATGCCCGGTAAAATAGCAAACCGTAGCCAGTTCCCACCTCCGCATTTACTCGCCTCTTTATTTACCCCTTTTAATTCCTCTTCTTTCTCTCAGCACCCTCATCTCTACTGGGTCCTGGATATAGCTGTCCTGCCACACCCTTTTTGTAGGGGTGTAGAAGGTCACACAAGAAAGGAATGCGGAAGTGGGAACTGGCTTGTGTTTGCTATTTAACCGGGTATCTCTGGTTCATACTCTCTATTTAACCGGGTATCTCTGGTTCATACTCTCTATTTAACCGGGTATCTCTGGTTCATACTCTCTATTTTACCGGGTATCTCTGGTTCATACTCTCTATTTTACCGGGTATCTCTGGTTCATACTTTCTATTTTACCGGGTATCTCTGGTTCATACTTTCTATTTTACCGCAGACAACTATCGAGATACGTATTTTAAATGTATTTTATTTTACTCGCATATATATTATTTATTTCCACTTTTTTGGTGTATTTTCCCCTCCTTACTTACTGCTTCTATCTTCCCCTCACACCCTCTTTTTCCCTGTCGTGCTGCCCAATTTTTGCTTCCCCGTCGTCCATTCGCTTTTATCCTTCTCCTGTCCATTTTTACCTTTCTATCACCACCATTTGTGTCTCTATGTCAGATTTGTTTATTTTACTCTTATGTTTTGTCGTTAAGGACCATGTTTGACATTGGTAGCACATAGGTGGAATGAAGATACTTTGGATAAGATATTTTTTTGTTTTGGTCATAGTAGAATTTTGTGTTGCAATAAAGGGGATAATTGAATATATTGACTTCTTTATTCTTCCTAAAACTGGTCTTCACCTACTTTGATGGCTATCATATTCTTCGTTTTAATTCTTTCATGTATGCTCTTCAGCAGTATTTCTTTATGAAGATTATCAAAGTGATTGTTCTGTATTCTGTACAATACACTGCTCTAGGCTTCTTTGATAGCTGTATAAATACTGATGGATTTTTTTAGATCTATAGATATGTTGATTATCCTCTCCGCACACAGGACATATATCAATCAATAAACCCATAACCCTTCAGGGTCGTAGGGGTACCACATTGGATGCTTCAGCACACAGAGTCCTCCAGCGAATTCTATCGTCAGCGATGCGGATGAGTGTGGAAATATCTAGCCCTGTCCATTCCTTGATGTTGTCTGTCCATGTCTTTATTTGTCCTCCTCTGCTTCTTCCACCCTCGACAGTTCCCTGCAGGTGGAACCCTGCAGACATATATACAGGTGCTTAGATCTCCGCTTCGGGAAATCTCTCAGAGTATAGTGGTTAATGGTTCCGGTTATACGTTGGTTCAATTCTTACCTCTAGCGGGAATTGAACCAAGTTGTTCTAGCGGCAGAAAATCGCATTGAAACTCATGTAAACAGGTTTTCCGTACTTGACTAATCACATCCCCCCTCCCCCCCCCCCCAAAAAAAAATGTGATCTTGTCAAAACATTTAACTTGTGTACTCAAGTCACTGAGAACGATCCACTCGAGACAAGGACTATAACAACAACAATAACGAACGTCCCGAACAAGTATTGAAGTATCCTCAGGAACACAAGCATAGAACATCCATATGTTGGTTCAGTGCTCTTTTTCAAATGTTTGTTAGATGGTCTCTACGAGCCACTGTTTCCCTCACTCCCAAATCGTGCATTCTCGAAAATAACTCATGCTCATGTATCTCAAGATCCTCTGATCGTGCGGACTCACGAAGAGCACTGAATATCTCTGCTTGGTCCAAAGCCTGACCATATGTATGTCTCTGCTGTATATATTCCACTGTCGCGTTTTGTGAGTGTCTACACCAAATGCACTTAGAATTTTTATTTTGTATTCTGTATTGATGAAGTAGACCTAACAAATTGTGATAACTGGAGGGGAATCACACTGCTATCCGTACCTGACAAAATTCTTTGTAATATGATGCTTGCAAGATTAAAGTCATCCTTAGACAAATGACTTAGAGAAGAGCAGTCAGGCTTTAGACCAGGTCGTTATTGCCTTGACCATATATTCACTCTTAGAACAATAATAGAAGAATGTCTAGAATTTAGATCTAATCTCATAATAAACTTCGTTGATTTTTAAAAAGCCTTCGACAAAACACTCAGAAGAACAATACTTAGAGAAAGTAAAACAACCAATATTCATACTATTCAAGAACTGCACAGAATAGCTTTGAACAGACAGAATTGGAGAGATCTGACCTCTGCCCTATGCGCTAACTTCAGCGCAAAAGGAAAATGAATTGATGAAGTGTATATAACACACACGAAAAGAAGGGTGATGGCAAATTGCCGAGGTGAAAGTTGACAGGGTGGTGATCTGCCAATAAACTCAAACGATCAATACGAAAGACGCTGATTAATTGACTGATACGAGATATCTACAGATAACGTTGTGTAGTTTGTTGGAAATCAATCGTGAATGTCTTACGTGGTATCTGCATATTTCGTAATGTTGACATCTTACGTTTATCATTGTCTGTTGATTTTCAATATTTTTCTTTTTATACCGACTCCAATCAGGTTAGGTTTTAATGTGTTCTCATATTTGATTTCATAAGGTTTACTTTAGTTTTCTGAGGCGGACTTTAGGAAAACTTATATTTAGCAAGGGAGGGGAGGTAGGGGTGCAGAGGGAAGAAAGTTAACTATGAAGTACCTCTTAAGGTGACTTAAGTCAAATTCAAACGCAGAGGTTAGTCCAATTTGTTCACATAACAAGGTAAAGGCAATAATAAGAGTCTCCCAGAAGTTCTCATCTGTCGTAGTAAGTGGTTGATTCTTGATTAGAAACTGGCCTCACAGCACGTGGGGCATTCCTATAAGTGCTCTGTCCTCTGTTCCAGCAGCCATTTGACTCGATGGTGTTTCGAGTCCAATGCCGCCGAAACAGACGTCGACATCAGAGCACAACTCTGGCCCTTGCGACAGGTTTCTTTGTTGTTCCGCCCACCCACGCCGTACCCGTAACTAGTTCTTGCACAACGTCGGCCTGTCGGAACAACATGGTAACTGTTATCGAAGTTTACGACTACGGCTCTGCCGTAGCCAGAGGTTGACCAGGATGCATGAATAGTGTAGTCTTCCATATTTTCTCAGAAGCGTTTGCTTCATTTCAAAAAAATTCCAATAGAATGAGCACTGGTACCCTACTTCCTATCTGCTAGGTGAATCACTGAAGTAATTGTCATTTCACACCATGGATAGCTAGTGAATTCGAAACTCAGGTTTTCTGGTCTGTGGGAGAATGACTTAACATTACACTGAGTTGCTCTCTTATGAAAGGGGACACCAATACCTGAAACATTTCATATTCGCCTCTTTCGACACACATGACAGATGACAATGTTTCTATACTTTGTTCAGTAGTCGTAACCCTCGATAACAGTTACCATATTGTTCCGACAGGCCGACGTTGTCCTTGAACTAGTTACAGATACGGCGTGGGTGGGCGGAACAACAAAGAAACCAATCGCAAGGGCCAGAATTGTGCCATAATGTCAACGTCTGTTTTGGCGGAATTAGACTCGAAACACCATCGATTCGAATGGCTGCTGGAACAGAGGGTGGAGCACTTATGGGAATGCCTCACGTGCTTTGAGGCCAGTTTATAATCAAGAAGAATCTATACTTTGTTACCGGTTTGAACTCCGGTAACACACGATAAACTGTATCATCAGAAATGAATATCAATCAAGCCAAAAATATCATCAGATAGCTTCCAAAACATATACAAAATATAAACTATACAATTATAAAACCAACATAAAAGCCGATGAAGTTTATTGAGGAGACAACATTATAGATATAGACACATTTTATACCAACGAAACCAACAGATACACAACGTAATATAGATATACAGTTGTATAATCAATCGATCTGCTAAAATCAAAGCTGCAATACTTCATGCTTGCCACCTGCCAGTTGCCAAGAGGGAGTTTCCCTCTGTAACTGAAATGTCCTTCTCGGATTTGGGCGTTAAGTGTTATTTAATACACTAGCGCCCGTAGGGTGTGATAATTTTATGACAAAGGTGTCAGGGGTCGATTTCAATGCGTTTAAAGACGTTATCTATGAAAGGAGTGAGCTTTTTAATAAAATAAAACGAATTTATTGTTATCTAAATGAACGCAAATATCAGTGCATCTTATTTAGAACCGTTATTGAAGAAAGATTTCTTAGGTATCACAGGTTTAAAAACAGGCGACGAATATAGAATAGTATTCACTATTATGTAAATCTTCAAGTAGCAGCTGGATGAGGACATCGTGGTGGATGAGGAAATCGTGGTGGATGAGGACATCGTGGTGGATGAGTACACCATGGTGGATGAGGACATCGTGGTTTATGAGTCTTATTAAGAGATTGAAGGAGTTTGAAATTGTGCTTGGAGATAGTAGAGGATGGACGATTGACTGGTAGGTGTAGAGAAATATATAATTTAACGAGCTTATCATCATCATCAAGTGCCGTCTCCGCAACGAAGGTTGGCTGCAACGTATCTCCAACATCTCCTGTCTCTTGTCTTGGTGGTGCACTCTGCTAGACTGTAACCTATCCATCGTGTAATGTTACTCTCCCACTTGAATCTCTGCCTAGCTCTTGCTCGCTTCCCTTTGACTTTACCCTCAAGTAAGGTCTTCAATAAGGTGTCATGTCTTTTAATGTGTCCAAAGTATTTTATTTGCCTGATCTTTATTTCTCTTAGTAGTTCCTTCTTCATATTAAGTGCCTTTAGCACCTCTTTATTTGTTTTCTTCTCTTACCATGATGTTCTCCCTATTCTTCTATATACTATTAACGAGCTACGGGATTATAAATCAACATACATACTCGTCGCCATCAGCTGAAAGAGGTCCTATGCAAATGTCCAGAGTATACCGACGACAGTATAATCAATCATCACAGTAACAGGATGTAACGATTTGAGGGAGAGTCGGGTGTGATTTGAGGGAGAGTCGGGTGTGATTTGAGGGAGAGTCGGGTGTGATTTGAGGGAGAGTCGGGTGTGATTTGAGGGAGAGTCGGTGTGATTTGAGGGAGAGTCGGGTGTGATTTGAGGGAGAGTCGGGTGTGATTTGAGGGAGAGTCGGGTGTGATTTGAGGGAGAGTCGGGTGTGATTTGAGGGAGAGTCGGGTGTGATTTGAGGGAGAGTCGGGTGTGATTTGAGGGAGAGTCGGGTGTGATTTGAGGGAGAGTCGGGTGTGATTTGAGGGAGAGTCGGGTGTGATTTGAGGGAGAGTCGGGTGTGATTTGAGGGAGAGTCGGGTGTGATTTGAGGGAGAGTCGGGTGTGATTTGAGGGAGAGTCGGTGTGATTTGAGGGAGAGTCGGGTGTGATTGACAATTTCTATCTTGTAACTATCATTTATCATGGCGAACGAAGTTCTTCTTTTGATTCGACATTCAATGTGTGTTCCTTTCACAGAACATCTTTTTTTTCTCCGATAACACACGGGTATTTCGCATCTTCCTTTAGCGTGGAATATGTGATTATGTTGTCCTATAAACTTTACATTTTTGTAGCTTAAACAGAGATTGGTGTGAGTTTTTTCCCAGTTTTTTTTGCCCTGGATCAGTGTGTTTGTCTCATAGTTTTATATTCTGAATGCTCTGGAGATATACGCTCTGCGATTTGAGTTATCCGTCCACACGTGGGGACATGGAAGAGTTGCCAATATCGAAATTTGATTTGCATGTTGTTACCTAGGCAGGGTTGACATATTGTCGTTTTTTAAGGCCAAATTTAACATACAAAAGTTATTTTACAGTTTCGGTTTCCTCATAGAATTGGTTTAGTTTGTTCCGTCTTTTGACATAATCTTAGCATTTTAAAAATTAGTCACATAATAGTAACTCATTCATTCATTCATTCATTTTCCTTTTGCGCTGAAGTTAGCGCATAGGGCAGAGTTCAGATCTCTCCAATTCTGTCTGTTCAAAGCTATTCTGTGCATAATAGTAAATATTAACCGACTATTTAAATAAGGACAAAGAATATTCATATAGAGTCAAATTTTTGTTAGAAATAGCTACACTGACGTTTACATTACAGTCACTTAATTTTGATGGTAAATACTTAGAAGAAAAATAAGCCCAAGGGTTATACATTTAAGCAAGAGACTAACAGAACACGATTATCCTCAAAATGAGTCTTTCATAGCCTCAAGTTTTAGAGATCAAATACTAATGAGGTGGTCTGTTGTAGTTGCAGATTTCTGGTGTACTTAAGTAAGTGGTATAACTTAATTGTCTAAGACATTATCATGAAAAATATTTTCATTTAGGGTCGTACTAGAGTTCACATACAAGTTTTTTTTAACGGGGGGGGGGGGGGGGGTCGGGGGGGGGGGGTCGGAGGAATAATAGGAAAATTAGAGACAGTAAAGATGTGATTCTACAGAAGAATACTGAGAATACTATAGACTTCCAGGAAAACTAATGTGGAGCTGTTGAAAATGTCAAATGCGAGACGAAAATAAATCATTAAAATTAAAAAAGACGATATTTATTTTTTGGCCACGTAGGTTTAGAGAACATAGTCACAACAGGCAAGACTGAAGGCGACAACGTGAGAAAATATTAGTCTGGCGCGGCAGGGAATAAACAACGATCCTGATACATGATACTGGAGATAGAGAGCTGTGGAGACCAATGATCGCCTACACCAGTCGGCATAGCACCTGATTATAATGATAACGATTGCGTTGGATACAGGTCTTCCGGCGCCTATAAAGTGTATTGATACTTGTAGATTAAAAAAACAAAACAATAGTCAAATGTACAACCACTCATGCACAAAATGATGTATATATTCATCTGATCTGAAAACTAAACTGCAATGAGACGCACCTTGGAGACGCTCTGTGATACTGAAACATATCATGGATGAAGTGGCACGCCGAAACCTGTCGGAAGTCTATATATGTGGCAGAGTCTTTCACACTCACTCGGATGTTTTCCTCCACGAGCCATTCAATGGTTGCAATCAACTCTCGGCAACTATGTGGTTAGCTGACACCGCTATAAATTGTATTTTCCAGAACTCACGACCTATTGAAACTTCCTTCTCAGTTCATACACTTGATGGATTGACATGCATAAATCATCATTCATCAATGAATTTCTGTAGGTTTCAATCCTTCACTGACTAAAGAATAGATGATAGAGCACAGTTCCTCTTCTATACGAGTCAATAGTAGGTCGATCATCTTTGAGCTCCACTTATAACGTCAGACTGCTAATCTGCGCCAAGATGGCTTATGTTTAACACTTGGCAACTTTAGCAACAATATTGACACTCGACAGCCCCATCAACAATATTGACACTCGACAAATTTAGCAACAACATTGACACTTGTCCTCAATCTTTACAGAATTCAGATAATTTAATTGTTATCTCCCTTTAATCAACGCATTTGATTTTCAATTTCGGTTTGGGTTAGAAGTATGATTAGGGTTAGAAGCATGATTTGGGTTATAAGTATGATTAGGTTTAGAATTAGAATATATTCTGTCAAGGAGTTCTATTGAAGTCCGCTGAGGTCACTGAAGGGAAATAATTATATTTTCTGTTTTGTGGAATTATTAAGGATAATTAAAAATGCCGCGAATGCGCCGATATTCACATCACTAATGCAACGTGCAACTGATCAAGAAAAGTGAGGTTTTATCTAGTATACCTCGGCCACATCACAAAGGTTACATTGGTCCATAAATACTGCTTTTTAACTCCTGTTCTCACAATTAGTACTTGCCTATCAACAGATAACCTCCGCACAGAAATAACTGGAGCCCCATCATCTTTAAGGAGCTTTCACAATACAAGTGCTGGCATATACTGGCCATGTAGGTTTCGTTATACAGAGTTCACTACCTCCAGAAGTGTACAAGGGCAGCGGTGCAATTGCCAGGTAAGAAGGAATATTTACTTTATTCGCTTTCATGACAAATGGAGTATGTGATGTTTATGTGTGTCAATATTTTGCTCTATTATAAATGGTTACAATGAAGAATGTCGTCATGTTTTGAAAAGTTTTGACAGAAATTGAATTTTTCTGTCGTTAATGTAGTTCAATTCCGTGGCGGAGATATACAAAATATCCCGCTCTATTGCTGAAAGGTACAAAATCTAGTCTCGCTCTGTGATGGAGAGGTACAAAAATCGAAATGGGCGACCACGATGCAGTCGCAGGCTGTTGTGCATTCGAACAGTTCAAAAATAAATGGAACAATGACAACCTTGTGTAGGTTAATATATTCCTAAAATCCACTACAGCCAAAAGAATTCTGCGTTGATAATTACAACTTTAATAGGACATCCAATCAACGTGTGTCCACACTCCCCAAGAATTTAAGTAGAAAATCATTCTGTTTTTGTGTGCAAGCCATTAGCCCTGCACCTAAGAGATTGTCTGTTCGATCCTTGTCGTGACTTCTTTTTCACTCTTTACTAAAGAATTAAATGTTTATCTATAAGGGTTTGCCATTTTGTATTTAGAAGTAACTATAACAATTGCGTTTATAGCGGCTTACTGGTTATTTTAAGTGGCCTGTAAAATATCGTCTGTTTAACTGGCTATTTTAGGGGTTTAATGACAGCGTTAATGTATTTTTCTAACAATTTCTAGTTAAATCACTTGATGGTAAAGATTTACTTGAAATAAGCTACACTCTCGGCAGTCGACATGTCACATTGTTGAACACGATAAAAGTGTATACGGTGGAACCTGAGTGCAATGTAGTCAATTCTCTTGCCCACCTATTACGTTCTTGTTTTGTGGGAATGCGATTACACACTAGAACGTATTATTTGTCCTGTTTGTATTAGATTATTCATATTTTTGTTTCGGACAGGTTTTTGGAATGAACCAAGTTATTAATGGACAGGTGACGTTAACTGGTTTCGAGGTTCATCTTCAGTTGAAAGTCAATAATAAAACCATCACTGGATTTGGAATACGCAAAGATGGAATAGCACGGAACAACGTTTTCACGGTAAGTGTGTGTTTGCGAGTTTGTTTTTTTGTTTTGTTTGTTTTTTCGTTTTTATTCCTGTCCCTATTACGGTAATATGTTTCTAATCTGACTTCGGATTCGTAGAAAACTTTGAAGTCGGTGGTGATGATGACAATGGTGAATTGATGACTGCAGCTGTGAGCAAGTTACTATTGATAGGGTATATCCTTTCTTACAAAAATACACCCCACCCCTAAAAAAACAACACCAGGGTCTCCTCAGTTTAGTCATTGAGTAACACCTGAACCATAGCTCGTTTCATTAGCTTTACCCTCAAACAAATGTAATTATTTGATTAGCCGTCTGACGTAATAATGCCATTTTTTGCATATGGTGTTATATTTGGTTATACCCAATACATTTATTTTTTATATTTGTTCAGCATTTTTTTAATAAACGAATGAAATCCTGTGATCTTTGTCGGCATACAAATTCTTCTGTACCGATGAAGGAAATTTTAGCACTTATGACATTGATTCTGTGAATTGATTAGGCATAAGCGTGTCTACTTTTGCAATAATGTGTCCACTTCATATGTCTCCAATAATATGCCTCACTGAAAGGAGAAACAATTCAGACAGTTGATAACTTTTCTAATTTAGGAAGCAAGATCACACAAGATGGAGATTCAAAAAAAGATAATTCTACAAGATTTACGTTGACATCAAGTGCTTTCTACCACCTCAAACACATCTGGAAATAAAAAAAGCAATAAGTAAACATACCAAACCATGACTGTTCAACTCCAATGTGATATATGTGACATTCATGTTTACATATGGTTGCGAAAGTTGGACAATAACCAAGACTCTATAGAAGAAATTAAAGTGATTTGTAAATAAATGTCTTCATCATCATCATCAGGTGCCATGCCTGGTGGCGTATGCGGTCATGGCTCTCCACAGCTCTCTGTCCACAGTAGTATGTATCAAAGTCGTTGTTGTTTCCTTTCCGTGCTAGGTTGTCAAACTGTCTAATATTTTCTCACGTTGTCGCCCTCTGTCTCTGGTGCCTTCAATCTTGCCTGTTGTGATTATGTTCTCTAAACCTGCCTGTCTCATGAAGTGGCCAAAAAAAGAAGATTGCCTTTTTCTTATATTGTTGATTAAGGTCCGTTTCGCGTTTAACTCATTCAACACCTCTACATTAGTTTTTCTGGCAGTCCATGGTATTCTCAGCATTCTTCTGTAGAACCACATCTCTGTTGCCTCCAATCTCCCACTTTCCAGTTTGTTTATTGTCCAAGACTCGCACCCATATGTTAGTATAGGAGTTATATAGCACTGCAGAAATAAATGTCTTAGAATACTTAAATTTTGGTTGCGAAGAATTAAAGAATTAAAGTCGAAAAGTAAGAGACAACACAAAATAGCAACATGTTTCTAGAACAACAAGAAGAAAACGATGGACATATATCTGACATGTACTTAGAATGAATAAAAACCGACTGTCACTACAGGCATTAAAATGGAAACCAGATGGCAAAAAAAAGTGGAAGACCAAGAGAGACTTTTTATAGAACAACCAGCAAAGAGGGTATGACTGGATCTCAGCAACATACAGGAATATTACATACAGTAGCAAAAAATCTCTTAGACTGGAGAGCTCTGGTTTCTGCTCTATGCACCATGTTCTGCGCTGAAGGAAAATAGATAGATATATAGATATTTGAATAAAATACCTGTTGAAGATGATTTCTTAAATGATCTGTATGTGAGATACTTGTGCCACTATTTGTCATTGATATTTAGTACGCTACCTTACTGGGTATTCATTGATCTAATTACTTCTATATGTATCACCATTTTGCAGTTTTTAAATATCAATGGAACGTTGCTTCGTTAATGTGCTTGTCAATAAATGTAACTGGTCATTTTTAAAGAAATTAAATGTCTTCCCAATCATGATCAGATTTTGCTGAGAAATTGATAAACAATCTCGACTGAATGAAGGACAAATTATCAGTCTTTCAACATTTCTATTTATCTTCTAACACATGGTTCTCACATTCCTTCTAATAATCCCTTGTTATATTAAAGATGACGACATTTGTAAATATTTTACCATCTTTTAATTTAAACATTTTATTTATGTTGCTGCTTCTTAATTTTAGTTCCGACTAATTATATTGAATTTAAGTGAGAATTGTAAGGTGGTAGTCTAAAACATCTGTGACCATGTTCCTGGATTGCATTGTCAATATGAAATATCTTTGTATAATTTCTGGTTTCTTTTTTTTTACAATTTCAAGTAATTCAGGGACACTGTTTGAACTACAAAAGACAGTGAGTTTTATTAAGGAGACAGAATTACAGATATAGACATGTTTCAAGTGAACGAAAGAAGAAGAAGAAGTAATTCAGGCTTCAGAGACATTTCATTGAATGGAATTTTGTTTTTAATCAGTCTAAATTACGCATGTGGTGGCGTCTATGGGTCTCACCAATGGCCCACTAGACAAACCACCCATGCAACAGAAAACCGTAGTAGATGACATGCCGTTATATTGAGGTTATGTTCTTGTAGAAGCTTCATGGCGCGTCATCTATACAATTATGCTTATTATGTTTTTATTTTGTTGTTGAATTGTGTTTCATGTTTACTTGAATATATGTATGCACCCTCTGTGGTTGGGAGGGAGCCAGAGATACCCTGTGCAGCACTGGGGAGGAGGAAACTGACAGCACTGTTTTTTCCTGTGGCTGAGGCCCATCATAGAGGCACAGTGACACATGACGTGACAATCCTTTTGACTTGAACATTTGGTTGCATGCCTAGAACAATAGAGAAGTTCGGCATAACCAGTTGTCAATTGGTGGCGGGGAATGAGTACAGTGAACCCTATATTGGTTGCAGTGGCTCGGAACAGTGCATATGTTGAAACCTACCTTCCTGGAGGTGTGATAGTTATTCTCTGCCTCTGTCCCGGGGTGGACCGAAACTCCTGACTTCCCAGCAATATAATGCCATTTAATGTCATTGGGTATGCCATTTAATGGCATTGGGTCAAAGGTCATGAGCGCATGGACCGCTGGATCAGCAACCAACCAACCAACCAACCAACCAACCACCAGTCTAAATTTAATTATATCTTTAGTACTTGATGAATTAGGAACTTTATTTTCTGCTGCTGCCACATTGCTGTGATATCTAGCATCATCAAACATATTCAATGAAGGAAGTACATGATTCACAATCGAATCGTGAAATATCGTGTCATTCTACTCTGTATATTTCCTATTATCCGTGGATTTTGAAACAAATATTTTAGTTCAGTAATATTTAGAGACCATGATACCTGCTTCCTGAATGTGCAATTAGATGGGGCTGCCCTTTGTTGCTTGGTCTCTTAGTTGTCCCATCAGATGGTTTCCATTCGCGTTAATTACTGTTGTGCCCATTGATCCAACTTTCATCTAAATACATGATATCATACCAATTTCTTCTCATTTCTCTGACCTCACGCAAATATTTGCTTCTCATTGCAACTATGTAAGGTTTCTCACACATAAGGTTTCTACCACCAACATATTTTATAAAAGTTTATCCTAAACTTCTAAGTCTTTCATATCGTAGATTTGGAAATATCAATTTCATTAATAATTTCTAAACAACGTTCCAATTTCCTTAAAGCCAATATCTCATTATTATGAAACGTATTGTAAATTTCTCACGGATCAATTATGTCTAAAATATACATCGGTAGGAGCGTAATTTTCGTGTGTAAACGACTAAAACTAGAAATTTCAAATTTTGCTATCAATCAATGCAATGATTATTTACTTGTTCCCAAGACATGAACAGATATCTTTTCTGGGTTTGAGGTAAAATGATATACTTCTCTTCTAGTAGCGTCATTGCAGACATACTTTAAAATCTTTTTTCTGATAAGATCTGTCATAAACTGTACTTGAAGACTCCTTTTCCTAATAAACTACACACGACTTTATGTAGAAAAACTTCTGACGGAGAAAATTATTTTAGCACCAGATACGACGTTAAACACCGTCTGTCTTGTATTCTCTTATACCTGAGAACAAAATAATGCAATTTCACTCTTATATCTTGTCAATTTTATAATCATGTCTAAATGAGGTCGCATAATCGACTGTAAACATCTTAAATAATGTGACATGTGTATTGACAAGTAGACATTTTATATATATCGGAAATAAACGAAAATTAAAACCAATTCGTGCATTTTAATGAATACATCAATCTTCTATAAAGATGTACTTCAAATATTATCTATATTTGTATATATCTTCTTTGCAGTACACAGAAAGAGGCAGAAACGAGTTCATCAGTGAGCTACCAGTATCAGACGAGGTAAGCTAATTATTTCAAAATAAACTATAGTTAAATTGCCTTCGTCTGAAATTATCCAACAAATGTTGATGTCTTACCTCTTACTCTCCGATCATCATCATCATCATCAAGTACCGTCTCCGCAACGAAGGTTGGCTGCAACGTATCTCCAACATCTCCTGTCTCTTGTCTTGGTGGTAGACTGTAACCTGTCCATCGTGTAATGTTACTCTCCCACTTGTATCTCTGCCTACCTCTTGCTCGCTTCCCTTTGACTTTACCCTCAAGTAAGGTCTTCAATAGGGTGTCATGTCTTTTAATGTGTCCAAAGTATTTTATTTGCCTGATCTTTATTTCTCTTAGTAGTTCTTTCTTCATATTAAGTGTCTTTAGCACCTCTTTATTTGTTTTCTTCTCTTTCCATGATGTTCTCCCTATTCTTCTATATACCCACATCTCACAGTCATCAATTTTGTCTTCTAATTGTTTATTTAGTGTCCATGTTACTCTCCGATACAAATTGTAAAATAAATACTAAACAGTTTTTCTGAATTTATTGCCCCACAAGTCAGCTGGAGTCAGCTGCCTACCCTACTACAACATTGAGTATGAGAATGGAAATAGAAGCGGAGACAGCAGCTCTCACTTGGCTGGCAACGCAACCACCAACAGACAGTGATTCTATTGGACTTTCAAAGTGTGTTGCGCAAGATAGAAAAGTGTATGATCAGAACTCATCTCGACAATGCGCAGAGCATTACATGGATTTACTGTCCTGGTCATGCTGGGGTGAGAGGAAACGAAAGAGTCGATGTGTTGGTTGGGAAAGTTTTGGTGAACGTCGCCGAGATAGGAAGAGACAGGATTGAATTGATTAGAGCAGTCATGGATACCCTACGAGAAGACGAGGAGGAAGTCGAACGTGACAGTGTACATATTCAGAGATTGGTAGAAATGGGAGTGACTAGAGGTGATTGGAGAAAGTGCTTCCTCTCCGGAAAGATCAGAAGAACGCGTAATCAGCAACTGACTGGGACACTGAGCGTATACACTTTTAGATGGCTGACGGAACGGCAAGCAGAGCATATATGGGAATATCCCCAGTGCTGTGACGCTTGTTCCTAATCAAGAATCAAGAATCAAGTTCACTGAGAAACTAAAACTTCACATGTTGTTCTATATGACTGAAATTACCGTTGTCTATATGTTATTTCACATTTTTATATACATTTCATTCCTAATTTACATGTGATATATATATATATATATATATATATATATATATATATATATATATATATATATATATATATATATATATATATATATATATATATATATATATATATATATATATATATATATATATATATATATATATATATATATAATATATATATATATATATATATATATTTGTAAATTATACATTAACTATTAATAATGAACATTGTATCTACTGAAACCAAAGCACATGAACAAATTTCTATACAGGATAATGATTCATCGCAAAGTTTAGCTGACGCTAGTGGAAGTGGAGATGGTGAATTCTCAGATGATGATTATGGTGATATTGATGACTACGTTTGGGGTCCTCCTGAGGAGATAGATCTAGGAAATGGTGAACGAGTTTCCTGTGAGATCGACAAAGACAACTTTGCAACTGTTAGAATCTCAAGCTGCGGTATAACTGTACGATTCAGGGCTCCTAGTATTGATAGCTCTCGCAGGGATCAGGCTCCAGGGCTCTCTATTACAGTCAGTCGGAATAATGGTGAGGTTTGATTTCTATTTTTCGTTGACTATTTAATAGCAACTGAAATAGAACCATTATCTATACTCTTGATGTTCTTGTACATCTCATTACAGTCATCATTTGTCTCATTATTTGTACTGTTAGAGTTCTTGTACATCTCATTACAGTCATCATTTGTCTCATTATTTGTACTGTTAGAGTTCTTGTACATCTCATTACAGTCATCACTTATTTCTTGGTGTTTTACAATCTCATTACTGACATCAATTCTTACTTGGTGTTGTATAATTTTATTACTGACATCTCTTGTCTAGTATATTCCTACTGTTATGTTATGTTCCTCCAGGGCCATAGGCGGCGCATAGGGCAGAAACCATAGCTTTCCATTTCTGTCTTTGTGTTGCCAGGTCTTTCAATTGTTGCGTGTTGTTTAGGTTCATTGACATGCATTCTCTATTAATGGTTCTTCGTAGAGTTTCTCTAGGTCTCCCTCTTCTTCTTACTCCAGGTCGCACCCAATATAGTGATTGCTGGGGAATTCTTAGGCTGTTCATTCTGAGAACATGGCCGATGTAAGTCCAACGCCTTTGTCTAATGAAGGAAGATATATAGGTTTGTTTGCTTTCCTCTCTTATAATAGTGTTAGATTTAAAGTCACTCCACTTAACGTTTAGAATGGTACGTAGGCATTTGTTTTCAAAGGAGTCGAGTCTTTTATCTGTGGCTTTTGTGGCTTTCCAACTTTCGCACCCCATATGATAGAATAGGGATGATGTTGGAGTTAAATAACTTGAGTTTTGTGGTGTTTCTTAGTGTGTTTGACGTCCATATGTTGCGTAGTTTATTGAAAGCACCCGCTGCAAGGGCAATACGGTGTAAAATTTCTTTTGATGAGTCTCCATCCAATGCTAGATTGGTGCCTAAATATGTAAAATTGTTGAATTTTAATAATGGAACATTTTGAATTTCTATGTTGTCGTTGGATCTCGTAAAATCTAGTATATGAGTTTTTGATGTGTTGATTTTCAACCCTATCTGATTTGAGTAGTGTTGGAGATTGTCAAACTTAGATTGAGCATCTGTGTGGTTTGCGCTCAAAAGGGCCAGGTCATCTGCGTAGTCAAGATCTTCGAGAACGGTATTATTAATCCATTTTATTCCTGTCAGCTCATTTTCAGTGCTCTTTCTCATGACCCAATCAATAGCGACGCAGAAAAGTAATGGGGAATATTCCTACTAACACTGTGTTACCAGTGCCAAACCTGGTCTCTCTCATGGTCACTACAGAAAGATAGTGACATGTGAGATGAAATGCTTGAGGAAAGCTGCCGTGGTCACCAGGCTTGATAGATTGCGAAATGAATATATCAAGGAAAGGATAGGTATAATATCTTGTACAAATTACATAGAGAAAGAACAGATCAAGTGGTTTGGCCACATTATGAGAATGCATCACGAAAAGTTGCCCGTACAGGCATATAACCAAATCAGAGTACAAAGTCAGAGGAAGACCACTGAAAAGATGTATAGAAAACTTCAGGGACTTCCTGAACAGACACAGTCATACCACAGCCGAGGCCACACATCTGGCTTTAGACGCAAGCTCGTGCTCCAATCACCCCTATGCTTAACAGCAAGAGTGGATCACAAACCACCTGGGGAAAGACAATAGACAAAAAAATCTCGTGTCCCTTGGTGTTGTACAACCTCATTACTGACATCAATTCTTACTTGGTGTTGTATAATCTCATTACTGACATCTCTTGTCTCTTGGTATTTTACAATCTCATTACAGTCATCACTTGTCTCTTGGTGGTCTTGTACATCTTAGTACAGTGATTACTTGTCTCTTGTTGTTTTATAATCTCATTACTGACAGCAATTCTTACTTGGTGTTGCATAATCTCATTACTGACATCTCTTGTCTCTTGACAATCTTGTACATCTTAGTACAGTGATTACTTGTCTCTTGTTGTTTTATAATCTCATTACTGACAGCAATTCTTACTTGGTGTTGCATAATCTCATTACTGACATCTCTTGTCTCTTGACAATCTTGTACATCTTAGTACAGTGATTACTTGTCTCTTGACAATCTTGTACATCTTAGTACAGTGATTACTTGTCTCTTTACGATCTTGTAATCTTAGTACAGTGATTACTTGTCTCTTGACAATCTTGTACATCTTAGTACAGTGATTACTTGTCTCTTGGTGTTTTATAATCGCATTACTGACATCTCTTGTCTCTTGACGATCTTGTACATCTTAGTACAGTGATTAATTGTCTCTTGACGATCTTGTACATCTTAGTACAGTGATTACTTGTCTCTTGGCGATCTTGTACATCTTAGTACAGTGATTACTTGTCTCTTGGTGTTTTATAATCTCATTACTGACATCACTTGTATCATTTATACTTTGAGAATATGGTGTCTTTTTTATATTAGGGAGGAGTTGGGGTATACATCTTCTTAGTTTAAGATTGCTACATAAATAGAACTAAGGGGTTGTTCATAAATAACACTAAGGAATTATAAATAAATAGAACTAAGGGGTTGTTCATAAATAACACTAAGGAATTATAAATAAATAGAACTAAGGGGTTGTTCATAAATAACAGTAAGGATTGTTGATAAATGATGCCACCAATTAAGAGGGAGGGGTCTGAATAAAAATTAAGTTATGGGCGAGTTGAGGGGGGGGGGGTGGGCAATGAATACACAAAAAGAGAGATTTAGGTTTTTCAAAACAAATGCTACAGATCTCTGTTAAGAATTAACGATTTAGAGCACAAAACAAATACAAAACAAAACAAATACATTTGTTCAGCAGCAAATAAACAAACTTACATGTTATCATGAACCACTTTTGGCAGTGATGAAACTAAAAACTTGTTTGTTTTGAATATGTAACGAGAGACGACTCTCTTTCTAAAATTATGTTTCAAGAAACAGTTGCGTGTGGAGGATAATAGGAGGACAGAGAAAATAATAGGTTGATAACATCAATGAATGGTATTAGCCTGACTTTTCTACACTTTTCAGAATGGCTAATGATAGAAGTAAAGACTGATAGGGAGATGAGATGGCTACCGCCTTCATATAGCAAACTTTGAGATCGCTAACATCTCATACACTTACGGCATTACTAAATGCTATGGGTTAACTTTACTTACTATGTGTAGCATTTGGAATAATCCATATACCACAATAACTATTTCGTAAAACTTTTGATCACTTCATAGAGACAGTAATAAATGTCCTTAGTTGCTGTCATATGGACACTAGAAATAATTTTGCAACAAAGATATTGACATCAGACAAACACTAGCAGTAGCATTGCAACTAATATATCGATATCAGACAGACACTAGCAATACAATTATGACTAATGTATCGATATTAGTCAGACACTAGAAATAATATTGCAACAAAGATATTGATACCTACCTACACTAATAATAATACTACAACTAATGTATTAATATCAGAGAAACACTAACAATAATATTATAACAAAATTTGTTCACGAAACAACACAACCGCTTATTGATAATACGTCAAGTCTTTCATTATATAAATATAACAAATATTACGAAATGTTTGTGAATGATCAAACTTTACGATCATGTAAGGACTTCAACAGATTATAAAAATCACATGAAAGACGCTATTTGTCCATATGTATGATACAATTGGGCATCGCTTTGACATAAAACAGTTTCAAGATACTGGGATGAGTTACTTATAGAGGGAAATCCCCTTACCATGAATGACAAGTAAGACATACTAAATAGGACAGGTAAGGTAATCAAATACCAGCATATCTTACTCAAGACACTACATGTGTTCCAGGTATGAGATACAGAAATATATCGACAGGTAGTACTCTAGCCTCAATCAATCAAATTGTGTTTTTCTTTAAAAAATATCAAATGTGATAAAAAGAAAAACCTATTTGGCGAACATACAAAGATGTGTATTCATCCCTGATTTAAAAAAAAAAGATCAGTATATAAAGATCCTAGTTTTTTTCCTGCAGTATATGAATTGGACTTCTAATCGATTTCAATGTTTAGTCATATATCAAGTCCTTCTCTCTTTGTGTCATGCTCGTTGATTCTATACAGTGTCACTTGCTTCACTGATTCTACTTCTTTCCCGTTTCTTTCATTGGCTGGTGAAATAAAGTATGCACAGAACAATCAATGATAAGTCGCATAAGCCAAGATATATGACGCTACTTGGAATCAGTCACAGGTTTAACATGGACAAAAATTACGTGATTAAAGAAGTGTGATTATGTAGACTGCGGTAGTTAAACGTGGACCCACCTCTAAATAGTTGCAATTTAGTTGCGTCTTCATAATACTCAAGCTACTCTTTATAGACGTCTGTATAGTACCCATGCTACTCCCTCCTTACAGACTTCTGTAAAGTACCCTTGCTACTCCTTGAATACTTCTGTATAGTACCCATGCTACTCCTTACAGGCTTCTGTAAAGTACACATGCTATTAAATGGCATTATATTGCTTGGAAGTCTGTGGATTTTCGGCCCACCCCGGGACAACCAGAGAATAACTATCACACCTCCAGGAAGGTAGGTTAAGCCTATGCACTGCACCGAGCCACTGCCACCAAGATAGGGTTCACTGTGCTCATTCCACGCCACCAATTGACAACTGGTTATGCCGAACTTCTCTATTGTTCCAGGCATGCAACCAAATGTTCAAGTCAAAAGGATTGTCACATCCTGAGTCACTGTTACTCTATGATGGGCCTCAGCCATAGGAAAAAACAGTGCTGTCAGTTTCCTCCTCCGCAGTGCTGCACAGTACATCTCTGGCTCCCTCCCAGCCACAGAGGGTGCATACATATATTCAAGTAATTATGAAACACATTTCAACAACAAAATAAAAGCATAATTGTATAGATGACGTGTCATGAAGCTTCTATAAGAAGATAACCTCAATATAACTGCATGCCATCTACTAAGGTTGTCTGTTGCATGAGTGGTTTGTCTAGTGGGCCATTGGTGAGACCTACATACGCAACCACACGCGTATATATGTCAATGAACTGTCAATTAATTTATGTTGGCATGGTAGCAGATACAAACTCATCTACTAGCTTCTGATCTGAAAACATATGATTCACACTATACTAACGATACAATTGGGTGTGAGAATGGTGCTTAAGTTATTATATTTTAATAACTATAACACGTACATGATATAAAAAGCCTAAACTATATACTTTGTGAATAATTTCAGGACCGATTGTTTTTGACAACCCTGCGACATATTTAGCAGAAACAGATAAGATAGACATACTAGGAAGGAGAGCTCGTAAGAAAAATGTATCACCAGAACTGGAGGTGTTGCATACTGTCATGGAGAATGCAGCAAAGCAGCAGAGGTATACATGTTTATCTACTTCTGTTTATGAAATAATACATTGTAATTTCATTACGAGAAGATTCATTTTGCTTTTGTGTGACCCAAGAAGTTGTTATCTCACTAAATATTTTTTTTCAGTGAAAGGCAAAGTGTGGCCCGCAGAACAAAAGCAGGCAAAGACTCCGGACTGATTTAAAGTAAATTTTTGCAATGGCCCAGACAATATCAAATTATACGATATCACAAACAAGATGTAAAGCGTACGACACAGAAATATATAAAGTGTACACCAAATGACCAAACGTACACTTAATCTCACACATTTGATAAAGCTGGTTGAATACGTGTTCAGAATAAACTTAGACTTGGAGAGCTAGTAATTGTCTGCTCCTTCGATACTGAAGATATGAGGTTACAAAAGCTTTGTTTTACACCTGAAAATTCTTTGACCAGGACAGTCAATATTTGCACAGAATTTGCACAGAATGTAAGGTTGTTTTTTTTTTTTAGTTTAGATGTTCGCACTGAGTTTTATATTTTTACCATTTAAAAAAAAAGAAGAAAACCACTCTTCACTTCCGCTCTATTACCCATAGCAAATCTTTAAAGAGAAATCGGTTACCATATATATACAAAAGAAAAATGTAATCAACCCATTGAATGGTTGTGATAGTAAATTATCGCCCTCCCCCCAGCTCTAGAAGTAAACCAAACATCGAATTGTGTCATACATATTTTTTAAACGTTAGGCGATGATCGAAGTATGTATCATATGTGACACATATCTTGACATAAAATATCAATTGACTGAATGATTATAGTATAATTACCTGGTCAAGTACTCTTGGTGGCAGGCAATAAAATCTGATGTTTCTGTTGTATGTTGTGCACAATGAACAAATATATTGGATATGTAATAATTTATGAGTAAGTAAAAAAAATAAAGTAACCCATAGCATTTATTAATGCCGTAGAGGTGTGAGATGTTAGCGATCTCACATTTCAGAGGCTCTGCAAATGAGGGTAGTAGCCATCTCCTCTCCCACGCAGTCTTTACTTCCCGGATTAATCCGGTACTCATTTAAGGCTGAGTCGATCCGGGAACCATTGCGATCTGAGAAACATTTCCGACTCAACTGGGGAGTGAACCCAGGAGCACTCATATGCGAAGCCAGTCCACTAACCACTGCTCTACGCGGCTCCCTTACTAGTTTATTATAAATTTATTAGTGTTGGCAAACAAACCTATGTCTTGTCGATATATTTAGAAATTAAATTTGTTTAAATCATGAAAATAAGGCATGAGATAGGCTGAGCCATTGGTTGCCATTGGTTGTCACAGTTGAGAAGGTTAGAAACAGTATAGAAACAGTATAGAAACAGTATAGAAACAGTATAGAAACAGTATAGAAAATCACTTATACCTCAACTTAACAGACGATGTGTTGTGACTTAGCATTATGTGTTTGTCACATCCGACACCCGTACGGCACGATAAGCTATGATGATATTGGTAATCGGTGATAACAAAAAAAGGATATGCTCTAAAATAAAGATGTTATTTCAGGTATAGTGTCTGCGCAACAGTGTTTGTGCTTCGTCGTAGAATTCAGCATGTGTAAAGAATGTATCTGAACGCAAATGGATGTTTCTGAAATAATTCAAGATGGCCAAGGACTTCTCAGGCAGAAGTGAGCAAAACATTATCCGTAGATCAAATCTGGACAAGCAAGCTATTATAATACTCGCCATATCTAAATAAACTATATCCTGCTGACCCTATACACAGAAACATTACATAGGGATACAAAGTACTTCAAAAGACAAAAAAGATTTCTGGCCCCCATATCACACAAAAAAACACCCTCATTCCAACTCGCCGACCGACAATGATTCCAACCACTGATCTAAGGGAAGTATTATTGGAACAGGCAAGCTATCTCTTTTGCTGACTGGGCCTGACAAATTTGATTTCAGAATGGCGTCTGGATCGCTTTGACCCTTTATGAGATTAGACTACTACTTCCACTCAAAACCTATTTAGTTATCTATATGTTTCATACAACATTATGTGCTAGGAAATAGTGGTGCTATTAATTTCTCACATTTCAATCCCTGTTAGCACAACGGAAAATGTTATTGTACTTGTGCTATCATGATCTAAAAAATGTTATTGCATTTGTGCTATCATATTCTAAAAACTATTATTGGAATTTAGTTAGTTATTCCTCTAGGGCCAAAGACGGCACATAGGGCGGATGTCATAGATTTCCATGTCTCTCGTTTCATTTAAACTTGCTTTAGGTCTTCATTGTTTCTGATATGGATGTTTTAACCACACGGGCAAACAAATGATATGTCATCATTCATATAGATAAGTGCAGCACTACTCTCTTTACTCTCTCACCGAAACAAAAAGCTGGTGACATCAAGATAAATTGGAGAGCTCTTGAAGGAAGACAAACAACTAACATATCTTGGAGTCACATTTGACAGTAGGTTTACATGGTGGGAACACATCAACAAAACAACAGAGGTCAGAGGAAAGTTAGCCATCCTGAGAATACTAAATCGAACCATATGGGGAACTCATAGGAGAGTACTTAGTAATGTTTACCAGA
The DNA here is from genome assembly GCA_034231615.1 of Meghimatium bilineatum. NCBI lineage: Eukaryota > Metazoa > Mollusca > Gastropoda > Stylommatophora > Philomycidae > Meghimatium > Meghimatium bilineatum. The sequence continues at coordinate 19,310,809 of CM067305.1, read as the reverse complement.
AGGTATACGACCACACCTGGAATATATGTTCACTACATGGTGTCCAGCATCAAATACTACATTACATGAGCTAGATAAGGTGCAAAACCAGAAACTTGGGGTCATCACTGATTAAAATCAACAACCATAGTAGAGATGGAGAAAATGGGTAGAATACAAACACTGAGCGAACGCAGAGACACAAAACTGTTAAGGTATTCAAAAATGTTTCACTATAAGCCAAAGTATCCAATGAAAGTCATACGTCAAAACTTAGCAATGTGGCGATTGATAAGAAGTAGCTTTATTTGTCAGGCAAACGAAATCGTAGAAAAATATCAGACTTGCCGAATGTTGTCAGCCCCCTAAGTCTGTACAAGAATAAATCCATTGGAGAGACAATAGTGGATTATCTATTCATATCCAAACTAAGATGAAAGAATTGTAAGTGAGAATGAACAGAATAGTGTACAACAAAAGACAGTTACTCTCATTCTAATGGAGCGAAAATACCGACATGACATATTGACCAGAGTCTATACAGATGGGTCAGCAGAGAATATCGTGAAAAATCGAGGGGCAGGAATATATATAGAGTTCTGAAACAATTTTATGGCTACAATTAAAGTACCAAGGGGGGGGGGGAATTCTTCCATAATTACGAGGCAGAAATCCACGTAATCATAGTGGAAACTGAAAAGCTGCCAAGTACCAATCTTGAATCACAGTCTGTAGTATTCCTAACAGATGTAAGATCAGTACTCCATGAGCTACAGTCCAGAAAACTACCAGACCTGCAAATACTACTGACCGAACTAAGCAATCAAAGTAAATAATCTATGCAATGGATACCATGCCATTGTGGAATACCTGGAGACAAAGCACAGATCGTCTGGATGAGAAAGAAACAGATGATCAAGGCAATTAGAAAGCCAACTCCAACTCAGGGTGACTACCAAATTGTGAAGAGACCAAGTTATCATTCTGCACCTCAGGACAAGACACAGCCGTATATATATATATATATATATATATATAGAGAGAGAGAGAGAGAGGGCGTCTTTCTGTTATTACATGAATGTGCCGTCGATCCTAAGTTGTTATAAAGGAATTTGAATAATAATCCTTAGCTCGTATGAATAAGTTGACAAATCAGAGATGTACATTTGGTATTTGTGAGTGTCAGAATCAGTGACTTTCATCTGCTCTATTTGAGAGTGTCAGAATCAGTGACTTTCATCTCATCTCCTCTATTTGTGAGTGTCAGAATCAGTGACTTTCATCTCATCTCCTCTATTTGTGAGTGTCAGAATCAGTGACTTTCATCTCATCTCCTCTATTTGTGAGTGTCAGAATCAGTGACTTTCATCTCATCTCCTCTATTTGTGAGTGTCAGAATCAGTGACTTTCATCTCATCTCCTCTATTTGTGAGTGTCAGAATCAGTGACTTTCATCTCCTCTATTTGTGAGTGTCAGAATCAGTGACTTTCATCTCATCTCCTCTATTTGTGAGTGTCAGAATCAGTGACTTTCATCTGCTCTATTTGTGAGTGTCAGAATAAGTGACTTTCATCTCCTCTATTTGTGTGTGTCAGAATCAGTGACTTTCATCTCATCTGCTCTATTTGTATCAGGATCATTGAATTTAATCTGCTCTATTTGTGAGTGTCAGAATCATTGACGTTCTTCTCCTCTATTTGTGAGTGTCAGAATCATTGACTTTCTTCTCATCTATTTGTGAGTGTCAGAATCATTGAATTTAATCTGCTCTATTTGTGAGTGTCAGAATCATTGACTTTCTTCTCATCTGCTCTATTTGTGAGTGTCAGAATCATTGACTTTCTTCTCCTCTATTTGTGAGTGTCAGAATCATTGACTTTCTTCTCATCTATTTGTGAGTGTCAGAATCATTGAATTTAATCTGCTCTATTTGTGAGTGTCAGAATCATTGACGTTCTTCTCCTCTATTTGTGAGTGTCAGAATCATTGACTTTCTTCTCATCTATTTGTGAGTGTCAGAATCATTGAATTTAATCTGCTCTATTTGTGAGTGTCAGAATCATTGACTTTCTTCTCATCTGCTCTATTTGTGAGTGTCAGAATCATTGACTTTCTTCTCATCTGCTCTATTTGTGAGTGTCAGAATCATTGACTTTCATCTCATCTGCTCTATTTGTGAGTGTCAGAATCATTGAATTTAATCTGCTCTATTTGTGAGTGTCAGAATCATTGACTTTCTTCTCCTCTATTTGTGAGTGTCAGAATCATTGAATTTAATCTGCTCTATTTGTGAGTGTCAGAATCATTGAATTTAATCTGCTCTATTTGTGAGTGTCAGAATCATTGAATTTAATCTGCTCTATTTGTGAGTGTCAGAATCATTGAATTTAATCTGCTCTATTTGTGAGTGTCAGAATCATTGAATTTAATCTGCTCTATTTGTGAGTGTCAGAATCATTGAATTTAATATGCTCTATTTGTGAGTGTCAGAATCAGTGACTTTCATCTGCTCTATTTGTGAGTGTCAGAATCAGTGACTTTCATCTGCTCTATTTGTGAGTGTCAGAATCAGTGACTTTCATCTCATCTGCTCTATTTGTGAGTGTCAGAATAAGTGACTTTCTTCTCATCTGCTCTATTTGTGAGTGTCAGAATCAGTGACTTTCATCTCATCTCCTCTATTTGTTAGTGTCAGAATCAGTGACTTTCATCTCATCTCCTCTATTTGTGAGTGTTAGAATCAGTGACTTTCATCTCATCTGCTCTATTTGTGAGTGTTAGAATCAGTGACTTTCATCTGCTTTATTTTCCAAGCTCTTCACAAGGTGTAGAGTGTGATGATACAGCTAGAATATACAGAACGTACTGCCTGGATACTTCTGTCAAGATTGAGGCGTTGCGATATTGCTCCTTTTTCCTGGAAGATTCCAAACTTATTTCTTGTATGGATCCTCCTGAAGGTAAATAGCGTTAGCGTTTATAAAGTTAGCGTCTAAATCTTTAGCGTTTATATAGTTAATGTCTAAATTATTTCGGCTTATATCTGCAATATTTTTATCGTTATAGTTTATATCGTTAAAAGTTATTGTTATTATTATAAAGACATATGCGAACACCAGCATACAGAAATATGCGTAGAATTGAGGAGGAAGAGTTTCAATTAATGGTATTTGTTCTTTAAGAATAGCTTTTAAATAGAATAATGTTGTATATGCAAACAATATCGCGCATAGTATCAACATTGGACGTCTGTGTCTATGTCAATAGGACGCACGCAATAGGGTAAAAAAGTTCAGCTTGTTTGATGGGGGTTATATTTGAGGGTGGTGACCAGCGATAAATACGGGAACCAGTTCTCTCGTCCTGATTGCTTACAGGCGGTATGCTTACATATATTCGCCGTTAAGTTTATCTATATATTTTTCTTCAGCGTCGAATACGATATGTAGAAATCAGAGCTCTCCAGTTTGAGTGAAATGATGCTACTGTGTGTAATTCTTACATTTTGTTGAGACCCATAATCTTTGAGGGTTGTTCTGCGAATAGTCTCTCTTAACCTTCTTCTTTTCCTTTTGTATCTGGTACCATTTTTAATGCTTGTAGTGGTAATCTGCTTTCATTCATTCTACGTACATGTCCAATATAAGTCCACCGTTTAGTGGAAGTCGTAAAAACACTAAATGTGTAAGTTACCACTGTCGAAGAAGGATTTGTCTGGTCATTGACGCAAATAAAACGGCGACACAACACATTACCGTTCTCTGGACTACATCGGGTTGGCTATTGTTGTAATGCTATAAGGGAAATCCGTAAGGAATTTGAGAAAGAACATAAAAAGGACCAATTAAACTGCAAAAATATGCATCACAAAATATGGTTAACGATCAGATAAACAAGGTCGAATATGGTTAATGATGTCTCACACCGGTTTAAGTGTTTGTTATAGGACGGATCAGGATAAAATAGTGCGTGTAGATTTTTTTATGTTACATGTATGTAATTCAGACTTTATCCTAAATTTGAATGTTTGATACAAATCATTTTATTTGTCATTGCAGGTAACACGTTTATTAACAGTATAAACGCCTTCAAGCTATGTGTCTGGCAAAATTGCAGACCAAGCACGGGATTACAAGAACTTATTAACTCTCGAGTTCGTCAGAACGGGTGCTTATCTTTAACGCCACCTTACTTTTCTAGTGCCTACGGTGTACCATAACTAAAACATTTTGAGAAATATTCCTAAATTTTAAATAACACCGTATGTCTGACACATCAACAGTTATTTATGGGTCTTTTGTGAAAAAAGTTGTTATTTATTCTTACTATATATTTGTTTATTTCCATGCTGAAGAACATCGTTTGGACAATATCAGTAACTAATGAATTATATATTTTCAATCTGAAAATTAACAAATTAAGTAATATTAATTATAAGCTAGATCAAAGAATATACACATTATTTATTACGTTAAAGTGATATGTGAAGAATAATTTTTATTTGTGGATTATGGGGATTAAATATTATTCGGTAAATTCAGTGAGTTTCATGTGCTTGTATTGTATATCTGTAAGAACCAAGAGACTGTGCGCTATAGCTATTCTTTTTTATCTGAATACGGCTTTCGAAGTATATCACACATAGATCACGCAGATAGATCTCTGCATTCTTACCAAACAGAGAGAAAGCACGGTCTCAGCGTCTTTAGCCTCTCATTCATTTAGGTGAGTCATAAATGCTTATCATTGCAAAGGAACTATCCATAAATTACATTCACAATGTTAGATCCCATGTTCCTCCGCCCTCTGTGTCACCAACTGTCAAGAACTCAGGGACCTCCCTGTTTAACTATGTCAATCCCTTCTCCTCCTAAACTTGTAGAAAAAATATGAAAAATGTACGTTTTCTTTAACGTATTTGACATTATTGAAAGCAGATACTTGGACACCTTTGCTGTTGAATGTTTGCCCTGTAATTTTTTTGTGATAGTGACATTGTTTTAACTGTTTTAGTGTTTATTCACTGTTTATTTTGTATTTTCGTGAAAATACCTTAAGGTTGAAATGTCATGTATACTGTTATTTGTATGTTTTCTAGCAATACCATAGTCCGAAAATATGTACGTTCATCGTAAAACTTATAAAACGAAAATGTTCTATGTAAGAACAATTTTTATACAGTTCTACATTAGTCTCACTTAGTACCACACATAGATCATTCAAGTAGATCTCTGTATCCCTGCTATATACAAATAGATCATTCAAGTAGATCTCTGCATCCCTACTACATACACATAGATCATTCAAGTAGATCTCTTCATCCCTACTACATACACATAGATTATTCACGTAGATTTTTGCATTCCCACTACATAGATAATTCAAGTAGACCTCTGTATCCATATTACACATAGATCATTTAAGCAGATCTACTCATCCCTATCACACATAGATCATTCAAGTAGATCTACAAATCCCTATCACACATAGATCATTCAAGTAGATCTACAAATCCCTATCACACATAGATCATTCAAGTAGATCTACAAATCCCTATCACACATAGATCATTCAAGTAGATCTACAAATCCCTATCACACATAGATCATTCAAGTAGATCTACAAATCCCTATCACACATAGATCATTCAAGTAGATCTACAAATCCCTATCACACATAGATCATTCAAGTATATCCCTGCTTTCTTTGTTGACATAGAGAATTCAAGCAGATCTCTGCATACTTATCAAACATAAAAACGTAAAGTAGATTTCTGCATCTATATCAGTCATAGAGCATTCAATTAGATCTTTCTGCATCACTACCACACATAGATCATTCAATTAGATCAATTCATCGGTTCCACACTTAGGGAACATAAGTCATTCAAGTAGATCTTTACATCCTTGTCACACATAGGTTATTCCAGTAGATTTCTGTATCCTTACTGTACATTAATTATTCAAGTAGATCTCTAAATACCTACTGTACATTAATTATTCAAGTAGATCTCTAAATCCCTACTGTACCGTAATTATTCAAATAAATTCAAGTAGGAAGCATGAGAATAAATGAAAATAATTCTTACAGCTGACGGGAATTGAACCAGGTCTGTTCTAGCAGCACCGAATCGCTTTGCAACACAAGTAAACAGGTTTCCCGTACTTGACCAACCACATCCCCTAATGTGTAAGAATTGTTTGAAAAAGTAAGAATTGTTTGAAATTGTGGATGTGGTTGGTCAAGTACGGAAAACCTGTTTACTTGTGTTGCAAAGCGATTCGGTGCTGCTAGAACAGACCTGGTTCAATTCCCGTCAGCTGTAAGAATTATCTTAATTATTCAAGTTGATCTCTAAATTCCTACTGTACATTACTTATTCAAGTAGATCTCTAAATTCCTACAGTACATTACTTATTCATGTAGATCTCTAAATTCCTACTGTACAATACTTATTCAAGTAGATCTCTAAATTCCTACTGTACATTACTTATTCAAGTATATCTCTAAATCCCTACTCTACCGTAATTATTCAAGTAGATCTCTAAATCCCTACTCTACCGTAATTATTCAAGTATATCTCTACATCCCTACTCTACCGTAATTATTCAAGTATATCTCTACATCCCTACTCTACCGTAATTATTCAAGTATATCTCTACATCCCTACTCTACCGTAATTATTCAAGTATATCTCTACATCCCAACAACACGTGGGAAACAGCGATCCTTCCAGTAGATCTCTGCATCCCTATCATACATAGATCATTCTAGTAGATCGCTGCATCCCTACCACCCTAATGGACTTGCCATAAATTACGTCCGAAAATAGGAGTTGGGTTGGGGCTTGAATCAGTTTCACAGGTGTTGACAAGAAGGAGGTGGGTTTGACAAAAGTTGATATCAACAATAATGTTTTCAATACACGAGTTAAATTGTTTGAATTTCAAAAAAAAATTTAAATAGCGTAAAATCTTTCTTCTAAAAAAAAAAGGTTCAATGTAATATAAAAAGGGGCAACAACTGTTGTTAATCTGAGAAGCTTGTTCTGCATTATTTATCTACTCTTTAGTGTTTTCATCGCAGCGTATTCTCAAACTCCCGTTGTAGCTGTTAGTTATGGATAACAGAGTATAAACACGTGAGAGATTTTTCTAGAATTTTAAAATGGACGTTTAGATATCTGACGGAATAGAGCGTAGAGATTTGTATTGGAATTCCACTTGTTCAGTGAAGCTGGTTACTGATCAAAAAATAAGAGGACACAGCCACTTTCCGCACGATATTATGACTTCTTTTAATTGATTGTCATTCATTACCACTATATCTGTGAATGATAGATCTATCTGAGAACAATATATCTGAGAATGATAGATCTATCTGAGAACAATATATCTGAGAATGATAGATCTATCTGAGAACAATATATCTGAGAACGATAGCTCTATCTGAGAACAATATATCTGAGAACAATAAAGACCTACGTATTGGTACACGAAGCTGATCTCCTGGCAAGGAAAGGGGATGGTGGTCACTAGAACAAGTGTCATGTGACGTATTCCTTCCAGAACGTTGTTTTCCCAATGAACTCTCTGAACCTTTCTCTGTCTTGGGCGATGTAGCTTGCATTTTCTAGCGATGTATTCATATTATCTTTAATGTCGTCAGTCCATCGTCTACTTGTTCTGCCCTTTCTCCTCCACCCAGGTACTCTTCCGTCCATTATTTAGTTAGTTAGTCGTTGAATCATCGTCATTGCACTCAGGACAAGTCCATAGGTGCTCAGATCTTTCCTTGAGTGTATCCGCCATTACACGTTGACTGACGGTCCCAGTACGTTGTTGATTGACCATCATTCTTTCTCGTCCACGAAAACTCTCCTTTCTAGCGACACCACATTTCAAACCAAGCTCATTCATTCTAATCATGGTACAAGAGTCATCGTCACTTGTACAGTCATTTGTTCGTGCGTTTTCCCGTAGGGCATTCAAAATGTCTGCCCGAACCATCGCTCCACCAGCTGCCGTAGATGCAGCGTGGGCGGCCAACCTATCTGCTCTCTCATTACCCCGGACTTCCGCGTGTCCCGGCACAAAAATAAAAGTCACTATACGCACACAAGAATTATTCACTGCATCCAGCCACTGTTCTCGAACGTACCCCGCCTGAACTTTCACAATCATGTTCATGAAGTCACTGAGTATACAGGCATGCTCACAGACAGTCTGTGAGCAGACCCATTGCAAAGCTTTGGTTACTGCCAGAATCTCCATTGTGATGCTGCTTATATTGCTGCCTCCATTATTTGGCTTTCTAAACAGCTGTGTCTCTTACTATAACCAAACAGGAGTAGTTTTTTTGTTATTGCGTTTAGTAACCAACACTCTGGAATCTTCAATGTGTTTATAATATCCGAGTTTCTGATTTTTTCCTTCCATGATATTCTAAGTATCTTTCTGTAGCATTTCAGCTCGAAGGCGTTGATCTTCTTTGCCGCTGTTTTGCTTAAGGTTCATGTTTCACAACCGTATGTTGCAACCGGAAAAATAAAAGTTCTTAGCATTATCACTTTCGTTTCTATTTTGTTGTTTTTTCCATATGTTTTTCAACCTTTTATTTTGCAATATGCCATTTCCAATCTCTTCCTTATTTCGGTCATGCAGTCTCCTGCACCGTTGATGTTTGCTCCTAAGTATTCACATTTATCCACACATTCTATCCTTGTATTCTCTATTCTGATTTTTGGTTCTTGTGTTGTTATATCTGTTGACAGGATTTTTGTTTTTTGCGTGTTTAAATACAAATTTTGTGCTTCGCTATATTTCTTTGTGCTCTTGATAATAATAAGTAGGCTGAATGTAAACTATGATAAAAATGAAAATGAAAAAAAAGTGAATGCACGTGCACCCAACTGCAGAAACAAATGACCCCTACCATCAAATGTCACGCATAGAGCAACCCATCACCATCAGACTACAAACTGGCCACAACAGACTGATAAATCACATGTTCAGAAAGTTGGAAAAAAAAATAGCAAGACAGGCCTGTGCAACTGTGGACTAAGCACAGAGACAGCAGAACACATTCTTCATGTCACATGTTGGGTAGCCGCGTTAGCGCACTGGCTTCGCATATGAGTGGTCCTGGGTTCATTACCCAGTTGAGGCGGAAATGTTTTCAGATCGCAACGGCTCCCAGGTCGACCCAGCCTTAAATGGGTACCGGATTAATCCGGGAAGTAAAGACTGCGAGGGAGAGGAGATGGCTACCGCCCTCATTTGCAGAGCCTGTGAAATGTGAGATCGCTAACATCTCACACCCCTACGGCATTAATAAATGCTATGGGTTACTTTACTTACTTACTATTCTTCATGTCTGTCAACCAAGAAGAGATGAAGAAAATATGGCTTGCCGAGACGGCACTATTTTCAGACTTGAGGGTCGCTTGGATGACCTGAAGCAAATTACACAATTCATTGAAGCTATTTGCGCTGAAACACTTCTGAATGAAGAATGACAAAGAAGAAGGTAAGGTAACAAACAGCAGCCATAAGAAACGAAAAAGGAATGGAAACTTTTCAACAGAATGGATATAGCTTTATGCTATCATGTGATCTGTGTAAGTTATATAGTGATATACAGGTGGGGCATATTTAAAGTTTACATGGATTGTCGTATGTGAATGGTATAAACAGCCTATAATATTCTTATGACTTAATTTTGATAGATTTCTTTCTTTTTTGTTCGGTAATTCTTGTCCACACCGTCAGACAAGTCTTATGTTTGTTAATTCTTGTCCACACCGTCATACAAGTCTTATGTTCGCTACTTGTTGTCTACACCGTCAGACATGTCTTATGTTCGCTACTTGTTGTCTACACCGTCAGACAAGTCTTATGTTCGCTACTTGTTGTCCACTAGGTCAGACACGTCTTATGTTTGCTATTTGTTGTTTGTTCACACCGTCAGACAAGTCTTGTGGATGAACCCCACCTTTGCCTGAAGCTATTATTTTGGTTTTCAATATCTTTGCTTGCAGGATTTCGCCATTTTTCCAGTGCATCTCTCTCAATCAGTCATACTGTAAGCAGTTTTGCAGAATATCTTTATAGGTTTCTGCATTTGTTCTACAAGCGAATATTGGCGTGTCAAGTAGTCGCATCCTGTTATAATGTTTCTTCAGTCTGGTGTGTCCTTTCTTCAGAGGAAGTAAGGTTCCCTGTCCCTGTAGAATTAGATAGTGGTGGGTGTCTCTTTTGTCATTCTTTTGATAGCTGAAAATAAGACGCTAAATAAGAAAATAACAATAATAATAAATATAATTGTAAAGAAAGTTAAAGTAAAAGATTTATTCTGAATAATAGGAGCAAGGAAGTAGTGCCAACAATAAGAGAAGCAACGATGTAATGCCAACAATAACAGAAGCAACGATGTAATGCCAACAATAAGAGAAGCAATGAAGTAATGCCAACAATAAGAGAAGCAACGATGTAATGCCAACAATAACAGAAGCAACGATGTAATTCCAACAATAAGAGAAGCAATGAAGTAGTGTCAACAATAACAGAAGCAATTAAGTAACGCCAAAAACTAGAAAACGTCTTCGAGAATGAAACATTACAGCAAGTAACACAAGTCTGAAGTTAGTAAACATATTCTACTATTATTTTTAACATTGATAACAGAAGATGGAAGATGTTTGAAAGAAATATGAGACAAAAGAACCAAGCAAAAGTAAAATTTTGCCGGATGAAGAACATACTATTTAATATATCTTTGTCCATGATGGGAAGTAGTTCTTAAAAAGTATTGTCTATTTCCAGGTGAATGATGGTTGATCATATCCACACTTGCCGTTAAGCGTATGATGGAGGCTTAAGTTGTCGTTCCAATGCCAGATGTGTCGCCTTGGTTGTATTAAGTCCATGTTTGTTCAAGGCTATATTGATATTTTCTCTCCACCGTTTTCTTGGTCTACCTTTGGCCTTATGTCCGAATATTCTTTTTTATATGTTCTTATTGCTATTTGGTGTGGCTTCATTCTCATAAGGTGACCGAAACATTTCACTTGCTGTCCTTCAATATGTTCAATATATGATATTATACCAACTCTATTCCTAATCTCTTCATTTCTTATTTCATCAAGTTTAGTAACCATTGCAGATTTTCATAGACACTTCATTTCACGTGCACAGATTTTTCTCTGCTGCGAGGCTGCTAAAGACCATATTTGACATTGATTAAAGAGTGGAGGAGCGCGGTATCCTAGTTGATAGTGAGCTTGCTTTCTATCACTGGGTTACAGCGTGCTAGGTTCGGAACCACGTCCGGACAAAAAAATTCGGGTTGTGATTTCTCGCTTGACACGATCACTTCTCCAGTCGATTCATCTGCAAATGAGTACCTAACGCATGAGTTAGGGGTGGTAAAGACAGCAAGGAAGGGAACTATCCACCCACCTAATAGTTGCTGCACCTTAGTACATGAAGAGTTTTCTTCATCTCTGACGACAGGCTGCTGCCTTGAGACATAACTTTACCTTCAAAGAGTGTTGGTACAAAATTATATATATTATCTGTCTGTTGATTTCCACCTTTGGATGAAGAATTAATGGTGAAAGTTGGTAGGTCACTGTGTTTGCTTTCTGACACATTGTTTCTATTTCTCTGTCTCTTCTTCCATTTTAGAAAATATATAGAATCATTTATGATACACGACAGTGAATCGTGGACAATCGCCAGAATGGCAAAAAAAAATAATTGTGTTCGCAATAGAGATTATTTTTTTAGAAGAATGATGAAAATACCATGCATAGATAAAATACCATGCAGAGATAAAATACCATGCATAGATAAAATTTCTAGGCACAATATTCCCGTAGGTTGCCATTACTTTTGGGAAGGAACAACAGTTAATCGAGCACCGTAACGAGAACACATTCGTTCTAGTCGGCCTAGAAGACGATGGACTGACGACATTAAAGATAACATGAATACATCGCTAGAAAATGCAAGCGACATCGCCCAAGACAGAGAGAGGTTCAGAGAGTTCATTGGGAAGGAATACGTCACATGACAATAGATACAATATCATGCATAGATAAAATACCATGCATAGAGAAAATACCATGCATAGATAAAATACCATTGTGCTATGGTAGGACGATGGACGGACGACATTAAAGATAACATGAATACATCGCTGGAAAATTCAAGCCAAATGCAAGACAGGGAGATGTTCAGAGAGTTCATTGGGAAGACAACGTTCTGGAAGGAATACGTCACATGACAAAATATAAAATACCATGCATAGATAAAATACCATGCATAGATAAAAAGAATAATTATGCTTTCTTGAAAAAAGTTATTTTTAAAAAACAAGACAGCTACTCATTCGCATCAGAAAACCATCTTCAACATCTGATGAAAAAATCATTAAAAGTAGCACAATTTATCACATCGTGACAACAAGCAAGTTGAAGAGAAAGAAGGGTAGTAGAAGTCTAAGAAAGAAGATGATGGATAGTCTGTCATTATGGCATTGTGAAACATCGGTATCGGAAATGATTGATAACACACATGAACACAAGAGAAAATTGTGAGCAGACATGATAACCAACAACACACCTAATGGGTTCATCATCATCATTAAGTGCCGTCTCCGAAACGAAAGTTGGCTACAACGGACTACTTTCTTGCTTGAGTATCCTCGCATTTACCCTCAAGTAACTCTCAAGGCTATTGATTAGTTAGTTAGTTATTCCTCTAGGGCCAAAGACGGCACATAGGGCGGATGTCATAGCTTTCCATGTCTCTCGTTTTATTGCAATTTGCTTTAGATCTTCATTGTTTCTGATACCGATGGTGAAACGTTCCCTTGTAATAGTTCTACATAAAGTTTCTTTTGGTCTTCCTCGTATTCTCTTGCCTTTTGGTGACCACATCAAAGCTTGACAGGGGAATTAAATACTACATTGGGGCTATTGGTAGCGTATCCTATTCAGGACGTAGCCATTACCCGGCATTTTTTGGCTGTGCTGATTTTCTAAGCAATTAAATACGTTCAGTAGTTTGCCACTACTTTCTGAACGGTCCGGATGCTAAAATGCCTGTAGCGGATCGTAGGAGACCGAACTTGGTACCTTGGCCGTCACAGACGCGCTCTGCACCACTTCGCCACAGATTCAGATATACGAAGATGAAATTTGTGGCACACGTTTTTCGTAGTAATTCCATGAGTTGAAAATGTTGATTCAGGTTGTTACAGCGGCCCACGACTGTTTCCTGAAACTGTGGCAGTCAGGGAGTTCGTGTGGTAGACTCTCAATTCATAATCCACAATATTTATAATGGATGGCTGTACCATGAGTGGATGGCTGTACCATGAGTGGATGGCTGTACCATGGATGGATTGCTGTACCATGAGTGGATGGCTGTAACATGAGTGGATGGCTGTACCACGAGTGGATGGCTGTACCATGAGTGGATGGCTGTACCATGAGTGGATGGCTGTACCATGAGTGGGTGGCTGTACCATGAGTGGATGGCTATACCATGGGTGAATGGCTGTACCATGAGTGGATAAAATACACTGGGATTTTAACTCCTACTTAGACTAATGTGGATAATTTGCTCTTGTCATGTTGGAGTTAATGGTAATTAGAGAACTGACAAATTGACTTCAATAGCTCCTGTAACTTCTTCCTCTTCTGCGTTCGTTCTCAGACTCCTGCAGATTAGCAGAATGTAGTCCGGAGAACGGAATTCGTTTACAGCATTGCTGTGATATCTGCGCCTTTCGGCCTCACACAATCGAATTCAGCATGGCTATGGGTTACTGACCCTATATGGGATGGGACAGCCAACTCCATCCCATAACCTCCTTAGTCGCCTTTTACTACATTTGTGGAATGTAAACAGTGTTGGTATTCTTTGCTCCCCTTTTCGGGCCCGTAACACACGGGCGACTCTTGTATACTGGACAAAGGGGGTATATTGAATTTCATATTCATGCACTCTTTGAAAGAGGACACCGTGATGAATAAGACGGTTAGGACAAGGACACCATGGTGGGTGAGAATGTAAGGAGAAGAACACCGTGGTGGTAGAGATTATTAGAACGAGACACCGTGGTGGTAGAGATTATTAGAACGAGACACCGTGGCTGCTTCTTCTTCTTCTTCTGCGTTCGTTCTCAAACTCCTGCAGATTAGCAGGATGTAGTCCGGAGAACGGAATGCGTTGTGTCATGGTTTACAGCATTGCTGCGAGATCTGCGCATTTCGGCCTGACACATCCGACTTCAGCATGGCTTTGGGTCTCTGGCCCTATATGGGATGGGATAGCCAACTCCTTCCCATAACCTCCGTAGTCGCCTTTTACGACATTCGAGGAAGGTAAACAGTGTTGCTATTCTTTGTTCCCCTTTCGGGCCCCTGCAACACACGGGCGAACAGGCTGCTAAATCTAGCAGCATACATGGAATTCTTTACTATCTGCTTAGAGAGAATGAACGCATGGGGGAATATCCGGAGTGTATCGCCGTCGGTTAAGGAAATTACTAATCACTAATGGTTGACGATTTATTTTTCGCAAGCTTGACTTCAAATTCCTGCACCCTCAGACTAACTACTACATGGATTGTTCCATGACCATCCTGCATATGGTTCTTAAGTTTAATATATACATTGATTCATATATTGAATAGCACATTGATTTTAAACTATTATTAAATTCTATCACTCGGGTATTGTTTTAGCCACATCACTGTATGTACCTACAAATGGCGATCTGAGCTTTTGTCTGCCTCAATCTAGCGAACAATTCATTGCGAAAGTTGCTAAAATGTTTAATTTCTATTCTTGAGACTAACGGGAATTGAACCAATTTCTATTCACGTAAATCCTTTCCTCACTTGGTATTCTTGTGCTATATTGCGGTATTCTCAGACAGATGCTGTGAACGTCGGGAGCCGCTGGCTTCGCATATGAGTGGTCCTGGGTTCATTCCCCAGTTGTTTCCCCAGACGGAAATGTTTTTCAGATCGCAGCGGGTCTCAGGTCGACCCAGCCTAAAATGGGTACCGGATTAATCCGGGAAGTAAAGACTGCGAGGGAGAGGAGATGGCTACCGCCCTCGTTTTGCAGAGCCTCTGAAATGTGAGATCGCTAACATATCACACCCCTACGGCATTAATAAATGCTATGGGTTCCTTTACTTTACTGTGAACGTCTGTACAGAATGAACATGTTGACTAGTGCTTCTGTTGATGATCAGATTTATGGCGTGGAACATCGGTATGCCCGTGATGTTCTGAAAACTGCCATTAAGACGAGCTCAAGAACCAGTACATATATCGTTTTGGTAAAATAGAGCCCCTTTGAATCAGTGATCGTCATTCTTACAGATAGATATCATGTTGGTATCTCATTTTTCTGAGTTTTTACAAATAGATGTGTGATTTCGTTTTGTCAATTTTTTGTGTCACCTCTAACTTCTATTTGTTACTATTCACGTATGTATCTATATTTATCTCTATCATGTGAACTTGGGCAGTGTCATTCCTACTCGTTGTCTGTTTAGTTGTGAATGTGTTCTTGCTCTTGATATAAGCCTTTCAGTTGAATATTCGAGTTTCGCGGGTTATCATGTGTGTATCGCATGTTATCATATGTGCATCCAGAGTTATCATGTGTGTATCCAGTGTTATCATGTGTGTATCCAGTGGTATCATGTGCGTATCCAGTGGTATCATGTGTGTATTCAGTGTTATCATGTGCGTATCCAGTGGTATTATGTGTGTATCCAGTGGTATCATGTGTGTATCCAGTGATATCATGTGTGTATCCAGTGGTATCATGTGTGTATCCAGTGTTATCATGTGTGTATCCAGTAATATCATGTGTGTATCCAGTGATATCATGTGTGTATCCAGTGGTATCATGTGTGTATCCAGTGATATCATTTGTGTATCCAGTGGTATCATGTGTATAACCAGTGATATCATGTGTGTATCCAGTAATATCATGTGTGTATCCAGTGATGTCATGTGTGTATCCAGTGGTATCATGTGTGTATCCAGTGATATCATTTGTGTATCCAGTGGTATCATGTGTGTAACCAGTGATATCATGTGTGTATCCAGTGGTATCATGTGTGTATCCAGTGTTATCATGTGTGTATCCAGTGATATTATGTGTGTATCCAGTGATATCATTTGTGTATCCAGTGGTATCATGTGTGTATCCAGTGATATCATGTGTTTATCCAGTGTTATCATATGTGCATCCATAGTTATCATGTGTGTATCGCATGTTATCATATGTGTATCCAGTGGTATCATGTGTGTATCCAGTGGTATCATGTGTGTATCCAGTGATATCATATGTGCATCCATAGTTATCATGTGTGTATCGCATGTTATCATATGTGTATCCAGTGGTATCATGTGTGTATCCAGTGGTATCATGTGTGTATCCAGTGATTAGCAAAACATCATCAGTCTGTTTCCTAATTTTCAGAAAACCCAAAATCATATTCTTTGCTGATGTGTTTTATGTTTGATATCTTCTTAGTTTATCTCTTTGTATTACTTTCTGTCATTCTTCTCTTGATTCTTGATTAGAAACTGGCCTCACAGCACGTGGGGCATTGCCATAAGTGCTTCGCCCTCTGTTCCAGCAGCCATTCGACTCGATGGTGTTTCGATTCTAATGCTGCCGAAGCAGACGTCAACATCAGGGCAAAACTCTGGCACTCGCGACAGGTTTCTTTGTTGTTTAGCCCACCCACACCGTGCCCGTAACTAGTTTAAGCATAACAACAGCCTGTCAGGACAACATGGTAACTGTTTTTGAAGTGTACGACTACTGTCATTATTATTGTGAAGTGTTCATTTGTGCAGTAACAATATTCTTTATAATTATCTAATAGATGTTTTCTGTGTTTCTGAAGTAAACGTATATTTTTCCTCTTGTAGATGTAGTTTTCTTTCTACTTATTCACCTGAAAATCGATGACTGTATGTGCAAGATCTAGCAAGTTGAAAGGTTTTATTTGACTTTTTCTTCTCCACATTCTATTCATGGTTTCTGTCTGTTCTGCAAGTTAGATGAAGTTATGATGATCTGATGATGTACCAATTGTTATATATGGATGTCAAGCATGGACTGTAGAAAACTTATGGTTAGCTGGAAGCAAATGTGATTTTATTTCTTTTAGAAGAATGTTGAAAATTTCGTGAACAGCCAAGAAAGCTAATATAGAAGTCCTCGGAGATGCTGTAACAATAAAGACAAATTATAACAAAAATGAGAAGCAGACAGTCAAGAATTTTAGGACACGTGATGAGAAGAGCAAAGCTTGAACATTTAGTAAACATCGAGGATATAAGAGACAAAGGAAGACAAAGAGGATGCATGAGTTGTCACTGTGGTACAAGAGAATATCACCAATGCTCGCATTAAAACAAGAGGCAAGATAGCTGTGTTGAAACATGATCGCCTACGGTATTCGATATTGACACTTGATTAACTGAGTCTACTCTGCTGTTGTTGATAACATTTTTAGTCCACTGTAGACGTTTTTGAGGAGACGTTTTATCCCCCAAACAACCTCTTGATTATTTGTCACCTACCATGCCCTGTAGAATAACTAACACCCATTGGAGTGAATTCAAATCGAATGATAAAATCAGAGAAGAGACACATCAAAATTTCATCACAGATGTTATCAGAGAACGCCGTTGGTCCTACATCGGGGATGTCCTACTCGCAGACACCAACAGAATACACCACCAATCTCTTGAATGGATACCGACAGGCAAAAGAGCAAGGGGTAGACCAAAAGAAACACTCACAAGAACAATGCTTAGAGAAAGTAAAACATCCAATATTCATACTATTCAAGAACTGCAACGAATAGCTTTGAACGGACAGAATTGGAGAGATCTGACCTCTGCCCTATGCGCTAACTTCAGCGCAAAAGGAAAATGAATGAATGAACCCTGCATTAACAATACCACATTATAGATGTTCTCATTGTGATGTATCAATCATTGTTTTGCAGTCACATTTTCTATTACTCGAAAATTATGGTTCCAAAATTTTTTAATGACTTATCTTTCTACATGTTTAAAAAAATGGTAATTTGCGGATATTTTTTTCATACTAACGATATATTTTTTCTGAGAACTTCGTTCAATCTTTTATTTATCACTTTTGCCAATGGAATCTACATATAGCTTTTCATTTAAGTGCTGATATATTGTTTTCCATTGCGGGTGTCATTATCCATGTTTCCTATCCATATGTCGCAACTGGAAAAACATATTTCTTAATAATAATAACGTTGTTTATCTATTTGCTAATTGCAAATCAACATTTCTTACAATTATGTAGTACACTTATTATCGGTGTTCTTTCCCTTGATCTGCTTAAAAATCTATATGACAAGTACAACAACCTCGACATGTGTGATCCTATCTTGGTATTTTAATGATTATATCCCTTTAATTAAGATTGACAACTTCGTGCTCAAGCTTGAACACTACGGGAACACGATTGTATTTACTCTTGTGTTTTATTTACTCTTTTATTTACTCTAGAACGTTGAACACTCTTGTTGAGTATGATAGACGGTAAAACACTCTTTTGTTATATGTTAGACGGTTGAACACTCTTGTGTTATATGCTAGACGGTTGATCACTCTTGTGTTATATGCTAGATGGTTGAACACTCTTCTGTTATATGCTAGACGGTTGAACACTTGTGTCAGAATTCTTCACGGTTGAACACTACTGCTGCATATGCTACATGGTTGAACACTCTTGTGTCAGAATTCTAGACGATTGAACACTCTTGTTGCATATGCTAGACCCGTTGAACCCTCCTGTTGCATATGCTAGACGGTTGAACACTCTTATTGCATATGCTAGACGGTTGAACACTCCTGTTGCATATGTTAGACGGTTGAACACTCTTATTGCATATGCTAGACGGTTGAACACTCTTATTGCATATGCTAGACGGTTGAACACTCTTATTGCATATGCTAGACGGTTGAACACTCTTATTGCATATGCTAGACGGTTGAACACTCTTATTGCATATGCTAGACGGTTGAACACTCTTATTGCATATGCTAGACGGTTGAACACTCTTATTGCATATGCTAGACGGTTGAACACTCTTATTGCATATGCTAGACGGTTGAACACTCTTATTGCATATGCTAGACGGTTGAACACTCTTATTGCATATGCTAGACGGTTGAACACTCTTATTGCATATGCTAGACGGTTGAACACTCTTATTGCATATGCTAGACGGTTGAACACTCTTATTGCATATGCTAGACGGTTGAACACTCTTATTGCATATGCTAGACGGTTGAACACTCTTATTGCATATGCTAGACGGTTGAACACTCTTATTGCATATGCTAGACGGTTGGACACTCCTGTTGCATATGCTAGACGGTTGAACATTCTCGTTGCTGATGCTAGACGGTTTATCACTCTTGTGGTATATGCCAGAAGGTTGATCACTTTTGTTACATGTGCCACACGATTGATCACTTTTGTGTCATATGCTAGGCGGTTGATCACTCTTGTGTCATTTTGTGTCTTCTGTAACAGTCCCATCCCTGTCCAATTAATAGTGCATAAAATTTGTGTTAGAGAGTTTTAGTAGAGTTAGAAATCATCATCATCAGGTGCCATGCCGGCTGGCGTAGGCAGTCATGGCTTCCCACAGCTCTCTGTCCACAGTATTACGTATCAAGGTCGTTGTTGTTTCCTTGCCGTGCCAGGTTGTCACAACCAGAGTTAGAAATAACTAGCGCAAAAAGATGACGTGAGACAGAAACGACGTGACGTAAAGAAAGAAGACAAGGAAAATGGCTTAATGCGCGTTGTTTCTCTGAACTGTGGTAATTATTAATTACCACCAACCACTAGTATTAGTGATGTTACGTTCATAAAGTTGTCGTCTCAGGTTTTCTTGAAGTCAAAGAAATTGCTAAACCCTATAGACATAGCAATTTCTATGACTTCAACATAGCATAAAATATCTTGTCCTGTCCATCAAGGAATGCACAGGGCAAGATATTTTCAAACTCATCCGCATCGCTGAGGATAGAATTCGCTGGAAGATTCTGTGTGCCGAAGCAACCAATGTGGTACACCCCTACGACCCTGAAAGCTGAAGGGTTACGGGTTCATTGATTGATTGATAGGCATAGCGTTATTTCGATTTATGTTGGTTAACAACTTCAAGTAAGTAAGTTAGTTAGTTAGTCGTTGGATCATCGTCATTGTACTCCGGACAAGTCCATAGGTGCTCAGATCTCTCCTTGAATGTAGCCGCCATTACACGTTGACTGACGGTCCCAGTACGCAGTTGATTGACCATCTTTCAAGTAAATACGATGTTATAGCTCATGTCTCAGTGGTCAGGATCCATGGTAGACATCTCTTCTATGGCAAAGTTAAGAAACAGATTGATGACGTCACCGCTCAAATCAATGCGGCTCCTCGTTTGATTCAGCATTACGTCAGTGTTTTAAAAAAATTGAAAGTCGTCTGGTTTTTTATTTCCGTTATCTACAGGACAATATGTCTCTAGTATTAAAATGAAGGTATATTAAGTTACGCTGAAAGGATATACCTACCTGTCCTCATCTAGTTACACTTTTGTTTAGCTGAAGAGTATTTATACTCTCTAGTTCAAGGGTCGATGACCTAACACTGGAACTACACGCATTCTAACAGTGAGTACATCGGCTCATCATTTTCTTAGATAGTGACCTCTTGCCAAGGCTTCAAAAAAGAAAACTTTACAGATAATCTGAATACGTAAGTTGATTCTCTTGATTCTTGATTAGAAACTGGACTCACAGCACGTGGGGCATTCCCATAAGTGCTCCGCCCTTTGTTCTGGCAGCCATTCGACTCAATGGTGTTTCGAGTCTAATACTGCCTAAACAGACGTCGACATCAGGGCACAACTCTGGCCCCTGCGACAGGTTTCTTTGTTGTTCTGCCCACCCACGCCGTGCCCATAACTAGTTCAAGCACAACGTCGGCCTGTCGGAACAACATAGTAAATGTTATAGAAGGTTAGGACTACGGGATTGTATAGATGACGTGTCATGAAGCTTCTATAAGAAGAAAACCTCAATATAAAGGCATGTCATCTACCAAGGTTTTCTGTTGCATGGTTGGTTTGTCTAGTGAGCCATTGATGAGACCCACATACGCAAATGCATGCACGTAAGTTATCATACGTGTACATATAATATGTCACATATGATCAACATCTTGGTAGAATATCCCACACCGCTATTCGAAAATCCACTTCACTAACAACTAAATAACTTGGAAGAAAAGGGGACTCTGGGAAGATTCAGAAACCTAATGAACTATAGACAAACACTGGTGAATAGTATTAGACAGTATAGTGTATGAATAGTTAAGAATTTTTTTTTTTATTAGTTGTGATAGTAACAAAAGATTCTTATGCTAAGAATGGTATCCTGATTAATCTATGCCTTTTTTTATTGTGTTAATTGATAGTTCTTCAATTGGTTATATTATTTGGAGATAATTAAAAGTGACAGAACGATCTGAATATTTGTTAGTGTAAGAGTCATTTTCTGTTGATTATTAACAGATTTGGATATGTTGTTCACAGTATTTATTTATAAACTCAATAAACTCTATTTATTTGAAATAACTTAATATCCATTCACAAACAGAAGTACGACATTGATAGGATGAGAGAAACTATAAATGGAAAGAGAGATCACGGAACACAAGAAACATTATAGGAAATAACTAAATACAGAAGATTATAGATAATATTGACTTGTCAGTGTGAATTTTATTCACATTGATGCAGCTGTACATTGACTATTGATAGACATTAGCTTATTTACATGGTAATCGGGTAGTGGGGAAAGATTACACTTATGCTCCAGAGAAAATTTAGCTGTGACCTGCATGCAGTATTGAGGCAAACTGCAGATAATAAGGTTAAAACTTCCTCCCTCCTCCCAAACACTCGAGGCATGTTGCTTCAGCAGGTTTCACTCCAACGACGTTGGTGGGTTTTTGATAGTCAAACCCACACCCCATCTACGTAGTTGCTTCCTTTGACATGCATGTCATGCACAAAAAATAGTTCAAATACTGAACGTTTTAGAAGACACACAACAAGAAGATACAAGTCCTTAACTCTTTCTACATACTATGTGCTGACTGTGTGGTCACAGATTACGCTTGTAACATCCACCATGGTCATAGATCGTAGTTTAGATTTCTTATAACACAAAAATAATGTTACTATAATCTGGAAATTTGTCTGGTATACTTACTATATGCCATGTAGAAGTGTAACAATTCTTTGCTCCTCTTTTAGACCCCATAAGGACATGGGTGTTACATAATAATGAAATATACATGGTAAAGGAGGAACTGAGATAAGAAAATTAAATATGTAAACTTGTCAATAATGAACAAGAGACACGTTCAAGAAGCATAATTTGACTTTTAACTGGTACTAGGAATAAACAACTAATAATTTGATTTTTAACTAGTACTCGAACCGAACAACTAATAACTTGATTTTTAACTAGTACTCGAACCGAACAACTAATAACTTGATTTTTATCTGGTACTCGGATTAAACAACTAATAATTTGACTTTTAACTGGTACTCGGACCGAACAACTAATAATTTGATTTTTAACTAGTACTCGAACCGAACAACTAATAACTTGATTTTTATCTGGTACTCGGATTAAACAACTAATAATTTGACTTTTAACTGGTACTCGGACCGAACAACTAATAATTTGATTTTTAACTAGTACTCGAACCGAACAACTAATAACTTGATTTTTATCTGGTACTCGGATTAAACAACTAATAATTTGACTTTTAACTGGTACTCGGACCGAACAACTAATAATTTGATTTTTAACTAGTACTCGAACCGAACAACTAATAACTTGATTTTTATCTGGTACTCGGATTAAACAACTAATAATTTGACTTTTAACTGGTACTCGGACCGAACAACTAATAATTTGATTTTTAACTAGTACTCGAACCGAACAACTAATAACTTGATTTTTATCTGGTACTCGGATTAAACAACTAATAATTTGACTTTTAACTGGTACTCGGACCGAACAACTAATAATTTGATTTTTAACTAGTACTCGAACCGAACAACTAATAACTTGATTTTTATCTGGTACTCGGATTAAACAACTAATAATTTGACTTTTAACTGGTACTCGGACCGAACAACTAATAATTTGATTTTTAACTAGTACTCGAACCGAACAACTAATAATTTGATTTTTAACTAGTACTCGAACCGAACAACTAATAACTTGATTTTTATCTGGTACTCGGATTAAACAACTAATAATTTGACTTTTAACTGGTACTCGGACCGAACAACTAATAATTTGATTTTTAACTAGTACTCGAACCGAACAACTAATAACTTGATTTTTATCTGGTACTCGGATTAAACAACTAATAATTTGACTTTTAACTGGTACTCGGACCGAACAACTAATAATTTGATTTTTAACTAGTACTCGAACCGAACAACTAATAACTTGATTTTTATCTGGTACTCGGATTAAACAACTAATAATTTGACTTTTAACTGGTACTCGGACCGAACAACTAATAATTTGATTTTTAACTAGTACTCGAACCGAACAACTAATAATTTGATTTTTAACTAGTACTCGAACCGAACAACTAATAACTTGATTTTTATCTGGTACTCGGATTAAACAACTAATAATTTGACTTTTAACTGGTACTCGGACCGAACAACTAATAATTTGATTTTTAACTAGTACTCGAACCGAACAACTAATAACTTGATTTTTATCTGGTACTCGGATTAAACAACTAATAATTTGACTTTTAACTGGTACTCGGACCGAACAACTAATAATTTGATTTTTAACTAGTACTCGAACCGAACAACTAATAACTTGATTTTTATCTGGTACTCGGATTAAACAACTAATAATTTGACTTTTAACTGGTACTCGGACCGAACAACTAATAATTTGATTTTTAACTAGTACTCGAACCGAACAACTAATAACTTGATTTTTATCTGGTACTCGGATTAAACAACTAATAATTTGACTTTTAACTGGTACTCGGACCGAACAACTAATAATTTGATTTTTAACTAGTACTCGAACCGAACAACTAATAACTTGATTTTTATCTGGTACTCGGATTAAACAACTAATAATTTGACTTTTAACTGGTACTCGGACCGAACAACTAATAATTTGATTTTTAACTAGTACTCGAACCGAACAACTAATAACTTGATTTTTATCTGGTACTCGGATTAAACAACTAATAATTTGACTTTTAACTGGTACTCGGACCGAACAACTAATAATTTGATTTTTAACTAGTACTCGAACCGAACAACTAATAACTTGATTTTTATCTGGTACTCGGATTAAACAACTAATAATTTGACTTTTAACTGGTACTCGGACCGAACAACTAATAATTTGATTTTTAACTAGTACTCGAACCGAACAACTAATAATTTGATTTTTAACTAGTACTCGAACCGAACAACTAATAACTTGATTTTTATCTGGTACTCGGATTAAACAACTAATAATTTGACTTTTAACTGGTACTCGGACCGAACAACTAATAATTTGATTTTTAACTAGTACTCGAACCGAACAACTAATAACTTGATTTTTATCTGGTACTCGGATTAAACAACTAATAATTTGACTTTTAACTGGTACTCGGACCGAACAACTAATAATTTGATTTTTAACTAGTACTCGAACCGAACAACTAATAACTTGATTTTTATCTGGTACTCGGATTAAACAACTAATAATTTGACTTTTAACTGGTACTCGGACCGAACAACTAATAATTTGATTTTTAACTAGTACTCGAACCGAACAACTAATAACTTGATTTTTATCTGGTACTCGGATTAAACAACTAATAATTTGACTTTTAACTGGTACTCGGACCGAACAACTAATAATTTGATTTTTAACTAGTACTCGAACCGAACAACTAATAACTTGATTTTTATCTGGTACTCGGATTAAACAACTAATAATTTGACTTTTAACTGGTACTCGGACCGAACAACTAATAATTTGATTTTTAACTAGTACTCGGACCGAACAACTAATAATTTGATTTTTAACTAGTACTCGAACCGAACAACTAATAACTTGATTTTTATCTGGTACTCGGATTAAACAACTAATAATTTGACTTTTAACTGGTACTCGGACCGAACAACTAATAATTTGATTTTTAACTAGTACTCGAACCGAACAACTAATAACTTGATTTTTATCTGGTACTCGGATTAAACAACTAATAATTTGACTTTTAACTGGTACTCGGACCGAGAAACTAATAATTTGACCTAGTACTCGGATCGAACAACTAATAATTTGACTTTTAACTAGTACTCGGATGGAACAACTAATAATTTGACTTTTAACTAGTACTATGACTAAACAACTAATAATTTGACTTTTAACTAGTACTCGGATGGAACAACTAATAATTTGACTTTTAACTAGTACTCGGATGGAACAACCAAGGTAACCAAGTTGTACCGAGAGGTTGTTAACACGTCTTGGGTGACCAAGTTGTGCAGAGAGGTTGTTAACACGTCTTGAGTAGCAAAGCACAGTATTACATTTCAATAGCAGCAGGAAGTTGTACATCAAACATGTGAGAAGCAATGAAATTCTGCTGATTTTAAATATTGTCTAGAAAATCACTACTCAAAAAACGTTAGAGTTTTTTCAAAGCTGTTTCAAAGATAACACTTTTGGAAAAAGGTATGTGGATTGGCTGTTTGTTGTTTCAAAGATAGCAATTTTGGAACACGGTATGTGGATTGCCCGCTAGCTGTTTCAAAGTTACGACCATAATCATTTCACATAGGAACACTAACTACGCGTGATGTGATATTTCTCTTACTCTGGAAGGTGTGATTGGCAGTGCTTTAACACCGTAGCTTGAGCGAGGATATATAAAGAAATAGCCTAAAAGTTATAGTAAAAAATATCTAACAATGTTGGACTGCTGACAGTTCCTTCTAATAATTCAGCTCTTGTAGATCTCCAATAACGATTGTGATTCATCGCGTGCAGCATCTTGCACACAGGTCCTCCACGATTATTGCTCATATCTGACATTGGACAAGTTCAACTGAAGTATCGCACGAATAAAAGCGACAAAGATTCTTCTGGTAGCAGCCACAGTTAAAATTTCCAGTAAAGTGTGATGTAACAGTCAATTAAACTGAACATGGGTACCTGATGTACACCTTAATTAATTAATGGACACTGTTCCTGCGCAAGTTCTTACGATATTGACAATATTTAGAAAACTAAAAAAGACACATTTTGTTATTTTTCTTATGTTTAGTTTGCGAAATCAAAGAATTTTAAAAGTTTATATAAACTGCTTCCTTTCTCAAACTCTTTCCATTTAAAAAAGTATAGTATGGAGAATCAGCGGTGAATGCTTCGTAGTTTACAGATAAGCTGCGATATAGGCCTTAGTCAACTCGACACATTTCTACGTCAACAGGGTATGTGTGGGTGCTGTGCTGTACTCTAACTTCGATACCAAATCCTTCCGCGTATTTCTTACACGTAAAACGTCTACTCAACTCATTAAATATACGTGGTCTCATATTTATTTACCATGTGGTTCATTTTACTGTAACCTCTGTTTTATCAACTTTCATATATCATCCGTTTTCAGGATTTTGTAAGAGAATCGGTGCGTAGTTATCAATGTTGCCATTGGGATTATATGTACTTTTACTGCCTGGATAGTGCCTGCTTTATAGTCTGATATTATCTCGCGAACATTAAGACAACTCTTGTAATAACTAGTATGATATCCAAATACTGACTCTCATTTGCAACTTGTTGGCTGGTACAATTCATGGTTATTTTATCACAATACTGCAGAAAGAAATTTGGGGAAATTACTGCAGAAATTTGTGCATCCGGTTGCGTCTGAGAGTCTCACCAATGGCTCACTAGACAAACCAACCATGCAACAGAAAACCTTAGTAGATGACATGCCTTTATATTGAGGTTATCTTATAGAAGCTTCATGGCACGTCATCTATACAATCCCGTAGTCGTAACTTTCGATAACAGTTACCATGTTGTTCTGACAGGCCAACGTTGTGCTTGAACTAGTTACGGGCACGGCGTGGGTGGGTGGAACAACAAAGAAACCTGTCGCGAGGGCCAGAGTAGTACCCTGATGTCGACGTCTGTTTCGGAAACATTAGACTCGAAACACCATCGAGTCGACTGGCTGCTGGAACAGAAGGCGGAGCACTTATGGGAATGCCCCACGTGCTGTGAGGCCAGTTTCTAATAAAAATCAAGAATCAAGAAACTGCAGAACGAAAGAAGGTAGGCCTATGTGAATGAGATAACCTTCCGACTTTTATTCTGAGTAACTCCAGTGATGACATTACACATTTTCACAAGATAAAATGTGTATGTGGTGTTGTTAACACAGAATACATAGGTTTTTCTTCCTCTGAGTTCGTTCTTAGTCTGCTGCAGATTTTCAGGATATGGCCGGGAGATAAGAATGAGTTGTGGCAAGATTTACAACATCGCTTCATTCAAGATCTGTGTATTTCGGTCTAGAATATCCGACTTCAGCTAGGTTTCTGAGTCACTTTTGCCCTCTATGAAATGGACAGTCACTCCACCTCTAAAACCGTATTAGTCGCATTTTATGACATGCATATGAGATAGAAATTTTAACATTCTTTACTGTCCGTTCTGTGTCAGCAGAGGTTATTCAACTCTGATCGAACTGAAAGGTGTCCAGAGAACGAACTGTGTTGTCTCATTTTGTGTTACAGGTTGTCTGTTATATCGGTCCCGAGGACAGAATGAGTTGTCGCATGATGTTGCAGCTTGTCTAAGCTATCAGTCCAGAGAAAGGAATGTGTTGTCTCATGTTGTTACAGTTTTTTAATGATATCAGTCCAGAGAAAGGAATCTGTTGTCTCATGTTGTTACAGTTTTTTAATGATATTAGTCCAGAGAAAGGAATGTGGTGTCTCATGTTGTTACAGTTTTTTTAATGATATCAGTCCAGAGAAAGGAATGTGTTGTCTCATGTTGTTACAGTTTTTTTTAATGATATCAGTTCAGAGAAAGGAATGTGTTGTCTCATGTTGTTACAGTTTTTTTTATGATATCAGTCTAGAGAAAGGAATGTGGTGTCTCATGTTGTTACAGTTTTTTTTAATGATATCAGTTCAGAGAAAGGAATGTGGTGTCTCATGTGCTTACAGATTTTTGTAATGATATCAGTCCAGAGAAAGGAATGTCTTGTCTCATGTTGTTACAGCTTGTCTGTGATATCTGAGCTGTTATTCTTGACACATCTGATTGAAGCTGTAATCTTACTGAACAATTTAATCTTCTATATGATGGGACAGACAACAACCACCCGCAAGCCTTCTTAGTCGCCTTCTACGACGTATCTAGCATAAACGATAACAGTGTCGCCATTCTTTACACCCTTTTCGATTCCTGGAAACACACGAACAAAGAAATCATTCGAAACGTCGATTCTGAACTTTATGTATTTTGTTTATTTAAATGTATCTTCAAAAGTTAATTACTTTTCTAACTATTTTGTTATTATTATAGTTATTATCTTGTGGGAATTACATGTGTAAAGATGGTGTATGTCACAAAGTGTAGTCCAATACACGTTTGAATGTATTTCTTACAATTCCACCTGAATCTTGCTTTTATTCTTTGGGGTTCATTTGAGCCACGTAGAAGAAACACTAATTTTTATTAGAATGCTGGGAAATAGACATTTTGTCTGTGAACTTTAGTTATTTTTACATAATATACCAGGTATATCTGAAGCTGAAATAATGTGTTATTTTACTTTAATATTATAGTTGTGTATATCTGTTAGTCACAAATGACGGCAGCTGTGAAGCAGAAGTTAAAAGGAGAATAGGAATGGCTAAAATTACCTTCAATGACATGAGGAAAATATTAACATCAGAACAAATAACATACAAGTTAAAAATGAGAATTATAAAATGCTACATCTATTCTATATTAATGTATGGCTCAGAAACATGGACACTAAATAAACAACGAGAAGACATAATTGATGCCTTTGAGATGTGGGTATATAGAAGAATAGGGAGAACATCATGGAAATAGAAGAAAACAAATAAAGAGGTGCTAAAGACACTTAATATGAAGAAAGAACTACTAAGAGAAATAAAGATCAGGCAAAGAAAATATTTTAGTAGAGTCCACCACCAAGACAAGTGACAAGGGATGTTGGAGATCTGTTTCAGCCAACTTTCGTTGCGGAGACGGCACTTGATGATGTTATATGTTTTCCCAGTCACTTTGGATAAGCAACAATAACATTGAATACTGCGACTATCCTATACCATACTTGTCATAAGAGAAGTGTGTAAGTAAGACAAACAATAGAAATGAATACAGGTCTGATGATGACGTTCCGTCTGCTGAGAACATGTGACGAATGTATAAATATAAAATGTTGAGAAATGCATTTTGGGAACATTTCCAACAAAACGTCTGACGAAAGAAATCCATAACAATTATATAAAACGATAAACATTTCATTATAAAATTTGTAGTTTATATAATGTTTAGCTTTGTTGGCAAAGTTACGCATAGCGCGTTTATGATGACTATGTACTTAGTTCAAAACCAGCGACAGGAAACTGTGCATCCGGACCGTACAGACAGCAATGACAACATACTAAACACATTTTTTGTGCCAACAGTGTTCCACCTGTATTATCATCTTTGTGTACTTCCTGTTCGTATGCTTCCGGTATCTATCTTACTACCACATTTCACTCGGATACGCATTCATTTTTACTTGTGGTTTTTTATGTTTGTATGTTATGTCCGTATCTTGAAAAAGGCCTATTGGTCCGAATCGTCGACTTTGTCCTGTGTATTGTCATCTGTAGATTATATTCTCTGTTTTGTTTTGTTATATGTACCATATTTACATCCGTTAGTGATAGTGTGTAGTGTTTTAGTCGTCATTCAGTAGGACTTCATTACCTGTCTTCCACGTGAGTATTATTTTCCATTATGTTCTACTAGCAGTACCACCTTCTATTGATTAACATGGTTGCATAAAGCGAGCAAATACACATGTCTTGGCCATATTAATAGGTCAGACAGACTTTCAACAAAAGTACATGTATTCTTGGAGTTCAAGACGTATAGGGGTAATATCCTGCTATTGCTTATGCATCATTATATCTAATTGGATGCGACATATTTCATGACAAATTTATCCGAGTTTCTATTAAAGATATTTTCAAAGACACCATCTACTGATGAAACAAATCCTACCCAAGTATAGTCCTTCGCGCTGATCACACACAGCGTCAATTATCTTGTCTGATCCGATTTTTTTCGTACTTTTCATTTGTCTCACTTACTGACAACACAAAGTAACGTATGCGCAGAGTGGCCAATGATCAGTAGTATTAGCTATGACACTTAAGTGATGCGGTGTGGTATCTGAGCGCATGACGTTTCTGAAAAAAGGACTTAGATATACTTGACGCCCCCTCCCTCCACATTTGTTTAAAATTTAAAAAAAAACAACAACAGAAAAAAACTAAAAATTACATTCAACCAATCGCAGGAACATTTATTACGCTGCCTTTCTACAGCTGCTAAAGAGAACTGTGCAGGTATGGTTCCACCCCATGTGCTTACTTTTTCGTGTAATTGTTAATCAGTACTGTAAAATGTATAATTTTTTCGGAAAAAATATTTTCACGTGAAAAGTGCCTCTAATAGTGAAGTAAAAAGAAAAAGTGAAGTAACTCATAGCATTTATTAATGCCGTAGAGGTGTGAGATGTTAGCGATCTCACATTTCAGAGGCTCTGCAATTGAGGGGGGTTGCCATCTCCTCTCCCTCGCAGTCTTTACTTCCCGGATTAATCCGGTACCCATTTAAGGCTGGGTCGACCCGGGAGCCGTTGTGATCTGAGAAACATTTCCGCCTCAACTGGGGAATGAACCCAGGAGCACTCATATGCGAACCCAGTGCGCTAACCACTGCGCTACGCGACTAACCATTCAATAGTGAGGTACACTTCATTCAACCGCGGTTATTACTCGAACGTGGTTATATCAGAGCTTTTCATCATAAACCTATAATGGAATATACAATGTGGTTCTCCGAGTGTGTTGAACTTTATGCTGATTCCTTACACAAGCGTGTGATTATCTTAATTTGTGGCATTCTATTTCATATTCCCCCTTGTCCTTAGCATAATATCCGAGGGCTTAACGAATATTAAACTTGTGAAAACATTTCATATATGAATAAACTCGTGATCACCCGCATGTTCTTAAATGAGAGCGACGGAGCTGTACTTCACAACAAAACTCTTTCCAAATGGGAAGTGACGTAAATAAAGATACCTTGCGTGAGTTTGTTCCCTTTCATTTCGTGTCTGTATATGTCATGTGACCATGAAAAGACAACTCGCTCTTTCCAACGTCTTCGGTGTCTCTTGGCATCCAGGTTCAATTACAAGATAGCCAACAGTTCCAGCACTTTCCATAATATCGACTGGGCGAGTGGTAAATAGCAAGGGCCTTTGGGATTGCTGGATGGGATAACCGAATCACGCTATTTAAGGACGTTTCCAATTAGCTGTGTTGTAAAGTACTGTTTCGTAAGTTGCTCGCTAGGTTATGTAAATTTATCTTTAACTATGTAAATGGGAAACAATAATTCACGAGCGATGATTACAACTTGTTTTTTTAGCTGCAGATAATGATTTGTTGAGGTGTGTTTTATTACTTTCTGTTTGGTGCGGCATCCGTACTCAAATTTAACCCACCTTGGTTGTCCAGCTCAGTGGCGATGTGGTACAATGTGCGTCTGTGACGGCCAAAATACCGAGTTCGTGGCCGCCACAGACAATTGTCCGTCAGGACTGTTCATATAGCAATGGCAAACTACTGTACGTATTTGTATTGCCTAAATATCATTACATCCAAAACATTCTGGGTTGATGGATAAAATTAACAAAATTTGACATAATTAAACTGGGGGTGATCCTCAATTCTTGACAGTTCGTTGACATGGGAGGGGGAAGGGGTTTCAAAATTGACAACAAATTGTAGACGTACTTCATTGGTAGCCCCAAGCTGTATATTCACGGTACCAAATAGGAATATGGTATGGGCAGTCAAAAGTTATATACGCTAGGTACCAAATAGGAATATGGTATGGGCAGTCAAAAGTTATATACGCTAGGTACCAAATAGGAATATGGTATGGGCAGTCAAAAGTTATATACGCTAGGTACCAAATAGGAGTATGGTATGGGCAGTCAAAAGTTATATACGCTAGGTACCAAATAGAAATATGGTATGGGCAGTCAAAAGTTATATACGCTAGGTACCAAATAGAAATATGGTATGGGCAGTCAAAAGTTATATACGCTAGGTACCAAATAGAAATATGGTATGGGCAGTCAAAAGTTATATACGCTAGGTACCAAATAGAAATATGGTATGGGCAGTCAAAAGTTATATACGCTAGGTACCAAATAGGAATATGGTATGGGCAGTCAAAAGTTATATACGCTAGGTACCAAATAGGAATATGGTATGGGCAGTCAAAAGTTATATACGCTAGGTACCAAATAGGAATATGGTATGGGCAGTCAAAAGTTATATACGCTAGGTACCAAATAGGAATATGGTATGGGCAGTCAAAAGTTATATACGCTAGGTACCAAATAGGAATATGGTATGGGCAGTCAAAAGTTATATACGCTAGGTACCAAATAGAAATATGGTATGGGCAGTCAAAAGTTATATACGCTAGGTACCAAATAGAAATATGGTATGGGCAGTCAAAAGTTATATACGCTAGGTACCAAATAGGAATATGGTATGGGCAGTCAAAAGTTATATACGCTAGGTACCAAATAGGAATATGGTATGGGCAGTCAAAAGTTATATACGCTAGGTACCAAATAGGAATATGGTATGGGCAGTCAAAAGTTATATACGCTAGGTACCAAATAGGAATATGGTATGGGCAGTCAAAAGTTATATACGCTAGGTACCAAATAGGAAGATAGAATGGTCAGTCACAAGCAGTGTACGCTCGGTACCAAATAGGAAGATAGAATGGTCAGTCACAAGCAGTGTACGCTCGGTACCAAATAGGAAGATAGAATTGTCAGTCACAAGCAGTGTACGCTCGGTACCAAATAGGAAGATAGAATGGTCAGTCACAAGCAGTGTACGCTCGGTACCAAATAGGAAGATAGAATGGTCAGTCACAAGCAGTGTACGCTCGGTACCAAATAGGAAGATAGAATTGTCAGTCACAAGCAGTGTACGCTCGGTACCAAATAGGAAGATAGAATGGTCAGTCACAAGCAGTGTACGCTCGGTACCAAATAGGAAGATAGAATGGTCAGTCACAAGCAGTGTACGCTCGGTACCAAATAGGAAGATAGAATGGTCAGTCACAAGCAGTGTACGCTCGGTACCAAATAGGAAGATAGAATGGTCAGTCACAAGCAGTGTACGCTCGGTACCAAATAGGAAGATAGAATGGTCAGTCACAAGCAGTGTACGCTCGGTACCAAATAGGAAGATAGAATGGTCAGTCACAAGCAGTGTACGCTCGGTACCAAATAGGAAGATAGAATGGTCAGTCACAAGCAGTGTACGCTCGGTACCAAATAGGAAGATAGAATGGTCAGTCACAAGCAGTGTACGCTCGGTACCAAATAGGAAGATAGAATGGTCAGTCACAAGCAGTGTACGCTAGGTACCAAATAGGAAGATAGAATGGTCAGTCACAAGCAGTGTACGCTCGGTACCAAATAGGAAGATAGAATGGTCAGTCACAAGCAGTGTACGCTCAGTACCAAATAGGAAGATAGAATGGTCAGTCACAAGCAGTGTACGCTCGGTACCAAATAGGAAGATAGAATGGTCAGTCACAAGCAGTGTACGCTCGGTACCAAATAGGAAGATAGAATGGTCAGTCACAAGCAGTGTACGCTCGGTACCAAATAGGAAGATAGAATGGTCAGTCACAAGCAGTGTACGCTCGGTACCAAATAGGAAGATAGAATGGTCAGTCACAAGCAGTGTACGCTCGGTACCAAATAGGAAGATAGAATTGTCAGTCACAAGCAGTGTACGCTCGGTACCAAATAGGAAGATAGAATGGTCAGTTACAAGCAGTGTACGCTCGGTACCAAATAATACGATTCTATGGTGAATCACAAGCTATATACGCTGGGTACCAAATAGGAAGTTGGTATGGGCAATCACAAGATGTATATTCTGGGTAAAAATACGAAGATGGTATTCTGGTATTTACTTTGTCGGCCGGAGAATGGAATGTGTTGTGTCATGGTTTACAGCATTGGTGCGGAATCTGCGACTTTCAGTCTGACACATCTGTTTTCAACATGGCTTTAGGTACTGACCATATATGGGACGTAGTAATCAACTTCACCTCCTTAGTCGCATAGAAGGTAAACAGTGTTGCCCTTTTTTCACCCCTATCGTTTCCCGGTAACACACGGGCGTGGAATCTATCAAGAATGTGTTCTATCTCGTTTTCCATCCCCTACATCGATCATATATGTAAAATATCAAACTTCAATCAAGAAGAAAACTTAAATATCCAGCTTGTCGAACTTCTTTCTGTAGATGTTCAGGCATAAATATCAACATCAGAAAGACAACTACAACAACTTACAAATAGAATCCATGCACGAAGTAATGACAATCCTTAAAGAAAACAAAGATGACTAATTTCAAGGATGGTCACAAACTTAAACAAATTCATTAGGTACTTAGTTAATTTACCTAAGAAGCAGCTTATCAACAAAAAAGGACACCGCAAAAACATCCAACATAGATGCACAAAAGCATACCAGATTCTAGACAAAAACTTCAAAAAAGTATAATTCCATCACTCTGGTACCAAAGTCAAACATGGACATTAACTCTTTCAGGACTTGATTATTTTTAGGTTTGGACCAAATTAATTTTATATATGTGTTTTTTATTGTATTACTTGACATACTAATATTGATAAATAGTGTATGTGTAATACATCATTGGAAAGGGGAATGGATACAGAATATGAATATATAAGTAAATTGATGATATTTGATTGCTTCACAAGGTTACATTTAGCCTTGTGAATGATAAAATATCAAATCAAAGCCAGTATACTGGTGATTGGTCCTGTAGACCCATAGTATAAAGCCAGTATACTGGCGATTGGTCCGGAAAGAGTTAATAGCAAAAGATAAAAGAAACCACGTTATGACAGAAATGTTACATTTCCGTAGAATTCTCGGTGTAGAAATAAGTAATAGAATCAGGAAAAGAAATATCAATTTATTAGCTAACATAGGTTTAATTAATGTCAGACTAAATGCCAGTCCCAGATTACATCAAAATTGAACAGATTTGATGATTTATACAGGTCACAAGACTACGGTCAGATAGCTTTCGCCCCCCCCCCCCCAAATACACACAATGAATTCCAAACCAGAGGCTGAACTTGCATAAGTTGGGTTACATGGATAATGGAAGGCACAATAAAAAAAAAATATAAAGCACACAAAGTGCCGTCTCCTCATAACTCTTCTACCACAATTGCTACGCATGTGGTTGCGTCTATGGGTCTCACCAATGGCCCACTAGACAAACCAACCATGCAACATAAAACCTTAGTAGATGAAATGCCGGTATATTGAGGTTATCTTCTTATAGAAGCTTCATGGCAAATCATCTATACAATTATGCTTATTATGCTGTTATTTTCTTGTTGAAATGTGTTTCATGTTTACTTGAATTATATATGTAGGCACCCTCTGTAGTTGGGAGGGAGCCAGAGATGTACTTAGCAGCAATGGAGAGGAGGAAAATGACAGCACTGTTTTTTCCTGTGGATGAGACCCATCATAGAGTCACAGTGACTCAGGACGTGACAATCCTTTTGACTTGAACATGTGGTTGCGTGCCTGGAGCAATAGAGAAGTTCGGCATAACCAGTAGTCAATTGGTGGCGGGGAATGAGCACAGTGAATCCTATATTGGCTGCAGTGTCCCGGAGCATTGCATAGGTTGAAAATTACCTTCCTGGAGGTGTGATACTTATTCTCTGGCTCTTGCCCCGGGTGGGCCGAAAATCCACAGACTTCCCAGCAATATAATGTCATTTAATGGTATTGGGTCAAAAGCCATGAGCCCATGGACCGCTGGATCAGCAACCAACCAACCAACCACCACAACTGCTGCAAGGCATAAAGGGATGAAGCGGAAAGAAAGAAGAAAGAACCTTGTGACCAGAAGACAAGTGGCCGTACCGTAGTACAGCGGTAGCCTAGTGGATAGTGAGGAGCGCGGTAGCCTAGTGGATAGTGAGCTTGCTTGCTATCATCTGGTTACAGCGTGCCAGGTTCGAAACCACGTCCGGACATAAAAAAATCCGGGTTGTGATTTCTCACTTGACACGACCACTCCTCCAGTCGACTCAGCTGTAAATGAGTACCTGACGCATGAGTCAGGGAAGGTAAAAAACAGCAAGGAAGGGAACTGGCCACCCCACAAAATAGTTGCTGCGGCTTAGTACATGAAGAGTTATTTTCATCCCCGACGGCAGATGCCATGGGACCTACCTTTACCTTTACCTTTACCTTACCGTAGTACCACGGAAATTAACATGAGATTAGCCATGGAGATTAACTTCAGTTTCACACAGATACAAGAAACAAAGATGTGGGATATACTAAAATGTTAGACTGAATATCAGGACAAAATGTAAGACGTTTCAGTGGAGATGTATGTTTTTCTTGCGATCTGTTCATTGTTGGGAATCTTATCTGTGCTTTGAACCTGTTCTTTGTTGATGATCTGTTCGTTGATGTGGATATATTCTCAGCGTTTTATCTCTTCTTTGCCTGGGATCTGCTATTTCCTGGGAAACTGTACTTTGCTTTGGACATGTTCATTGCTTTGGACATGTTATTCGCTGGCAACCTGTTATTTTCAAGAGATCTATTCTTTGTTGTAGATCTGTTCTTTACTGGGGACCTGTTTTTATTAGGGTACCTGTTCTTTGCTTAGAATGTGTTATTCGTTGGGATTTTTTTTAAAGAATATGTACTTTGCTTTGGAACTGTCATGTGCATCTGTTTTTCTTTATGAAGACGTTTCTTTTGCTGGGGATATATTCTGTGTTGGGAATATGTTTTTTGATAGGCATCTGTTTGCTATGAATTTGTTCTATGTCAGAAATCTATTCTGTGCTATGGACCTTTTCTCTGTGTTGGATATGATTTTTATTGGTGACTAGCTCTTTGCTGATAATTTGTTCTTTGCTGAGTATATGTTATTTTATGGGATCTGTTTTTTGCTTGGGATTAGTTTTGTTTGCTTTGGATGTGTTCGTGAATGTGAACATATTCTTTGCTTTGGATATGATTTTTGCTGGGGACATATTCTTTTATGAAAATCTATTATTTGCTGCGGAGATGTTCGTTGCTGAGTATATGTTATTTTATGGGGACCTGTTCTTTGTTGTGGACTGTTCTTTACTTTGTTCTTTGATATGAATCTGGTTTGTGCTGGGGATTTGTTTTTTTTTCTGGGGATTTGTTCTGTGCTTGGATCTGTTTTTTTATGGGGCGTGTTCTTTTCTTGGAATACGTTCTTTGCTAGGATTGGAAATGTCAAGACTTAGAATAAAACATTACATTTCCTTACATTATTACAGACAATGAGAACGAATGCCATTTGTGGTTGTAATATGTTAAATGTTGAATGTGTGCTGTTTGTAAATAGTTCATGTGGCTTTTTTTATCCACATTTCTGTGATGCAACTTTTACATGGTCTGCCTCTAGCTTTATAGCCGCTATGTCTATGTTTCGTGGCCATTTGTGGCTGGCTATCTGTTGGGTCTGTAAGCGTGGGAAAACCACTTGATCTGTTGTCTTTTGATGTGTTCCAATACTATTATTGTTGTGGTTATCTGTCTGATGTTATCGTTTCTAATTCTATCCTACCTAAATGGCACTCAACGTATTCTTCGTAGACATGTCATTTCTGCTGTCACTATTTTTCTTTTGTCTTGTGCTGTCATTGTAATATTTGCAATGAGAGCAGCAGTAAGTGCAGGACATCAATTTGGCCCCTTTCAACAAATAAGACAACAAGTTATACAAGGATGTGTACTTTCACCAGACCAGTTCTCTTTATACAGTGAAAACATAATGCGTGCAATAGTTGATATTCCAAAAATATCAGTTTTAGGACATAACATAGATATTTTAAAATATGCGGATCAAACAGTTCAGATTGTTAGAAGTGAGGAAGACCTTCAAATGTTAGTTATTTTAGTAATGACAGAAAGCAAAGAGAAAGGCAAATATATATATATATATAAGAAAATAGAAGTAATTGTTATTTCAAAGAAACAAAATACAACAGCTTGCAAGATCAAAGTCAATGATATAGTATTAAAACAAGTTCACAATTTCAAGTATTTAGGTACAGCGATTACAGCAGATGGAAGAAGTTCAACAGAAATAAGAAGAAGAATAGGACAGGCAAAAACAACATTCAGAAAAATGAAAAATATATTGTGTAATATTACCTTGTCATTAGATGTGAGAAAGTGAGTTCGGCAGTGCTATATAACTCCTATACTAACATATGGATGCGAGTCTTGGACAATAAATAAACTGTAAAGTGGGAAATTAGAGGCAGTAGAGATGTGGTTCTACAGAAGAATGCTGAGAATACCATATACTTCCAGAAAGACTAATGTTGGGTTGTTGAAAGAGTCCAATACGAGACGGAGCTTAATCAATAATATAAGAAAAAGACAATCTTCATTTTTTGGCCACGTTATGAGACAAGGAGATTGGATAACATAATCACAACAGGCAACAGAGACAGAGGGCGACAACGTGAGAAAATATTAAATAGTTGACAACCTGTCACGGCAGGGAAACAACAACGATCCTGATACATAATACTGGAGATAAGAGAGTTGTGAAGAGCCATGATCGCCTACGCCAGCCGACACGACACCTGATGATGAAGAACATGTCAAATAAGAGCTCACTGTGTATTGTTTTACCTCTAAGCAACATCCCTGGAAAGAAGCACATATTAACATGCGCATAATGATCTGTTTCTGAATATATACTAAACTAATCTCAGTCATAAATCATACAGAGAAATCGTGACCATAGACATTATAGGAGACCTGTCAACTAAAACGTAAACATGAACTAGTTTCCGATTTGCGTGAAATCTATTTGTTGGCCTTGGCTATTTTTGGTATTCGACTCCAAATATGTAAATAGCGAGCAATTAAAAGTTAAACAATAATCAAAAAAGTAACAAACGGGGATTAACCACATTAATTCGGCTAGCAGGCGTGTACAGTTGATAGCTACGAGAGAAATACGCCCCTGAAGTAACGACCAATGTATTTCCATCAAGTGTGTCTAGTTCTAATGATATTTGTTTCTCAGTTATGATTCATTCTATGATAATTCCTCCCTAGGGAAATGACCGATCTATGACCTTCGATTGTGCCAAATAGTAGCCAACTTTCGATATGTCGATCGACTACATGGTAAGAAGTTCCTGAAGGAATTACTTTAGCTTGTGTTTCGATTACTTCAGATTGTTCTTTTCTGATTAGATAATAATTTCTTCTATACTTAATAACGACTTTGTCTTATCAAAACCCAGGTCATTGCTTTAAGAGTAAGACATATTCTTCTCACATTAGTATAATCGACTTCAATATCCCGTTTTTTATATCAATGCAGGTAGATTCAATGGTTTGGAAGAATACATGTCATAATCAGTTTGTTAAGAATTCGTTATATAGACGTCAATTCGTTATAAAACCTGCACGTAAACTTATAAAAATACAGATGTCATATTGTTTATAAAACCTACAATACACAACAATGATGGACCAGCAATACTGAAAGCAGAAGTAGAAAATGTAATACAATTAACAAAATGTGAAAAGGTTGCAGGCTCCAACAACATAACAGTAGACATAATAAAAACTCTAAATGAATTTAGTGTGGGTATTATCACAGAACGTTGCAATGACATATATGAAACAGGCCACATACCTAATGACCTAACATCATTAAAATTTATACCACTACCAACGAAGCCCAGGGCTGTTGACTGTACAGAATATAGAACAATAAGTCTAATGAGTCATATAACTAAAATACTTCTTAAGATATTACATGAAAAAATAAAAAAATAAAATAGATACGGAGGTCGGTGAAGAACAATTCGGTTTTAGGAGAAAACAAAGGAACCAGAGAAGCTATACTGAGTATCCGACTAGTGATAGATAAATATATAAGAGTCCAAAAAAGTATATATATTTGCTTCATAAACTACAGAAAGACCTTTGACAGAGTCCAACATGAAAAATTAATCAATGTCTTTAAGAAATAGGCATAGATGGAAAGGACATCAGACTGATTAGAAATATATATTGGAAACAGACTGCATCAATAAGGTGTAAAAACAGCTACACACAATGCATAGAAATAAGAAGTGGGGTAAGACAAGGATGCATTTTATCAACAAGCTTATTTAATATCTACACAGAGAATATCTTTAAAAATATAGAAGGAATGCCAAGACTCAAGATCTATTGTCTGTTGTCTTTCCTCAGGTGAATGATGGTTGATCGCATTCACACATGCAGTTAAGCGTAGGGGTGGGAGCTTAAGCTGTCGTTCGAAGGCAAGATGTGTCGCCGAGATTGCATTTAGTCCATGTTTGTTCTACCTTTGGCCTTACGCACGGATATTCGTGTATTATATGCTCTTATTGGTATTTGATTTGGCTTCATTCTCATAAGGTGACTGAACCATCTTACTTGCTGTCTCTCAATATGTTCGATACATGATATTATACCAACTATTTTCCTAATTTCTTCATTTCTTATTTTATCTAGTTTGTTAACCATTGCAGCTTTTCTCAGACACTTCATTTCACATGTGACGATTTTTCTTTGCTACAAAGCTGTTAAAGATCATGTTTGACATTGGTAGCACAGTGTTGGTATAAAAATTGTAGATATTATTTGTTTTTTTAATTTCCATCTTGATCTTTGGATGAAGAAGTAATGGTGATAGTTGGTAAGTCACTGTGTTTGCTTTCTGGAACCTTGTTTCTATTTCTCTGTCTATTCTTCCATCTTCGGAAAAATTTCTGCCTAGATATTTAAAGATCAATGAGGAAAAAATAAACAACGTGAAATATGCAGTTTACACTGTTCTTTTAGTAGAAATTGAAAAGGAACTACAAAGACTAATAGGTGAAGTCAATAAATCAAGTACAGAATATGGACTGGATATAAATATCCAAAAGACAAAAAACATGATAATCAGCAAAGACACAAAAGAACAAGAGCTAAATATTAACATACATAGAGAGAAACTA
The DNA here is from genome assembly GCA_034231615.1 of Meghimatium bilineatum. Classification (NCBI taxonomy): domain Eukaryota; kingdom Metazoa; phylum Mollusca; class Gastropoda; order Stylommatophora; family Philomycidae; genus Meghimatium; species Meghimatium bilineatum. The sequence continues at coordinate 19,269,168 of CM067305.1, read as the reverse complement.
CAACAAGGAAAACAGTATCAATATCTTGAACACATAGTCACAAATGACGGCAGATGTGAAACAGAAGTTAAAAGGAGAATAGGAATAGTTAAAAGTACCTTCAATGGGATGAGGAAAATAGTAATATCTAAACAGATTGCAAACAAGTTAAAAGTGAGAATTATAAAATGCTATTTCAATTTATATTAATGTATGGCTCAGAAACATGGACACTAAACAAACAATTAGAACACAACATTTATGCTTTTGAGATGTGGTTATATAGAAGAATAGGGAGAACATCATGGAAAGAGAATAAACCAAATAAAGAGATTCTAAAACACTTAATATAAAGAAATAATTACTAAGAGAAATAAAGATCAAGGAGATAAAAATATTTAAGACAAATTAAAAGACATGACAACTTAATGAAGATTTTACTTGAGGGTAAAGTCAAAGGAAAGCGAGCAAGAGATAGGCAGAGATACAAGTGGGATAGTAACATTACAAGATGAACAGGTTACAGTTTACCAGAGTGCACCACCAAAACAAGAGACATGGGATGTTAGTGGTCTGTTGTAGCTAACCTTACCTTTGTTGCAGAGACGGCACTTGATGATGGTGATGATCAAAACTTCAACGCAGTTAATAAGTTGTGCGATCAAATTGGCCATAATTGAAACAATGCCGTTAAATGAGCTGTGATAAAATTGTCTTTAATGAAATCATTACAGTTAAATGAGCTATTTCATTACAGTTGAATAAATTCCGTTAAAAAAAGTTGTGCAATCACATTGGCAATATTGAAATCATACAGTTAAAATAAATTGTTTTATGAAATTGTTCTTATTGAAATCATACAGTTAAAATTAATTGCTTGATGAAATTGTTCTTATTGAAGTCATACAGTTAAAATTAATTGCTTGATGAAATTGTTCTTATCGAAGTCATACAGTTAAAATTAATTGCTTGATGAAATTGTTCTTATCGAAGTCATACAGTTAAAATTAATTGTTTTATGAAATTGTTCTTATTGAAATCATACAGTTAAAATTAATTGCTTGATGAAATTGTTCTTATTGAAGTCATACAGTTAAAATTAATTGCTTGATGAAATTGTTCTTATCGAAGTCATACAGTTAAAATTAGATGTCTGATCTTGTTCTTCCTCTCCTTCTTCAGTGGTCATTGTCAAACTCCCGCTGGATCTCTATTGTAGCAGGTCCATGGCCTTACTAGATTTCCAGCAGCATGTAGTCCAGAGAATAGAAATGCGTGTGTCACAGTTTTATTTGTCCTAATGGCCTGACACATCCGTCTTCGGAGGAACGATATGTGATCAAATTCGCCCTATTGAAGCTATTCAATTAAATGTTGTATGAATGCATTGCATATCGCCGAGAGTTGTAATATTGTTGTATGAAAGCATTGCATATCGCCAAGAGTTGTAATCTTGTTGTATGAAAGCAGTGCATATCGCCGAGATAACCTTGTGGTATAATCTTGTTGTATGAAAGCATTGCATATCGCCGAGATAACCTTGTTGTATGAAAGCAGTGCATATCGCCGAGATAACCTTGTGGTATAATCTTGTTGTATGAAAGCATTGCATATCGCCGAGAGTTATAGCCTTGTGGTATATTCTTGAATGAAAGAATTGCATTTCGCAGAGAGTTGTAACCTTGTGGTATGAAAGAATTGCATATCGCCGAGAGTTGTAACCTTATGGTATGAAAGCATTACATATCGCCTAAAGTTATAAACTTGTGGTATGATATAATGCTTTGGAAACGGATCTAACAGCATATAACACACGATGATGATGAACTTATGGATATTTATAGATGGTGAGGACTAGATCAGTGTACACTATCAAATGGATTATGATTCCCTAAAAATGTCATACATTATAGCTTGTCTGAGCAGGTTTTATTGAGAGAGTGCCTTGTCCACATGCACTGACATCCCCACTTCCAATCGGCTATGCTGAGCAGTTCCAAATGAAAGTGGGAACGCCAATAGGTTTGGAAACAAGCAGAACTGCAGGAGATGCTAAGGAAAGGTGTTTGGATCGAATCGGCAGACAGTATAAACCTTCCAACAAAATCCATTACGTTGTTTTTTAATTATTGTTGGCATTTCGGTTGGTCAATATTTATATATTTGGAGTCAGTTTGGCTATTATTTGCAAGCGATTCCAAGTATATAAATAGTGACCAACCGAATTCTTAACAATAATAAGAAATGTAAGAATTCAGGTCCTAATTAATTCTGTTGGAAGGTCTTTATTGCACACGGCATGGTTGGATACATCGTCAACTGCCTTAGGGTCTCCTTTCTTGACGATCTGTGGGGGGTTGACTCCATGTTCCAAAGATTTTACTTTACGCTTTCCTCTGTGCAGCTGGTGGATAAGTACCTTATAAGAGAAGTCGTAAACAGTGACAATACACGCAATGACAATGTTTTTTTTTACAGGTCACAGGATGTCAGCATATCCCTTAAATTTAATTAGGGGATGTTTATAAATTATGTCAACAAATTAGGGCAGGAGGGGTCGCAAAATATTTGGCAGTTGTTGACAAAGGGAGGGGGTATGACAAGAGGTTGGTGTGACAAAGGGACGGGGTATGACAAGAGGTTGGTGTGACAAAGGGACGGGGTACGACAAGAGGTTGGTGTGACAAAGGGAGGGGTTATGACAAGAGGTTGGTGTGACAAAGGGACGGGGTATGACAAGAGGTTGGTGTGACAAAGGGACGGGGTATGACAAGAGGTAGGTGTGACAAAGGGACGGGGTATGACAAGAGGTAGGTGTGACAAAGGGAGGGGATATGACAAGAGGTAGGTGTGACAAAGGGAGGGGATATGACAAGAGGTTGGTGTGACAAAGGGACGGGGTATGACAAGAGGTAGGTGTGACAAAGGGAGGGGATATGACAAGAGGTTGGTGTGACAAAGGGAGGGGATATGACAAGAGGTTGGTGTGACAAAGGGAGGGGATATGACAAGAGGTAGGTGTGACAAAGGGACGGGGTATGACAAGAGGTAGGTGTGACAAAGGGACGGGGTATGACAAGAGGTAGGTGTGACAAAGGGACGGGGTATGACAAGAGGTTGGTGTGACAAAGGGAGGGGATATGACAAGAGGTAGGTGTGACAAAGGGACGGGGTATGACAAGAGGTAGGTGTGACAAAGGGACGGGGTATGACAAGAGGTAGGTGTGACAAAGGGACGGGGTATGACAAGAGGTAGGTGTGACAAAGGGAGGGGATATGACAAGAGGTAGGTGTGACAAAGGGAGGGGATATGACAAGAGGTAGGTGTGACAAAGGGAGGGGGTATGACAAGAGGTTTTTGTGACAAAGGGACGGGGAATGACAAGAGGTTGGTGTGACAAAGGGAGGGGGTATGACAAGAGGTTGGTGTGACAAAGGGACGGGGTATGACAACCGTGGCGTCAACAATACAGGTTTTAAACATAACTGAAATTACATTTCAAATACATTCCAGCAACCAGAAAAAAATAGTATTATTTTCACGGCTTTTCTGATAAAAATGTGTACGGGGAGTGTGAGTACATTTTTTGACATAATTAAGCAGAGATCGTTCCTGAATTGTCATCATTTGATGATACTGGAGCGCCCCCCCCCCTCTCGTATTTATGGGTCAAATTTTGTAATTTTTTTCAAAAATTGTTGCCGCAATTTATTGACAGCCCCCCCCCCCCCACCTTTAGGCGACTTCTGCGACACGCATAGAAAGATGACAGTGGTCATATTGTTTGTGCCATGAGCTAGTCCAGGCCTTGGTTGTCATCCGAACGCCACAGCACTTAGGAAACAAGAGCTTCGTTACTCGTAATTCCTGGTCATCAACTCCACATGGTTCGCCATATTGCTCAAAGACATTCAATCACATAAAAACCTTCAGCCATTATATCTTTATATTAGTCAAATTATGTTCTCTACCCACACAGACGAAAAAGATACGGAATACCAATGTGATAATGTATACAAATATATGTAAGAAATATTTTAATAAAGTATGAAATATTTTAGTATCCATTCTTCTTCTTCTCGTTCGCCTTTTGAAATGACTATGCAGCTAGGTCCGGTTTTCTTGATAAATGCTGCTGTATTTGAAAGCTTCTCAATACTCCAAAAACAGCTCTCTGTAGATATATACCTGTGTGGGGCATCACTTCCCCCGTAACTGGTTAAGTGTAATGCAGTCGTGTAGAATATATTTCACGATATGTGCTGCCTGCCCACGTGTACATAGAGGTGATGGATGGAAGCAGTCTTAGTCTATTTAAGTGGCTGTTTAGTCTGTTGTGTACTGTCCTGATGCTGAAGATGATAACTTGCTGAGCTCTGTAATGATATTAATATTTGTCTTTTGGATTATCAATTTTCCTAATAGCTTTGATGATTGTATTCCTTTCTCTGTAAATGATTTATGTGTCTTTTTGTTGGTCTTGCAGTTTGTAACTGCAGTGTAGCGCTGTCACGACTTGTTGTTTGTCGCTGTCAAGGGCATGCAGTTTATCGTTGTCAAGGGCATACAGTTTGTCGCTGTTACGGGCTTGCAGTTTGTCGCTGTTACGGGCTTGCAGTTTGTCGCTGTTACAGGCTTGCAGTTTGTCGCTGTTACGGGCTTGCAGTTTATCGCAGCCGAGGGCTTGCAGTTTATCGCTGCCGAGGGCTTGCAGTTTGTCGCTGTCGAGGGCTTGAAGTACAGACATTGCAACAGTAAAAAAAAACCAGCTGTTCGCATTTGCTTGTTCTTCTTTTAATTATTTGTGACAAATATTTATGGCTTGTACTTCTGCAGAGTAGTTGCAGCAGAATTTTCCAGATGGTGAACATGTGGATTTATTTTCTTTTTTTCTGGATAATGTATGTATACTCCAGCACCTCCATTCTTCACCGCTCTGTTTGCTGATCCAAATATAGGTCTCATTTCAATTGAATGTGACACTACAGTACACCATGCATTGTGAGTATTTTGGTGCTGATGTGTGTGACGTCAGTGCACAGCAACTTTGTATTTTGTGCTGATCTGTGTGACGTCTGTGGGCAGTAACTTTAGCGCCACCATAAGTAAGCAGGAACATGAGTTTTCCCGTATGTAAATATAATTTGTTAGGTTACACAGCCGCCATTACAATTTGTTTACTACATACTTCCAATCCATTATAATAAATTGCACATAATAAAACTACAATACACAAGCCCTCACTCCTTCATGTAAACATTGCATTTCCAACCTCCCTGTCTCCAACACCCCTTTCAAGAATCTGTAGAATACTGATGCTTTGTATTCAGATTCCAGGAAACACTGGATAAATTGGAATCACCATGGGAATATCAGATAACTGGAAACTTCCAGACAAATTCCTAGAAGAGGGAAAGAAATGGTTATTTGTTAAATATCAATGCCACTTACCCGTCGTAGGGGGATCACTCGCGTGCAGGTTTTCATTATTATTGCGACACTACATTATGAACCACCTTAGATGTGCGATCGTACACATTCTGAAACAAATCATATGTATATATAATTTTAATTATCTCTTTTCTATCTGATGTTGATAGCTCGTGTGGCTACCGGGACATGTAATTCTAGTTCAGGATGCAAAGAATAAGGCTCATGTCTTCTTTCAAGAAATATCGTAGAAGGCGATTAAGGAAAGTTTCGGGATAGGCTAACAATCTGTCTGTCGGCTGTGACAAAATCACTGTCACTACATGTCTTTTTTATTTCTTACTTGTGTCTTCTATTAAATGGTCCACATAAATAACGAAGTGATGCACATCGGCGACAACCTTTGTCATTTTTTGGCAGGTAGCGGGGATCACTGCGAATTGGTCAACAGATCTGACGGAAGGATGCTGAACTGAGTCACACAATCGTATATGCTATCTATAGGCGGGAAGTCAAGGTGATGGGATAATGCCACACTGGAATGGCTCCATTCGGGGACGAATTATTCATCCATAAACCACTATAAAACAACCATACCTGTGAAACAAACATTAATAAACCACCTTAAAACAATTATTCCTATGAAACAAACATTAATAAACCACCCTAAAATAATCATTCCTATGAAACATACATTAATAAACCACCATAAAACAATAATGCCTATGAAATAAACATTAATAAACCACCCTAAAACAATCATGCCTATGAAACAAACATTCATAAATATCCCTAAAATAACCATGGACTATGAAACAAACATTCATAAACCAACCTAAAATAACCATGGACTATGAAACAAACATTCATAAACCACCCTAAAATAACCATGGATTATGAAACAAACATTCATAAACCACCCTAAAATAACCATACATGTGAAACAAACATTCATAAATCACCCAAAACAACCATTCTTTTGAGACGGAAAACCATATACCAGCTCGATTATCACCTCGGTTATTCAACTGAGGAGGTCCTACTCTGTTGTCAGAAAATCTATGAGCTGTAAAGAACTATTGTTCATAGTTAAAGGAATAGCATCATTTTCTTCCAGTGTTGATTAGAACGGCATCAGTGAAAGTTCACGTCACTTCCTTCAGGCAAGGTGAGAGTTCCAGCTAACATATTGGATATCGATGTTTCATATTGGAATCAGTGGTTGAATTAACGATAACAGGACTAGCTTAATGTCCTATCAAAGAGAGAATTAGCTTCGGATACTGAAATGTATAAACCGTTGTAACAGTGATGTAGGATGATCATGCCTGTATTCATCATATTTGGTAAGAGATGTGTCGTAAATATCCTTTGAAAATGGAACAATTACAATATTTGGTTTTTTATGACAAATAGCTAACCTGCTTTACTGGAAATTTGTATCCTTTCTGTGATTGCTAGTACATTAGCTGTTAGTCCACTATTTTTCTATTCCCATGCTATAATCATTGCACATTTATTTTTAATTATCTCAGTAATCTGTATAGTTGTGCTGCTATTTGCAACTACTGCGTTAACGATGGCATCGTCAACATGTTGAATGTTGCAACGATTGTGTTAATTGTCACATCGTCAATACGCTGAATGTTGCAACTACTGCGTTAATGGTCACATCGTCAATACGCTGAATGTTGCAACTACTGCGTTAATGGTCACATCGTCAATACGCTGAATTTAATGACAATAGTCACTGTCCATGCCAGAAGCTTGGGTAGCAGTTTAGTAGGGGAGTTTTGTATACGTCATTATCATTTTTTACTAGATAAGATGAACGATAATAGATGATGGTTGCGTTCTAAAGTTGTTTCATGATTCCCAGTTTTAGACGAATCACATCGTCATGTTTCATTGGTCTAATGATTCCCAGTTCTAGACGAATCACATCGTCATGTTTCATTGGTCTAATGATTCGCAGTTGTAGACGAATCCCGTCGTCATGTTTCATTGGACGAATCACATCATCATGTTTCATTGGACGAATCACATCGTCGTGTTTCATTGGACGAATCACATCGTCATGTTTCATTGGTCTAATGATTCGCAGTTGTAGACGAATCCCGTCGTCATGTTTCATTGGACGAATCACATCATCATGTTTCATTGGACGAATCACATCGTCGTGTTTCATTGGACGAATCACATCGTCCTGTTTCATTGGACGAATCACATCGTCATGTTTCATTGTTCTAATGAATAGATTTGAGGAATCATGTATCATGTGTGATAATAACAGAACTGGTCGTCTACTGTGCAGAAAGAGAAGTGAGTCGAACCGATCAAATGTAGAAACTATAAACATACATTCCCTTCGTCATCTAATGAGGGACTAGAGCTCCATTGTTTTCATGAATTGCACCAGTGTCATGTGACGTATTCCTTCCAGAACGTTGTCTTCCCAATGAACTCTCTGAACCTCTCTCTGTCTTGGGCGATGTGGCTTGCATTTTCTAGCGATGTATTCATGTTATCTTTAATGTCGTCAGTCCATCGTCTTCTTGGTCTGCCTCTTCTCCTCTCCCCTCCATTATTTGTCTTTCTAAACAGTTATGTCTCTTTATATTGCACCAGTAGTCAGCTCATAACCAATACTATAAAAATATTTTTGAATGTCTCATAAGAGGAACAGGGTTAGCTTTATTTTGCCATATTTACCCCATATTTTATCCATTCAGAAAAAAATAAAACATTTTTTTTATTAACTGGAAATTTCATTGAATCCATAAGGAGCTATGTTTCCTTCAAGATAGCACAACTTATGTTTCCTTCAAGAGAGCACAAACTATGTTTCCTTCAAGATAGCACAAACTATGTTTCCTTCCAGAGAGCACAAACTATGTTTCCTTCCAGAGAGCACAAACTATGTTTCCTTCCAGAGAGCACAAACTATGTTTCCTTCAAGAGAGCACAAACTATGTTTCCTTCAAGAGAGCACAACTTATGTTTCCTTCAAGAGAGCACAAACTATGTTTCCTTCAAGAGAGCACAACTTATGTTTCCTTCAAGAGAGCACAAACTATGTTTCCTTCAAGAGAGCACAAATTATGTTTCCTTCCAGAGAGCTCAAACTATGTTTCCTTCCAGAGAGCACAAACTATGTTTCCTTCCAGAGAGCACAAACTATGTTTCCTTCAAGAGAGCACAAACTATGTTTCCTTCCAGAGAGCACAAACTATGTTTCCTTCCAGAGAGCACAAACTATGTTTCCTTCCAGAGAGCACAAACTATGTTTCCTTCCAGAGAGCACAAACTATGTTTCCTTCCAGAGAGCACAAACTATGTTTCCTTCCAGAGAGCACAAACTATGTTTCCTTCAAGAGCTGTAACTGCACAAACACATAGAAGATTGACTGCGTCGCTTCTTCAACAGGATTGTACGCCTTTTCTGAAAGATCTAGATTTTCTATTCATGCTAATCTGCCCTGGCCGTGTACCTAATATTATGTAAACAATTTATTTTACTTATAAAATTAATTTAGAGTTTTTATTATGTCTACTGTTATGTTGTTGGAGCCTGCAACCTTTTCACATTTTGTTAATTTTATTGCATTTTCTACTTCTGCTTTCAGTATTGCTGGTCCATCATTGTTGTGTATTGTAGGTTTTATAACCAATATGACATCTGTATTTTTATAAGTTTACGTGCAGGTTTTATAACGAATTGACGTCTATATTATTTTATCTCTATAAAATCCATGCTAGTTTAGAACTGTAGCAAAACTGTCATCCAACAGATGAAATATGAAAACAGAACAATGACGTTTTCTTAATTACTAGACACATGACACATACGAATAACATACACAAGTCGACATTTTCACTAAATGGCCTTTATCAACAACAAAAATAAGCAGAGTAAAACACGGCACTGTCGACTATATCAGAACACAAAGAGAAAAATGCGGGAAATACTGAAGAGTATGATGATAACAGGAAATGAAAAATAAAAACTAGAAGTGTTGATACGAAACAAAACTAGACGTATAGAGATGTAAAAAAAAAAAACTAGACGTATAGAGATGTAAAAAAAACAACTATAGAAGCAGAGATGAAAGAAAAATAGAGGGAAGATAAAACAGAACGTAGAGATGTAACAAATCTAGAAGGTAGAAATGTAAGAAAATGAACAGAAACTTAACAGAACACAGCAGGTTGTTTACAAAACAAAGATACTCTAGACATAATATAACTAGATATCTACACGTGGTAATGATGAATGTTATTTTTGCTGGAACGGTTGCAATAAAAGTGCTTCAACAGTTTTTCCTGTTCTTTTTGTTTGGATGTTCTTCGGAACTTTCCGAACATGTCATGGCCACTTTGACACGTGGTGTTATCGACAGCAAGTTTTCATTTTCTGTATCAAGAAGATAAAAGTTATCTCTAGAAAATTACTAGCTCAGTCTGTGCGTCAAGAACAAATAAACGTATAGAGGAAGGCTCCTAATGTCTGTCTCCATTCTCAATCTTATTTTCTATCACTTTTCATTTGCGATGAATTCTTGTTACGAATAATAATCATTTAACGCAATGTTATAATTCAAATCGTGAAAAATATTCAATTATGTCGAAAGAACGCACACTAATTAATGATACATATATACTGTGATAAAAGGATTTTGAAATGAAGTTATATTTGCAAGTCGATCTGTATCCGTGGTGCAACAGAATGTTTGTTTTGTTAAGATAACCACAAGCAAACACCCACTTCTGATTTGTTACAAGATGTGTTTGGGGGAGGTTCTAACCGAGTGGGAGGATTCTTCTAGAAACATTTCACATAAATGAGAGTTTCAATCTTCTCGGTACGAAAAAAAAATTTGGAGAAAATTCTCTCACATTGCACGAAGTATACAAGAGCACTGTATATCGTACTTCGTGGGGATTGGGGGGGGGGGGAAACGTGAGAATAATTATGGAGTACTAAATGAACTAGTTTCCTGTTCGGAGAATTCACGTTTCAATTTCTATTTCAAATGGCAATATTTTAAAATCACTAACGGCTACTAGTTTGACCAAGCGTAAGGGAAATGCGCACCAGATCTTGTAAGTAAAGGTGGCAGGATTGATACTGACCACATCACACCTCTTAAGCCATTGGTCATGAAAAAACACCGGCCTAACACCGTATTCCCAAATACGTTTCAGTGGAGTGCAAACTTTAATTATGTGCGAACTTCCATGGTGTGCAAACTTCATTTTATGTAGAAACAGGAACAATTTTCCTAACACAAATGTCCCGTGTTCATAATTTGCCCATTATAGAACCCCTGGCTTCACAAAGATTTCCCGTGTACACGATACATTCTTTATGGAGCCTTTGGAACGACACTAATGTCCCGTGTACACGATACATCCGTTATGAAAACCTAAACAACCCATAAATTAACAAAACTAGACTAAAAGACCGCTACATGAAAACAAATTTTACAAAGAACATAAATGTAAAACAAAAATTGAAATGTGTTGCGGCATGGCCGACTTAATATAAAATAAGGCATGTGTGATAACCCGTTACCCCGGCACAACTGCTTGTCAATCCAAGACATTCAGAAGAAATACAATAAAGCAGCACCCCAACAATTGAGGTATTCCCATAAGTAGACTAGTCTATCATAATACAACAGATGTATAAGATGTGTCCCATTCAGTTGTTGGTTGTGCGCTCTTCAGGATCTTTCCAGAGAGGTCCCACTAAATTTGAAAGATGTTAGTCGAAGATATAGCATGGTAATTTGGAAAATGTTAGTCGAAGATATGGCATGGTAATTTGGAAGATATTAGTCGAACATATGGCATGGTAATTTGGAAGATGTTAGTCGAAGATATGGCATGGTAATTTGGAAGATGTTAGTCGAAGATATGGCATGGTAATTTGGAAGATGTTAGTCGAAGATATGGCATGGTATTATGGAAGATGTTAGTCGAAGATATGGCATGGTAATTTGGAAGATGTTAGTCGAAGATATGGCATGGTAATTCACGTGATGAAAGCTAGATGTTAGTCGAAGATGTGGCATGGTAAGTCACGTGATAAAAACTAGATGTTAGTGACTAGAGATATCAAGCAAGATCCTACGAATATCCGGTTAAACCAGTGATCCCAAAATGTTTGCCCAGTTGACCCTTGCCCATTTTGGGGTTTTTTTCATAGACACCCCTCCCCCCTAATGGAAGGCCTGCCTAATAATGAATTTTCCTAAACATATTAACTTCAAATGTGTTTTTGACAGCTGCCACAGTGCTGCTCACTTAGATGAGGGGGCGGGGGTTTAGAGTGAATAAATACAAAAACAAAGAAGAACATGTACAGTTTTTATTCATACTCTTTATTTAAAAGAGTACATCTTGTGCACCATCAATTTTTATTCTCTCTGACATGAACCCACTGCTAGTCGAAATTGACCATTGGGGGGGGGGGGGGGTCAATATAGACGACTTTGGGAACCTCTGGATTAAACGGATACAAAAATGAAGAACTTACCATCTTCAAATATCTCAGGTCCCAAATATGTGATATGATGGCAATTCAAGAAAAGAGATCAATTTAACAATGAAGATGGAGATGACTGCCATGGCAAAGCTGAATATGATTTGTAAACTGAAGATTATGAGAGTCATTATGGAAATTGATTTACCCAGTTATGTACCGCTTTATGTGATGAACATTTCTCTGCATAAACATAAACCATCTCCTTATGAACGTTGTTAGAAAGGACAATAGCTTTCAAAAAGAAATGAGAAATTGTGCGTTGTTCATTTTATTTTTATTTTTTATTGCGGTGTCACCATCGTGCATGTGCGCCGCGCATGAGTGTACAACAACTATCGCTGCAGCTATCATCAACCGCAAACATATTGATCACATAACAGGATGTTGAAACCTCATAATCTAAGCTTTAAAAAGCATCTATTGCGTGTCTATTCTTTTCCCCATCAGTGACTTACATATTGACGTCTATTCTTTTCCCTATCAGTGACTTACATATTGACTTCTATTCTTTTCCCCATCAGTGGCTTATATATTGACTTCTATTCTTTTCCCCATCAGTGGCTTATATATTGACTTCTATTCTTTTCCCCATCAGTGGCTTATATATTGACTTCTATTCTTTTCCCCATCAGTGGCTTATATATTGACTTCTATTCTTTTCCCCATCAGTGGCTTACATATTGACGTCTATTCTTTTCCCTATCAGTGACTTACATATTGACTTCTATTCTTTTCCCCATCAGTGGCTTATATATTGACTTCTATTCTTTTCCCCATCAGTGGCTTATATATTGACTTCTATTCCTTTCCCCATCAGTGGCTTATATATTGACTTCTATTCTTTTCCCCATCAGTGGCTTATATATTGACTTCTATTCTTTTCCCTATCAGTGACTTACATATTGACTTCTATTCTTTTCCCCATCAGTGGCTTATATATTGACTTCTATTCTTTTCCCCATCAGTGGCTTATATATTGACTTCTATTCTTTTCCCCATCAGTGGCTTATATATTGACTTCTATTCTTCTCTCAATCTGTGACATACATATTGACTTCTATTCTTTTCCCCATCAGTGGCTTATATATTGACTTCTATTCTTTTCCCCATCAGTGGCTTATATATTGACTTCTATTCTTTTCCCCATCAGTGGCTTATATATTGACTTCTATTCTTCTCTCAATCTGTGACATACATATTGACTTCTATTCTTTTCCCCATCAGTTGCTTATATATTGACTTCTATTCTTTTCTCCATCAGTGGCTTATATATTGACTTCTATTCTTTTCCCCATCAGTGGCATATATATTGACTTCTATTCTTTTTTCCATTAGTGGCTTATATATTGACTTCTATTCTTTTCCCCATCAGTGAGTTACATATTGGCTTCTTCTAATTTCCTTTTGGTTTACATTCTGACGATCCAGTCGAGATTCAGCTTTATAGAAGAACGTTTAGGAGATTATTGACAGATAAAAATTGTAATAAAGCATCTTGAAAGAAGTGTTTAGCTCATCTGTTATTTTATTTATTTATTTATTTTGTTGGGTTCGCTCCATTGCATTCAGCCCGGTTAGCCGTGTGATTTCCGCCAGGAGCGTGATTACGTTGTGCGACCGTTATGCGCCTTGTAGGCATAGCACATCCGATTTCGGCATGCATTGACAGTTCGGGTGTGCTACCCTAGCCTGTGACCGCCTCCATATCTGTCGCCAGGAATGCGAGTGTGTAGTGACTCTTTGCCAGGGCGATTGTTGTTCACGTCTATCTCGCACAAGTTGTTCCGCCGTCTATGAACTTGCCTCGTGTAATTGGACGCACTGTGCCCATCGGGTACTGAACCGTTTCTCATCCGCAAGCCTGGTTCCGTAAGAGGAAGAACTCAACAACAAAACTGGACCCTGGCTCTTTCGCCTTTTTAGCCGAGGTGTCGTTCACCGACAACTTGAACCCTTCGCCCAAGTTCGAGTCTCACACCACACGTTTGAGAGCAAGGTGTTCTCGAGCTGAGTGACCTTGTCCCAATAGCACCTGAGCCCGTAAGGCTCGACATTAGAGTTGGGTCAGGTCTTCTTGCTTTTCTGAACGCCCATGATTGGGTCTGGGTCTCTGCCTATAAGGAGCACAGGTAACTAGAAGCTCGTCTCGAGCTAACAGAGCTTGTAGATCCCCTTTCCTAGGAAATTTTCACTTTCTATTTGCAGTTCGCGCTGCCCTCTGGCGCTGTTCTGCCCTTTCATTGTGTCATTGTACTCAGTATGAAATCTATTTATCTCTCGCCATGCATCTACCTTTATGTGCCTTTTACATTGGCCACCTGTCCAATGTTCGGACTGGACTGACTATCTTCACTGTATGTTGACAGTGTCGCTAAATGTGGTGATGCTGGTGGTGTCGGAGATATTGTCTGTCTTTTATGCAGTCAAATCTCTTACCATCTGCTACCTCCACATTCTCGGACACGATCGCCACATGATTTGGCCAGAATCAGCTCGAGCTGCTGTATTTCTGTTTCCAGGGTGGACCGCGAGGAGGTACATTTGGGAACTTGGTTATCTGCTAACCCTGGGTCCACCGAGAGCAATGCGTTCCCTTTGCACCCCAATACTATCTTTATTTCCCATTCAAGTAAAACAATTAATGCAGCACTTGGACCTACTTCACCTCTAGTCCTCTGTGAATACTTTAAGAATATTTATAAGTGATCATTTATATGTTTAGTTGTTATCTTATGTGTTTTATAACGTGCGCGATCTTTATGTTTTATAACATGCACGAGCTTTATGTTTTATAACGTGGGAGAGCTTTATTAACTACTCCAGGTAACATAATATTAATTACTGGTTCCATTAATATACATGGGGTGGTGGTGGTGGGAGGGGGGGGTTGTTTGTTGTTGGGTTTTGTACCAGTGTTGATGATGATGCTGTTGTCATTAGAGATATTAAATTATATATACGCTGGATGTGTCATATCATTTTTCCTTTTAAACGATTAGCTAATTTTAAGTTCTTTCATTTTAGGGTCAGGGTTAGGGTTTGTGATATTGTTGATAGTATTGGTGATACTTGTATTAATGTGACGTGTGTCCATGTGGCCACCTTAGCCAGTTTATGTAAAGATTTATTTTAAATTGTTTTACTGACTATTGAAGGGGACAGTCGACATGTATACCAAGCTATCAAATGAAAATGTGTGACTTGTAAAAGCTTTATAGAATGATGTTATTGCTTTTGTCGACGCACCCTAGTCACTTTCACCTTGTACCTCAATATATTTAGTCCTTCTCTGAATATGACTACTATATAATATAAATGTCCATGACACTTTAACCTTGTATCTAGATGCACCCGCAAGAATTGGGCAGATGTATATATATATATATATAGTGATTTTCTAGACAATATAAACCCGTTCAGTAGTTTGCTTTGCTTTCTAAAAGGTACGAATGATCAATTGCCTGCAATGGAATTCGAACTCAGTATCTTTTCCGTCACAGAAGCGCTCTGAACCACGCCGCATTATATATAAATATTGCAATTTGTTAAAGAGTATAATTACATGTAGTTTTGTTAGCGTGAATTGTTAACTTCATTGTGTGATACAGCTTGTTACTTTGCATTTACAGACGGTTCATTAAAAATTAAGACAACTCACCACAGTCTTCCAATGAATATTTTGTAATGTATATATAAACTTTGACGGCAATACATTTTTTTGAGAATTAATAACATATGCAGAAAACTATACCACACTCTGTTTTGATTCATACCCACACATCTAAGAAACGTCCACTTTCTAGAAACATTGGCGTGTCCCAGTGGGGCTCGTGTGTCTGTTAATTCTACCATTTCCACATACAAATATGCGTTTTGCTAAACACATAAACGTTTTCTGTTACTTTAATAATCAGAATAGTATAACTGTGAAATATTCTATTTCATGTAGATTGTGTAAGATGTACGAATGAATCGATCTTAGTGTCATCAGAACTGTATTTATGTTTTCTACCTTGTCAACGTTTTCTATCTATTTCCGTTCTGCTGCAATTAAACCATCCGTTAAACATACATCTGACCGTCCTAAACTGGGTATTACTTTTCATTCTCATAATATGCCGGCACGCCCTATTCTATTACTCCATTTCTCTATCCTCCAACAAGACCATATCTTTATTCCTGTATTTTCCCGTCCACCCCTTGCCTCGTCGCTTTCCGAGGGGATAGGAACCGTCGTGATCTTTTGGTTCATTCCAGTTTGTGCATTTCTGCAGGTCAGATAGGAACTGTTCTTTGGCCCCAGCATTGCTTGGCTTGCTCTTTGTTATTCTAACTTCCAAGTTTCAGTTCCCCAAGTTCTATTTTCACATTCAAGACTCTTTTTAATGTATGTCCGGTAGTTTAATATACTCTATCATATGTAAGCGCTGGGACATGAAGAATATTGATGAAACCGGCAGACGTTTGACTGATATATTCGCCTAACATTTAAGAGATATCAAGGATCATCGTAATTCCCTGGTTACCATTCATTTCAACAGCCCTTCACTTCAAGGTAGTGCTGATGTTTCAGTAAATGGATTGTTACGTTGCTACTCATGTGATCAGAAACGTCATTCTTTAGAGTATCGGTTGATGTGTGTTCGTGTGTCCTCCACCCGCACTGAATAACATTAATTACCGATTTGTTTGATTTACCTTGATGTAAGCGCTTCTTCGCATTAACATCAACTCCCATTATTTTAGTGGATCTTGCACATACTTGTATCTGTGCGCGCTCATTTGTAAATATTTGTGTTTTAAATCTAATTCTGTATCTTTGTGTTGTACAGATGCATCGATGACAGTAATATTGTGACTTAATATAGTATTTATCGCTTGCCTGTATAAATTTGTTTTGATGATTTGTCAGCAGAATCCTACATCTATTTCTACAAAATCTATATTTATCAGATCATATTCCTGCTAGTGTGAATTTGTTTACTGTGTTAATTTGTTTTTCTGTTTGTGTATCTACACGTTGATGTATCTATCTATTCATGTCGTTTGTCTACGTGTTCGTATGACTCCCTCATTGTTTCTTGGCTTGTTCGTGTGTCTTTATATTCGTCTGTCAATCTGTTCATTTGCCCATCTGCTTGCCCATCGTCAATCCATCATCTTCTTGGTGTGCCCTTCTCCTCCAACCAGGTGATTTTCCCTCCATTATTTATCTTTCTAAAAAGCTGTGTCTCTGTATATGCTTTATATGACAAATCCTCTATGTCGTTGTTTAAAATGACAATTATCATCATTTGAATACCCGGATTCAATTATTCCTCTTCTTCTTTTGCATTCGTTCTCAAACTCCTGCAGATTAGCAGGATGTAGTCCGGAGAACGGAATGCGCTGTGTCATGGTTTACAGCACTGCTAAGATATCTGCGCCTTTCGGCCTGACACATCTGATTTCAGTATGGCTTTGGGTCACTGACCCTATATGGGATAGCCAACTCCATCATATAACCTCCTTAGTAATCTTTTACGACATGCGTGGAAGGTAAACAATGTTGCTATTATTTGCTCCCCTTTCGGGCCCCGGCAACACACGGGCGTTAGGATCTTAAATGAGTCTTTTGTCATGAACTGATGTCTGACTATCTAATATTTTCAGTATAATGTAATATATTTCCTATAGTATAGTTTCTATATAATACAATATAGACGAAATTACTAAAAGATATATATTTATCAAGTGGACTTTTTTTTTTTTCTTAATTCAGCAAAAAAAAGTGATGTAGCGGGTTAAGACAAACAAGAAAACAAGAATAACAAGAAAACAAACATCTGCAAAGCTTAAAAAAATAGTAAATACATGTTAACTAGAGATCAACTAATTTTAGATTGAAACATTGACCAATCCTCAAGAGAACTAACTGGATGACCTCTATCGCCCTGGCCACGTCAAACGTGACGTTGCTTGTCCCCTCAACCTACGAGTTAGTCTGGACATGTCAACTTTTCTTTCATAAAATTATGATATATATCGGAAAGAAAGTGTGCGAACATAAACTGACTCATAAACATGCAGGCAGGAACGTCAGGACGATTATAAATAATTACTGAATATGGGATGAATAATTTGAATAAATAAACAAACTTTCTTCCTGAACATGTCAATGATAATTTACCCAGTAGATCAGGAAAGATAAAGAAGTATTGCATTTGTCATTGCTACAGCCGTGTCTTGCTTTAATTGTACAGTCTTATCGGCGATCCCCCTTCTGAAGTGATGCATTTGACTTGGCCAATTAATTTCATTGGTAACTTGTGTTAACAGCCATTTAAAAGAACGGAAACATCAAGTACGTTGCTTTCGAAGGATGATTCCCAATTTAAAATACTGATCTTATATTGTAGATGGTCATACTACGGCTGACAATCGATAAGCAACAACCATAATTATCGAAAACCGAAAACTGAAACATCTTTGGAGAAAAATTGGTAAATTTTGTGATTGCTGTTTTATGTACGTTAATAGCAGCGCATTGCCGTATGGTTAGAATGCCGTTCTCACATCTTCGAGGACACGGATTCAGTCCACGTTTGGGACATGATTATTTTCTTTGGGTGATACAATCAAAATGCTTCATGTACATGTCACAGCGTCTGCAATGACAAAGCGGTCTTTATTAAAAATTAAACATAAATTGCTCAGGAAACTGCGCTGTCGAAATCAAGAGAAAAATTACGATGACGACATTGAAACCTGCGCAAATGAAGAATCTTTGGCAAGGTACCAGGAGCGTAGCCAAACACGAATGATCAGAATATACGTATTGGAAGATGTTATATACGGTTGTGAGCAATCGATTTCAATAAAACAATTGCAAAAAAGAATCTAAATGAGATGCTACAGAAGATTGTTACGTATACATGTACAGCTAAAATGACAAATCAAGATCAATAAAAGTCGAAAATAAACAACATCTTAACAACAAAGCTTTGTTTTTGGTGGGTCAGATAAAGAGACAACAACATAGAATGATTTATAGCTGAAGGTATAGTTAACCGCACCAGAAGAAGATGATGATGATATATGATATTGCTTAAACATGTCTCTAGCTGCGAAAGGCCAACTCACCCAGAATCACGAAGTGGTCAGAGAATCAATAAGGAAGATTACTTTCTGGAAAGAATATGCTACTTGAAGACGATGATGAAGTCAATATGTTAAACTATGAGTCAATGTGTGAAATTATGAGTCTATGTGTGAGATTATGAGTCTATGTGTGAGACTATGAATCTATGTGTGAAATTATGAGTCAATGTGTGAGACTATGAGTCTATGTGTGAAATTATGAGTCAATGTGTGAGACTATGAATCTATGTGTGAAATTATGAGTCAATGTGTGAGACTATGAGTCTATGTGTGAAATTATGAGTCAATGTGTGAGACTATGAGTCAATGTGTGAAATTATGAGTCTATGTGTGAGATTATGAGTCTATGTGTGAAATTATGAGTCAATGTGTGAGACTATGAGTCTATGTGTGAAATTATGAGTCAATGTGTGAAATTATGAGTCAATGTGTGAAATTATGAGTCAATGTGTGAGACTATGAGTCTATGTGTGAAATTATGAGTCAATGTGTGAGACTATGAGTCTATGTGTGAAATTATGAGTCAATGTGTGAGACTATGAGTCTATGTGTGAAATTATGAGTCTATGTGTGAGACTATGAGTCTATGTGTGAAATTATGAGTCAATGTGTGAGACTATGAGTCTATGTGTGAAATTATGTGTCAATGTGTGAGACTGTGAGTCTATGTGTGAAATTATGAGTCAATGTGTGAGACTATGAGTCTATGTGTGAAATTATGAGTCAATGTGTGAGACTATGAGTCTATGTGTGAAATTATGAGTCAATGTGTGAGACTATGAGTCTATGTGTGAAATTATGAGTCAATGTGTGAGACTATGAGTCTATGTGTGAAATTATGTGTCAATGTGTGAGACTGTGAGTCTATGTGTGAAATTATGAGTCAATGTGTGAGACTATGAGTCTATGTGTGAAATTATGAGTCAATGTGTGAGACTATGAGTCTATGTGTGAAATTATGAGTCAATGTGTGAGACTATGAGTCTATGTGTGAAATTATGAGTCAATGTGTGAGACTATGAGTCTATGTGTGAAATTATGAGTCAATGTGTGAAATTATGAGTCAATGTGTGAAATTATGAGTCAATGTGTGAGACTATGAGTCTATGTGTGAAATTATGAGTCAATGTGTGAGACTATGAGTCTATGTGTGAAATTATGAGTCAATGTGTGAGACTATGAGTCTATGTGTGAAATTATGAGTCTATGTGTGAGACTATGAGTCTATGTGTGAAATTATGAGTCAATGTGTGAGACTATGAGTCTATGTGTGAAATTATGTGTCAATGTGTGAGACTGTGAGTCTATGTGTGAAATTATGAGTCAATGTGTGAGACTATGAGTCTATGTGTGAAATTATGAGTCAATGTGTGAGACTATGAGTCTATGTGTGAAATTATGAGTCAATGTGTGAGACTATGAGTCTATGTGTGAAATTATGAGTCAATGTTTGAGACTATGAGTCTATGTGTGAAATTATGTGTCAATGTGTGAGACTGTGAGTCTATGTGTGAAATTATGAGTCAATGTGTGAGACTATGAGTCTATGTGTGAAATTATGAGTCAATGTGTGAGACTATGAGTCTATGTGTGAAATTATGAGTCAATGTGTGAGACTATGAGTCTATGTGTGAAATTATGAGTCAATGTGTGAGACTATGAGTCTATGTGTGAAATTATGAGTCAATGTGTGAGACTATGAGTCTATGTGTGAAATTATGAGTCAATGTGTGAGACTATGAGTCTATGTGTGAAATTATGAGTCAATGTGTGAGACTATGAGTCTATGTGTGAAATTATGAGTCAATGTGTGAGACTATGAGTCTATGTGTGAAATTATGTGTCAATGTGTGAGACTGTGAGTCTATGTGTGAAATTATGAGTCAATGTGTGAGACTATGAGTCTATGTGTGAAATTATGAGTCAATGTGTGAGACTATGAGTCTATGTGTGAAATTATGAGTCAATGTGTGAGACTATGAGTCTATGTGTGAAATTATGAGTCAATGTGTGAGACTATGAGTCTATGTGTGAAATTATGAGTCAATGTGTGAGACTATGAGTCTATGTGTGAAATTATGAGTCAATATGTGAGACTATGAGTCTATGTGTGAAATTATGAGTCAATGTGTGAGACTATGAGTCTATGTGTGAAATTATGAGTCAATGTGTGAGACTATGAGTCTATGTGTGAAATTATGAGTCAATGTGTGAGACTATGCGTCTATGTATGAAATTATGAGTCAATGTGTGAGACTATGAGTCTATGTGTGAAATTATGAGTCAATGTGTGAGACTATGAGTCTATGTGTGAAATTATGAGTCAATGTGTGAAACTATGAGTCTATGTGAAATTATGAGTCAATGTGTGAGACTATGAGTCTATGTGTGAAATTATGTGTCAATGTGTGAGACTGTGAGTCTATGTGTGAAATTATGAGTCAATGTGTGAGACTATGAGTCTATGTGTGAAATTATGAGTCAATGTGTGAGACTATGAGTCTATGTGTGAAATTATTAGTCAATGTGTGAGACTATGAGTCTATTTGTGAAATTATGAGTCAATATGTTAAACTATGAGTCTATGTGTGAAATTATGAGTCAATGTGTGAGACTATGAGTCTATGTGTGAAACTATCAATCAATGTGTATTCTATAGTATTCTGCGTAAGCAAGCAATTTCAGCTGTCACAAGTTTACATGTCTCTTGTGCTGTTGTTGTCCGTGTTTGGCGGGGTACCACAGCGTTAGCATAGTAATAGTTTTCGAACAGTGTTATTTTGGTATTTAAATTTATATTTTTTGTTTCTGTAGATTTAAACATCAAAATAACACTATTGTTATCTGTTGGACACACTCTCTCTCTCTCTCTCTCTCGCTCTCTCTCTCTCTATATATATATATATATATATATATATTTATATTTATTTATTTATATTTATATTTATATATGTATATCTTACGTATTTAAGTCATGCGGTCGTATAAGATATGTTGATCAAAGTAGGCCAATATAAACGACTATAAATAAAGGTATACTTTGATTTGATTGAGTGTCTGCATACACAATGAAGGGACATTCCGTATACATATACATATACTTCTGTATATATTCTTCTTGTGCAATGAGTTTCCTATTCTCATAAGTCTATACAGGCTCGAGGGCCGCGCCCATAAATTTATTCATCAACTGCAAGTTCTCAAATTTGCCCCAAAGCCTCACTTCGATATATGTCTCATTGGACCAGATTTTAGTCTTGAGTCACCAAAAAGTGAACACGTCTGCAGAATGTGTTCTGGAATCTAGGAACCTTTTTTACATGGACATATGTCAGTTAGGACAGTCTATATTTTGTGAAAATGTTCTTGTGATCGACGGTGTCCTAAAAGAACATAAAACTGATTTTGTTTAAAAAAAAGGGTTTAAAAGCTGTAGAAGATTGCCTTCACTGTACTCGGTTTCCCATATGTACTCCGTCACTCTCAACGAAGTGGCACGACGCGTGCCGAGAGTACCACTCATACCACGTAACTCCGTAGCTTCAAGTGATAATCCTGAGAGATTCCCAACTGCAATCTGCTCAGATTTAAAATGAGGTCTTGTAGAATTTTGCTGCATGTTCTATTACTCCATAATGTTTTATACTTTCTTTTGATGAGAGTTTTTGCTTCAATCAGTGATATTCTGTGACAGAATTGTTTCTATTTTGCACTTGCTGTTGCCAGTCTCATTTATTCATTTCTTGTAATTCCCGCAGTGTGCAGGGATCCACAGCAGCACCCCCTACTGTTGTTAGTAACTTATATATACTGATAACACTTTAACTTCTCTACGTTGTTACTTAATCTATATGGCTTTAAGATAACGCCCATTCGTAATGACTTTAGAAATAGGCTAATATGACAACTCCATCTCGTTGCTATCTTAACGCATCCAGAAATACACGGACAGTGCAATCTCTAACTTTCAGGAACAATCAACAGTTATGATCCATTGTATTGTTGATGATTGTGTCTGCTTCTCATAATCGAAGCAATGCTAGATTGTATGACGATAGCGCGACCACGTCCCTTGGGAGACCGGATGCGGCAAGCAGGATGAGAGAGCAATCAGGGAGTAGTAATCATTGTAATGTTGTCGGTGTCCAGAGGAAGGCTAGATTGCTGCTATATATTTGAGGAAAGTGGTGTATACAAAACCACACGAGAGCCACGAATAGGGTAGATCTTTTTACTATTTACAGAAAATGTTCAAAGGCAAACTTTAATGCCTTTATTTGAAGACAGCAAACACTATTCTTGATAATCAATACGCCATTTTGTTTGGTATACGAAGACTTCAAATGCTTAACGTCTGCTTTATGAAATCCGGAAAACGTGCTTACAATATTGTACCTGAAGTTCAAAAGAAGAATTTAATGAAAAATATAAAATGTACGCAGACAAAGTCTTGATTGAAACTTTGATTGTTTCTTGTTCTAAGGTTAGACAGATAGGCAATAAAGATGTATTTATTTTACCTCGTTATTGCGAACGTCGGTTAGACTTTGACTGTGGGTAAACTGTGAACTTTATATACTTTCAATTCCTTACCAGGTAGAAGATAGTGAATGTGGGCATCTCAGGTAGAAGATAGTGTATACGGGCATCTCAGGTAGAAGATAGTGTATACGGGCATCTCAAGTAGAATATAGTGTATACGGGCATCTCAGGTAGAATATAGTGTATACGGGCATCTCAGGTAGAAGATAGTGTATACGGGCATCTCAGGTAGAATATAGTTTATACGGGCATCTCAGGTAGAATATAGTTTATACGGGCATCTCAGGTAGAATATAGTTTATACGGGCATCTCAGGTAGAATATAGTTTATACGGGCATCTCAGGTAGAATATAGTGTATACGGGCATCTCAGGTAGAAGATAGTGAATGTGGGCATCTCAGGTAGAAGATAGTGTATGTGGGCATCTCAGGTAGAAGATAGTGAATGTGGGCATCTCAGGTAGAAGATAGTGTATGTGGGTTTCTCAGGTAGAAGATAGTGTATGTGGGCATCTCAGGTAGAAGATAGTGTATGGGGGCATCTCAGGTAGAAGATAAATGAGTGTGGGCGTCTCAGGTAGAAGATAGTGTATGTGGGCATCTCAGGTAGAAGATAAATGAGTGTGGGCATCTCAGGTAGAAGATAAATGAGTGTGGGCATCTCAGGTAGAAGATAGTGTATGTGGACATCTCAGATAGAAGATAAATGAGTGTGGGCATCTCAGGTAGAAGATAAATAAGTGTGGGCATCTCAGGTGGAAGATAAATAAGTGTGGGCATCTCAGGTAGAAGATAAATGAGTGTGGGCATCTCAGGTAGAAGATAAATGAGTGTGGGCATCTCAGGTAAAAGATAGTACTTACGAACATGATGAAGATAGTGTATACAAATATCCCAAGTTGAAGATTGTATATAAGAGCATCCCAGGTTAAGCGAAGACAAATAATGTGAAAATGGGCGATAAAAAAAAGTTGTACATACATAGATCATGATAGTAGTTAAAGTAATCTGGGTAGAGAAGGAGATCGTGTACTCGCTGGAAATATCTGAACACAGAACATCCAACTGATGTTGGCACTGTGGGTGTATTCACGTAGTTGGTGGACCCAGTGACATATTCTTGTTCAATGGACTGCTGGTATTTTGAATGCATTCGCGCACGTGTGTTGCCGGGGCCTGAATAGGGAGTAATGAATAACAACACTGTTTACCTTCCACGCATGTCGTAATCGGCGACTAAGGATGTTATGGGATGGAAATGGCTGTCCCATCCCATATAGGGTCAGCGACCCACAGCCATGCTGAAGTGGATGTGTCATGCCGAAAGGCGCAGATATCACAGCAATGCTGTAAACCATGACAATGCATTCCGTTTTCCGGACTACATACTGATAATCTGCAGGAGTTTGAGAACGAACGCAGAAGAAGAAGAATGCATTTAATATGTTATGTTATGCCAGGACTACGTTGATGAATAAGGTGTGTATAGCTGGTGATGGGTAATGGCTATAATACTGATGATAGATAAATGTAAATTTGATGATGGATAAGAGATGTAAATATGATGATGGATAAGAGATGTAAATAGATTATGGATAAGAGATGTAAATTTGATGATGGATAAGAGATGTAAATTTAATGATGGATAAGAGATGTAAATATGATGATGGATAAGAGATGTAAATATGATGATGGATAAGAGATGTAAATTTAATGATGGATAAGAGATGTAAATTTGATGATGGATAAGAGATGTAAATTTAATGATGGATAAGAGATGTAAATTTGATGATGGATAAGAGATGTAAGTAGATGATGGACAAGAGATGTAAATATGATGATGGATAAGAGATGTAAATAATATGATGGATAAGAGATGTTAATAAGATGATGGATAAGATATGTTAATATGTTGATGGATAAGATGTAAATATGATGATGGATAAAAGATGTAAATATGCTGATGGATAAGTGGGAGGGGGGTAAAACTAATGATGGATAATGGTTATAAATATGGTAAAGAATAACGTCTGTAAAATATATGATGGATAATGGATGTAAAGCAATGCAGACGTACTGTTGCACCGTCGAGTTTCTGATGCACAGTCTGTATATTGTTTCTATTCTGAATCTACATTTGAATGTGTTTTATGCTAGTTTATGTGTGCTGTCAGGACCGGAACAAAAAAAACCACAGAATAACAATGTTGTGACCTGTCACGTATTACATACCATCCCATACCATCCCGTACCATCCCATACCATCCCATACCATCCCATACCATCCCATACCATATATCAAAGTGATGTAAACATCATGTTCAAAGGGCATGAACCCATGTACCGCTTGATCAGCAACCAACCAATCAACCCATCATGCTCAAGCTATCCAATGACAACAGACCCAGAAATCGCAGCCAGAATTTTAAATATAACAAAACTATTTCTGTTCTTTGGACCTGCTATCTAGCGGGAGTTTTGATAACGAAATCAGAAGTATCTTAACTGAAAAATTAAATTTGGAACACCCGACTACAAAGCCAGTGCTCTAAAAACTGAGCCACCTCAATCCAGATAATGATAGTAATTTTACACGAGGACGCCGATAACTGTGGACATGATAACAACGATCTCTAAAAAAAAAATGGGTCTGCTTGCAACTGACAGGCTGTCTCAGTGACAACCCTGCAGGAAACTAGCGATCACGATACATTCTCTTGCTCGATTCACGCCACAATTCTGATTAAATCCAATAATTTACTCAGCTAATGGCCAAAAACAACAAACGGCTACGTTAGGAATCTGTGTTTGGTTCCAATTTACAGTTAAATATCTTCTATCATGGGCATCCTTTGTCAATC
Source organism: Meghimatium bilineatum (assembly GCA_034231615.1). Taxonomy (NCBI): domain Eukaryota; kingdom Metazoa; phylum Mollusca; class Gastropoda; order Stylommatophora; family Philomycidae; genus Meghimatium; species Meghimatium bilineatum. Next base: position 19,242,665 of record CM067305.1, on the reverse strand, counting down.
TATAGCGTATTTCTTCTTTCGGGTAAATCACAAATATATTCAGTGTTTGATCAGATATTCAGGGAAGTCATCAAAAGACAATGTAGGTCCGTAGAATGCAACCGATTCAGAAGTCATCAAGAGACAATGTAGGTCCGTATAATGCAACCGATTCAGAATTCATCAAGAGACAATGTAGGTTCGTAGAATGCAACCGATTTAGAAATGAAGAAAACATTTAGGTCCGTATAATGCAACCGATTCAGAAGTCATCAAGAGACAATGTAGGTCCGTATAATGCAACAGGAGACAATGTGTGTTTGTAGAATACCACGGCAACAGTAATCATCAGGGAACAATGGGAGAACAATATGGGAATGTAGTACACTGTTGTGGTATACGGTTGTGGGTTGATTGTGGGGAGGGGTTCTTTGCAAATTACAATCTATACGAAAGGGGATGGTAGCATGAACAAAATAAGAAACACTGGGTTAGAGCAATGGTGCCATCATTTGACTATAATAAACGATATAGATAAGCGATCAGAGTTATACTGTTATGTCTTAGTTCAAAGCTGTTATTAAACATTATAAATACTTTAGAATATTTTGTGTGTGTGTGTGTATGCCAACTCATAGGGAGCCGTGCAGCGCAGTGGTTAGGGCATTGGCTTCGCATATGAGTCGTACTGTGTTCATGCCCCAGTTGAGGCGGAAATGTCGCAACGGCACTCGGGTCGACCCAGCCTTAAATGGGTACAGGATTAATCCGAGAAGTAAAGACTGCGAGGGGGAGGAGATGACTACCGCCCTCATATAGCAGAGCCACTGAAATGTGAGATCGAAAACATCTCAAACCACTACGGCGTTAAGAAATGCTATGGGTTACTTTACTTACTCACTATCCCAACTCATCTGGCGGTTCCTGTAAATAAATAACACAAACAATTAAATAACTGAAGCGCATCTTCTATAATAAATAAATTGGTAGCATATACTATTCAAGACGTAGAAAATCAATCCAACATTTGTGGATTTATTGATTATATAAGCAATATAAATAAGTATAGTAGTTTTCTATTTCTTTCTAAGTTTGAAAATGAACCCTATAGCTTGTCCACCGCACAGACTTTTTCTCAACCGTGATGCCAAAGAACAGGACTATACGACGTTAGTATCGTCTATAGAACATTGGTATCCTCAAACTGACATTAGTATCGTATATAGAGCATTGGTAATAAACTATTGTTGAACATTTAGCCACCAATGAATATATAAAATCGAATCGGCAGTACAATGTGAAATGTCGACGTTCTAGCCGCGTGCAATTTCAAACTAGTTGTGTTTGTGAGACGGGTTCACTAACCATCTAATATCTGTGCCTTTTGGTCTGCTAAAAATGTTATGTATGCGTGTTTGCTCACCTTAATCTGTTGAAAATGACATCCACTCAAGACGGATGTGTCGGGCCATTTGCACAAATAAAAAAGCGACACAAAGCATGACAATTCTCTGGGCTACATCTTGCTGGAAATCTAGTGAGATCATTGTCCTGCTCCAGCGGGAATTTGAGAATGAATGCTGAAGAGGAAGAGGCATAGAACAGAAGACACCATCACACCAAACAACATAAGTCGCCTACTACGACATACATCGAAGGTCAGACTAGGTGTCTATTCTTTTCTACCTAGAAAATTACTGCTAAATGACTTCTAATTTTTCACAAGATTTTTCAAGAAAACATTCAGTTTTCCCTATACTTTGTGTTGTTGTTTTTTTTTCGTTCCTACTCTAGAATTAATTTGTTTGATAACCGCCTAGTCTGGTCAGCGTGATCAACTGACATGCCTAAACACGCGCCAGGATCAGCCCTTCTTTATCTCAGCTTATGCAGGACCTTACTCATGTCGCCTCACACCAGCCATTATCTTGTGTTGCGTGAAAAATCATTTGGAAGTTGCGGAAACAGTGGCATGAGATATTTTTCTTGCCTCCGTTGTAACAAACTTCTAAAACTATACATACATGTAGTGATGGATATTGATCTGTGTACCTCAATAACACAGTCCTGACCTTTCCCTCGATAGCACAGTCCTGTCGTGTCCCCTAGAAAACACAGTTCTGTTGTAGCCTCGGATAATGCAGTCATGTCGTGTTCCCCGATAATGCAGTCCTGCCATGGCCCTCAATAAAACTGTCATATCTAGTCCCTCAATAATACAGTCATGTCGAGTCCCTTAATAATACAGTCACATCTAGTCCCTCAGTAATACAGTCATGTCGAGTCCCTCAATAATACAGTCATGTCGAGTCCCTTAATAATACAGTCACATCTAGTCCCTCAGTAATACAGTCATGTCGAGTCCCTCAATAATACAGTCATGTCGAGTCCCTCAATAATACAGTCACATCTAGTCCCTCAATAATACAGTCATGTCGAGTCTCTCAATAATACAGTCATGAAGTGTCCTTCGACAATAGAGTTGTATCATCGTTTCCCTCGACAATAGAGTTGTATCGTTTCACTTGAAAATAGAGTTGTGTCATCGATTCCCTCGACAATAGAGTTGTATCATTTCACTCGACATTAGAGTTGTATCATCGTTTCCCTCGACAATAGAGTTGTATCATCGTTTCCCTCGACAATAGAGTTGTATCGTTTCACTCGACAATAGAGTTGTATCATCGTTTCCCTCGACAATAGAGTTGTGTCGTTTCCCTCGACAATAGAGTTGTATCTTTTCCCGCGACAATAGAGTTGTATCGTTTCCCGCGACAATAGAATTGTATCGTTTCCCTTGACAATAGAGAAGAACTGTGTGGCGTATGGCCGAGAGGATAGCGCGTTGGTCTCACACTAGTGAGGTTTAGAGTTCGATCCACGGTAAGGACTGCGTTTTTTCTATCGAAGGGTAACTTAAAATACTCACCCTGTACACGACGTGGCAAGAGCATGCGGCCTTTCTGATACATCTATTTAATTTCCTCCCTGCAACACCTTAATGGAAAAATTAAGTATTTGACATGTTGTTGTTGTTTTTTTACTGTAGAATTAGCAGCACAGGGTACTTCACGTTCTTCAACTCAAATCATATAAATAATCGTGTTCACATTCTTTGAGAGCGAATGAACAAGACGAGGCTTCATTGAATTATGTGATTCATATCATTATTAATTTTCAGTCTGCAAATTTTAGTCTGTAACAGTTTGTAGTCGCACATGCAGTTGCGTCTGTGGGTCTCACCAATGGCTCACTAGACACACCAACCATGCAGCAGAAAACCTTAGCAGATGACAAACCTTTATATTGAGGTTATCTTCTTATAGAAGCTTCATGGCACGTCATCTATACAATCCCGTTGTCGTAACCTTCGATAACAGTTACCATATTGTTCCGACTGGCCAACGTTGTGCTTGAACTAGTTACGGGCACGGCGTGGGTGGGCGGAACAACAAAGAAACCTGTCACAAGGGCCAGAGTTGTGCCCTGATGTCGACGTCTGTTTCGGCAGCATTAGACTCGAAACACCATCTAGTCGAATGGCTGCTGGAGCAGAGGGTGGAGCACGTATGATAATGCCCCACGTGCTGTGAGGCCAGTTTTCTAATCAAGAATCAAGTCTGTAACAGGCCCATCTGCTTCTATGAATTCACCGATTCTCTTCATCATTATTCTTCAGTGAACCCTCAGGATGCAGCACGAATAGCTTCACTAAATTGCGAGATGTACCTCATCGTCGTTCAGCATTCAGTCATCCTTTCATCTGCTTAAGCCGCAATAGCTTCACTGAACTACGTCACTCGTTTCAGGTCATGCGAGAGGCTATCAGGTTCGGAAAAGTTCAGCTTCACTGGGCCGTATATTTTCTCTCCCTCTCTCTTTCTCTCTCTCTCTTAAGTGAGTTCGCATACATGAAAAGGTTCTTTTTTAAAACGCGCACCTCCCGATGTGATTATTTCCATTGACAATGTTTGTGAGTTTGTGTTTATCCATTATTAATTTTAATATAAAGTTATTTTGGGTTAGTTATGTAAAAAAAAAAAACCTCTCCTAACCCACACCCCAAGTCTAACCCTAAAACTGTATAGCTAAATTAATAATTGAGAAATATTACATGGCAAACTTTGCCAATGGAATTAATCAAATTAATAATCACTTCGGGTTGGGGGAGGTACGCGTTCCAAACGAGAACCTATAAAATTATGTAATGCGGTCTCTGAACTTAGTCCACAGTTTCACACATCGAATTCACCAACATTGAGTTTTCTGTATAAATTTATGAGTTTGTTGTGATCAATTTGGAGTTTGAAGAAATGTGTGTGTTCTATGCGTGGTATTTTGTAGTAAGAATCATTAGCCTCTGAAGTTAGGTTCGTATTCTTTACCTTTTAAAGACAAATTCTCTTTCCATAATAATCTTACATTCAAGCTATGATTTCTCACTTTCAATGTTTTCAAGGGATTTAGCTTTCCTTGCCAGGATATCAACTTTTCATTCCCAATTACGGCACAATAACCGGCATTGGCCTGTATGTTTCCAGCGTTCAAACTGGAATAACAGTATAGTAACACTTCCACCCTACATGCATGTTCTAGAAGTCGACTAAGTAGGAAGATATAGGTTTGTCCGGTATGATAATAAGACAAAACCAACAACTCTACAGACCATAGATAAAACTAACAATATTTTAAAATAAAAACTAACAATCCAGAACAGGAAAATGTCCTTCAAGAAGAGAGCATACTATCCACCTCCTAATGGAATGTCTAGAGAAGCCAATGTTGCCTATCAATTGTGTATACATTTTTAGATCTTCCAGATTGGATTCCTGGAGCCTGAGAAACATGTTGGAGCATGGGAAAACAGCCCTAACAAACAGGGAAAAAATATATATAATAGATATCTTAGGACATTCAGAGAAACAATGATAGGTACAGAAAATAAGATACTATGAGCAGGACAAGTGGGGCTGTCCTCAGGATTTAAGGAACAACCATCACAGTAAAGGAACTGTTCCGCATTCTGTCTTAGAAGGCACAAAATGCAATGGAAAGTAATGGAAACTATGCTGATATCAGCTACATCTAGAACTGGTAAGAAGAGAATAAGGTCACAAGTCATTAAATGTTACACACTAAGAAATAATGTCAGATAAGAATGAACGTCGCATAGAACACATTTGATTGGAAATTACAAAGTTGAATACACAAGAAGAGAACACATATTATAGTTTTAATGACAGACCATAATTTGAAGTAATGGGAGGATAATTGTGGTTTTGACGAGGTTATTGGTAAACGTGGACTGGGTAAAATGAATAAGAATGTGGAAATGTATACCGATTTCTGCTCATCAAATCAACTAATGATAGGATGAAGCGTATTTCAACATAAAAGAATACACAAAGCTACATGGAAATCACCAAACCACAAAACAGATAGCCAGATTGATGATATATCTGTGACCGTCAGCAGATATAGAAGACCTAACTGCGAGGGTAAACAAGACTTCATTCGGTACGTTTGTTATTATTGTCTGACTATTCATTTGATGCTATTTATATATCTGGAGTCGCCCGCCAAAAGTAATACAAGCTGACCAGTGAAACTCAGGACAATAATCACAACCGGCCTTCTAGGTCATCAGTCCAAAGGCGTGACTTGAACCTGGTCGTGATTTATCTATCATTAGAAAGTTTCTAACTTCACTGTAGACTTGAACCTGGTCGTGATATATCTATCATTAGAAAGTTTCTAACATGACTGTAGACTGTGAAAGTATGGAGAGTAGCTGATGTGACATAAAATCATGACTTTCTTCTAAGTAAAGTAAAGATTAAATGTAAAATATACTTAGCACAACCAAATTAAAGACATCAGATGGAAGTAGAGGAACTTATAATCCAAAGAACACGGGACAAATCTGTAATCACAGTATCAGATAAATGCGAAACACTACAGCATTTAGAAGATTAATAGAAGATAGAAGACCATTGGCAACAGATAAACAGCATATGGAAGGAAACTTGTACAGACGTTTTATGGAATAAAATAGGTACACATAAATATTGGATAGAGACAGTTACGCGTAACAAGATATAAGAAAGGAAACAGGAAGGCAGACAAAACAAACGCCTAACAAAAGGTGCCAGGACTAAAGCACATTGCACATATGAAGACATAAACTAAGACGTCAAAAGAGATATCAGAAGGGGTATTAATTAATATATAATCGAGTTGGCATGGGAGACACATCAGGGGCTGGAAACTAAGACTGGTCGGGCAGTCCCACTCGAGCAGGACCATAGTCCTGCCCAAGTAAGCTGAGTGCTGAAGATGGAGGCATCCAGCCAAAAGGCTCACAGATAATCAGGATGACACGCACAAAACACAATGGAAACATGTCTGTATATATAAATAGTTATGGTTTATGCCCTGTGGCGGACGTTCAGGCAGGGACGGTGCCGGGCCCTATACCTCGAATGGGCCCAACCTCAGTTACTGGAAGTCCTTCTCAATTGCCCCGAGGAGCCAGGAGGCAAGGGAATAAAGCTACTGGCCAAACAAACAAACGACCAATAAAAATAATGCACTGGAATGCTGAGGGTGTCAACAGTAAAAGTGATGGATACAGCAAAAACATTGGAACTTGAAAATGTCCTCAGTGAAGAACAAGTTAATATATGCTGTATCCAAGAAACACACCTCAGCAGCGACATAGCCTTCAAACTCAGAGGTTACCAGTGCTACCGGTCTGACAGAAAGGACAGGCGAAAGGATGGAATTCTGACACTTGTTAAAAACAATATCAGCGCATGTCAGCTGGAAGTATATATGGAAGGGGCAGAATACCAGGTGCTCTACTTAAAAACAGACAGTGCAGAATTCCATCTCCTGAACTACTACTGCCCAAATGATAAACCATTGGCACTAGACATAATTCCAGACAAAGAGAGACTTATGGTGTGTGGTGACTTCAACAGCCACTCTCAGAGCTGGGGCTACGATCATATCGACAAGAGAGGTGAGGAACTTGAGAGCTGGAAGGATGAAAACAATCTCATTCTTATTACCAGCCAGCAGACTCACCAACCTTCTACTCGAGAACATGGCACACCACCTCTACACCAGACCTGGCATTCCACTCACCAGGCTTGGAATGGAACATCACACGTGTCGTTGGAAAGCAGCTTCGGGGTAGTGACCACAGACCAGTATTTCTGGAAATCCACAATGAATTTACCAAGGACAGTAGCACGCTCACTAGGTGGAACTATAAAAGGGTAGAATGGAAAATGTACCAGCATTTAACCAGTGTTCTAGCTAAGGACATGAACTTGGACAAAGACATCAATAGAGTAGTGAGTGAATTTAATAGATGTATACTACATGCTGCTAGTAAAACCATACCCAGGGGGGGGGGGCACGCAAAAACTACAAACCCTACTGGAATGATGAACTGGAAAAGCTGCAAAATGAGATGGAAACATCTAGACTGCAGGCTGAGAACAGACCTAGCCAAGAACATCACAACAAATATCAGCAAACAAAGGCTAAATTTCAAAGAGCCAAGTTACAAGCCAGACGGAGCAGCTGGAAAGAAAAAACAGAGTCGCTGAACCTAGAAAGAGATACTAGGAAATTATGGAAACTTGTAAAACAACTAAATGATGAAGGTACAGGGAGAAATACCAGGATCACACTTTATAAAGATAGAAACATTTTAACAGGTAAACATGCAGCTGATTACTTTGCAGAAGACAATAACGTCAAAGTCAGCCAAGACAAACAACAGGAGGTTCGAGAGAACCAGCAAAACATTGGACAAGGCGAACCTATACCTGAAGTCATGGAGGCACCAATCACAATGAGAGAACTGGAGCATGCAATATCCAAATTGAAAGTGAAAAAGTCCCCTGGAGCTTGTGGAGTGTCCATTGAAATGAGTAGAAACCTGGGAATTGCAGCAAGAGTAAAGCTAATGCAGATCTTTAACACAAGCTGGTCCACAAGTAATGTACCACAGGCTTGGAAAGAAGCAATAATGATACCACTCCTCAAATCAGGAAAAGATGGCAACACAGTCTCCAACTACAGGCCCATCAGCCTCACAAGCTGTTTATGCAAAACAATGGAACGCATTATCAATCTTAGGATGCAGCGGTACCTTGAAAGTGAAAACCTTCTGGCATCACAGCAAGCAGGTTTCAGACAGTGCTACTCAATTGAAGATCAGGCTACCTACCTCTCCTAAGAGATTGAGAATGCCTTCCAAGATAAGAAACTGGTACTAGCATCATGGATAGACCTCAGGAAAGCATTTGATAAGGTCTGGAAAGAAGGGCTCCTAAAGAAATTGCGAAATTGCAGGGTTAGCTCAAGAATGTACAAATGGGAAAAAGCATACCTGCATAATAGAAGAGCCAGGGTACAATTAGATGGTCGCAAGAGCAAGAAAGTTCTACTGCGTCATGGAGTCCCCCAGGGAGGAGTTCTGTCACCCACACTTTTCTTGGTTTACATCAATGACCTAGTTGCTGAACTACCACACGGGATCAAAGTGGCAATGTATGCTGCCGACCTGGTGATCTGATCTGGTGCACGGAAGAACAGTGGCCATTAAACAAATACAAAGAGCTATCGATGCCCTAACCTTATGGGCAAATAGATGATGCGTCAGGATTAAGACAGATAAGTGCAGCACTACACTCTTTACCCTCTCACCAAAACAAAAAGCTGGTCATATCAAGATAGATGGAGAGCTCTTGAAAGAAGACAAACAACCCACATACCTCGGAGTTACTTTTGATGATAAGCTGACATGGAAGCAGCACATAAACAAAGCAACAACAAAAGCCATGAGGAAGTTAGCTATCCTGAGAAAACTACGTGGAACCACATGGGGAGTGGGAATATACTCAGTAAAGTTTACCAGCAAGGCATAAGACCACACCTGGAATATAGTTCAGCTGCGTGGTGTCCTGCATCAAACACCACATTACAAGATCTAGATAAAGTGCAAAACCAGGCACTTAGAATAATATTTGGAGCAATGAAATCAACACCCATAGCAGAGATGCAGAATGGGAAGAATGCAAACAGTTTGCGAACGCAGAGACACAAAAGTACTAATTCAAGCAGAAAAGTTTCAGTGTATGCCAAGTCATCCAATGAAGGAAAGATTCCAAAATCTAGCAATGGGGCGACTGAAAAGAAGCAGCTGTATCCATCAAGCTAAACGACTCCGTAGACAACTTACAGACCTACCTGAAGTTGACAGCCCCTTAAGGTCTGTACCAGAACACACCCCGTGGAGTTAAAGGCATGGAATGTCAATATACATTCAGACCCATGTGAAAGGAATACTAAGCGAGGACTAACAGAACAGTGTGCAGCGAAGGACAGTCACCCTCAGTTTCCTGGATGAGGAATATCCACAAGATATATGGGTCAGAGTATACACAGATGGGTCAGCACAGAATGCTGTGAGGAATGGAGGTGCAGGTGTATATATATAATATCCACACAAGCCTAGAGATACAATCAGAACACCGACAGGAAAATTCTGCAATAATTATGATGCAGAAATCCTGGCAATTAGTGTGGCAGCTAAAAAATTGCTGAACTCCAAATCTGGCCTACAGCCTTTGGTATTCCTGACAGATGCAAGGTCAGTGCTTCAAGCTCTCCAGTCTGGAAAACTAACAGACTTGAAAAAACTACTTAGCGAATTGTCGTACCACTATAGGGTAACCATGCAGTGGATCTCTCTGTGGAATACCAGGAAATGAAAAAGCAGACCAACTAGCTAAGGAAGGTGCTGCCGAAGACCAACCAGATATACAAATCACCTACCATCAGAAAAAAACAGATGATCAAGTCAATAAGAAAGCTACAAACACAAACACAAGATGACTATCACATTATGAACAGATCAGAACAAGTTATAATTTTACGTCTCAGAACAGGACACAACCGACTCCGCAGTCACATGTATACAAAGTTCAAGATTGGCAACACGGCCATGTGTACATGTGGACAGGCAGCACAGAATGTCAAACATATACTTCAATAGTGTTCTGAGCATGAAACGCTGAGGCAGACATATTGGCCAGAGGAAAAAGCACTGGAATCAAAGCTCTATGGGACACTGTATGAACTACAAAAGAAAGTGAGTTTTATTCAGGAGACAAAATTACAGATATAGACATGTTTCAAGTGAACGAAAGAAGAAGAAGAAGCGTTCGCTCTCAAATAACCACAACGAATATTTCGTGTGATTTCCGCCAGGGAGCGTGAAGTACGTTGTGCTGCAAGTTCCACAGTAAAACTGTGATTATTTGCACCCCGGTTGACCACTTGTGGTCAGGACGTCCGAGGTCTAGCACATCCGTTTTCGTCATTCTTTTATTTCGGGTTTGGTCCCTAGTCCGTGACAGCCTGTGTATCTGTCGCCGGGCACGTTGGTGTGTAGTGCCTCTTCTCCAAGACGCCAGTCGAGCGCGTCTATCTGGCACGAGGTGCTCCACCGTCTATGAACCCATCTGGTGCACTTGGACGAACTCTGCCAGTGTCCATCGGGTGCTGAACCGTTTCTCATCCGCGAGCCTGGTTCCGTATGAGGAAGAACTCGCCAGAAGAGATGGACCCTGGCTCGTTCGCCCTCCTACCCTCCTACAGACATCGAGAACCCCTAGTACAAGTTTGAGTCCCACACCACGCGTTTGAGAGCAAGGCGTTCTCAAGCTGAGCGACCTTGTCCCAATAGCGCCTGAGCCCATCAGGTACTGAACCCTTTCTCTCTGCAAGAGTATTTCCGGTATAGGAATGCTTGACAGTAGAGTTGGGCCAGGGCTAATATCGTTGTCACTTTTCTGCCTGAGCCCATCATGTACTGAACCCTTTCTCTCTGCAAGTGTATTTCCGGTATAGGAAATCTTGACAGTAGAGTTGGGCCAGGACTACCATCGTTGTCCCTTTCTTGCCTAAGCCCATCGGGTACGGAACCCTTTCTCTTGATGAGCATATTTCCGGTTCAGGAAGGCTCGACATTAGAGTTGGTTTAGGTCTTCTTGCTTTTCCGAACGCCCACAATTGGGTAGGGTCTCTGCCTATAAGGATCACAGGTAACTAGAAGCTCCTCTCGAGCTAAGGGAGCTTATAGTTCCCCTTTCCTAGGAACTTTTCACATTTCATTTGCAGTTCGCGCTGCCCTCTGGTGCTGTTCTGCCCTTTCATTGTGTCATTGTACTCATTATGACATATATTTGTTTCTCTCCATGCATCCACCTGTACGTGATTTTACATTGGCCGCCCCTCCAATGTTCGGACTGGACAAACAGGCGTCATTGTATGTCGACAGTGATGTTGTATGTGGTGTTACAAATGGTGTCGGAGATATTGTCTGTCTATTTGCAGTCAAATCTCTTTCCATCTGCTTCCTCCACATTTTCGGACACGATCCCCAAATGATTTGGCCAGAATCAGCTCGAGCTGCTGTTTGCTGTTACCAGAGTGCACCGCGTGGAGGTACATTTGGGATCTTGGTTATCTGCTAACCCTGGGTCTGCCTAGAGCAATGCGTTCCCTTTGCACCCCGAGGGAACCCCTGATGAGAAAGTATAACCAATTAATTATTCTCATCAAATAATAAGGAAGGTAAGATAATTAGTTGCACTAACATAGATAGCTGAAGAAATGGAAATAACGTTTCTGAGAACTTTTAAATAACGTTTCTGAGAACTTTTAAATAACGTTTCTGAGAACTTTTAAATAACGTTTCTGAGAACTTTTAAATAACGTTTCTGAGAACTTTTAAATAACGTTTCTGAGAACTTTTAAATAACGTTTCTGAGAACTTTTAAATAACGTTTCTGAGAACTTTTAAATAACTTTTCTGATAACTTTTAAATAACGTTTCTGAGAACTTTTAAATAACGTTTCTGAGAACTTTTAAATAGACCAAAACCATTGGTTCCACCAGATATTATGCTGGCAGACAAGAAATTGCAGGTTATCGAGGAAAGACCAATTAAAATAAGAAATATAAAATTCAATAAAACTCCTAAAAGGTTGAAAGGCATTCGACCCAGACAGCATCCCAGTAGACGTCATCAAAGCAAATAAATATATATTAGCAAAGTTATTGCACAAATTTCTTGATACAATATGCGAACAAGAAGAAATACCAACAGACTGGACGGAAAAGTACTTTGTCAAACTACAGAAAATAGGAGATTTAAAAGATTTTACGAATTACAGATGGATAATGCTATTATCAGTTCCAGGAAAAATACTAAACATGATTAATATAAACAGATTAAAAGATACCATAGACAGAGAGATAAGAGTAGAAAAGTCATGTTTTGAACAGAAGAGACCATGTACATACCAGATAAGAACCCTGCTTATAATAACAGAACAAAGCTTAGATTTGAATTAATCACTATATATATATATATATATAGGTTTTCTGGGCAACAAATGACATTTGACATTAGATATAGAGTACATTTGGAAGCTATTAAAGTTTTATGATCTTCAAATCAATCTGGTGTCATGCCGAGTCGAGTAGAAGATCTCGATTCTCCACAACTCTCGATTGTGTTGTTACTAAAACTGTTGGTGATATCTTTTCGTACCACAGTGACAACCATCCAGAAATGTATATGTCTTCCCCTGTACCTTAATCTTTTCGGTGGTTACCAAATGTTCTTCTTCTTCTTCTTCTGTGTTCGCACTCATATAACCACAACGAATATATCGTGCTATTTCCGCATGGGTGTGTGAAGTACGTTGTGCTGCAAGTTCCACAGTAAAACCGTGTTATTTGCACATCGGTTGAATACTCTGTGGTCTGTACGTCCGACGTCCACCACATCCGGTTTTGTCATGCCTTTAATTCGGGTATGCTTCCCTAGTCCGTGACAGCCTGTATATCTGTCGACGTGTGTAGTGACTCTTTGCCGAAACGATTGTCGTTCACGTCTATCTCGCACGAGATGTTCCACCGTCTATGAACTTACCTCGAGTAATTGGACGTACTGTTCCTGTGCCCATCGGGTACCGAACCATTTCTCTCTGCAAGTGTATTTCCGGTATAAGAAAACTTGACAGTAGAGTTGGGCCAGGGCTGCCATCGTTGTCCCTTATATGCCTGATCCTATCGGGTACGAAACCCTTTCTCTTCACGAGCATTTTCCGGTATAGGAAGGCTCGACACTAGAGTTAGGCCAGGTCTTCTTACTGTGCCGGACGTCCATGATTGGTCCTGGGTCTCTGACCATAAGGAGTACAGGTAACTAGAAGCTCGTCTCGAGCTAACAGAGCTTGTAGTTCCCATTTCCTTGGAATATTTTCCCTTTCTATTTGCAGTTTGCGCTTCCCTCTGGTGCTGTTCTGCCCTTTCATTGAACTCAGTGAAATCTATGCGTCTTGTCATGCATCTGCCTTTATCATTGCCCCCCCCTCCAATGTTCGGACTGGACTGATTATCGTCACTGTATGTTGACAGTGCCGCTGCATGGTGCTGGTGGTGTCGGAGATATTGTCTGTTTCTTATGCAGTCAAATCTTATTCCATCTGCTACCTCAACATTCGCGGACACGATCCCCAAATGATAAGCCAGAATGAGCACGAGCCGCTGTATTTCTGTTTCCAGGGTGCACCGCGAGGAGGTACATTTGGGATCCTGGTTATCTGCTAATCCTGATTCCGCCGAGAGCATTGCGTTCCCTTTGCACCCCTACCAAATGTTCAAGTTTTACATTTCTTATCACATGCTCTCAAATTCTTAGACTAACTCCTTCTAATGTTTGCTGTAATGTGTCTTTTTACTCCTGCATTTCTAGGGACTCCTACATTAGTTTTCTTGACTGTCCATGGAATTTTCATCACGATTCTTAAAAACCATATCGCATTTGCCCTTGGCAACTTATCTTAGGCTCTTTTTTTGTTTACTGTCCATGCTTCGCATCCATACAGAAGTATGGGCTCAATAAGATATTCTAGCAGAATGTAGTTCCAACCAAGTTATATTCCTATATAGAAAAAGAAATATATGCGACATATACGAGGAAATGAAAATTAGACAAACGTAAAGGTTAAACAGAAGTAGATGTGTGACTTTATTGTACTGGAATCACTCGAAGTTTACTGTGTCACTCTAAACAAAATGGTTGCCCGCCTGCGGAAATTATCACTCCGTAGCTTCGATAATCAATAGTGATCTCCACTTGGTAAACAAGACGTCTCGAAGGGTATAGGAACCAACATATCTGGTGCACCAAGCGAAGAACTTAAATCTACGCAAGGAAGAATCCCTGAAATGTATAGCTATCTGCAAAGTACTTTATGACAAACCATATTGAAATAGAAACGTATATAGTTTTCTACGAAGTACTTATCACAAACAACATTGCGTTATAAATGTATAGTTCTCTATGAAGTATTTATGACAAATATCTTGAGATAAGATCCGTGGTACAACAGACATAGCACGCATGTGGTTGCGTCTGTAGGTCTCACCAATGACCCACTAGAAAAACCAACCATGCAACAGAAAACTTTAGTAGATGACATGCCGTTATATCGTGGTTATCTTCCTATGGAAGCTTCATGGCATGTCATCTATACAATTATGCATTTATTTTGTTGTTGAAATGTGTTTCATGTTAGCTTGAATATATATATATGCACCCTCTGTGGTTGGGAGGGAGCCAGAGATGTACTGTGGAGCACTGGGGAGGAGGAAACTGACAGCACTGTTTTTCCTATGACTGAGACCCATCATAGAGGCACAGTAACTCAGGACGTGACAATCCTTTTGACTTGAACATTTGGTTGCGTGCCTGGAGCAATAGAGAAGTTCAGCATAACCAGTAGTCAATTGGTGGCGGAGAATGAGCACAGTGAACCCTATCTTGGCTACAGTGGCTTGGAGCAGTGCATAGGTTGAAACCTACCTTCCTGGAGGTGTACCCACAAGATCGACAGGTTTCGAGAGGCTGTGATGATTGCTACATCCTGTTCAGGATATGTTACCTAATGATGATGATAATTGATTGAAATTACGTCACAGAATGCATGAAATATTATGATATACCATTAAATTAGAAATGGCGTGTCCACATATTTGAAAACACGGAATTTGTTTTTGTACAGAAACTGGTCGTCTTCTTTCATAATTTTACTGTTTATTTGAAATTACAGTTGCAAGACAGTGGGGCTGCTTTTAGTTTAAACACCTCGTAGTATGACTAAGATTCCATTGTCTGTTTTGAGATACGAGAGTGTTAGAATTGTGTTGTAGTCACTCAGCTTAATTAAATTACACCAATTTATATCACCAATAAGAAATGCTGTAGCGTAGTTCATAGTGAGCTTTCTTGCTGTCACCGGGTTACAGCGTGCTAGTTTCGAAACCAAAATTAAATCCGGGTTGTCATTTGTCGCTTGACACGACCACTCCTCCAGTCAACTCAGCTGTAAATGAGTACGTAGCGCATGAGTTAGGGGAGGTAAAGACAGCAAGGAAGGGAACTTATCACCCCACCTAATAGTTGCTGCGGCTTAGTACATGAAGAGTTATCTTCATCTCCGACGGCAGGTTGCAGCCATGGGACATGAAACCTTTACTTAATTTATACTTTTCATCCCAACAAAAACGGTTTCATCATGTTTTTCGTAGTGGTCATTTTACTAGTAAATATTTCACTTCTCCACGACATTGACTCGTATTGGGGAATACTATAGTAGGCACGTATTTTCAATTGACCAACGGTATACTAAGTGACGATGGGACCAACATCAAGCATGCATTTATTTTCCTATCCTGTAACAATTGTAATATCTGATAACTATATTTCTTACCTTAAGAATAAGCATGAGGCAGACGAGATTTTAACCAGGTCCATAATTTTGAGAGACCAGTTGATACCATCTGAGTACACCTGGTTCAAAACCTGGTTACTGCATGCTTTTTATGTCTTAATCAAACTTGATGTTTCTATATTATAATCTTCATTTATTCTTCTCTAGACGACAATTTCTTGAATCGACTGTTAAACTAAAAAATCGATATTTTTTTTTTGTACTATACAAGAATTAGTGGACAGGTTTCTACGGAACAAAAAGCCAACATAATTAAGCGGAACGAAATTCCGATAAAGCCACATATTCCGACGAAGCCAACGTTCTACAAGTTTAGTAATGAGAGCCCCCTATCACTCGATATGCGCGCTACACACTGAGTGGGGGGATGTTGCCCAGTGTACTGCACGGAAATCGCTAGATCAGTATCTTTAGTCACATTTTTAAAAATCTCCGAGAAACGGAAGTTCAGTGCAATAGCATATGAAATTAAAAAGTCGGACTGTTGTCATGTGATTTGTTTCACTGATTCTTGTATTGAACCATTTGTTTACTTCCAGAAAACAAAGACTAAAACATTCTGTAGTGTTTTTAAAAAAATGACAGGTTTCCCATATTCCCATTGGCGTGTCCTAAAATGAATGACCTTAGAGGTACTTTTCTTCATAGCTCATCGCAAGAATAAAGCGCACATGCCAGGACTAAGCTACAGTTGCTATATGGGATTTCAATGACCGTACTCCCTGAAGACCACGCCTGCCTTCAGCATTATATATAGCGTATAAATCACAATTATGCATGTAAATGAGATGTCGCAGATCAGGCGAGATGTATTGTCACATTATAGAGTTGCAAAATTCAAAGTTTTCATATGGGACCTATAAGTGGTCATTTCTTGGACATCAATATTCAGTTTCATAGTTTATAATGAAGTGATATAAAGTTGTGCATCAAGTGAGATTGACGGAAAGTGTCGAAGAAACGGAGTGTTGATGTACTAGAAGTAGGTCATATTTCGGTGAAGTAAAGATAAAATGGGGTATTAATGTTATAGAAGTAGGTCATATGTCGGTGAAGTAAAGATAAAATGGGGTATTAATGTTGTAGAAGTAGGTCATATGTCGGTGAAGTAAAGATAAAATGGGGTATTAATGTTATAGGAGAAGGGCATATGTCGGTGAAGTAAAGATAAAATGGGGTATTAATGTTATAGAAGTAGGTCATATGTCGGTGACGTAAAGATAAAATGGGGTATTAATGTTGTAGAAGTAGGTCATATGTCGGTGAAGAAAAGATAAAATGGGGTATTAATGTCGTAGAAGTAGGTCATATGTCGGTGAAGTAAAGATAAAATGGGGTATTAATGTTGTAGAAGTAGGTCATATGTCGGTGAAGTAAAGATAAAATGGGGTATTAATGTTATAGAAGTAGGTCATATGTCGGTGAAGTAAAGATAAAATGGGGTATTAATGTTATAGAAGTAGGTCATATGTCGGTGAAGTAAAGATAAAATGGGGTATTAATGTTGTAGAAGTAGGTCATATGTCGGTGAAGTAAAGATAAAATGGGGTATTAATGTTGTAGAAGTAGGTCATATGTCGGTGAAGTAAAGATTAAATGGGTATTAATGTTGTAGAAGTAGGTCATATGTCGGTGAAGTAAAGATAAAACGGAATGTTAATGTACTAGAAGTAGGTCATATTTCAGTGATGTAAAGATACAACGAGATGTTAATGTTGTAGAAGTAGGTCATGTGTTGGTGAAGTAAGGATGCTTTGAATGTATTGACGTCATCACAAATACAAGCAATTAAGAAGAATAGATGATTATTACAAAAAAACAAGGTGTACACTCTCGTTTCAAAGCTAATAGTGCCATCTGGTTCAAATCCGGCTGCTATAAATCATCGATGCTTCTTAATTTTATTGCAGACAGCAGACAAGATGTGAACCAGATCCGGTAATTCACCACAAAATTTGTTTTTCTGTTCCTAATCTAATGAGCTTGCATCCCTAAAGAAAGATGCGTTTTTAGTCAGGACAACTAATGCCAGTTTAATTGTTTTTAGTCAGGTCAGCTAATGTCAATTTAATTGTTTTTAGTTAGGACAGCTAATGTCAATTTAATTGTTTTAGCCAGAGCAGCTGATGTTAATTTAATTGTTTTGAGTTAGGACAGGTAATGTCAATGTAATTATTTTAGTTAGGACAGCTAATGTCAATTTAATTGTTTTTAGTCAGGGCAGCTAATGTCAATTTAATTGTCTTTAGTCATGCCATCTAATGTCAAAGTAACTGTTATGACTTTCTCCGTTAATTTTATACGATTTCTTATCTTTCCCTTCTATGTAAAATTTAATCATAACATCTTCTTCCCATGATTCCGTATCAATACTCGTAACATGTAAATCGCGTGTGAATATCTTTTATCGAAGTAAAAACCGACCGTAAGATCTTTTTTCCAAACTGTAATATTCCATAAAGTAAATTTTCATGTATTTTTTTCATATCTCATTCTTATATCATGCCCTAGTCAGCTGTGTCAGCACAGACTCAGAATATTAACAAAATGTGGTATTGCCTGTTCTTTCCAATACAACAACGTTATTATCATTGTACTGTCAACTGACACTAAGAATTCCACATTGATACCTCCTGTGAAAGCTTTGTAGTTGTCTATCCTGGTGCATATAGGTTGCCTATTTAAGATAAATATACATCCGTCGTAAATACATGAGAAACGTCAATCCCAAGACAGAACGTCATCAATTTCTCAAGTTTCGTCTCTAACGTGTACTCAAAAAGTGTAGGAAGAATGTGAAGTATGAACACTAGGCGTTGAAGTTCACAAAAGACACTTAAGTGTGAAATAACAGCCAAAAAAAATGTAGGTTACTATTCACAAAATAGACCGACTCGATTCTGCGACCACACTGTCTATATCATGAAAAATACACAACACAATAAGTGGAGAACAGAGAATAAGGTGCACGTCAACTAGAACCAAGAAATCTGACAACGGAAATGATGACGTTTCATCATATAATCAATTAGGTAGAATACAGGTTTTGGATGTTTCACTTGAACACAACAAATGGATTTTCAATAAGACTAAGGGGTTATGAAGATTAAACACGAAAGCATACAAATTACAATACACAAAACAATTTCAACGTTTCGAACCGTTAGGTCTTTCTCAAGAATATAAAAAATAAACAGTGAAAAACAATGAAAACAGTAAAAACAATGCTACCACCAAAGAGGCACTAGAAGCACTATTAACATGTAACCAATACGAAGTTTAAGGTAAATACTGAATCAAGTATAAAGGTTACTATAAAATCCTAACTCTATCTATACTTTGTGTGCCCTTGTTTGCCTTGCTCGTCAGGGGTGGAAGAGCTCTCTGGAGATGGACTTCTTTTTGTGCTGCTTGCAAGTTTGTTCCTATGGCTTCTTTGATATCTGTAATCCACCTTTTACATGGTCTGCCATTGGCTTTATAGCCGTTATATCTATGTGTCATGGCCATTTGTGGCATGATATCTGTTGGTAGCCTGGAAGCGTGTGAAAACCACTTGATCTGTTGACTTTGGAAGTGTTCCAATACTGGTATTGTTTTGGTTATCTGTCTGACGTTATCGTTTCTAATTCTATCTCTTAATGACACTCCTAGTATTCTTCGTAGACATGTCATTTCTGCTGTCATTATTTTTCTATTGTCTTGAGCTGCCATTGTCACGGTTTGACACTGACAGTAAAGTGATGGAATAATAATAGTCTTGTATAATGTAACGTTAGTGTCTATGTTTACATTTTTGTTCTTGAAAATTTGTCATAGAATCTGGTATGTTTTGTTGCATCTATTTTGTATTTCTTTACTGGTTTTCCCTTCACTTAATATAATGCTTCCTAAGTAAGTGAACTCATTTACCTAACTCTCAATTTTAAAAAGAAATAACTAACAACAAAACAAAAAACAAGGACAATTTTTCCAAGTTTGGCCCAAAAGGGACCCTTCACAAGAAACGCATAACAATTATTTTTAAAACACACAAAACCATAAAAATATTTAAAACTTAGATGACTTGGACATGTTTTTCTCACTAAAAACATCATAAAATGAACTTCATAAAATGAACATCATAAAAAAAAACTCATAAAACATCATAAAATGAACATCATAAAAAACATCGTAAAAAACATCATAAAAACATCATAAAATGAAGCCACGCCATACATCAAGGTGACAATGATAACGATCATCATATAAACGAACATGTAAAAAAAAAAAAACTGGAGTTATAAGAAGGAAACAGAACAATGATTGGAAACACATTAGAATTACATAAAGACATTTCCAGATACAGGAGTCCTTAACGTTTACCGACTAATATATGATCCTCATATGAATAACCTCACACATTTCCTACGCAATGTTCACTCTGTATATTAGAAAGCGTAGCCTGTTGCTCTTCTCTCTATCCGGAATAACCAGTATACTGGGGCCACATCGTTAAGTAATCACATTAGCTGATACAGTTATAGAAGTCTTGCTTACAAAGAGGACACTACTGATGCACAAAAGGAACCTCAAGGGAGACTACATTGCTTGTACTTCATAACTAATATTTACAATCGGAAACAACGCATGGAAATTAGTAATAATACTATCAAGTTTTGGGTTAAAGGTCGGAGTGGGAGGCGTAAAATTAAGAGAATGCGTGTTGCCCACAATATTATCTATTGAAAGACATTTCGTCGGTTGCGAAAACGAAGATTAAACGGTTGAGTTATCGATCTTGAAAGTGACCAGTTGTAACGTGATATTTTGTTGATTTCATGTTTGTTAGTTGTTAGTACGTCACAATGCTGACCATTTGTCACATCCATTTAATGAAATTCAGTTAAGATTCGCCCTTGACTATGAGTTCACAGATAGTAAATAAACCCTGCTCTGGCTGAAAATGTTCTTGGATAGTTCAGACATGGAATGACAAATGTAGAGTTCAGTTATTTTTTTTATCTACCCATGGCTTTCTAATTTAAGGGAATTAGAGGCCACAGAAATTTTGTTTCTGAGAAGAATGATGAAAATACCATGGACAGGTAATAAAACTAATGCAGAGGTTCTTATTGATGTTGGCGTAAAAAGGTCAATCATATCAAACATTAGGGGCAGACAGTCCAGATTTCTAGGGTATTTGCTGAGAATAACACAGCTTGAACACTTAATAACCACTGGAAATATCAAGGGGAGAAGAGGTAGGGGACGACAAAGAGAAAAGTTACTAGATAGACTTGTGGCACGGTAGAAGCTCACCAACCGACCTTATTCCACGAGATTATTTCTCTTATGACACAAGAGAAAGAGTCGTGGAGAAACTGATCGCTTACGCCATTCGTCATGGCACTTAATTGATTGATGGCTTTCTAGCTCCTGACCACAGTTAAGCTGCTGCATGTCTCCTTTTTCCACAAGATTTTGCGCCTCTTTCTACTACAGATCGCAATTAAGAATGTCAGGATATAGAGCGAAATGCCGACCAGGAAGCAGGTGGATCGACAAAGATATTTTAAAGAGACAATCTAAATTCCACTGAAGCTACGGAGTTACGTGCTATGAGTAGTACTCTCGGCAGGCGGCATAAGTTTTCTTGAGATGGACGAAGTACATATGGGATAATCCGAGTATAATGACGTCTATCTTCTATACTTTATGAGCCCTTATTTGATTTTTATAAACACATTCTTACCGTAAATTAGCATGTTACTAAATTACCAGCACTTCCATATTTTTTTATGTGAAAAAGGTTTTTAAACAAACTTAATTTTTGCTTTTAATTGTATCCAAATAGTCATATATTTTACGGTCGCCCGTGTGTTGCCGGGGCCCGAAAGGGGAGCAAAGAATAGCAAGACTGTTTACCTTCCACGCACGTCGTAAAAGGCGACTAAGGAGATTATGGGATGAAGTTAGCTGTCCCATCTCATATAGGGTCAGAGACCCAAATCCATGCTGAAGTCGGATGTGTCAGGCCGAAAGGTGCAGATATCGCAGCAATGCTGTAAACCATGACACAACGCATTCCGTTCTCCGGACTACATCCTGCTAATCAGCAGGAGTTTGAGAACGAACGAGAAAGAAGAAGAAGAAGATATTTAACGATAAAAGAAGGGTGGGTTAATTTTAGACACCAACATATCCATACTTATAGACAAAATCTCGTGAAGAAACAAGTACTTCGTAAATGAACTGTGAACTTTGACTTACATAAAAAGATTGAAAGTCCTCACCGTTCTATATGTTAACCTATTTGCACTGTTACTGTCATGACACTTTACATATACGATTTTCTGGCTAATTGGAAATTCCCGACAATTCACGCGATTGACGCTATGATTATGCCTTGTGTGACATCACATGAATATCAAGTGAATAGACACAGTTTGTCGTTAAGAAATTCTGGTTAACAATTGGCCAGTACATCTAATAACGGTAGACGGGTCATGATTCAAGCATAAACAAATATACGAGATAAACTATTATTTTTAAGTAAATTTTGATGAAATCGGGACTAATCTCGTAAATCTGCTAAAAAAGAAGCGATGCCAAACCGGGACAGTCCTAGTCAAACCGGGACATATTGTAGCCGTTTAGAGTTTTATATGTAGTGTATACATTTATATACCTAGATTCGTTCGGATCTCGTCAGTAACCGTTGTCCCGTTGTAACGAAATTGATTGTGTTGTTTACCCTGATGTGCGTCACATTGCCAATGTGCTTGCCAACGCGTCTATCCGTATGGACACAAAAGAGCTAGTATGACGTCATACGGCTCATAACCAATTAATTCAATACAGACAATAACCAATATATTTTACAAATGAATAAATTCGAATATTGTGGTGAAAGTGTTATACGCCATCTTCGTCGACGAAAACAATTGATGTTGGTTCATTATAGCGACGCATGATTATAACGCATGCGGTTGCGTGTGTGAGTCTCACCAATGGCTCACTAGACAAACCAACCATGCAACAGAAAACCTTAGAAGATGACATGCCTTTATATTGAGGTTATCTTCTTATAGAAGCTTCATGTCATGTCATCTATACAATCCCGTAGTCCTAACCTTCGATAACAGTTACCATGTTGTTCCGACAGGCCGACATAGTAGTTGAACTAGTTACGGGCACGACGTGGGTGGGCGGAACAACAAAGAAACCTGTCGAAATGGTCAGAGTTGTGCCCTGATGTCGACGTCTATTTTGGCGACAGACTCGAAACACTATTGAGTCGGATGTCTGCTGGAACAGAGAGCGGAGCACTTATAAGAATGTCCCACGTGCTGTGAGGCTAGTTTCTAATCAAGAAGAATCAAGCGACGTTGATGAGATTGACGATCGCGCTTCACATTTAACATTTGTATACAACAATTGCGTCTGCTTTGAGTCGTGCTGGAGGAAATTCCGTCTCGACGCCAATCGGCACCGATTTACAGCGGGGAATGTTCGAAACCATGTACGGTCAAACTCATGTCCGATCAAAAAAAATTTGAGGTTGTCATTTCTCGCTTGACATGACCACCCCTGCAGGCGACTCACCTCATGATGAGTAGTATTTCACGTATGCGTTAGGGGAGGTAAAGAATCAAGGAAGCCACTCCACCTAATATTTTCTGTAGCTCAGTACATGAAGAGTTATCTCCATCCCCGACAGCAGGTTGCTGTCATGGGACCTAACTTTAACTATACTATAACTCATGGTTTGTTTTACTATGAGGGACGGGGGTTTTGATATGAGGATCTCCCTAACGTAGTCGTTAAGCTGTTCGCCTTGTGTTCAAGAGGTTATGGGTTCGAACCAATTCGTGTTGTCTTGTTTCACAAGGTTCATTGTTTTCTGGGATCCTTGTGGATAATCGCTTGAAGCTACGGAGTTACGTGCCGTAAGTGGTGCTGTCAGCAGGCGGTATGCCGCTTCGTTGAGAGAGACGGATCACATATGAAAACTGAGTACAGTGAAGTCAATCCTCTGCTACTTTTGAACCCCCTTTTACATAGCCTATATTGAGTAATATACTCTGTTCACTCTAAGAATGAAGTGGGTCAAAACACACCCACACATTACTCTGCGACAACAGGTGATTTTTAAACAGCCGATGACATGTAAAAACAATATTATTTAAAACATTTAAAAACAAATAAAACAATATGTAAACAACATTTTTTTAAACTGAATTTAAAAACAATATTATTGTGCACTTAACCATCGATTAATGCGTTCTGAGTCCAACAACCAATCAGAAGCACTGCCCACTTCATTCTGAGAGTGAACAGAGTATCTTCTGCGTTATTCTTCTGTGTTCGTTTTCAAACTCCTGCAGATCAGCAGGATATAGTCCGGAGAACGGATTGCATTGTGTTTTGGTTAATTGCATTGCTGCGAGTCTGCGCCTTTCGTCCTGACATATCCGACTTCAGCATATCTTTAGGTCACTGACCCTATATGGGATGGGACAGCAGACGCCATCCTATAACCTCCTTAGTCGCCTCGTACGACATGCATGGAAGGTAAGTAGTGTTGCTATTCTTTGCTCCTCTGTCGGGTCCTGACAACACACGGGCGGAACAGAGTATAACCATGAAGGCCAATTCTGAAACTGTCAATGACAATATTGAAAAAAAAATGGTTGACCACGCCACTACCTCACTGACTGCTGTAATAATTATATCGTTGTGTTAGGCTGATACATTGTGTTAGTATTGTCTACATTTCCTTAAAAGAGCATAAAACAAACAAACACTGATCATGACAAATGTATATTAATGTCAACGGCTAATCTGATTGTCCATTTGAGTATGTCGAAAGTTCTGTCTAACTAAAGAAAAGACACCCCTGCAACCCGTACATCCCATCTCTGCAAGCGATGTAAAGAAACGCCCTATTTGACGAGCCAATCACGTGGTTGCATTGTTTCCTTTATAAAGAAATTCGTGAACAGGGCAGACACTGATGGTCAGGAACAAGATTTAAGACGGCGCAAGACTCTCAACTCATCAGACGATCCGCCACATCAAGTTGAAGGACTTTCGTTTGACCTGTTAGTTGAAACAATAGTCAAGAAAACAACATATCTCTGAAACAGTCACTTCTCAAGAACTATCCAAGTAAGATGGGATTCTTTTATCTTATCAACTTATATGTTTCTTTTCAATTGATTTCAAACATTTGTGATTGATTTTATAATAGCCGATATTATATTTGAACGGATCTGTTTCTTAAGCGATAGTGCGCTTACCTGAGAAGTGAAAGGTAACTTGTTCGAAACGCAATCGCACAGGTCATCATCATCATCAGGTGCCATGCCGGGTGGCGTAGGCGGTCATGGCTCTCCACAGCTCTCTGTCCACAGTATTATGTATCAAAGTCGTTGTTGTTTCTTTGCCGTGCCAGGTTGTCAAACTGTCTAATATTTTCTCACGCTGTCACCCTCTGCCTCTGGTGCCTTCAATCTTGCCTGTTGTGATTATGTTTTCTAAACCTGCCTGTCTCATGAAGTGGCCAAAAAAAAGATTGCCTTTTTCTTATATTCTTGATTAAGGTCCGTTTCGCATTTAACTCTTTTAACACCTCTACATTAGTTTTTCTGCCAATCGCACAGGTAGAAGTTCGTATAGATCACTCTGATCAGTTGCCGTCTCCGCATCAAAGGTTGACTGCAACGGACCTCCAACTATTTTTGTCTCTTGCTTTAGTGATGCACTCTGCCAGACTGTACTGTCATCAACTTATGTGTTTCTTTGCCTATAACTTGTTCTCGATCCCTGAAACCTGTCTTCAAGTAATGTTTTTCACATTGACAGTGATTAGCAAAACATCATCATCAGATGCAATGCCTGCTGGCGTAGGCGATCATCGCTCTCCACAGCTTTCTATCTCCAGCATTATGTATCAAGATTGTTGTTGCTTCCTTGCCGTGTCAGTTGTCAAGCTGTCTAATATTTTTCTCACGTTGTCGTTCTCTGTCTATGTTGCCTTTAATCTTGCCTGTTGTGACTATGTTCTCTAAACCTTCCGGTCTCATAACGTGGCCAAAAGAAGAAGATTGTCTTTTTCTTATACTATTGATTACGTTCCCTTTTCGCACTTGACTTTTTCAACATCTCCACATTAGTTTTTCTGGCAGTCCATGGTATTCTCAGCATTCTTCTACAGAACCACATCTCTATTGCCTCTAATTTCCAATTTTCCTGTTTGTTTATTTCCAAGACTCGCATCCATATGTTAGTATAGGAGTTATATAGCACTGCAGAACTCTCTTTCTTGTCTCTAATGACAAGGTATATTACACAATATATTTTTCTCAATGTTGTTTTAGCCTATCCTATTTTGCTTCTTATTTCTGTTGAACTTCTTCCATGTGCTGTAATCATTGTACCTAAATATTTGAATTGGCGGACTTGTTTTAATACTATATCATTCACTTTGATTTTGAAAGGTGTGTTATTTTGTTTCTTTGAAATAACTATTACATTTGTTTTCTTTATATTTATAAAGAGACATTTCTCTTTAATTTCTGTGACTACTACATTAATTAATTCTTGAAGGTCTTCCTCACTTTTAGCGATGAGAAACATATGTTAAATTCATAAATTTAAATATACTTTATACAAAAATTAATTTAATTCATACCATCCGCGTATATTAAATTATTTGTTATGTCCTCCCACCGATATTCCTGCGGTATCAACTATTGCACGCATTATGTTTTCATTTTATAAAGAGATCAAGTCTAGTTAATTAAACATCCCTGTCTAACTCCCTGTTTTATTTGTTGAAATTGCCAAGTTGATTTCCTACTCTTATTGCTGCTTTTTTTGTTACCAGCACATGTTCTTCGTGATTCTTAAATTCTTACTAGTAATGTTCAAATTCTCTAGTATGTATATACCATCACTATGTTTATCTTTATCGAATGCTTTTTGTAGTCTATAAAACAAAGGTACAGGTATGTTTTTACCTCGATAGACCTCTATTATTGCTGTCAAAATATATATAGTAGTGTGTGTGTGTGTGTATGTGTGTGTGTGTGTATCATATAAGAGAACTTTCATCAATGTGTTTATGTATATAGAACCAACTGTTTTTGTGACTGGTCTGTAGCCTTTCATCAATCGTACACGACCTTCACCATTCAGCTTTGTAGTAGTGTCCCTTTAGAAAAAGATACACATAAAATTCCACAATGTTTCTGTTCTCAGTTCCTCTTTGAAATTTGGAGAATCATAATCATATCCATTCCTTAATATTAATCTAAACTTTCATTTTTAAACACTTCTCCAAACCACAACTATTCCCTGAGGATGGTTTTGGAAAGTGATTCATGCCACAACACGTAGCCACATCACACAAGTTTACCATTGCCAGATGATGTTCTTGTCGACTAGAAAGAGAACTCAGTTTGCTTCTTATAAATACATTGGTTTTATATTGCATATAATTGACGTGTAATACTAGTCTGTAACTTTTGGTGTGTTTTTTTCCCAAGTCTGGTACAGGTTACAAAAATGGGGCATCATTTGTGTACGCACATTATTTAACGAAACAAAATAGCGATAAAGACGCTTTTCACATAAGCTAAATGTACTTGAGGATCCATTGATCTGCCTGCTACGAACTGAGAGCCTCCCCCCCCCCTTTAAGATAACCCTGGAGACGTGGAAGTGCAAGCTCTCAGTGTATAGCGCTCAGTTCGAAGCAAACCTAGCGATTTTTTATTTAGAGGTCAGCCAGGTCGCGAAATCTGAATCAAATTGCGCGTCATATTTTAAAAAAAGGACTTTTCAGGTGATGAGGCCACATTTGATAAACTTATCCCAACAGTCTGTATTCTTCTCCTCTTGTCTGCTATACTTGTCCACCTCTCACATCCGTAGTTTTATTTTGCGTCCTCACACTCCCGAGGATCTCTCTTATAGCAGGACAATGGACATACTATATTTCAAGCAGTCCAAGGAACACAAAAGCGTTGTTCGCTGTTTTATTTGTGTCAATGACCCAATATATCCAACTTCAACGTTAACATATGTGTAAAATAATATGCATATTACAGATGTATAAAGCGTGATCTACACTGATATATTTATTCTGCGTTTCCACATGATATTCGTATTTCATTTTCGCTAAATGTAATGTGGGTGTTCATTGTAAGGAGAGAGCAGATCGGCTGGTTTGCTTTGATACTGTTTCTGGTGGTAGATTAATGGATCGTGCACACATTCGAACTCATTACGAAAATCAAAATGGACAAATGCAATTATTGTTGGTGATGATTCATTGTCTATTGAAATGTAGCGTTGCTAGAGCGTTACTGTGCGCTTAGAAGAATGTCAACCAATGGAGAACTGGAAATGCCATCTTTATTCTTGATTCTTCATTAGAAACTTGCCTCACAGCAAGTGGGCATTCCCATAAGTGCTCCACCCTCTGTTGCAGCATCCATTCTATTCGATGGTGTTTCTAGTCCAATGCAGCTGAAACAGATGTCGACATCAGGGCACAACTCTGGCCCTTGCAACAGGTTTCTTTGTTGTTCCGCCCACCCACGCCGTGCCCGTAACTAGTTGAAGCACAACGTTGGCCTGTAGGAACAAAATGATAACTGTTATCGAAGGTTATGACTACGGGATTGTATAGATGACGTGCCATGAAGCTTCTATAAGAAGATAACCTCAATATAAAGGCATGTCATCTACTAAGGTTTTCTGTTGCATGGGTGGTTTGTCTAGTGGGCTATTTATGAGACCCACAGACGCAACCGCATGCGCATGCGGAAATGTCAATTATCGTGTAATAGTGAAAATACTCAAGTGGAGTTCAGAGCACCTATGAAAGTGGCCTGGAAAAATTTAAGTGGAGTTCGGAGCACCATGAAAGAGGCCTGGAAAAATTTAAGTGGAGTTCGGAGCACCTACGGCCAGAGTGTAATGACGATGTTCTCACTAGTAACTAAGAAACATGATATTCGGGACACTGCAGCCGAGGCTATTTTAAGTCTTGAAAAAATGTCTTTGTTAACGGTTCCATGCTGCTCATGCGAATCTAAGTATTTAAAGTTGTTAACTTCTATATTTTGTCCATACATCTAGAGATGACCAGGGGTCTTGTCATCTGGGTTCGCCATTGTCTTGATTTTCTCACTGTTAACTCCCATATAACTCCCATATGAAACTACAACAAGTAAAACAGTATCAATATCTTGGACACATAGTCACAAATGATGGCAGATGTGAAACAGAAGTTAAAAGGAGAATAGGAATGGCTAAAAGTACCTTCAATGACATGAGGAAATTATTAATATCTAAACAAATTACAAACAAGTTAAAAATGAGAATTATAAAATGCTACATCTATTCCATATTAATGTATGGATCAGAAACATGGACACTAAATAAACAATTAGAAGACACAATTAATGCCTTTGAGATGAGGGTATATAGAAGAATAGGGAGAACATCATGGAAAGAGAAGAAAACAAATAAAGAGGTGCTAAAAACACTTAATATGAAGAAAGAACTACTAAGAGAAATAAAGATCAGGCAAATAAAATACTTTGGACACATTAAAAGACATGACACCCTATTGAAGACCTTACTTGAGGGTAAAGTCAAAGGGAAGCGAGCAAGAGGTAGGCAGAGATACAAGTGGGAGAGTAACATTACACGATGGACAGGTTACAGTCTAGCAGAGTGCACCACCAAGACAAGAGACAGGAATGTTGGAAATACGTTGCAGCCAACCTTCGTTGCGGTACGGCACTTGATGATGATGAACTCCCATATCACAACTTTAAAAAAATGTTCCCGTAACGTTACCTTGTTTCCAAATGTTCATAGCTCCATGTGTTAGTTACTGTTAATTCAAGAGTGCGTTGTCAAATCGTTCTCGGATTTAGTAACCAAAATGAATTTAATCCACCAGAAAAAATGAGTACTGAACTAGTACAGCTGTGGTGATGTACACGCAATCACTGGACCCTCAAATTTAAAGTTTTGTATTTCGATGTAGAAAATGACATATATCGATATAAATATAAAATGCACTCCTTAACAGGAAAACATGCAGCAACGAAAGATACAATTGTGTTCACATGTAAATACCATCTCTAATAGTCAAATATTGTAAGTCCTTATCCAGTATAGTCCTGTGTGCTGATCCCAATAAGCATCATATAAATCTTGGCTCAGGGCCGCCCCTAACAATTGAGGGGCCCTATGCGAAACGGATTGCGCGGGGCCCATTCTGGGTAAGGAAGAGGATAATAAAATAAATTCTAATATGAATTTATGGGCCTATGAAAGTGCGGGGCCCATGCGGCCGTATAGGTTGCAATGGCCTAAGACCGGCCCTGACTTGGCTGATGCGCATAATCATTAGTCACTTTGCACATACTTGGTGCCGTCAGGTAATGAAAGGAAAGGGCAAAGTTGGTAGGGCAACCTATAAATCATTATCCACCATCCTAGGGTCTCTTGAACTTTGTAGGACCAACATATTTGCCTGACTCTGGGCTCTCAATAAATTGGCATGTACTTCACATAGTTTCACCCCACCTATCTGCAACTTGCGCACAGTCGGAGTTGAGCTCATGCCCTTAGGTGTTGATTCATTTTCTTTTAAACATTGAACTTTTTTCCAATTAAGCCATCAAATGTTTCATGAAAAAGTGGGAATTAAATTAAATATACATCTTTTTTGTTAAGGTAAAAACCCATCGCTTACTGAAAGTGTATCCACGGCCCTGCTATGTCCATGGTGCTCAGTCCATGTTTGACAACAGGCTTTCAATAGGTGACAAACAGTGATCGTCAAGTTTGTTATTATTCAAATGATTTCAAATGTACGGACTGGATTATTGAGAAACGACTAGATGGGAGTCCATTGTGACTTCATACATGGGGGACATTGTGTAGATTTAAGGCTCTGGTCGCATGTTATTAGAGATCTGGTATAAATGGACAGGCATTTGTGGTCATAATTCATAATTGTGATTATGAATAGACGATACATTTTATATTCATTTATTGGCACTATTTGAAATAATAATCGAGGTAATGAAGTTATTTTAATCTAAGATTTCGTGGTCAGTTCACGGGAGCGTGGTCAGTTCACTGATTATTTACTCACGGGAACGTGGTCAGTTCACGGGAACGTGGTCAGTTCACTGGAACGTGGTCAGTTCACGGGAACGTGGTCAGTTCACGGGAACGTGGTCAGTTCACTGATTTTTTACTCACGGGAACGTGGTCAGTTCACTGATTATTTACTAACGGGAACATGGTCAGTTCACGGGAACATGGTCAGTTCACTGATTATTTACTCACGGGAACGTGGTCAGTTCACGGGAACGTGGTCAGTTCACAGGAGCATGGTCAGTTTACTGATTATTTACTCACGGGAACGTGGTCCGTTCACGGGAACGTGGTCAGTTCACTGATTATTTACTCACGGGAACGTTGTCAGTTCACGTGAACGTGGTCAGTTCACTGATTATTTTCTCACGGGAACGTGGTCAGTTCACGGGAACGTGGTCAGTTCACTGATTATTTACTCACGGGAACGTGGTCAGTTCACGGGAACGTGGTCAGTTCACAGGAACATGGTCAGTTCACTGATTATTTACTCACGGGAACGTGGTCAGTTCACGGGAACGTGGTCAGTTCACGGGAGCGGGGTCAGTTCACTGATTATTTACTCACGGGAACGTGGTCAGTTCACGGGAATGTGGTCAGTTCACGGGAACGTGGTCAGTTCACGGGAACATGGTCAGTTCACTGATAATTTACTGACGGGAACATGGTCAGTTCACTGATAATTTACTCACGGGAGCGTGCTAAGTTCACTGATAATTTACTCACGGAACATGGTCAGTTCACTGATAATTTACTCACGGGAACATGGTCAGTTCACTGATAATTTACTCACTGGCTTATCTGGATCCTGAAACTTGGAAATATCTGTATGTCTTAAACATTTCTTTAAAACTATTTATACTAAAAAATTACCCAAAAAATTCAGATTATTACGCATGAATAGTGTATTAAATGTTTTACTTTCAAAGTAAGTACAGTGAAAATGGTTCAGGATCCAACTATAGAATATATGCACAGTAGAATATATGGCTCTCGACACTCTATTTGTTGTCTTACCTTGAGACTTCGTAAATATAAGTAGGAAGCCAGAGGACAATTTTCTAAAAATTCTTGAGACTAACGGGAATTGACGTATATAATTCAAATCATAGTCCTTGTCTCGATCGGTCCGTTCTGGTGACTTTGTCTGCACGGTTTGAAAAGCTTGATGAAATCGCATCTTTTTTGGAGATGCGGTTAGTCAAGTACGGAAGAACGCGTGTTCAATAGTTGCTAGGCGATTTGGTGCCGTTGAACAAACTGGTTCAATTCCCGTTAGTCTCAAGAATCTTGAGACTTCGATAGTTCTAGGAGAAATCTAATGGCAGCGATGGTTGAACCTCCATGCTAACTACGAATCAGCGCACAAAAGAACAAAGATGAAATATGAAGGTGGCTTAGGTAAATCACACTGTGTTAGTTTGGATCACAATCTCGCAGGTGTTGTATGGTAGTTTACTATTAACCGTGCCACTCGTAGCAGTGTCACTCGTACCGTGCCACTCGTAGCAGTGTCACTCGTAGCCGTGCCACTCATAGCTGTGTCACTCGTAACGTGCCACTTTGTAGCCGGGTTACTCGTAACGTACCATTCGTAGCCGTGTCACTCATAGCCGTGTCAGTCGTACCGTGCCACTCGTAGCCGTGCCACTCATAGCCGTGTCACTCGTGCCCGTGCCACTCGTATGTCAACGGTATGCAATATGAGTTCACTAAAGGCAACTAAATCCTAGAGTAGAGGTTTACGGTCAAGTCTTAAATCCAACAGGAAGCCATACTCGAAAATATCAAGAGTCTCAAGATCCGACATCGAAAGAGGTAACTGATGGAACAAGACATGTCTTGCCGCTCTGTTGTTAAGGTAGACATCGTCACCAGTATGATCCTCTCAGGGAGAGTTTTATGACAAGTGGTGAGAGTCATGTGCCGAGTGATATTCTGAACAAGATGAAGGGCAGTGAAGAGAATGTGCTCTACGTTAAGACATTTAGAATCTTGCTTTCTAACAGGTTTATGTAAATCCAGCAGGACCGGTCTTAAGCCATTGCAACCTATGCGGCCGTAGTGGGCCCCGCACTTCATAGGCCCATAAATTCATATTAGAATTTATTGTATTATCCTCTTCCCTACCCAGACTGGGCCCTGTGCAATACGTTTCGCATTGGGCCCCCAATTGTTAGGGCCGGCCCTGAAATCCAGTAACGTCAATTACATTGTCATTTGTAAACGTTATAACAGAAAGTAAATAGGTGAAACTGGCTAACAAACTAAAGGAATAATAATCAAGCAATTACGTAGCTTCAAGCGTGACCTTCGATATACTATAAGGCCTTTGTACAGAATTAATTAGGACTTCGTTCGTTACGTTGTCTTTTTCGTTGGTTACTTTTTCTATACTTGGAATAACATGTCAAAAATAGCAACGGACGACAAGCAAATTGCACGGAAGTAATCAAAAGTGACCTTTCAGGTCATGTTTACGTTTTTTTTGTACACATTATTTGAAGGCTTGCTTTCCGGTATATTGATTATTTCTGCGCGTTTCATTGGTCAACCTTGGATATGTTTGGCGGTCAACTCCAAATGTATAAATAGGGACCAGCGAATATCAAGACAATAAAGAATAAAGGTATAAAGGTTTTTTGTCTTTCTGCAATTAGGTCTTCTGTATTGCAGATGGCCATGCTAATCTCAAAGACCCTCCGAGAAAATCTACATTGCAAACAAGACAAAGTGGAACCCTCGGCAGAGAGATTCCCAAGTCAGCTTACAAACTTCATACACCACGCAAGGATTCTTTATAGCCAACAAAACACACCCCAGTTGCGATTTCCTAATATTTTCTGATCACGCAGTTCTTTCTTTACTTGCCCCCGATGACAGACAATTAATACAGCTTCGATTTACGTTCAAAAAATACATTTTTTTTTAAAACTAAGCGCAGCTAAAAAATAATCTTTAGTTTCCACAATTTCCTATAATTATATGAACGTTATTGCCACTGGCCATTTGAGGGATTCGGTTACATTGTGAACAGCGAGAGATTCTCGTGGCTTTTGGTTAATGTTTGCAGTTATGTTTATCTAGACATCAATATGATTTCAAAGCCGATATTTATAGTTGATGTTTGTGGTTTGATTCGGTTTATTCAGCGAATGATTCTCTGAGACGTAATGAATAATAACGCGCACAGAAATTGAAGATATTAATATTTATTATTTCAAGCATCCATTACAATTCTTTCCCGTAGGTTCTGTGTCTTAGCTTAAGCATTAACAGAAGAGCACTTGCATAGTCCCTTCGTAACGAATAAGTGATAATGTCTATACTGAGGGTTTGAACACTTAGTTCCCTCCGAAGACGGATGTGTCGGGCCATTGGCGCAAATAACACTGCGACACAACGCATTTCCATTCTCTGGACTACATCCTGCTGGAAATCTAGTCCGACCATTGTCCTGTTACAAGAGATATCTAGCAGGAGTTTGAGAATGCACGCTGAAGAAGAAGAAGAACACTTTGTTCACTTTATGCATGAGGGGATATCTCATTGGTGAGTGGTCAAACTTTGTTCTTAAGATTATTTGAGTTGGAAATTTACCTTTTATCTCTTGTCTACGCCTGAGTTTCTATGGGAAATCTGGGTAAATCGTTATACCTGCTGAATTATGTGTTGTGTGTGATACTTTTGACATGTATTGTGCTGATGTGCGTTGAGTGCCGGAGTAGATATAGTGAAATCTGAATGAAATAAAGTCAGTCCTCTGCTTGTGACTGTGATTGACTAAACTTTAGCGTCACGCCCATTGTATTTATTATCCTAGATATCTGGAACCCTTTTCCTTAAGCTGGACGACCTAGAAATCGCTGATGCTTTTAAAATATTTGAGCTGGAACAGGAAATTCAAACAAGATAACCCGACAAGGAAACCAGTCAACTGTGTTATCAAGGCCCCAGCCATAACTGCATATCGAAAACCCTGAGTGGAATGAACAAGTATCTGCTAGCTACTAGTACATTTAGAGGAAAGTTCGTGGAATTCCACCAGTCTCTTTATGCTAGCAACTTGCACATATAGAGGAACTTGCGTGGAATGAAGTTATTCTATATTAGCAAATATCACATGCAGAGACACGTGCTTGGAAAGAAGCCAGTCTCTACTAGCCACTAGTACATATAGAGAAACCTTCAGTGAAAGGAATTCAATCTCTACTAACAACTAGTACATACAGAGAAACGTTAAGTGGAAGAAATTTAGTCTCTGCTAGCTACTAGTGCATATAGAGAAACGTTGAGTGGAAGGAATTCAGTCTCTGCTAGCCACTAGTACATATATAGAAACGTTCAGCGGAAGGAATTCAGTCTCTGCTAGCCACTAATACATATATAGAAACGTTCAGTGGAAGGAATTCAGTCTCTGCTAGCCACTAGTACATATAGAGAAGCGTTCAGTGGAAGGAATTCAGTTTGTTATCCTATAGCACGGTTCACCAGTTTTACCCTCAAACAAATACAATTATCTGATTAACCGTCTAACGTATTAATGTCATGTTTTGCATATGATGTTATATTTGGTTAGACCCAAGAAATATATACTTTATATTTGTGCATCATGTCCAGTTTGTATACATGAATGAAATTCTTTGATCTTTGTCGATTGTCGATATACTAATTGTGTTTCAAGAAATGTTACCACTTCAAACACAGATTCTGTGAGTTAATTAAGCAATGACGTGTCTTCTATTCCAATAATGTATCCACCATATTTGAATATAATACCTGTTGAATTTGATTTCTTAAATGGTCTATATGCGAGATACTCATGACATTGTTTATCATTGACATTTACTGCTCTGTCATAACTTTAATCCCAGTCCTCATTATTTTCTAATAACTACACACTTTATGTTGAAACACCGCTGACGGAAGAATTTGAGAGTGACACCGGATACAACTTTAAATACCGTCTGTCTTGTGTTCTTTAGGCATGATAGTGAAATGTTCACTCTTAAGTCGTGCTAATTGTATGATAACCAATCATACGCAAATAAGGTCTTATAATTAACTTAAACATCCTAATAAATGTGTGTGTGATGTGTACTGAGAAATAGACTTTTGATGTATATCGCAAATAAATGAATATTGAAACCAATGGCGTAATTTTAATGAAAAATTTAATTCACAAGGTCTATAACATTTCAAGTTCACACACACAATTCCAGTTATATGCGTTATATATTTTATGAGATACTTCATTTTCAAATTGGGCATGGTTGGCGAAACGTGCTATAGTACATAAAAAATATTCATTAAGATGCACAAACTCCGACAAAACAAATGCTGTATAAATGTTTATTTGAATATAAAACTGAGCTGCTGCAGTACAACAACAAGAAGAAAACGATAGACCTATATCAGACATGTACTTAGAATGAGTGAAAACAAATTGCCACTACACGAATTAAAATGGGTACCAGATATCTGTCTCTCTTGTCAAATAGAGGGTATAACTATGGATCTCAACAACATGCAAGAATTACACACACAAGCTCGTGACATGCAATAATTACACACACAAGCTCGTGAACTGTCGCTCGAACTGGAAAGCTCTATCATGAGCATTGTATTCGGCTTAGAGGGAACATAGGATGATAGTTATAACAGGCTATCATGAAATTTCTAAGAATTTGTAGTGTGAGGAGTTTTTACGGTTAACATACTTAAATAGATTATCAATTGTACGTTATTGAATTTATTTATGAATGCGTAGCATGGACGATAAATAAAAGTGTCCAAGATAAGTTGGAAGAAACTCAGATGTGAGTTTTCAGAAGAATGGTGAAAATTCCATGTAGAACCAAGAAAACAAATGTAGAATTCTTCAGAGATGCTGAGGTAAAGGACAAATTATAGCAAAAATAGAATCAACCAATCAAGATTTTTAGGGCATATTATGAGAACAACAAACTTGAACATTTAGAAACAACCGGAAGGATCAAAGGAAGAAGAGACAGAGAAATATAAAGAGAGAAATTTCAAGATTGGTTGTAGCTGAGGCACAAAAAGATGTCACCAACTGAACTTATAAGCAGTACACAATATTTTTTAAATATTTAACAACACACAACACACAACAATCAATATTTTTATATCAGTATTAATTATATCATTATTTGTTATATTAATATTTGTTATATCAGTATTTGTTATATTATATCAGTATTGGTTATATCAGTATTGGTTATATCAGTATTGGTTATATCAGTATTGGTTATATCAGTATTGGTTATATCAGTATTGGTTATATCAGTATCGTTATATCAGTATTGGTTATATCAGTATTGGTTATATCAGTATTCGTTATATCAGTATTCGTTATATCAGTATTGGTTATATCAGTATTGGTTATATCAGTATTCGTTATATCAGTATTCGTTATATCAGTATTGGTTACATCAGTATTCGTTATATCAGTATTGGTTATATCAGTATTGGTTATATCAGTATTCGTTATATCAGTATTGGTTATATCAGTATTCGTTATATCAGTATTCGTTATATCAGTATTCGTTATATCAGTATTCGTTATGTCAGTGCTGTAACTACTAGAAATAATTGAGTTTGTTGTTCGACCACGACCTCCGAACTGTAAGACTAATGCAACGATGTCTGAGCTGAAGAGATTTACTTTTCATTTTTTGTACTTAGACATGCCGTTGATAAGGGAAGTAAAAGAGCAGACAGACATGTCAGCTTAGTCACATTTGTAAGCGATAGTTCAATCGATCGTGTTTCGGTCGATCTCGGTCCATTTAATTTATAATACAATTAAGGTTACCGGTTACCATTTTCAAGATGACGGACTTATGTTTCTGGTCTTGATTCCTTTGGATACGTTAATCGACGATTAAACAAATTGTTATTGTAAAATTCCCAGTGTTTCTGTAACGGATGTGAAAACATCAAGAAATATTTTAACAAATCAGGACTCGAATTGCTCTCGCCTCCAACGACTTTAATAAACTCTCAAACATCTGGAGATCGAAGATCGCAAGTAAACTCATCAAACTGCGACTTTTCAATGCAAGTGTGATTCCATCATTGACATATGGATGTGGAAATTGAAAATCCAACGCAATAATTGATAAGAAGTTAGTTGCCTTCGAGAATAGATGCCTCAGAAAAAATCACAAATACTAATTAGAAAGACTTCAAATTAAACGACATACTAAGAAAGGAGACAAAACAAGAATTCGTGACGATCGTCATAAGAAAACGCCGCTGGACATACATCGGCCAAGTAATTAGAATGAAGGAAGACAGAATCACACGACAAGCCTTCATGTAGACACCAGAGGGGAAAGAAAACAGGGAAGACGAAAAACAACGCCCGGAAGAACATTTATGAATGTATTAAAATAAACAAGCATAAATGCACAAGACCTGCAATCCCTAGCAACTGACCGACAGGCATGGTGAACTATGACATCCGTCCTATGTGCCAAACTTGGCAAAAGAGGAACTGACTGAATGAGACTAATGGGAGGATGTATGATGCTTTTCTGTCTCTATGACTGTCAATAATGCAGGTTTTGGGAATGCAGCGTTGAGTTGCTAGAATCGAGAACAATGTGGAAACCAAGAGTACAATTATCACCCAATGTACAACCGGAAGTCAATTATTGTGTACCGAAGGACATACCGAATATGAGATTGAATCATCTATGGACAAGTACAGAAGTCTCATGAATGAATACGAGATTGAATCATCTATGGACAAGTACAGAAGTCTCATGAATGAATACGAGATTGAATCATCTATGGACAAGTACAGAAGTCTCATGAATACGAGATTGAATCATCTAGGGACAAGTACAGAAGTCTAATACGAGATTGAATCATCTATGGACAAGTACAGAAGTCTGATACGAGATTGAATCATCTATGGACAAGTACAGAAGTCTAGAATACTATA
Source organism: Meghimatium bilineatum (assembly GCA_034231615.1). Taxonomy (NCBI): domain Eukaryota; kingdom Metazoa; phylum Mollusca; class Gastropoda; order Stylommatophora; family Philomycidae; genus Meghimatium; species Meghimatium bilineatum. Next base: position 19,203,643 of record CM067305.1, on the reverse strand, counting down.
ATGATAATCGGTTCTATAGCAAGGGATTAGTATGTAAAAAATACAAAATGTTCTAACCGTTGTTCCGTAAATTACTTTTTGGGAAATTCCATTTTAGTCGATGAATGCAATGTTTCTATATATCATTGGACATTACTATTACATGATTGTCTATTTCTCAATATGTACATACTTCAATGAATTTTGTGCATGTAAGAAACTAAAGTATAGTAACCCAGGTTTAGTGTTAAGATTAGCATGTCAGAAACTAAAGTATAGTAACCCAGGTTTAGTGTTAAGATTAGCATGTCAGAAACTAAAGTATAGTAACCCAGGTTTAGTGTTAAGATTAGCATGTCAGAAACTAAAGTATAGTAACCCAGGTTTAGTGTTAAGATTAGCATGTCAGAAACTAAAGTATAGTAACCCAGGTTTAGTGTTAAGATTAGCATGTCAGAAACTAAAGTATAGTAACCCAGGTTTAGTGTTAAGATTAGCATGTCAGAAACTAAAGTATAGTAACCCAGGTTTAGTGTTAAGATTAGCATGTCAGAAACTAAAGTATAGTAACCCAGGTTTAGTGTTAAGATTAGCATGTCAGAAACTAAAGTATAGTAACCCAGGTTTAGTGTTAAGATTAGCATGTAAGAAACTAAAGTATAGTAACCCAGGTTTAGTGTTAAGATTAGCATGTCAGAAACTAAAGTATAGTAACCCAGGTTTAGTGTTAAGATTAGCATGTCAGAAACTAGGCATGCACCAGAATCCATATATTTTTTTCTGCTAATTAATTACTATAAACATAATATAGTCACTAGCATGGCGTATTTTATCGATCGAATGACCTTCATTTATAATGTTAACACGTTTGAACCATATTATTTTCTTTGCATGTAATTCCCGTCCTATCACTGATTATCTGACAACTAATTAACTAATTTCCCATAAGTCACTATATTGAGTGCCACCCGGAGTAAGAAGAAGAGGGACACCTAAAGAAACTCTACAAAGAACCATTAATAGAGAAGGCATGTCAATGAACCTAAACAACACGCAAGAATTGAAAGACCTGGCAACACAAAGACAGAAATGGAAAGCTATGGTTTCTGCCCTATGTGCCGATTATGGCCCTGTAGCAACATAACATAACATAACAATTAACTAATTTAGTACTGGAAAGAATCACTCCTTTTACTTACGTTATTAGACTCCACGGAATTTGTAAAGAACATTTTGCTATAAAAACTAGACCTATATAGATATCTGAAACCACGGAACTCAGTAGTTATAGGTTTTGCTTCTTAGTCTTGTAGTCTAGGTTCATTAAAAACATATCATGGAAATCTTCCAAAACTCTGTCTTTTTTAGTGGATGAAATAAATCTTTCCGAAAAACCCCAAATTACACATTGTAAACAAAATTCTTGAGACTAACGGGAATTGAACCAGTCCGTTCAACGTCAGCAAATCGCCTAGCAACTATTGCACACGCGTTCTTCCGTACTTGACTAACCGCATCTCAAAAAAAAAAGATGTATTTTGTCAAGCCATTCAAACCGTGCACTTAAAAAGAAGACCTATCGGCCCTTGTATAACTAATACGGATATTATATGTTATATGTTTGTTGTTACTGAGAATATTGCAATACCTGTACGGAATGTTTGTTGTTGTTGTAATAGTCCTTGTCTCGATTGGTCCGTTCTGGTGACTTTGAGTGCACGGTTTAAATGCCTTGACAAAATCGCATCTATTTTTGGAGATGTGGTTAGTCAACTACGTAAGAACGCGTGTGCAATAGATGCTAGGCGATTTGGTGACGTTGAACGGACTGGTTCAATTCCCGTTAGTCTCAGGAATTTTTAAATTGTCCTCTGGCTCCCTATTTAAATTTACTTGCATAAACATTGTAAACAACAGTTTTATATGTGCAATTCCAAGGGATCATAACAAATAAACAATACCATGTGTAGCTCCATGTGTAGTTCCATGTGTAGTTCCATGTGTAGTTCCATGTGTAGTTCCATGTGTAGTTCCATGTGTAGTTCCATGTGTTGTTCCAATGATTCACTAAGCTTCCATTTGTATTAACAATTAGTTATATTGAAGCTTTCATCTAATGCCGTCACTATGAAAATTGATTCTTTAAGCCAGAGCTGCAGTTGGTTCTAGTTGGCGCTTACATCGCTTTCACTGGAGATAGCCTCAATTAATAGAAACATTCTTACCACGAATGTATTTTCTTACATTCCGAGTTTATATCTTCCTTCGTATGTATGTGTTGATGATAAAAGAGACTTTCTTACCACGAATGTATTTTCTTATATTCCGAGTTTATATCCCCATCGTATGCATGTGTTGATGATAAAAGAGACTTTCTTACCACGAATGTATTTTCTTATATTCCGAGTTTATATCTCCATCATATGCATGGGTGGATGATAATGGCTGTTCTCTTAAACATTGTCTTTTACTTCCTACATCCCGTTCAATTTTTATATTTTATTTAACATCCCAATCCAAATCTGATGTAATTAGCTATTTGGAAGGCTACCCGCAGTCCAGTTGTCCAAATTAAGAATCAATACTGCTTGTGTCACTGGGCCATGAACTCTATCAGTGGCATATTTTTTCCCCTTAATGATTATGTGCCATTAACAGATTCCAATATTCTATTGGATATTCCATGAATCCTATTCTCGTGAGCAGGTTAGCTAGAATGAGTCAAGAGCTTGGCATTCCAGTTGTATTCTTCGACTTCCATCTGTAACACCGAGCAATCTCATCAACGAAACGTATTCCTGCCGTTGCAATTGATTTTCGGTTTCCCTATTTATTGTTCCAGGCCTATATCTTTACAACAAGTTGGGGCTATTTGGTTATATTATGAAACAAGATGTTTCCTAGCATTTTATTGCATAAGATTCCGTGATTAATAGTAGATTGTTTGTAATACATACTTACAAGATGATGTCATTAATAAATGCATCTTTTAAAAAAAATATTTTTTATCATTATTTTGATCATTCATATTTAATTGCGTATCACGGATCTGTCAAATCTATTTCTGTGTTTCATATTATTGCCCTGGCATATATTTTTAATTTGCTATATTATGAGATACAATTGTTCTCTTTATACGATTTCTTGATTCTTCTTTCTTCTTCTTCTTTCTGTCTGGTTATGTGGCCGTACCATTTAACTTGTTGTTTCTGTATGTATTCTATTGTTGGTTTGATCCCTAATTGTATCCTTAGTGCTTAATTCCTGATTTTGTTTCTCAAGCTAACTCCAATCATACGTCTCACACATTTCATTTCAGTGGTGTTAATCTTATGTATTGTTCTAGAATCTAATGTCCAAGTTTGACACTGATAACACAATGTTGGTAAGAAAATGGTGTTGAAAAGCGCTTCCTTTGTTTCTAGTGTAATATCTTTGTTTCTTAGTAAAGGTGTTAATTGACCAATGATCTGACAGGCCTTATTACATCTTGCGTTTATTTCTGCTTCTTGTTTATTGTCATATCTCAATGTGCTTATTTCACAATTTCTTGATTAGTAGTAAATTACTATGAAACTTCTTGTCGGTAGGATTTCCATAGTGAAGTGTTTTGCTTCCTTTCTTATGATAAAACTTAGATCGCATGTATTTCATTGCTTATCTTAATCTTTCATCTTAATCTTTTATCATTTCTTTTTCTCGTTTCTTATCACTCCCGCATGTTAGCATGAAATACTCTTGCAGAACATTGAGTTCTTGTGTATAGCAATGACTGCGATGTGTGCTATGTGGTCTTATACCTCGTTGACTGCGGTCTGAACACTCCGTACTGCAGTTTGAATACTCCGTAATGCTGTCTGAAGACTCCCTACTGCAATCTGAACACTCCGTACTGCTGTCTGAACACTCCCTACTGCAGTTTGAACACTCCGTACTGCGGTCTGAACACCCCGTTTTCCAGTCTGATTTCATCGTGATCTTTGAATGACTATGAAATGGTAAGCAGCTTCACCAAAACCCCCTTAGTTTCGATTCCTGTATCGATTTCTAAGACATACATATAACAGACATTGTAGGTATATCATGATTCTCTTATTTGCACCCCTTCAGCAGACGGACGATCTCCGATAGATCATTCATTTTCTTTTAATGTATTTTTCTCAGCAGAAATATTCATTTGTTACAAGAATAATAACATAGATATACACAAGATTTATGAAGATATGCTGAAAGAAGTTATTTCAGAAATTATCTGGTTACTTGTATCAGAGAAAGATAGCCCACGATCTATATACACATCAGAGGAGGAATTACATACATGACACACAATAAACTAGTGGACGATTAAGACACAACATAGAAGAAAACGCTCGCATGCGGTTGCGTCTGTGGGTCTCACCAATAGCTTACTATGCAAACCAACCATGCAACAGAAAACCTTAGTAGATGACATGCCTTTATATTGAGGTTATCTTCTTATAGAAGCTTCATGGCACGTCATCTATACAATTATGCTTTTATTTTGTTGTTGAAATGTGTTTCATGTTTACTTGAATATATATGTATGCACCCTCTGTGGTTGGGAGGGAGCCAGAGATGTACTGTGCAGCACTGGGGAGGAGGAAATTGACAGCACTGTTTTTCCTATGGCTGAAACCCATCATAGAGGCACAGTGACTCAAGACGTGACAATCCTTTTGACTTCGGTTGCGTGCCTGGAGCAATAGAGAAGTTCAGCATAACCAGTAGTCAATTGGTGGCAGGGAATGAGCACAGTGAACCATATCTTGGCTACAGTGGCTAGCAGCAGTGCATAGGTTGAAACCTACCTTCCTGGAGGTGTGATAGTTATTCTCTGGCTCTGTCCTGGGGTGGGCAAAAAATCCACAGACTTCACAGCAATATAATGCCATGGCATTATGTCAAAGGGCATGAGCCCATGGACCGCTGGATCAGCAACCAACCAACCTCTGACCTCTTCATCTTCCACTTCATTTTGACTTTTCTGTGAGCAAGAATTTTGCTTGGTTAGACAGCTAAACATCATCGACGTATGAGAACAATGACGACAGAAATAATTGGCAATATACGAGACAGAATCTTGTGGACTCATATAATAATTAACAAGAACTGAAATATAAGAACAAATAAACATCTAAACTTAGAAGCAAAAAACAATGAACAAAGATATGAAAGATATAACGCATTTATTATTATTGAAACCCCATACAGATTAATAAAGAAACTCCACACCCAACAAAACAAATTCAGTTAGTACAAACCAAATTTAACAATCGCCATTGTTTTCATATCGTCGCATGCGATAACATAATTTACTAGTACTCAACTTGTCGTGTCAAAAAATGTTTACATTTAAAATAGAACTGTGTCCCTACTTCGGCATAAATAACACAATTTGCTGGTATTTTAGAATGCCAAGCGATATTTGTATATTTCATTTACTGATGACTTCACTAATATCACTTTTGGTAACGTCAATTCTGATCAGATAAATATGAAAATGTTTGTCAGTTGAATTGATATCGCCTGATCTGTTATCAAAGTACGCTACAGTGAGATTTATAGAAAATATGAATTATATCAGAGTAAACATAAAGTCTAGTGTATGTCCCTAGGTTCATCACATTCACGCTTGCCGTTAAGCGTAGAGGTAGGAGTTTCAGCTGTCGTTCCATTAAGTCTATGTTTGCTAACCGCTTTCTTGATGTTTTATATCCACCATGTTCTTGGTCTACCTGTGGCCTGTTGTCCGAATATTCTTTTTTTATATGCTCTTATTGGTATTTGGTTTGGGTTCACTCTCAAAATGTGACCGATCCATTTTACTTGCTATCTCTCGATATGTTCAATACATGATATATCAATACCAATTCTTTTCCTAATTTCTTCATTTCTTATTGTATCTAGTTTAATAATCATTGTAGCTTTTCTCAGACACTTCATTTCTTATTGTATCTAGTTTAATAATCATTGCAGCTTTTCTCAGACACTTCATTTCTTATTGTATCTAGTTTAATAATCATTGCAGCTTTTCTCAGACACTTCATTTCATATGTAACAATTTTCCTCTGCTGCGAGGCTGTTAAAGACCATGCTTTACATTGGTAGCAGAGTGTTGGTATACAAATTGTAGATATTATCTGTTTTTTAATTTCCATCTTTATCTTTGAGTGACGAAGTAATGGTGAAAGTTTGTAGGTCACTGTGTTTGTAGAACATAAATACCGCGAGGATTGTGAATACCTAGTCTCGCCGGAATCATGATGATGACCATGACATTCCTTTAGTTGTATGCAGATAGTTCTTGACAGTACACAGCCTTTCCGAAAAATAATCCTACTTAGATGAGTGCGCGAGGTGACATCTAAACTCGTATAATGGCTGTTGTCTCCATGATCGGGCTCGGGTAAAGACCGGTGTACAGAAAGTGAACATTACATTAAAGTGTGATTTTATTTATTATATCATGCATTTCATTGGTCGGCTTTGATTTGTTTTGACATGTGATTACAAGTATATAAATAGTAGCCAGAAAAATCACGACAGTAATGAAAAGCGCAACGAATAAAAGTTTGTTTACTTACTGTACAGAGGACTTTATTGCAGACGATCTCGGTTGTCTCAAAGGCATGATTGTGTTTCAGGGCTTATGAATCTATGTTTAGTCTAAGAAGAAAAGCGTCCCAGGGCAGCAGTAACCCAGGATGTTCAAGTCCTATCAATATATATTTTTATGCGGCATAAATAGATATATCTATATATATATATATATATACCTTTATACAAGGAATATATACCTTTATACATAGAATATATATATATATATATATATATACCTTTAAACCAGGAAACATGGCTGACTCACAAATAAATCAATATAACATCCCCATTATTAAATAGTCTCTGCCGAGGTTGTTCTTGTTCAAGGATTAGAGAGTCAGACAACATTATTGAGACAAGAGACACATAAGTAGAGAGGTAACGGAAACGAAGTTAAAATGGAGAAAGAAATATTTGACGTAATTATTTGCAGCGTGGAGAAGAGACATTGAAGTCGACTGCTTGTTTGTTTGTGCGTTTGTGTATTTATTTGTTTGTTTGTTTGTTTCTTTGTTTAGATCTCCATGAACTACGGATTATTAAATCTCGTATACCGTGTTTTTTTTGTTGCGATACGGGTGTTTTTAAGGAGTCTTATTTTATATCTAGAAAACTCCAAAGAAATAATTTGCAGCTACGCTCTGATGGATTTATGAAGACGGGAATAAGCCAGAAATCAGTACTCCCAAACAAAGAGATGTGGAGCTGCTGTGTCGCTCTTGTATCTTGTTCACACCCATATTCATACGTTCATTTATATGTGTTCTACAGAGACTATCTTTTGGACTTCATTGATGTATGTTCTACAGAGACTAATATCAATAAGCTAAGTTTTAAAGATTATGCAAAGCATTTCTTTCTCCGGACTACATACTAATAACATTCAAGAATTTAAGAACAAACACAGAAATAGACAAAGAAAGAGTTAAAGATAGTTGATAATGCAATCCCACTCAAAAATACCTCTACGACATCTGTGCTATGGCTCGAATACGAAATTAAATTAGCAGAAAAGATACAGAAGGTACAAACAAAATAAATTACTCGTACAAAATAAAGTCCTAGGAATCTTAGGAATATCCCTAAGAGACAGTAAGAAATACGGACATAAGACAAAAAATCGGCACCATCCCAATCTTGGAATATATTAAGAGAAAGAAGATGAAATGTTTTGTACACATCAGACAGCATACCACAGAAAGCTATGCTACACATTATATAGTGAAGGCAGACCTAGAGACCGACCACGAAAACGATGGACAACCGAAATATAAAATTAGACAAATTCCACAATATACTCAGCACACACGAGGGTCATCTTTAGAAAAATCTTCTACCACTGACGCTGAAAGAAAACAAAGGGTTTAGCGAATACATAGACATTAAGATAATTATTGCCAGTGAAGTGGTTGTACCAAAGTAATGAAGTTACCCAGAATGTCCTGAAATTTCCACGACCCCGTCCAAGTCCACAAACTTCCAAGTTATTCATTTAGAACGTACATTTATTTCCCAACAGTAAATTCAAACGCAAGTCCCAATAGGAATAATTACAAACGCATAAAAGAATTCGCAAACAATGAAGCACTCGGACATACACTAGAGAAGTGATGATTGAACGAAGAAATTATGTATTTAGAAATACATCGTTGAAGTATAATACTATTGTTGTAGACCCAAGTGTAAGAACTTTAAATAAATTATCTGAGGGATTAGGTCTTTTCCGGTGTGTTTTGTTTTATATGAACTCGATTATGGCAGTTGTACCAAGTCTAAGTGAATTATCCCTAATTTTAGTCGCGTCCTACTAATGCCCTACTAATGTTTTACATTATCTTTGTTTGTTATCCAATTATTTTATTGACACTAAGTAAGTTCGCTCTTTTTTACACAATAAAGTCGATAGAACGACCCTGTATACTCACCTGTCGCGCAGGTAAATTAGTAAATTTTACTTTATAGCTTATTTTGTGCTTGTTTTTGGAGAATGAATGAGTTGACTATAATATAGAGAATGAATGAGTTCAATATAATATACATTATCAATATTCTTTGCTTCCCTTGTGTGCCTCAATAACATGCGATGTTTAGCGACTTCAAGAAATGTTGATGCTTTCTCAAATGTGTTTAAAAAGGTCTCATATTCTTCCTCTTCTGTGTTCTTTCTCAAGCTCCTGCAGACTAGTTGCATGTAGTCAACACTGTTTTATGTCTTACAGCTAGGCAGCGACTGTTCTGCATCTCTCGACCTGAGACATCTCACTTCAGCATGTCATCTGTGTCACTTGGCCCTCTATATGGGGATGGACAGACAATTCCACTGTGAAACTTTAGTTAGTGATCTCTCTAGCATGGTGACCGATGCTATCATTGATGAAGTCTCACCGTCAACTTTTCTTGTAACAAATGGACTTAAACAAGGTTATGTTCTTTTCCCAACGCCTTCAATCTGATGTTGTCTGCCATGCTATCTCGATCGACTGAGGTAACAGCCATACAGATAAGATAGAGAACATACTTTTCAATCTTAGGCGTTTGCAAGCAGAAAATAAGGTGCGAGATATAACGTTCAGGGATATAATGCAGACATCTGGGCACTGCATGCTTATTATGTGAACAGTAAATGTATGGGACAGAAGGGGAATTAAGACTTCCACCAGCTCATAGTTTGCCAAGAAGCAGTAACGGCATCACTTCTTTATGTCTGTAAAACATGGACAGTATACGCCAGACATTCTAGAAGACTCAACTATGTACATCTAATTTGCCTTCGTAAGATACTTAACATCTATTGGTGGGATAACATAACAGAGTAAAGTATTGATACAATCTAAATAAGTATGCATGCTTACCATTTTGATGAAGGGACATACAGCCTAGGCAGGACACAGGACACCCATGAAAGATCATAGTTTAATTATTTAAGTTGATATATGGAGAAAGCCAGCCTGGTTCCCTCATGGCCGGAGGACAGAAGAAGCGATTTATAGATACTCTTAAGACATCACTGGCTCACTTCAAAATAGACACAAATTCATGGGAGAATCTTACACCAACGGAATGGCGTCGCAGAATCAAGAGTGGAGCAGTCGCTGGAGAGAGCCTCTGACGTGATGCTGCGCAACAAAAGGCCCTAGAAACTACAAGAAAGGCAAGAGCTGCTCCATGTACCACAGACTCTCCCACACATGCTCAGAGTGGACAATTCCAGGTCCACATAGGACTCATAGTAGGGCACACCTCGGACATGATCTTCTTCTTCAGCGTTCATTCTTAAACTTCCTCTGGATCTCCCTTGTAGCAGAACAATGGTCCTACTATATTTCCAGCAAGATTAGTCCAGAGAACAGAAGTGCGTTGCGTCGTCGTTTTATTTGCGCCAATGGCCCTACTCGTCCGACTTCGACGGTAGACGTAATAAACTTCATTATCATGCTAGATGAGCTGAGTGGTCATCGTCGATTCCGACGGATGAAGACAAAAATAGTCTGTTACAGCGTGCATGGTAGTTAAAACTGTCCGTATTCTTTTTTTCTCTTTCTGGACCCGACAACCCACGGTCGATTTTTTTTCTCATCCATGGTCGATGTTCTCACACATGGTCGATGTTCTCTCACATGGTCGATGTTCTCACACATGGTCGATGTTCTCACACATGGTCGATGTTCTCATCCATAGTCGATGTTCTCACACATGGTCGATGTTCTCACACATGGTCGATGTTCTCATCCATAGTCGATGTTCTCACACATGGTCGATGTTCTCACACATGGTCGATGTTCTCATCCATAGTCGATGTTCTCACACATGGTCGATGTTCTCACACATGGTAGATGTTCTCACACATGGTAGATGTTCTCATCCATAGTCGATGTTCTCACACATGGTAGATGTTCTCACACATGGTCGATGTTCTCACACATGGTAGATGTTCTCATCCATAGTCAATGTTCTCACACATGGTCGATGTTCTCTTCCATAGTCGATGTTCTCACACATGGTCGATGTTCTCATCCATATCGGAATAAATAGACTGCATGCTTTTCCATTTTCCGTGCCTTCTGAAGATTTTTATAATAATTTGTTGATTTTGACACTTCAGCAATGAAATTCTAAACTAAATACAACAATTAATTTATTTTACACTTTATGCCCAAAATGTATCCATTTCATGTGTGTGCCAGGAAATGCTAGCATTATGACATAAACACGGTCAGTCTTGCTGTTTGGCGACGGACAATAAATAAGTCGAACTGATGTTATGTATGCTCTTAGACAGATAAGACCAGTGACAGATTCATCACTTCCTCGTGAGTCTTCATCCTTGAGTAAACTACATGAGCATATTGTGAAGACGGATGTTGCTAACCAATAACGCTATACAGGTAACCACAGGAGAAGCGTACACCATAACAGTATAGGTATAGTCATTCGCTATACGCTGGGGGTGTATCGTGAAGGAGACATCAGAACACATATGGAAGTAGGAGAGTAACATAATAAGATGGACAGGTTACATTCTAGCAGAGTGCACCGATAAAACATGAGACAAGGGATGTTAGAGATATGTTGCAGCCAACTTTCGTTGCGGTGACGGCACTTGATGATCTACTGTGTGCAGTTCTTGCGTGTTGTAGAGACACAAGTTATGTCCTCTTTTATGGTTGTTCAATGAAGAGTCTCTCTTAGTTTTCCTCTGTCTCTCTTGCCATTTGGTACCCATTTCTATGTTTACACTAGCGGTCCGTTGTAAACAAAGCATTATGCCCTCTACAAAGGGGCACTACTCTACACCCAGAATTGCTAACCATTAAACCAGTGTTTCTCACCCTTTTCTGCCCATAGCCCTCCTTTCCCACATATTGTCTGTCATTCGTTTATTCCCAAACAGGTAAATCACTGATTCATTTGATGACTACTATAGCCTCTCATTATCTGTATGGTGTAAATATTTGGTTATTTGATATTCTCTAATTTCCCCTCTAAAAAGTTAAATTGTCTCCATGTGGGTTAGCCCCACGTTGGAAAATATGACGTTAAACTAGAATTCCTCTCCTGTAGAAATAAAGCCTTGTGTCGCCGGATTTGAGCACCTATGCAATAAACACTTAACTACATGTACCCATTAGTTCTGGAAGTAATCGTTTGATATTCCTCATTGATAGATCATTATTGAACTTCTCTCCCAGCATGATCTCATACAAACAGCAACATTAGATAAACGTCATCGCAGCAGGAACGTCACATTACCCGAATATTAACACATAAACAAACAATATTAATTTTAATGCATGGACACAATCTCTCAAGATAACGCACTAATAATCTAGTTATTTTAAAATATTTAAAATTATTTGAATCAAGAACGATAATTACTTTGTATTATTTTTTTTATACGGGAGATAACTATTCAAATATTTATTTATCAAATGATTGTTAAAACGGTACATTACTATTATTATTAAAATTAAAATGTGTTACTTCATATTTAGTAAATGTTTAGAAACGAACTTTAACATCTGAAATATGTGGTCATTTCTAAAATAATGAACTTTTTCTTGTATTTAACGAAATAATTTTTTTTTAAATCATACCTGAAATCATGTTCTATACAGGGCGTAACATGCAACACATAATTCTTTAGCTGTTGTTATTATCAGATTAATATAAATACGTTTAGTAGGTTGTTATTATTTTCTTAACGTTCTCGATACACTTTTTTTGCGACGAAATTTGAACCGTGTACTTCGACAATCCCATACGCCTGTCGACACAGATCGGAAAAATGAATAATTAGAGGAATAAACTTAAAAAATATTGTTTTCGCGTCATGGTGGTCTAAGGTAATTGTTCTCTACTTTACAAATGCCTCCTTTTAGGAATCACAGAAAGCTGTAGTCTCAATATGACTGGAATCAATGCTACATTGTTTGTGGGAGCTCTTTAAATAATCATTGAAGTGCCTTTTCTGCCCTCTGCTTGAACATTTACCATCGCATAGTTTACCATTGATCAATCTCTTTGGAAGAAGCTTGTTTGGCATCCGGACAACGTGGCTTGTCCAGCTAAGTTGTGACCTAATCAATAGAGCATAGATGCTTTACACACAGGCCTTTTGAAGAATTCTCGTGTCTGGCATTTGATCCTGCCAACGTACACTCATGATATTTCTTGGGTACTTAGATGAAAAGAGTTAAGCTGTCGAGCGTGTCTCGCATAGACAGTCCAGGATTACGCAGCATAAAGCAGTGTTGGTAGAACCACTGCGAGGTAGACGTCCAACTTAATTATCGAACTGAGCCCTTGCCTGATCCAGACATTAGCACGAAGGCTCCCGAAGGTCGCACTCTGCGAGAGCATTACGAGCAATACGCAGGGCAACATCCTCGTCAATTGCAGTTTGCGATAGGGTGCTGCCGAGATATACAAATCTATCAGCTGTGTTGCGTTTATGTAGTTTCACTGTAATTACTGGTTCTGTTTAGGGTACATCTGGCGCTGGTTGATACATTACTAATCTTCTTATTCTTCTGCGTTCAGCATCTGTGGTCATGCTAACCGTCAGGCCTGTCGTCAAGACGATGTCCACTGTCTTCTCCAGGTCAGAGCGGCTGCCCCACAGCTTCTGCCTCACGTCTGTATCCTCTGGCCAGGTCTGCTGTCTCTGCTCTTTGTATGTTTGACAGTCCTGAAGTATGTGTTCCGGGGTCTGGGTTCCGAATCCACATGGACATCCATCTGTGTATGAGATCCTCAATCGGTAAAGGTGACATACATTACTAATGTCTTTGAGGTGTTGATATGAAACCGAACCCATCACACTCCAAAGAAAAGAGGCCCATACTGCCCAATATGTCTTTCAGACTGGCAGCGTTGAGTGCACAACCATCAGCGAACAAGAGGCCGCGAGCAATATCCGTCTGTTTTTTGTTGTTGTTTTTTTTGCTTAGCAGCCAATCTGCTGAGATTGAATAGCCTTCCATCAGCTTCATAATGAAAGAAAATGTCTACACTGTTATTCGAGAAGGTATTATTTAGCATACCATAGAACGCTATGCTAAAGAGCGTCGGAGTCTAGACCCAAAACTTACTGTTTTACATCGTTAGTTAGCGGAAACGGGTTGGAGTGTGCACCGGTATCTTGCACACAAGCTGTCATACCATCATGGAACTGGCGAACCATAATGGTGAATTTTTCGGGACATCAAAATTTGACCATCTTCCATAGATCATCTCGAATTACAGTGTCGAAGGCCCGTGGACAAATGAGGTGTAGAGACCACTGTTCTATGTGCAACACTTATCCAGTAGTTGTCTAGCAGTAAATATCATGTCAACTGTTCCTTTGCCTTGTCGGAAGCCACATTGGCTGTCGGTGAGGAGATCTGTCTCAAGATGGGCTTGCATTCTAAAATCAAGACCCTAGTCAGGATCCAGCCTGCTGTAGATAAGCAGCGATATACTTCGGTGGTTGTCGCAAACTTGGCTATTTCTTTTTTTCACTTTAAAGTTGTATGATGGTAGCATTCTTAAATCCTTACGGTATTGTTTCCAGTTTCCGCATTGTCTGGAAGAGCCCTGCCATCTTGGTATATATAAATATCGTGATAGTTAATGCTTGAGTATACTTTTTATTCTATTTCTGATTGCGTCATTTCATAGCATGTATAATATAATGGTAACACCGAAAGTGTTGTCAAATATTTCAGTTCAATTCTCACATGTTAACTTTCATGTGTTAAAATGTGATTGTCCATTGTTAGTATTGGTAGAAAAATCAATCAATCATTTCTTTAACTTCGATCTCGACCAGCAGATGTTTAGTAATAGTACCAGCCTGGATAACGATTAAAAAAATGTATCATTCATGTTTACTTCCCTGCATAACACTCTCCTGGAATCAAGGAATCGGTTTCAAACAAGCCACACACAAAAACCAAAAGTTCCCTCCCAATACGTAAGAAAACACTGATTGTTTTTGTGTCATCACATTTGATAACTTATGTCCTCCACAGTGCCACTGTGTTACATAAATTGATGTCAACATGTCTGTTAGAATTTGTACTCTATCGTAAATATTATTTAGTATACGTGGGACGATATTAAGTTGAAAATCCGGAATGGCTTTAAGTATTTGTCGCAGGATAGTATCTGATCTTGGAGCCTTGTTTTGTTTCACAAGATTAATAACTAATAGTCCTAATTCCCACGAACGTGTTCGTAGTTTTAGAGCAGATAATACCCAGCTTTTTTCAAATAGGGTGGTAGTACTTGCATAAGTATAGTAGTCGTAAACGCGGCAGTAGCAGCAGTAGCACTGGTATTTGTGGTGTTGTATTTCCTTTTGCTGTAGTCGTAATAGGAGCAGTAGAAGCAGTAATGGTAGTAGTAGTAGTAGTAATGATAGTAGTCATAGTGGTAGTAGTAGTAGAAGTAGTAGTAGGAGTAGTAGTAGTAGCAGTGGTGGTAGATATGGTGATTTTAGTATTATCAGCAGTAGTAGTAGTAGTCGTATTAGTATTGATACTAGTAATAGTGGTAGTAGTACTGTGGTGGTAGTAGTGGTAGTGGTAGTGGTAGTAGTAGTAGTGGTAGCAGTAGTAGTAGTAGTAGTAGTAGTAGTAGTGGTAATAGTAGTAGTAGTGGTAGTAGTCATAGTGGTAGTAGTAGTAGAAGTAGTAGTAGGAGTAGTATTAGTAGCAGTGGTGGTAGATATGGTGATTGTAGTATTAACAGTAGTAGTAGTAGTAGTAATAGTGGTAGTGGTAGTGGTAGTGGTAGTAGTGGTAGTAGTAGTATTAGTAGTAGTAGTAGTAGCAGTGGTAGTAGTGGTAGTAGTGGTAGTAGTAGTAGTGGTATTAGTAGTAGTAGTAGTAGTAGTAGTAGCAGCAGTGGTAGTAGTGGTAGTGGTAGTAGTGGTAGTAGTAGTATTAGTAGTAGTAGTAGTAGTAGTAGTAGTAGTAGTAGCAGCAGTGGTAGTAGTGGTAGTGGTAGTAGTAGTAGTAGTAGTAGTAGTGGTAGTAGTAGTCGTCGTAGTAGTAGTAGTAGTGGTAGTGGTGGTAATGGTATTGCTGGTAGTGGTAGTGGTGGTAGTAGTAGTAGTAGTGGTAGTGGTGGTAGTAGTAGTAGTAGTAGGTGTAGTAGTAGTAGTGGGTGAGGTAGTAATACTGGCAATAATATTTGTCGTAGCAGGTGTGGAAATGGCAGAAGTAATGGTGTTGGAAATAGTGGTGGCTGTAGCACAGATAGTAGTAGCAGTTTTGGTAGTAGTAGTAGTAAAGGTTGTATAAACATTAGTAGTGGTGGGAATAGTAATGGTAACAGTAGTTTTGGTGATGTTGTAATAGCAGTGGTGGTGATAGTTGTAAAAGTACTGGTTGTGACAATGGTAGTGATGCAAGTAGTAGAGTGGTCTATTGTCTATTGTCTATTGTCTATCCCCAAGTGAATGATTGTTGATCGCATTCACACTTGCAGTTAAGCGTAGTGGTGGTATCTTAAGCTGTCGTTTCAAGGCAAGATCTGTCGCCGAGGTTGCATTTAGTCCATGTTTGTTCAAGGTTATCTTAATGTTTTCTATCCACCGTTTTATTGGTCTACCTTTTGCCTTACGCCCGGATATTCTTGTATTATATGCTCTTATTGGTATTTGGTTTGGCTTCATTCTCATAAGGTGACCGAACCATTTTACTTGGTGTCTTTCAATATGTTCGATACATGATATTATACCAAATCTTTTCCTAATTTCTTCATTTCTTATTTTATCTAGTTTGGTAACCATTGCAGCTTTCCTCAGAAACTTAATTTCACATGTGACGATATTTCTTTGCTGCGAAGCTGTTAAAGACCATGTTTGACATTGGTAGCACAGTGTTGGTATAAAAATTGTAGATATTTCTTTTTTTTAAATTTCCATCTTGATCTTTGGATGAAGAAGTAATGGTGAAAGTTGGTAAGTCACTGTGTTTGCTTTCTGGCACCTTGTTTCTATTTCTCTGTCTAGTCTTCCATCTTCGGAAAAAATACTGCCTAGATATTTAAATTCTTTGGCTTGTTTCACTTTGGTGTTATCTATTGTTATATTCATTGGTGTTGAAGACTTGCTAATTTTCATAACTTCTGATTTTTATACATTAATTTTCATGTTGTACTTCTGACATACTAATAACAATGCAGTGATGTGCTTTTGCAAAAGTTTCCTCATCTTTGTATATTAAACTTTGATCATCAGCAAATAATAGTTCATTGATTTCATTATTAAGTTCTTCATCGGGTTTATTTGCAATGTTTTCTTCTTTTAAACCTGGCCAACATGGCGGGCGTGACGGTGTAAACTTTCGCGCTCCTGTCGCGTCAGCTTCTATGACAGACCTAGCAAGTCGATAGGAGAATCTGTGTGCTAATATTCATACAATAAGCTAATAAGCTAAGTAGAGTGGTAGTAGCAGTAAATGTAGTGATAGTATTTAGTAATGGTAGTAGTAGTGATATAAGTAACAGTAGTAATAGTAATATCAATTGTAAGATAGTAGTAGTGGTAGATATGGAAAAACAACAAAATAGAAACGAAAGTGCTAATGTTACGAACTTTTATTTTTCTGGTTGCAACATACGGCTGTGAAACATGGACTCTAAGTAAAACAGCGGCAAAGAAGATCAACGCCTTCGAGCTGAAATGCTACAGAAAGATACTTAGAATATCATGGAAGGATAAAATCAGAAACTCAGATATTATAAACACATTGAATATTCTAGAGTGTTGGTTACTAAACACAATAACAAAAAGAAAACTACGCCTGTTTGGTCATATAAAGAGACATAACTGTTTAGAAAGACAAATAATGGAGGGAAGAGTACCTGGGTAGAGGACAAGGGGCAGACCAAGAAGACGATGGACTGACGACATTAAAGATAATATGAATACATCGCTAGAAAATGCAAGCCACATCGCCCAAGACAGAGAGAGGTTCAGAGAGTTCATTGGCAAGACCACGTTCTGGAAGGAATACGTCACAAGACACAGTAGTGGTAGCAGTAGTAGTAGTTTTAGCAATAATAGTTAGTGATAAATATTGTGTGTCATGTGACGTATTCCTTCCAGAACGTGGTCTTCCCAATGAACTCTCAGCGATGTATTCATGTAATCTTTAATGTCGTCAGTCCATCATCCTCTTGGTCTGCCATTTCTCCTACTCCCAGGAACTCTTACCTTCATTATTTGTCTTTCTAAACAGTTGTGTCTCTTTAAATGGCCAAACAGGCGTAGTTTTCTTTTTGTTATTGTGTTTAGTAACCAACACTCTGGAATTTTTATTGTGTTTATAATATCTGAGTTTCTGATTTTTTTCCTTCCATGATATTCTAATTATCATTCTGTAGCGTTTCAGCTCGAAGTTGTTGATCTTTGCCGCTGTTTTACTTAGTGTCCATGTTTCACAGCCGTATGTTGCAACCGGAAAAAGAAAATTTCGTAACATTAGCAATTTAAATATAAAAGATATAAAAATATAATATATAAAAATATAATATATGTATTATAAAAATATAATATATAAAATATAATATATGTATTATAAAAATATAATATATATAGAAATATAAAAATATATAAAGATAATTATAGTAGTTGTGTTAATAAAAGCTGTAGTTGTATTGATGGCATCAGATGTAGAAGTATTAACAGTGGTAGAAGTATTAACATTGGTAGAAGTATTAACAGTGGTAGAACTATTAACAGTGGTAGAAGTATTAACAGTGGTAGAACTATTAACATTGGTAGAAGTATTAATATTAGTAGAACTATTAACATTGGTAGAAGTATTAACACTGGTAGCAGTATTAACACTGTTAGCAATATTAACACTAGTAGCAGTATTAACATTGGTAGAAGTATTAACATTGGTAGAAGTATTAACATTGGTAGAAGTATTAACATTAGTAGAAGTATTAACAGTGGTAGCATTATTAACATTGGTAGCAGTATTAACATTGGTAGAAGTATTAACAGTGGTAGAAGTATTAACATTAGTAGAAGTATTAACAGTGGTAGCATTATTAACATTGGTAGAAGTATTAACATTGGTAGAAGTATTAACATTGGTAGAAGTATTAACATTGGTAGAAGTATTAGCATTAGCAGTAATGGTTGCAGTATTATAAATAGTAATATTTTCAGTAGTAATACTAACAATAAAACCGATATCATCGCACGGTTCTTCCATCATCGCAAAATAAGTTCTCCCCCATTACCATATTCCTTAAACAAAGCACAATTGTGAAATCCTCCTATCTTCTCATACAAATATAATTATTCAGATATTAACAAAATATTATTTTCTGAGTTTACGACGACCAGCCTGTAAAAAGCAAAAAATCCTTCTAGACTCATCTCCTGGCAGGTATTTGACATCCCTTGGTGACCGTCTTAAGTTACAGCAATAAAATCATCTTTAATACAACGCAGCACTCACAGACGTCATATTTACCGTAGAAACTGTCAGATATTGTTATCGTTGATCACTCCAGAGTGCAAGCAATAAATATCTTATAACGAGAAGATGCATACACGTCGAACCTTTGCCTTCTACCAACCACTGTAGTGTCTACTTAGTGTTATTTGTCATTCCCTGTAATCTTCAGCGGGACAATTACATAAATGTATTCCATACTTTGATCGCTTATTATTTCTGACATAATATTTCGAAGATAACTGAGCAAGCGGTTTTTGCGTTTGGTTTTTCTGTTTGCCATTTACTTTTTATAAAAAGGTACTCTGAGTGGCTGTGTCTGTTTCCATTTCATTTCATGATTCATTACTTATGTAAAGTGTTTTCTTTAACAGAAAAGTAGGCAGATATTGATAAGTAAGACTTCTCACAAATTTGATTTATTAAGACTTATGTTAAAACTTGATGTAAAAACCTTGCGAAAACAAGGATAGATGTAGGCAAACTGTATAAAGCAACTTTGGGCGATGTGCAATATAAAAAATAAGGGCGATGTGCAATAATGTTGCTGTAATCAGAATTATATAAAATAAGGTGATTGAAGTAAGACTTGTATAAAATAAGGTGATTGAAGTAAGACTTGTATAAATTAAGGTGATAGAAGTAAGACTTGTAGAAAATAAGGTGATTGAAGTAAGACTTGTAGAAAATAAGGCTGCCTATGTAAGATTTGTATAAAATAAAGTTATTGAAATAAGACTTGTATAAAATAAGTTGATTACAGTAAGACTTGTATAAAATAAGGTGATTGAAGTAAGACTTGTATAAAATAAGGCTGCCTATGTAAGATTTGTATAAAATAAAGTAATTGAAATAAGACTTGTATAAAATAAGATCAATGAAGTAAGACTTATATAAAATAAGGCTGCCTATGTAGGATTTGTATAAAATAAAGTAATTGAAATAAGACTTGTATAAAATAAGATCAATAAAGTAAGACTTATATAAAATAAGGTGAATGAAGAAAGACTTGTATAAAAATAAGGAAGATCTAATAGAGTAAAAAGCTCTATTTTGTACACGAATAAAACGTATTGAGAAAGTGTTAGGCGCGTATTTTTCATATTCTAACTACATACCGTGTGATAATGTGGTCATCATCACGAGCGTGTTCGCGTACCCAGACGATCTGATACAGATTTCCGTAGAGCCATTGATGATTTTAAAAGTATTTCCTGTTGATTTGGTATTTGAATTATTGGATCACCAGACTACACAGTATGTGAACTGGAACCACTAAGCTACCGTAAGACTAGTGTAAAAATAAAGTTTGATATAGCAAGAATATATAGAAGAATAGGTATGGTATAGGAATGGGTATATAGAAGAACAGGGAGAACATCGTGGAAATAGAAGAAAATAAATAAAGAGGTGCTAAAGACACTTAATATGATGAAAGAACTACTATGAGAAATAAAGATCAGGCAAATAAAATATTTTGGAAACATTAAAAGACATGACACCTTAATTGAAGACCTTACTTGAGGGTAAAGTCAAAGGGAGGCGAGCAAGAGGTAGGCAGAGATAAAAGTGGGAGAATAACATCACACGATGGACAGGTTACAGTCTAGCAGAGTGCACCACCAAGACAGGAGACAGGGGATGTTGGAGATACATTGCAGCCAACCTTCGTTGCGGAGACGGCATTTGATGATGATGATGGCAAGACCTTCGTAAAACAAGAGTAATGTAGTAATTCTAGTATAAAACACGGCTCACGTATGTCGACATGGTTCCAGTCACCATCATTGGTGCGATCATTGGAATTAGACAAGGAAATCATAGTAGACAAGAGCAAAGTGAAGAAAAGAGTGATCTGATTATACTGCCAAAGCGAGACCGTCGGCTTATATAGACGACCTGTTTACTAAATGAAGTTGTACTTCCATTCGTTACCTGTTGTGATTATTATTTGACTTTAAGTTAGTTACTTTTTATACACTTGAAATCGCCTTAGCTATTTTTCATGTAATTCTAAGGAATAAACAGTAACCAATTGAAAGCAAAACAATAATAAAAACGCGTAACGAATGGTGCCCAACTTAATTTAGAGAACAGGTCTTCTATACAGAAATTCGGTCACGGCCAAAAATCTCGTGATAACAAACTTCGTGAGAATGGGGTACCTCGTCAAGATCTTGCTATCTCAAGTCATAACAATAACAGTTCGTGACCTCGACATTATAAGTTTTAAGTAATAACAATAACAGTGTGTGACCTCAGCAATATAATATTTAAGTCATAAAAACAACAGTTCGTGATCTCAAGAATATAAGATCTAAGCGCTGATTTGGAATCAGATCAGATCAATGGTATGTTTGACTTAATCTGTACTTTTAACTGGCATCCAACTTAAAATATGCGCAAAATGGCAAATGAACAGTGGGATCAGCCCAAATTAGTTACTCAACACGTAGGACTATGCTTGAAGAACAATGTGTAACACTTTTATGAATTTTTTTGTATATTGTTGAGGTGGGGAGGTGGCGAGAACAGCATAACCAAATCATTTCGTGTTTTAATATTTACATGAAACCAGCCATCTCGACCAGTCATTGATTATTAAGATGACAGCTGCCATCTCGTCCAGTTATTGATTATTAAGATGACAGCTGCCATCTCGACCAGTCATTGATTATTAAGATGACAGCTGCCATCTCGACCAGTCATTTATTATTCAGATGACAGCTGCCATCTCGACCAGTCATTGATTATTCAGATGACAGCTGCCATCTCGACCAGTCATTTATTATTCAGATGACAGCTGCCATCTCGACCAGTCATTGATTATTCAGATGACAGTTGCCATCTCGATCAGTCATTGATTATTTACATGACAGTTGCCATCTCGACCAATCATTGCTTATTTACATGACAGTTGCCATCTCGACCAATCATTGCTTATTTACATGACAGTTGCCATCTCGACCATTCGTTGATTATTAACATGACAGTTGCCATCTCGACCAGTCATTGATTACTTACATGGCAGTTGCCTTCTCGATAAGTCATTGTTTACTTACATGACAGCTGCCATCTCGACCAGTCATTGTGTTTTTTACATGACAGCTGCCATCTCGACCAGTCATTGTGTTTTTTACATGACAGCCGCCATCTCGACTAGTCATTGATTTTCTTTGCATGTTATACATTTTTTCAACCATTTACTTACATAATTACCTGAATTCACACATCCATCCAATTTCCTCGTTGTAAACTCTTTGCTTATTATGTTAACTACATTCTACAACACCACTTGTTTGAATTATTACCTAAATTATAGGCATTCAATACTAAATGTTTACATTATTACCTATATTATAATACAATACCTGTTTGCGTTATTACTTACATTCTATACTATTTAGTATCTACATTTTACGACACTATTTGTTTGTATTTTCTATACATTCTACAAGACTTACCGTTTCCATTATTATCTACATTCTACATTTAAGAACTTGCACAAAATATATCTACATTGCGTTCTACAATCAAAAAGAGCGCATCATCTTGTGAAAAGAGGAGAAATGTAGCAGCTCAACAGCGGAGAGTAACTGGAAAGTCACGGATAGACCAAGGTCCGTCTACAGTGGTCATTTCATGTCATAACTGTCCAATGACATTTACAGCTCGAATAGGGCTCATTAGCCATCTATGAACTAATAATCAAGGACATAACTCTAATTGAATTTTCAAAAGTGGATGTAACAAATGGTCACACACACAACACATTCTACGACACTACCTGTTTGCGATAGTATTTAAATTCTACGACCTTATTTGCTATTATTTACATTTTACGACAATATTTGTTTGTACTTTTCTCTACATTCTACAACACTACCTGTTTGCGTTAATATTGACATTCTACGACACTACCTGTTTGCTATAGTATCTACATTTTACGACACTATATATGTGCAGAGACTCTCAGCGAATGATGAAAGATAGAAAAGTGAATGCTATGAACAGAATGCGTAACACTACTCAATAACTCACTTGTCCAACATATTAAATGGATATGCTGCTCTGGCAATGCAGGGGTCAGATATGACGAAAGAGCAGACGCATTAGCTGGCAATGCTGTGGAACAGAGCACAGTACTGAGAAGATATATAACTGATCTTATAAGGGCAGACATGAGTTTACTATGGAGCACAGAAGACTACACTGGAGGTTATACATTACATATACATTAATTGATAGAAAGGAGGATGACCATAAGAGCAGGAGAGAGTATGTATCTATGAAAATATTCCAAGATCATATAATCAACTTCTAACTAGGACTTTGATTGTGTATACACGTGAATGTATGATTAAATGGAGAGCGGATCACATACTAATGTCATATGATGCTAGATTTTAACCATTGGATATTATCTATTTTCTACTCGACTATCATTGATACATCTTTAGCGATGGTTCTCAAACTCTCGCTGAAACTCCTGTAGCAGTACAATGACCATCTTTGTCTGTCTGGTCTGTCTGGACTGTCTGTCTGTCTGGTCTAGTCTCTGTCTGGTCCAGTCTCTGTCTGGCCTAGTCTAACCTAGCCTAGCCTTGCCTTGTCGTGACTTGTTCTGTCTAGTCTGTCTTGTCCTGGCTTGTCTGTCCTGTTTGTCTGTCTTGTCTATCTCTCCCTCTATCTTTCTACCAATATATATATAAACCGTAGCCCGTCTGGGTAGTAGAAGTTCCATATTGGATACATTAATACACATGGACCTCCAGCTATATCTTCAATGATGCGTACGAGTGAGGCAAAATCTTGACCTGTCCAGTCCTTGATGTCATCTGTCCATGTTATTTTTTTCTTCCTCTGCTTTTTCCACTTTCGAACCACTCCTTGCAGTCTTGCTTTTGACAAGGAATCTAGTCTGCCTACATGTCTAAACATTGCACATTTTTGTCGTGTCACTATTAAATGAAATGGCTCGTGTGTGTGTACCTGTATGCATCTCTTTTTTATTTCTCAAGTACACTTTTGCATTATACTTTCTATTGGATATTCGTAGAATTCGTCTGTAAAATTTGTATTCGATGGCCTGTAGTCGTCTCTCCATGTCCGCTTTGGGTGTCCAGCTCACAAACGTACAGCACAATAGAAAACACTATTTTTCATCGCCGCATATTCTAGATCCTATGTATTTAAAGGCATTTATCTCATCAAATGTATAGCTATTCATTATTATGTTTGTGTTTCTGTATATGTGCTGTTAACCAAGACCTGTCTCTTTTCGGTTCTGATTTTTATCTGTACTTGCTGGTAGCTGTTTCCAAATTTGCTGTTAACTTTCGTAGTTCTTGTTCTAAAAAAACCTATATTAATATCATCAGCGTATCGCAAATAATAACTCCGATAAATATAGACGTGTCATAATCCTGAAGGGTCTCCTGTGTGATGTGCTCTAGGTATATGTTGAAAAGTACAGGAGACATCATGCATCCCTGCCGAACTCCCATACTTTCTGTACAGAGCTCACCGTTTATTCTGTATTATTTGATAAGGCAACAACACTTGTGTTTCTGTAAAGTGATTCAACAATGTCTAAGATTGTCATGTCAAAATGAAATTGTCTCAATATGTCCATGAGACCATCATGCCAAACACGGTCAAATGCCTTTTTTTTAAATCAATGAAATTGTGGTATAGATCACGTTGGTAGTAAATGTGTTATTCAATTAACATTCGGGATAAATATATGTTAAATATTCAGGTACAAAAAAAAACCGGAGAGAAATAAATATCAGGCAAATAAAATACTTCGGACACATTAAAAGACATGACACCTTATTGAAGACCTTACTTGATGGTAACGTCAAAGGGAAGCGAGCAAGAGGTAGACAGAGATACAAGTGGGAGAGTAACATCACACGATGGACAGTTTACAGTCTAGCAGAGTGAACCACCAAGACAAGAGACAGGAGATGTTGGAGATACGTTGCAGCCAGCCTTCGTTGCGGAGACGGCACTTGATAATGATGATGAAAAAACAGTAAATCTTGTCTGATTATCCGTTGCAATATTTGAGTCGGCGAAAGGTTTAACTGGTAGCGTCCATCTCCTCTCCGGTTATCATTACACTGTGATTACTTTCTCTTAAAGTCTTCATTATATTGCCCTGATGTTAACACTGCATCTTATTTGTTACACAGTTCATTTTGAACTTGCACTGAACGATTCAATAACAGTTAACTAGTTCATTAACTTTAACATCCTATGAATATATTTTGTATTTTGTTGTGTATACCATATTAATTCGTGTAGACATCCGTCAGTGATAGTGTGTTAGTCGTCATCCAGTAGAACTCCATTACCTGTCTGCTACGTGAGTATTATTTTCAATTATGTTCTACTAGCAGTATTACCTGCTATAGAACTTTAACATCATGCGATTCAATATTAAGGCTTCTAATCTTGGGTCCTACAGGAATACCGTGCCAAGAACTTTCCAATGGATTAATCTAACCTTTTTCTCTAGGAATGTGGTCTTGTGGTGTAACATTAGTATAATATTCATAGAAAATTATCGGTGAGCAGTTGTAAGTCATTCAGTCAACATCCTGGATACCGACGTACACAGAAAGGTCAAAAATACCGAGATAGAATGTGTGGATAAATTTGAATCATCATCATCATTAAGTTCCGTCTCCGCAACGAAGGTTGGCTGCAAAGTATCTCCAACATCTCTTGTCTCGTGTCTTGGTTGTGCACTCTGCTAGACTGTAAACTGTCCATCGTGTGATGTTACTCTCCTACTTGTATCTCTGCCTACCTCTTGTTCGCTTCCCTTTGACTTTACCATCAAGTAAGGTCTTCAATAAGGTGTCATGTCTTTTAATGTGTCCGAAGTATTTTATTTGCCTGATATTTATTTCTCTTAGTAGTTCTTTCATCATATTAAGTGTCTTTAGCACCTCTTTATTTGTTTTCTTCTCTTTCCATGATGTTCTCCCTATTCTTCTATATACCCACATCTCAAAGGCATCAAATTTAAATATTTAGTGGCAAACATCAACAGTGCAGGAGACTCCGTGGTAGAAATAAGGAAGCGATTGGCAATGGCACATTGCAAAATAACACGATTTGAAAAACATGTGAAAAAACAACAAAATAGAAACGAAATTGCTGATGTTAAGAACTTTTATGTTTTCGGTTGCAACATACGGCTGTGAAACATGTACCCTATGTAAAACATCGGCAAGAAGATCATTGCCTTTGAGATGAAATGCTACAGAAAGTTACTTAGAATATCATGGAAGGAAAAAAAAGAGATACTCAGATATTATAAACACATTGAAAATTCCATAATGTTGGTTACTAAACACAATAACAAAAAGAAAATTACACCTGTTTGGTCATATAAAGAGACACAACTGTTTAAAAAGACAAATAATGGAGGACAGAGTACCTGGGAGAGGAGAAAGGGCAAACCAAGAAAACGATGGACTGACGACATTAAAGATAACATGAATACATCGCTGGAAAATGCAAGCCTAAGACAGAAAGGGGTTGAAAGAGTGCTTTGGGAAGACGATGTTCTGGAAAGACTACGTCACACAACAGCAATCTTGGGTATTACATTGACTTGGTGTTATTGCTGTATCCGTTCTAAGAAAAACTTTGAAGATATTAGCCAAAACACATTAACTTGATTGACTATCGTAATGTTGATACTAGATTTCATACTAGATTTCATACTAGATTTCATACTAGATTTCATACTAGATTTCATACTAGATTTCATACTAGATTTCATACTAGATTTCATACTAGATTTCATACTAGATTTCATACTAGATTTCATACTAGATTTCTTACTAGATTTCATACTAGATTTCAAACTAGATTTCATACTAGATTTCATACTAGATTTCATACTAGATTTCATACTAGATTTCATACTAGATTTCATACTAGATTTCATACTAGATTTCATACTAGATTTCATACTAGATTTCATACTAGATTTCATATAGGTTATGAGATGTGAATATATAGATTAATTTGAAGAAAAAAAATTCATTGAAGAAGAAGAAAACAAAAGAAAGAAAGGTTCTGACAACACGGTTATTTTACATTTTTGTTAATACAACATATAACTGTTAAAGTAAATAAATATCAAATATACAAAATATGTTAGACAGATTAAAAGACATTATATCCTCTACAAGGCTTTACTTGAATGTATTTTGTGTTGGGAGGCGAGCAAAAGGTAGGCAGCGATACATGTGGGGGGAAACATGAGATGGACAGCTTACAGTTTAGCAGAGTACACCACCATGGTAGAGACAGAGAATGTTAGAGGCCTGTTGCATTCAACTTTTGTTGCAGGAGACGGTACTTGATGATATGATTATGTCTCCAGAACATATGTGCATTGTGACACTATTTTACCTGTATTTTCTCACTGGTTCGACACATCCAACTTCAGCGCCAATGAGACTACTATTCCTACTTTTGCCACATTAGATATATAGCCCCTATTTTGAAATACTAAACAGGGAATGAGAAATGATTAGACAAACTAAAGGGGCGTAGTTTGGTTAAACAAAGCTTCTCATAACTTTGTTAAGTAGGGACAGCAACTGAATACCATACACGGGATACAATTATTCCTCCACGCAGACAAGGGTTGTCTTCTCCAGGCCAGGGTTTCTTTGAGAGCTTGTCCACATAAGTAGATAGAGCTAACTAGGTCAGGTTCTTGTTTAGATTACTTAATGGCGGTGGATGTACAGGAGAGAACTTGGATGATGTCGAAATGTATAGTCTTTCTCTCTTGTTTGTTCTTTCTATCCATTTATAACATCAGTTTTCAGGAAGGTCATTGATTGTGTTTGTATTTTTCTTTCTATCAATATTACATGTTTCCCGATAGATGATGGCAGCGAGTCAGTGCCATGCTTATCCTTATACAAATAGTGCGTTAAGTAATTCTGTTTGATGACACCTCAATGTAATCAGCTTGAAATATGCAGAAACAGCGTTTCTGTATTATCTATCTATCTGTATATATGTCTGTCTGTATTCTATCTATCCAATCTATCGATATATATAACTAAGTATCTATCTATGTATCTATCTAAGTATATATATGTGTATATATATATGTATATATATATATATATATATATATATATAT
The DNA here is from genome assembly GCA_034231615.1 of Meghimatium bilineatum. Lineage (NCBI taxonomy): Eukaryota > Metazoa > Mollusca > Gastropoda > Stylommatophora > Philomycidae > Meghimatium > Meghimatium bilineatum. The sequence continues at coordinate 19,175,386 of CM067305.1, read as the reverse complement.
ATATATATATATATATATATATATATATATATATATAACTATGTATCTATCTATATATGATTGTATATATATATATATATATCTATGTATCTACATGACTATCTATATGTCTATATATGTAAAGTATTTCAATCATATGTTTACTTCTCTATCGATGTAGTTGCACGCATATTCTACTTTCAGTCTGTCTTTGTTCTGTTTCCTAGTCCCACTATTCTACTTTCAGTCTGTCTTTGTTCTGTTTCCTAGTCCCACTATTCTACTTTCAGTCTGTCTTTGTTCTGTTTCCTAGTCTCACTATTCTACTTTCAGTCTGTCTTTGTTCTGTTTCCTAGTCCCACTATTCTACGTTCAGTCAGTCTTTGTTCTGTTTCCTAGTCCCAATATTCTACATTCAGTCAGTCTTTGTTCTGTTTCCTAGTCCCAATATTCTACATTCAGTCAGTCTTTGTTCTGTTTCCTAGTCTCACTATTCTACATTCAGTCAGTCTTTGTTCTGTTTTTCTAGTCTCACTATTCTACGTTCAGTCGGTCTGTATGCTGTTCTAAGTATCCCTATTCCACGAGCATTGTCAAACTCCTGCCGTTTAGCAAGATTTAGTCAGGAGTATCGATTGAGTTTATATCATTGTTACATGTTTGTTACGATATCTGTTCCTTTCGGTCTGAAACATCCAACTTCAGGTGAATAGTTCAGCATGACTTCTAGGTCATTTTGACATTAAATCGGACAGCCAATTACACCGCAAACGTTCTTAGTCGCCTACTTCAACATGCATGACAACTGAGCGTGGTGCTATTTTGGCTCCAGTGGCAGGACATTGCAACACACAGACCCCTGTGCTTATAATATTCAACTCTTAGTTGCTGTTGCAATGTGTTCTGCTATATTGTTTATTATTATGCAACATATTGTTTACTATTATGCAACATATTGTTTACTATTATGCAACATATTGTTTACTAGTATGCAACATATTTTTTACTAGTATGCAACATATTGTTTACTAGTATGCAACATATTGTTTACTAGTATGCAACATATTGTTTACTAGTATGCAACATATTGTTTACTAGTATGCAACATATTGTTTACTAGTATGCAACATATTGTTTACTAGTATGCAACATATTGTTTTCTAGTATGCAACATATTGTTTACTAGTATGCAACATATTGTTTACTAGTATGCAACATAGTATGCAACAATATAGTGTTTACTAGTATGCAACAATATAGTGTTTACTAGTATGCAACAATACAATACATTAAATGCCTTTCATAGATAAATTCCGTTTCGACATATGTTCTCCTCACTAACGCCAGAAAAATCTACACAATCTTACATTCAACTATTTCGACTATTTTCCACAGTTCTACACATGAACATATCTAGCGTGCAAACATGAACATTATTTGAACTTTCATTTTGAACTCATTTCTATTGGGGATAGAAGTACTACTCTCAAGTGTTAACCACTTGACAAGCTTAGTTCGTTGTTCAATTTTGACCACAAATGTTGAAAACCTGTGAGTTCATGTTGAATTGAAATTTGGGAGCAGCGAATCGTACAGCGAATTACGTATCACTCATACATGATTGTGAGTCCCTTTTGGATATGTCAGGATGTTTTTGTCACTATTCCAAAATGGAATTGACCAAACCAAGACAATAGTGTACCAGACTCGTACCGATAAATAAAATATGAATTGTGCAATAGGTACTGTCACCATGTTTTGTCTCTTCCTTCCTGCTGTGAATTGTGCAATAGGTACTATCACTATGTTTCGTCTCTGCCTTCCTGCTGTGAATTGTGCAATAGGTACTATCACCATGTTTCGTCTCTGCCTTCCTGCTGTGAATTGTGCAATAGGTACTATCACCATGTTTTGTCTCTGCCTTCCTGCTGTGAATTGTGCAATAGGTACTATCACTATGTTTCGTCTCTGCCTTCCTGCTGTGAATTGTGCAATAGGTACTATCACTATGTTTCGTCTCTGCCTTCCTGCTGTGAATTGTGCAATAGGTACTATCACCATGTTTCGTCTCTGCCTTCCTGCTGTGAATTGTGCAATAGGTACTATCACCATGTTTCGTCTCTGCCTTCCTGCTGTGAATTGTTGGGGGATGGGGTTTGATGGTAAGAAGTCAGGTGTTCATATCAAACGTGTTTGGGGTAAGTTCTATGCCAATTTTCGGTCCCTCATGGACTGCCACATGTTGCCATTTCATCTGACGCCGGTTCTCTCTATAGATCTGTTGTATCAGAAATGATGCTTAAATAGATAATTTATATGTTCAGAGAATGTATATGTTCAGAGAATGTATATGTTCAGAGAATGTATATGTTCAGAGAATGTATATGTTCAGAGAATGTATATGTTCAGAGAATGTATATGTTCAGAGAATGTATATGTTCAGAGAATGTATATGTTCAGAGAATGTATATGTTCAGAGAATATATATGTTCAGAGAATGTATATGTTCAGAGAATGTATATGTTCAGAGAATGTATATGATCAGAAATTGTATATGTTCAGAGAATGTATATGTTCAGAGAATGTATATGTTCAGAGAATGTATATGTTCAGAGAATATATATGTTCAGAGAATGTATATGTTCAGAGAATGTATATGTTCAGAGAATGTATATGATCAGAGATTGTATATGTTCAGAGAATGTATATGTTCAGAGAATGTATATGTTCAGAGAATGTATATATTCAGAGAATGTATATGTTCAGAGAATGTATATGTTTAAACAATTATAGAAATGTGAGGGACCAGAGAGAAGGAGAAAACGTACATGCTGTCGTGAGAAGAGTTCATAACCCACAAACTACGGGTATACTGAGGTCATACACCCTTATATGTATGACAGACTGGCAAACATGCACTAATGGGAGTGCACATTGTACTGTGATGATGGTTCCTAATCATAAATTGAAAATATTCCATTCTACGCACTCACCCAATCCATCCCATATCTGTCATATCTACGTTTTTCACGTTTCTCATTTCCGAGGATTGAAACTTGCTTCTGTTTTTTGTAATTATTGTCCATGATTCTCTTCCATACTTAAAGCCCTCAATTTCAGCAAAGGAAGGCATCCCTCAAAGTCAGATGGTGTATTGCATTATTTGGGCAACCAAATCTGTCTATGAAGCAGGAGAATAGATCACTTGTTTCTAAAGGTGTATTAATTTCCACTACGCCGATATCGAAGGTGCTATGCTGCAAAAGAAAACATTAATATAATAAACTATAGTAGGTTCTTGATAAAAGCCTTTTAGTCGAAACCACTTGTATTTTCATGTATGTTTTCAATAATTCATAAAACTACATTACTCAGATGCGTTAAAAACAACATTCTGTTCTATATCTATTACATTTGTTGAATTTGAAACATTTTTTAATGCGAAATAAAGAATATATTTAATTCGCACTTTTTTCCACCCAATAGCTTGTGAGGAAGAAAGGTGTGTGGAAACTATTTTGACATAGTTAAGCAGGGGAATGGTGTCCCTGAGTTCTTGCCAGTTTCTGACAAGGAAGATTGTGTCAAAAATTGACAAATAAATGATATGATAATTTATGGACAGTCGGTAAGGAGTAATAAGAAAGCAAACAATCCTCTACCAAAGTAAGAAGACCCTCGCATGGTATTAGGAAAGTCAGCCACCGAGAAAACGGTTATTATTATCATGATATAGCAGGTTCAGCAATGCGGCAGAAAGGTACAGAGCTAGCATCTGAATGCTAAGATGCCAAGATCAAACCCCACCGCAGCCACTTGTGAATCCGGTCCGTTCTAAATGCAATAAGACCCTAGCGATGGTATTTATATTTCCTAGGAAATCGCTAGTCAAAAATGTCTGGGTTGATGGCAACATGCTGAATTCGATATGATGAAACATTTTATTAATAATACATGTTATGTGATCATTTTGCGTACTATGAAATCAATAAGCACAATGGCCACAGAGGACTGACTTCATTGTACTCAGGCTTTCGCATATTTACTCTGTATCTCTCAATAAAGCGACAAGTCACATGCCGAGATTACCACTCATAGCATATAACTCCATAGCTTCAAGCGATAATCCCAAGGAATCTCCGAAAAATTCACTTTGTAGACAACACGACATGAGCCGGATTCAAACCCATGGCCTCTTGAGTGCAAGACCCACAGCTTAAATACTATGCTACGGAGATTCCCATATTTCCGTACTAGACACAACAGACTCAGTCAAAAGAAAGTGACTCATGGGATCAGACTGGACGTACAGTCAAACATATCCTGAGATAAAACAACAGTGACTGGAGACAACCTGCTACTGGAAATACGAGTGTCGGTGCAATACAGATAAATATCAACATAAGCGGTAGTAGTTATATGTGTTACCGATATTAATACACAAAACATACTAGTAGCAAGACATAGCTACAGACGACGTTTCGACTCAAAAAGTTTTCAAATGGACAACAATTGCAAGATTAAAATAAACTAAGTCGGTTGTGGTCCGAGCACTAACATACGGAAAAATTTAGTTCAGAAAACTGTTTGGAAGATCTTTCAAATATTGCAACACATTATTTCTAGAGCACAAGCGAAGAACAAGAAAAATTCAAAATGTTTTCTCGGCCATCTTTCTAAAGAAGCTAACAGAAGGAATGATAAGACAGATTAAACAAACTCATAGTGATACATGCGTTAAGACGGATCAAAGGAACTAATGGCTGTATTCAATTGATATGATCATATGAAATTTATGGTAAAAATGACCAACATGAAATAAAAAATGGTTGCAACTTTTCTTGTGATTAGACGACAGCACATAAATTAGTTTCACATGCCTTCTGCAATCATGCATGCATATATCCTCTCTCACTAAGATACGTCTTGTCGCAGAATTTCATTCAACTGTTATTTGAAGGTTTGTCGATATGACGGAAAGCGCCGAGAACATATATTGACCATAACAATACAAGTGCGTCATTGCTCGTAATTCCTTTTGTCTGAGCATACTATATTTATCAAACCGATAAGTGACAGTATATTCTATTCAGAGCTTAGCGACCAAATGTTTTTTAAAGTTTAGTACATTTTTTCTGCAGTACATATAGTAGGTTGGCATTGCTTCTGAACACCCCAGATCCACAGTTGCGTATGATGGGGTTTGGGCGTCCGAAATGCTTTCTGTACCATTCCGCGACAGAGCTTTGCAAAACTATAATACTAAAACTGATAGACTACTTTAGTAAACCTAGAATACTAAAAATAATGGAATATTTTAGTAAACCTAGAATACTCAAACTAATGGAATATTTTAGTAAACCTAGAATACTCAAACTAATGGAATATTTTAGTAAACCTAGAATACTCAGACTAATGGAATATTTTAGTAAACCTAGAATACTCAAACTAATGGAATATTTTAGTAAACCTAGAATACTCAAACTAATGGAATATTTTCGTAACCTAGAATACTCAAAGTAATGGAATATTTTAGTAAACCTAGAATACTCAAACTAATGGAATATTTTAGTAAACCTAGAATACTCAAACTAATGGAATATTTTAGTAAACCTAGAATACTCAAACTAATGGAATATTTTAGTAACCTAGAATACTCAAACTAATGGAATATTTTAGTAAACCTAGAATACTCAAACTAATGGAATATTTTAGTAAACCTAGAATACTCAAACTCAACGTATGTTCTATTTTCTCCCCAGGCCTTGTAACATCTACCCACAACAATGACATATATTTGTTTGATGGGCGTGCTTGCCCTCTTCTGTTGCATATGCCTGCCATCGTTTGTGAAAGCGGAAGGTAAGTACTGACATTTCTTTGTGTTCACACACTGTAGCTCATTGGTTCCCAAACTGAGGTAAGGAAGTGGGTGAGGTGATCACTGGGAGGGGGTCGCGGAATACTAAATTTGGGAATGCTGTTATGGCAGTATTGATTTTAGGTTAAAAATATAAGCCTGTTTGAAAATATAGGCTTTATCTAAGAAGATGCAGACTAGTAGTGTTCTAAATTCATATTATTTCTATAACCACCCAGAATTAATTAGACTTTATCTATATGCAATTTTCGTACTGCCCAAAAAATAAGAAACCATTTCATTTATTTGGCATTTAAAGCTGTCTATTCATTAATAGTTTGCATGTTTGTTAGCTACGAATTTGTTCAAAAAGACGGATGGGTGTAAATTGGTGTAAAAAGTGTGTGTGTGTGTGTGGGGAGGGGGGGGTGTCAGACCGTTGCAAAATGTCCAAGGAGGGATGTTGGCCAGTAAGTTTGGGAACCCCTATTGTAATTTATCTTAGGAATATTTCCGTTGTGTATCAATATATAATCCAGGAATGCATTAATGATATAAAGATATATACACTCACATATGACCATCCTGCACTAATACAACAGATGATATGTAGCAATGCAATCCTAGCTGTTGCTATACATCCCTAGCACACATAGCCGGTGTAGCTACCGCTACTATTGCTTTGCAAAAATGCTGCAGCAAGCTACGCCCCTTCTTGTACGATGCTTTTTGGTTGTTGTGGGTTCCCCACATTGTGTTTTGCAGACACGGATCAGTGAGCCAGACTGCCGATCTGTGAATAGATAAGTCTATCTATTTACTGAAACCCATCGTTGCCTTTCTGCGTTAGGGGTAGAAAAGGAGTTTTCTGGATACGACTCTCGTGTGTGCTGAGTGTATTGTGAAATTTCTCGACTCTTTTATTTCAGTGATCCATCGTTTTCGTGGTGGGCCTGTAGGTCTGCCTTCGCTGTATCTGTGTAGCACAACTTTATATATAATAAAGAAAATAGAGAGTACTAAAGAAGGGAGACAAACATATAGTACATTTTCTTGTGTCTGTGTCGCTGCTTCGCTGTTTCAGGCTGCATAGTCATTGCTGACGATTCTGTGTGTGCTTGTAGCTTGTAATGTTCCATTCTCAGTCTAAATATCCTGACTTGTTTGTTTTGTTCAATCTGTTGATGTCTTGCTTAATTGTGTAGTTACCGTTAAGTTCTCTCCACTGAAATATAAATTGTTTTATCAGAGACTCAATTTCTCTGTTTCTGTGGGTTATTTGGAAGAGAATATTACCTCACAATTTTGCCAATGTGTCTGCTTTTTCGCTACCACAGATTCCCAGTGAGCCGATATCGTTGATATATTAGTTTAATTTCCTGTATAATTCACATATATTTTGTCTGATGTTGTTAAAGAGTGTGTCTTGTTTGTTATGTTGCTTATCTTGTAAAACATTTCTTATATCGCTGAAATTTATGGTATTTTTTATATGGATTCTCGATTATTATGTATTTGAAAGCTGTGCTTATAGAAGATGTCTTCGCCCTGAAATTCAGAAACAAAATGTAAATCTACCACAGCTGGTAATATTGAACGCTGACTGCTATAATCGCTACCAAATGTGTACATAAATTATGTATAATAATAGTATTATAATTATTAATGGTGCACATTAAGTATTAATTCATTTGTGTCATTCGTACGTAACACAATAGCTCATTTGTCATTCGTACGTAACACAATAGCTCATTTGTATCATTCGTACGTAACACAATAGCTCATTTGTATCATTCGTACGTAACACAATAGCTAATTTGTATCATTCGTACGTAACACAATAGCTCATTTGTATCATTCGTACGTAACACAATAGCTAATTTGTATCATTCGTACGTAACACAATAGCTAATTTGTATCATTCGTACGTAACACAATAGCTCATTTGTCATTTGTACGTAAACACAATATCTCATTTGTATCATTTTTACATAACACAATATCTCATTTGTCATTCGTACGCAAACACAATATCTCATTTGTCATTTGTACGTAAACACAATATCTCATTTGTATCATTTTTACATAACACAATATCTCATTTGTCATTCGTACGCAAACACAATATCTCATTTGTCATTCGTACGTAAACACAATATCTCATTTGTGTCATTCGGTACGTAACACGATATTTCATTTGTCTATTTGCCCAAATTATTTAAATTCACTTTAAGCTTTCAAAACAAACTTGACTGACACATAAAATGGAAATTTATTCAATTTTATTCGAGTTCTCTGTGTACTCCTACACTATTAACAAAGCAGCAACCCTACTGATTATAGTATCCCTTGGGGCATATAAATACTTAACTTTTATTGATGATTATTAGAAATCATCGAAAAATGCACTTTTAATTGATTCCGTCCAGGTATCAAAATGCCAACACCTGAACTTACGGCAAATGACTTTACCACTACACCGAGCAGAACCTATGAAATATTAGCCGAGCAGAACCTATGAAATATTAGCCGAGCAGAACCTATGAAATATTAGCCGAGCAGAACCTATGAAATATTAGCCGAGCAGAACCTATGAAATATTAGCCGAGCAGAACCTATGAAATATTAGCCGAGCAGAACCTATGAAATATTAGCCGAGCAGAACCTATGAAATATTAGCCGAGCAGAACCTATGAAATATTAGCCGAGCAGAACCTATGAAATATTAGCCGAGCAGAACCTATGAAATATTAGCCGAGCAGAACAGTTTAGACATTTGAAGTTATGTTCTATGAGATTAAGAGAGGCAAATAAACATAGTGAAAACTAGAAAGTATGAGGCAAGATTTGAACTTAATCCACTCAACTGACAGCAAATTTGCCTCAAAACCTAGCAACTTGAATCAACAACTTTGCAGCTACCGATAACAATATACTTGTTGGCTGTCTTCATTATTTGCTAGTCGATTTAGCACTTATTGGCTCAAATTACAAGTAGATCATTATCAATATCTTGGACACATATTCACAAATTTTGGTAAATCTAAAACAGAAGTTCAAAGGAGAATATTATTGGCTAAAAGTACTATCAATGGCAAGATGAAAATACTCGTAAAATATGAAAACATCACAAAGTAAAAATGGGCTAAATCTGTTCACCATTGATGTTTGATTGAAAGAAGGATAATTAATACACATCAAAAGCCGAATTGATGCTTTTTTTAGAAGTGGATATATAAAAGAATAGGAAGAACTACACGAAAGGAGAAGAAAGCAAACAAAGAGAAAAATAATAGATTAAAATAAATTTTTAATCAAACACGCAAAAATATTTCGCTCATATTAAAAGACATTCCCCTACCTTGTTGAAGACATTACTTGAGGATAGCATCGAGAGGATGCGAGCAAGAGGTAAACAGAGATACAAATGGGATCGAATAATAGCGAGATGGACAGGTCACAGTTTGGCAGAGTACATCATCAAAGCAACAGACCCCCAAGTAGACTTTGAGATCTATCACAGCCAACCTTCGTTGGAGAGAGTGCACCTGGTGATTCCTTATGATTGACTCAAGATACGAGGCAAACTGGTGTCAGCTGAAAATACCTGGTTCTAACGTCGTCTGCTAGGTGCTGATTTTTCCACTAATTGTCCACCGCTGCTTTATAATGTTTCAATCAATCAATAAAACGCATAACCCTTCAGGGTCGTAGGGGTACCACATTGGAAGCTTCAGCACACAGAGTCCTCCAGCGAATTCTATCCTCAGCGATGCGGATGAGTGTGGAAATATCTAGCCCTGTCCATTCCTTGATGTTGTCTGTCCATGTCTTTATTTGGCCTCCTCTGCTTCTTCCACCCTCGACAGTTCCCTGCAGTATTGTTTTTGACAAGGAATCGTGCCTGCATACATGTCCGAACCATGCTAGTTTTCGTCGTTTCACTATTGAAAGTAATGGCTCCTGGACACCTGCACACATCTCTACTTTATTTCTTACGTACACATTGGTCTTATGTTCCCTATAGGAAATTCGTAGAATTCTTCTGTGGCATTTATACTCGAAAGCCTGTAATCTTCTCTCCATGTCCGCAGTGAGTGTCCAATTCTCACAACCATACAACACAACGGAAAGCACCAGCGACCTATACAGTTTGATTTTCACTCCAAAACTGATGTTGCTTTTCCAAATCACAGTTAGCCTTGACAAGGACGCTAAAGCCATCTCCAGCCTTATTTTTATTTCTGCTTTGCATTTACCATCGCTGCATATACTGGATCCGATGTATTTGAAGGTATTCACCTCTTCAAGCTTATGTCCATTCATCATGATATTAGTCTGGTTTTCTGTGTCTCTGCTGTTTATCAAGATTTTGCTCTTATCTGAATTGATTTCCATTCCGTACTTGCTGGTAACTTTTTCTAACTTTGATGTTAATTCTTGCAATGATTGTTCTGACCCAGCTATAATGATTATTTATCTGTGAAAAATTGGCAAATAGAATCTTCTACTTCTTCTTCTTCGGCGATCATTACTCAGTCAGGTTGGGACTCCGGATTCTATGATATAGGCTGCTGTCTGTTTTAGAGTGTCCACTGTGCCATACAGTGAATGTTATTCAACGTTGCTACCTCTTCTTCCTGCACGTTTGTTCTCAAAACTGATGCAGATTAACAACATGTAGTCTAGTTGTAAAAAAATATATAGGAGTTTGAGAATGAACCATAACATACAGGAATTTACGAATTAATGCTAGCAAACAGGAGTGTAAAAATAAACGCTAGCAAATAGGAGTGTACAGATATACGCTAGCAAACAGGGTTTCAAAACGAACGCTAACAAACAGGAGTTTCAAAATGAACGCTAGTAAACAGGAGTTTAAAAATAAACGCTAGCAAACCGGAGTGTGAAAATTAACGTTAACAAACAGGAGCTTCAGAATAAACTCTAACAAACAGGAATTTGTGAATGAACGTTAGCAAATGAAAGTTTGTGAATGAACGTTAGCAAATGAAAGTTTGTGAATGAACGTCAGCAAATGAAAGTTTGTGAATGAACGTTAGCAAATGAAAGTTTGTGAATGAACGTCAGCAAATGAAAGTTTGTGAATGAACGTTAGCAAATGAAAGTTTGAGAATGAACTCTAAGAAACAGGAGTTTCTTCTTCAGCGTTCATTCTCAAACTCCCGCTGGATCTCTCTTGTAGCAGGAACATAGTTCTATTAGATTTACAGCAGGAATTTTTGTTGTTTTTTTGTTGTTGTTGTTGCGTTCGCTCCATTGTAATCAGCACGGTTATCCATGCGATTTACGCCGGGAATGTGATTACCTTGTGCCAGCGTTATGCACCTTGTAGGCCTAGCACATCCGATTCATGGGTGCATCAGCACACGTCCTCGGACTACTTTTATGACGGATGTGTGTAAAAAATTGACAGGCCCAGTCCTTGATGTTGCATGCAAATAATTGTATCTACCTATCTGTTTTTACTACCTCAATTGTTCACTCTGAAATTGCTTAGATAAGGAATCCTGTCGGCTTACATGTCCAAACCATGAACGTTTTTGCGCATGCGGTTGCGTCTGTGAGTCTCATGAATGGCTCACTAAACAAACCACCCATGCAACAGAAAATCTTCGTAGATGACATGTCTTTATATTGAGGTTATCTTCTTATAGAAGCTTCATGGCACGTCATTTATACAGTCCCGTAGTCGCAACTTTCGATAACAGTTACCATGTGGTTCTGACAGGCTGACGTTGTGCTTGAACTAGTTACGGGCACGGCGTGGGTGGACTGAACAACAAAGAAACCTGTCGTAAGGGCCAACGTTCTGCCCTGATGTGTCGACGGCATTAGACTCGAAACACCATCCAGTCGAATGGCTGCTTGAATAGAGGGAGGAGCACTTATGGAAATGCCACACGTGCTGTGAGGCCAGTTTCTAATCAAGAATCAAGAACCATGTACGCTTTCGTCGTTCTACTATTGAATTTAAAATGATGGAACTTGACTTCTAAATATAAAGTAGAATCTCTCTAATCCATCTTTGTCTTCTCAAAGCATCGCATCGTGTTTCCCTTTTGAGTTGTGTGCGGCTATCAAAGGAAAGTCTGTTAAAAACACCCACAACAAAAACAACATCAAATAAATACAAAACAATGGAAATGGGTTCATAGGAAACAAAAGCTTCAGTGTTCGTAATTTCGGATGATCAAAACCTGCAATTTAAAAATATATCTTGTGCGGCAGAAACACTAGCAAGCGTCGAGGCTTCATATGTTATTGCCTAAGTGTCGTATTCAATAATCCGGAACCGTTTCGGAAAACAACGAGGAGTTATAATAATAGATTTTGTACACTCATTTTCAAAGCTCAATAATATGTAGATGTTGAGTTATTGCATTTCATTCACAACTAATTTCTTTCAAAACTTCACATTTCTTTCGCAGCCAATTTCTTTCCAAAATATCGCATTTCTTTTGCAACCAAATTCGTTCAAAACATCGCATTTCTTTAACAACTAATCTCTTTGAAAAAATCGCATTTCTTTATTTTTTTAAAATGCATTTCTTTTACGACCTAATTCTGTCTAAACATTACATTTCTTTCACAACCACTTTCTTTTAAACCATCTTGATGAGACATTTCTCGATGACAAAAAGAAATTCTTCAATGTAAGTTGGTGTAGGGAAGAAGACATGGCTAGATAATATCAAAGACTAGAAATGATAGGAGGTTTCTAAAATCGTCAGGGTGGTATATGGTAGAAATGCGTAAAGATATTTCTACACCACATGTTAATTGATACCCTTACGAACCTCTGGGGTTGTTTTTTATTACTATTATAGAGGTGAGAAAGAGAGTTCTGCAGTGCTATATAACCCCTATACTAACATATGGGTGCGAGTCTTGGACAATAAACAAACTGGAAAGGGGGAGATTGGAGGCAACAGAGATGTGGTTCTACAGAAGAATGCTGAGAATACCATGGATTGCCAGAAAAACTAATGTAGAGGTATTAAAAGAGTTAAATGCGAAACGGACCTTAATCAACAATATAAGAAAAAGGCAATCTTCTTTTTTGGCCACTTCATGAGACAGGCAGGTTTAGAGAACATAATCACAACAGGCAAGATTGAAGGCACCAGAGACAGAGGGCGACAACGTGAGAAATTATTAGACAGTTTGACAACCTGGCACGGCAAAGAAACAGCAACGACTTTGATACATAATACTGTGGACAGAGAGCTGTGGAGAGCCATGACCGCCTACGCCACCCGGCATGGCACCTGATGATGATGATGATTATATTAAACCATCGCATTTTTTTCATAACCAATTTCTCTCAAAACATCGTATTTATGTCACAGCCAGAATATCTCAAAACATCGTATTTATGTCACAGCCAGAAAATCTCAAAACATCGTATTTATTTCACAATACATTTCTTGTACGACGTCATTTCTTTTCATCTACCGCCCTTTTTGCCAACACTCATTCATTCCCTGCACAACACTTCTGTTAATTCCAACACCATCAAAGAGACTCGATGTCAGAGTGTAAGCAGGTTTCTAATTACCACCGGAAGTCTACAACCAGTGTTTTCTGTCAGTTTATCTGGCAGGAAATCCGGCGTCAGCGCATTGGTAGATTTTAAAATGGTTGATTACTGGGTTATCGCTGGTGACACACTCAAGGGAGAAGTGTAAGGTAGAAATTATTTCAAGAGAATGATAAGAAAGCCAGGAGACAAATACAGGGGAAGTCAGGAACTCGTGAAGACATCATTTCTACGACTAACTCACACATTTAGAACAAGAATCAACTTCGAGTTGCAAGAAGAAAAAAATGCATTTTAATGTAGGAAAGTGGTTTAGCGGCAGCTAATTACGTTTGCTTACCAGCTTACACAGTTCACTTCCCTGCTTAATATTTTTTGGGGGGATATAGTCTCTGTATTCACATTGAAATCGTTTTTAAACTTTTCAAAGTTGTAACTTTGAATTTTAATAATAGATTTGAATAAATGTGCACAGTGACAAATTACCTAACATGTCGACGCCAAGGCTGGCTTATGCGCTGCTATCGACGGTAAAGACCTTCTAACATAATTAATTAGGACCCTGTTCGTTACGTTTTTGCTTATTGTAGGGTTTTTTATTTGTCGCTATTTACATACTTGGAATCGCATGTAAAAACAACCAACACCAACCAACAGATAGCACGGAAATAGGCCGAATATGTCATGTTTACGTTGTAGTTGGAAGGTCTGTAGTACTACCGATATCCATGGCTTATGTGTCTCAAGTATTTAGAAGCTCTCTCAAAAGTGGATCAAAATAATGTTCAAATATTTATTTAACTATATGGAGCATTGATTATTGGTTTGGAACCGACATCATTGCGATCCGGCAAACCCATTGATGCTCAGTTCCCTCTAAAAGTAAAATATAGTTAACCCATAGCATTTCTCAATCCAGTAGGGATGTGAGATGATAGCGATCTCAAATTTTAGTGGCTCAGTTAAATGAGGGAGGTAGCTATCTCCTCTCCCGAATTAATTTGGTACCAAATTAAGGCTGGGTCAACCCCGGCAGCCGTTGCGATCTGACATTATTTCCGCCTCCAATGACAAGTCCCCTCTACCAGTTGGCTAAGGGTATGCAGATTGATTGTTTCTGTGGCTGAATGGGTGACCACGCTTCTCATTGTATCTCTAAGACGTCAAATTACACAAGTACCACATTTAATACAGAGTTCATCTAACCTCAGCCTTAGAGTTTCATCAATCTAGGTTTTCCAAGTGTCTCTATATTGTGCCTTATTATTTGTGAATGGTGTTACGGGATTGGTATTGTCTTTGTGCATCTCATCATCATCATCATCATGTGCCGTGCCGGCTGGCGTAGACGATCATGACTCTTCACAGCTCTTTATCTCCAGCATTATGTATCAAGAACGTTGTTGTTTTCTGTCATGCCAGGTTGTTAACCCAACCTGTATAATATTTTCTCACGTTGTCGCCCTCTGTCTCTGGTGCCTGTTGTGACTATGTTTTCCAAAACTCACTGTCTCACAAAGTTGCCAAAAAATGAAGATTGTTTTGTGGTGTTGTTGTTGTTTTTTTTTGGTTATATTACTCATTAATCTCCGTTTCACACTTGACTCTTTCAACACCTCCACATTAGTTTTCCCGACAGTCCATGGTATTCTCAGCATTCTTCTGTACAACCGTATCCCTATTGCTTCTAATTTCCCACTTTCCATTTTGTTTATTGCCCAAGACTCGCACCCATATGTTAGTATAGAAGTTATATAGTACTGAGAACTCTCTTTCTCACCTCTAATGACAAGATCATATTACGCAATATATTTTTCATTTTTCTGAATGTTGTTTTTGTCTGCCCTATTCTGCTTCTTATTTCTGTTGAACTTCTTCCATCTGCTGTAATCGTTGTACCTAAATATTTGAATTGGTGGACCTATTTTAACACTATATCATTCACTTTGATCTTGCAAGGTGTGTTATTTTATTTCTCTGAAATAATCATTACTTCTGTTTTCTTTATATTTAGGAAGAGGCCTTTCTCTTTACTCTCTGTGACTACTACATTAATTATATCGTGAAGGTCTTCCTCACTTTTAGAAATCAGAAAAGTGTCATCCGTATAACTCAAATTATTTATGTTATGTCTTAACACTGTTATTCCTGGAATATTAACTATTGCACCCATTTCCAATAATTGATGAATATATAATAGCATCCATAGATGTGCATATACTGGGTGCAAATTATTATGAATAGAGACTACATATTGGACAAATGCGTGGTTTTGTATGACGAGTGTGCTCTGTCGATCCAAGCGTGGAGTAATGAAGTTTTGTGACTACTAATATATACAGCAAAACATTCAAAATCGACATTTCGACATAAAGGTCTTTATATTTTACAAACTATAACACATTACGTGTGGAAGGCAGAGAAACCAATGAACATGTCACATGCATCAAGTTACATGGAGGGAAAATTGTTATACAAAAACTTAAAGACGGAACGAGACGAATATTATTTAGATAAAACCCAACACGACATATATTCATAGGAATCACGAATTTTGAGGTAAATAAACTGTAGGACACCTAAATGATGGATTTATCGGTTCTCACTTGCATTTCAAGTATCTCATCCGAGAAGGAAAATATTATTTGATGATTTGCTTATGTGTCTGGTGTTACCAACAGTTCTATTTCATTGCATCATTCTTATCGATTTTTATAGAAAAAGCACACTTCCTATTCTCTTTTTATTCTTTTCCAAATCTCTACCTATTCTCTTCTTATTCTCTTCCCATTCTCCTCCTATTGTCCTCCTCTTCTGCTCCTATTCTACTCCTACCCTCAACCTTCATCCCATTCTCTTCCTATGTTTCTGCTATTCTCTTTCTACTCTATTCACATTCTCGTGTAGTTCTCTTTTAATTCTCTTCTATTTCTCTTCCTATTCTCTTCATTCTCTTCCTATTCAATTCATATTCTCTTCTAATTCTCTTCCGATTCTCTTTCTATTCTATTCCCATTCTCTTTGTATTCACTTCCTTTTATCTTCCAATTCTCTTACAATTATATTCCTCTTCACTTAATGTTCTCGTCTTATTCTCTACCTATTCACTTCCTATTCTCTTTCTATACCCTTCCTAGTATTTTCCTATTATCCTTCTATTCTCTCCTAATTCTCTTCATCTAATTATGTTCTAACTCTCTTCATACTCTATTCCTATTCCTAATGCTGTTCACTTTTAACTCTATTCCTATTCTTAATGATGTACACTTTTAACTCTATTCCTATTCCTAATGATGTTCACTTTTAACTCTATTCCTATTCCTAATGCTGTTCACTTTTAACTCTATTCCTATTCCTAATGCTGTTCACTTTTAACTCTGTTCCTATTCCTAATGCTGTTCCCTTTTAACTCTATTCCTATTCCTAATGATGTTCACTTTTAACTCTATTCCTATTCCTAATGATGTTCACTTTTAACTCTATTCCTATTCCTAATGCTGATCACTTTTAACTCTATTCCTATTCCTAATGCTGTTCACTTTTAACTCTATTCCTATTCTCTTCTTATTTTATTCCAATTCTCTTCTTATTTTATTCCTATTCTCTTCCTATTTTGTTCCTATTCTCTTCCTATTATCTTTCTACTCATTTCATATTCTCCTTTAATTCTCTTCTTAGTATCTTCCTATGATCTTCCTGTTCTCTTCTAATTCTCTTCTTCTAATTCTATTCCTTTCCGCTTCTTATTCTCTTCTTGTTCTCCTCCTATTTATCGTGTTGTGCTCCTTTACCCTTATATTCTGTTTGAGCTCACATAATCTCAATTGCCATTTTGGCTATTTTATTGCCCATTTTGACAAATAATTTGAAATATATATTGTCTAACCCCAGGTGGATGGTGTCTAGTGCTCCACGCTTCCGATAAGCGTTTGGTTTGAACTTAAGTTTTCATTACAATGCCAGTCGTGTCGCCTCAATTGTATATTTTCCATGTTTCTTCACAATGTCTTTGCTATCTATCATTTTTTCTGACTTTGCAACATGCTGATCTTTTATTATATCCATGTGTAGGATTATGCATGTTTTACAGTCTCATGCGCTGATACAATGTGATGTTTTGTATGTTATTTAATAATGTTCTAATGAATAACGAAACTGCATTAACTTGTTTGCAAGTTTCACCAAACACTATCTCAGTACCAAAAGATATCAAACATTCTAAAACTGCAACAAAGAATGATTATTTACGCATGAGTTTTCTGTCCCATTACGAAGATTGAGAAAGTTTGTCTTCATTTGTCTCGTTAAAGAATTCGTTAGTCATTCCAATTAGGTATTTTCCAACATTCAATGAAGGTAATATATTTCCACCATCATTAGTCTTACACAATTTATGGTTTTTTCGGAAGATGCTGGAAGATTCTGTGAATTTTTTTACACGCAAAATTGAAGCTTGAGTTTTAACGAAATTGAAACAATGCCTCAGGATAAACGGCTAGATTAAGATAGTAAAAATAACACACAAATAGCATCTTACAATAATCAACAACATAATATTTGAGGTGGTGATGTTGGAAGAGCAGAATAATGGACATTTATTCAAATGCGACTGAAATGCGGTTAAGAGAATTATTATGAATATATGTGCTACAGGCGTTTGTTTAACATTAGTTGTGTAGAATAATGTTTCACATCGTGGATGATATGGTAGTCAAAATAAACTTTAAACTCTACACGGGGAAATATTTTGAAACGGGGGAGGGGGTATATACAGGTATGAGGGAGGGGCACATGAAGATAATTGTGTGATCGATAGATATTGATAAACTTTCAAAATTCGGTGTTTTAAAAAATAATGTTTGTTTTCTCCAACCACCAGGGGAACCGGGACACAGAAATTATCCCAAAAACTGGCCACGTACAAACAAAAGTTGAGATATCTAATAGGCAAACTTGTAGGTTTTTAAAACATCACTTTTGGTGGTAGTAGAACTTTGTAAGCTTGGGTAGCTTGTAGTACTTTTGGTGGTAGTAGAACTTTGTAAACTTGGGTAGCTTGGAGTACTTTTGGTGGTAGTAGAACTTTGTAAGCTTGGGTAGCTTGGAGTACTTTTGGTGGTAGTAGAACTTAGTAAGCTTGGATAGCTTGGAGTACTTTTGGTGGTAGTAGAACTTAGTAAGCTTGGATAGCTTGGAGTACTTTTGGTGGTAGTAGAACTTAGTAAGCTTGGGTAGCTTGGAGTACTTTTGGTGGTAGTAGAACTTAGTAAGCTTGGGTAGAGGAACATTAAGCTTGGTGGTGTAACAAAATACGACTCAATATCTAAAACTATTAAGCAAAACAGATTTGAGAGGAGTTGGGAGAGGGAGTTGTGTGGGAAAGAAGTAGAACTAAAGAAATTATTGCATTGGCAACATCAAGTAATGGTCAGGACATGGTTTTTATATACATCAAGTAATGGTCTGGGAATGATATTTATATACATCAAATAATGGTCAGAGAATGGTTTGTATATACTCATCTGAATGGATGAAGATGCAGGACTTTGGAGGGCTTTTTGTTTTAGCAGTCTCCGCATCTTTCTTACACCAGGTCTTCCAACATTTCGTCATCAAGTGCCGTCTTCGCATCAAAGTTGGCTGCAATTGATCTCCAATATTCTCTGTTACTTGTCATGGTGATGCACTATACAACACTGTTTCCTGTGCATATCGTGATGTTTCTTTACCATTTATATCTCTGACTACTTCATCCCCGATGGCAGGTTGCTGCCACGGGACCTATCTTTAATTTTACCTTACATTACTAGGGATATTGTTGAACTTCCATCGTTGAGGTGGTAAAAACACTGAACGTGTTATTCGCAAGATCAGAAGTCGGATTTGTCGCGCCGTTAGCGACAAATTTGGCGTTCTCTGAACTACATTCGGCTGAAAATACTTGATCAAACTGGAGACTATGCTATTTTTCTGTAAATAAGATTCTATTAAATGAACGTTCATTAATACGTGAAAAGAAGCGTTACAATGTCCAAGAAAATTAAGACAAACACAATTTTATCTCGATTGTCAGCGTTTCATCTTAACTGAATACAAGATCAGAATGCAGAAGAAATTGAGACAAATTGTGAACATCTTTTTAATAAAACACAAATGAACAAGGTGTGGACATAGCACAATTTATTGCCAATGTTTACATCTGATTATTCAATGAGATTATAGACTGACTGCCCTGTCGATTGGGCTCTTCATTGTGTAAGGGTTTGTAAAGAAATATTTTCTTTAGAAAAAAACGAGTAATGTCAATAGAGAAAGAACACTTTACGCTAGATAAATAGAGTAAAGAAAATGTAGAAGTTACAGGCAGTTAAATTAGGCAGAATTTACTGGGGAGAGCAATGAAGTTAACGTTTGCTGTTGTGCCTCTAGTTGTCACCAACTTTTGTTGTCTGTATAATGTCTTCTTGATCATCTGTTGTTTACAGAGAAAACTATTCTCGTCGCTGTAACCCATGATCGGCAGACTCATATCTTTAATTAAGAATACGTATTTCTTCTTAGAGAACAATGATCAAAGACCATCTGGATGTCCTATCTCTATTGCCTTTCCTATGCTTTTTCTGTAAGGTGTCGTACAGTCGAATGACGATCTTTTTTTGTGAATTGGCACCTTTGATCGCTTGATATGCTGTAATATTGTAACGTCTCAAATAGTTTGTAACACCTTCAATCCACCTTCTTCTTTCTCTTGCTGTTTCTATTTTCATATTGTATAGTCATGCCGCTGGCCAATAAGTTTTCATTCTCATTAAGTGGCCGGACCATTTCGATCTCTGTTTTTCAATATATTTGACTACAGAAGTTGTTCCAACAGTTCTTGTAATCTCTTTATTCCTCTCATCTTGTTCTGTTTGCTGCTTTTCTCAGACATCTTATTTCACACATAGCGAGCTTTCTCTCATGTTCCTTTATATTTCCCAGGTCTGAAATTGATAACACAATGTTGGTACGAAAATTAATATTATTATTTGTCTGTTGGTTTTCATCGTGATGGATGTATTTCAAAATGTGTGTACTTGTGGTAATTTACGTAGTTGGATTTTTGAAGTCTTTTTGATATCTCTATACATTCTTCGTTGTCTGTAAAAATGCTCCAAAGATATTTAAATAACTGCACTTGTTTCAGTAGTTCATCGTTTATCTTTATGTTGCAATTGTGGCAGCTTTTGTTCAGTAGATTTGTGTCATTTTGCAGCTCTTCACTTGAACTGTGGAGTAGGTACTGATCGTCAGCAAATAGTAATTCATCTAGGTCATCTGAATAGTACGTTCCAGGTGTTACAACAGCATCTAGGTGTTACAACAGCATCTATGTGTTACAACAGCAATTAGGTGTTACAACAGCATCTAGGTGTTACAACAGCATCTAGGTGTTACAACAGCATCTAGGTGTTACAACAGCATCTAGGTGTTACAACAGCATCTAGGTGTTACAACAGCATCTAGGTGTTACAACAGCATCTAGGTGTTACAACAGCATCTAGGTGTTACAACAGCATCTAGGTGTTACAACAGCATCTAGGTGTTACAACAGCAATTAGGTGTTACAACAGCATCTAGGTGTTACAACAGCAATTAGGTGTTACAACAGCATTATGTGTTACAACAGCAATTAGGTGTTACAACAGCAATTAGGTGTTACAACAGCATTATGTGTTACAACAGCAATTAGGTGTTACAACAGCATCTAGGTGTTACAACAGCATCTAGGTGTTACAACAGCATCTAGATTTTACAACAGCATCTAGGTGTTACAACAGCATCTAGGTGTTACAACAGCATCTAGGTGTTACAACAGCATCTAGATTTTACAACAGCAACTAGGTGTTACAACAGCATCTATGTGTTACAACAGCATATAGGTGTTACAACAGCAATTAGGTGTTACAACAGCATCTAGGTGTTACAACAGCATCTATGTGTTACAACAGCATCTATGTGTTACAACAGCATCTATGTGTTACAACAGCATCTAGGTGTTACAACAGCATCTAGGTGTTACAACAGCATCTAGGTGTTACAACAGCATCTAGGTGTTACAACAGCATCTAGGTGTTACAACAGCATCTAGGTGTTACAACAGCATCTAGGTGTTACAACAGCATCTAGGTGTTACAACAGCATCTAGGTGTTACAACAGCATCTAGGTGTTACAACAGTATCTAGGTGTTACAACAGCAATTAGGTGTTACAACAGCATCTAGGTGTTACAACAGCAATTAGGTGTTACAACAGCATTATGTGTTACAACAGCAATTAGGTGTTACAACAGCAATTAGGTGTTACAACAGCATTATGTGTTACAACAGCAATTAGGTGTTACAACAGCATCTAGGTGTTACAACAGCATCTAGGTGTTACAACAGCATCTAGATTTTACAACAGCATCTAGGTGTTACAACAGCATCTAGGTGTTACAACAGCATCTAGGTGTTACAACAGCATCTAGATTTTACAACAGCAACTAGGTGTTACAACAGCATCTATGTGTTACAACAGCATATAGGTGTTACAACAGCAATTAGGTGTTACAACAGCATCTAGGTGTTACAACAGCATCTATGTGTTACAACAGCATCTATGTGTTACAACAGCATCTATGTGTTACAACAGCATCTAGGTGTTACAACAGCATCTAGGTGTTACAACAGCATCTATGTGTTACAACAGCATCTATGTGTTACAACAGCATCTAGGTGTTACAACAGCATCTAGGTGTTACAACAGCATCTAGGTGTTACAACAGCATCTAGGTGTTACAACAGCATCTAGATGTTACAACAGCATCTAGGTGTTACAACAGCATCTAGGTGTTACAACAGCATCTAGGTGTTACTACAGCATAAGAAGCATCCTGTAATAATCGTAAGCTTTCTATTGATGTTCTCTTAGTCCCACATTCTCCTAATACGTTCAATATTTCTCCTAATGCGTTCAATATTTCTTCTAATACGTTCAATATTTCACTATTTCAACTGCAATGTGAACTCCCTTAGACATATCTCTAGTATACCAGCAATAGTTCGTGTTACAATATGTTTATAAGAATGGTTCGTTCAGAACGTTGGTCACAATCTAAAGGCTACTCACAATAAAGCTGCTTGCCCACTTGTCGCACTCTGCCACTATTGAATTCACCACAGACAACCTAGCAGACGATGATGGCAACAGTCTCAAACGTATGCTGTCGCTCCTTTCTAATGTGTTTTAAAATGACCTACATAACTAAATCTAGAATAGAATCCTCTACCATTGCTGGAAAACATGTAGTTAGAGTTGAACACTTAACTTAGAGTTGAATATTAAACGTATAGTTAGAGTTGAACACTAAACTTAGAGTTGAATATTAAACGTATAGTTACAGTTGAATACTAAAAGTATAGTTAGAGTTGAACACTAAACTTAGAGTCGAATATTAAACGTATAGTTAGAGTTGAACACTAAACTTAGAGTTGAATATTAAACGTATAGGTAGGAGTTGAACATGAGATATAGTTAGAATTTAACATGAAACTTATAGTTAGAGTTGAACAAGAAACGTATAGAGTTGAACATAAAACGTATATAAATGAACATGATACTGTAGAGATTAATGTGAAACGTATAGTTGGATTTAGACATGAAACGTATAGTTATAGTTGAATATGAAACGGATATGTAGAATTGAACATGAAACGTAAAAGTTAATATTCAACATCACACGTATAGTTAGAGCTGAACATGAAACGCATATTTAGAGTTGAACATAAAACTTATAGTTAGAGTTGAACATAAAACTTATATTTAGAGTTGAACATAAAACTTATATTTAGAGTTGAACATAAAACTTATAGTTAGAGTTGAACATGACACGTGTAGTTTGTGGCGTAGCGTGAATTTTTAGAGTGGGGATGCCGAGTGACCATTTTTAGTAGGTAAGTAGCTCCCCTCATTCCTTATTTCACATCATAAAGACGCAGTTATTGCTCTATATAAAATATTAACTAGTATAGAAATCATACCTTACATAATCTTGTAATGCAACCGGTGAAGCAGGCCGCATATTTGCTGATACCTATACGGTGTAAGTACGCTCTTAGACGGCAGTGTATATTTCTCAATCCAAATACATGTTAATGTTACATGTTAATGTTACATGTTCATGTTACATGTTCATGTTACATGTTCATGTTACATGTTCATGTTACATGTTAATGCTTCTTGTTAACAAGAATCAAAACAAGAATATGTATCCACCTATATTAGAAAGCGTCGTTGGAATTACATCGGGCACGCGCTACGAATGGATATTGAAAGACTCCCTTGTCAAGCTTCGATGTGGTCACCAAAGGGCAAGAGAAAACGAGGAAGACCAAAATAAACTTTACGTAGAACTGTTACAAGGGAACATCGGTATCAGAAACAATGATGATCTAAAGCAAATCGCAATGAAACGAGAGACATGGAAACCCTATGTGCCGTCTTTGGCCCTAGAGGAATAACTAACTAACTAATGCTGTCTTGATTTGGGCTATAGTTTTCCTTTACTCCACTGAAGTCGCGTAGATTGTTTTAGCAGACACTTAACTCCCCTAAAACTTTGATATACTCGGGTCTGAAAGAGGTTTCCCCCATCCGCCCACCTATCCCCTTCGTTTGACGTTTCTCATCGATACAACCACAGTTACATAGGCGTGAAATAAATATCTTGAGGTATACATGATTCAAAAGAACACAATTGATACATTAGCTCAATGGCTTGTAACTGATTGAAAGAAACAAAAAATTTGGTCTTTCAACCAGATATTTCAACATTTCAACCAGATATTTCAACATCTTGAAATTTCAACATTTCAACCAGATATTTCAACATCTTGACATTTCAACCAGATATTTCAACATCTTGAAATTTCAACAATTCAACCAGATATTTCAACATTTCAACCAGATATTTCAACATTTAACAGATATTTCAACATCTTGAAATTTCCACATTTCAAAATGGAAGCCTTGATAGAGAAATACAGATGAGATGTCAATAGGCATATGCAGTTAACATACCAACTGTCACCACTACTTCTTCACCCCAAGATCGAGATGGAAGTTAAGAGACAAATGATCTACAGTATATTCCTACCAACACTGTGTTACCAGTGCCAAACCTGGTCTCTCTCATCTTCACATTACAGAAAGATAGTGACATGTGAGATGAAATGCTTGAGGAAAGCTGCCGGGGTCACCAGGCTTGATAGATTACGAAATTAATATATCAGGGAAAGAATAGGTATAATATCTTGTACAGATTACATAGAGAGAGAGAACAGATCAAGTGGTTTGGCCACATTATGAGAATGCATCACGAAAAATTGAAAGTATAAGCATATAACGAAATGAGATCAGGGTACAAAGCCAGAGAAAAACCACGGAAAAGATGGATAGAAAACGTCAGGGACATTCTGAACATACACGGTCATACCACAGCCGAAGCCACACATCTGGCTTTAGAACGCAAGCTCGAGCTCTAATCACACCTATGCTTTACGGCAAGAGTGGATCATAAACCACCTGGGGAAAGACAATAGACAATAGATAGACAGACAATTTCAACATCTTTCTTACACCAACATCTCGTCATCAAGTGCCGTCTTCGCATCAAAGTTGGCTGCAATTGACCTACAATATTCTCTGTTACTGTTCATGGAGATACACTATACAACACTGTCTCCTGTGCATATCGTGATATTTATTTACCATTTATATTTCTGACTACCTCAGTTACACCTACAGTTTTCAACAAGGTGACATATCTTTTAACATATCTAAATTTTATGTGTTTGATTTGCATTTCCTTTAATATATCTATTTCATACGGAGTATTCAGAATCTCATTGTTCGTTTTCTTATCTTTCCAATGTGTTTTATGTTATATTTCCAATGTGTTTTATGCTATATTTCCAATGTGTTTTATGTTATATTTCCAATGTGTTTTATGCTATTCTTCCACGTACCCACATCCCAAAGGCATTAAATTATGTCTTTTAGTTGTGTATTCATTATCCCTGTTTCTGAGCCATACATTATTGTAGAGTAGATATTGCATTTTATAATTATTTTTTTTTGTAGTTTCTGAATTGTTTGGACGTTAGTAGTTTCTTATATCATTAAAATATTTTAGAATATTTCTATTATCTTGTAACATCTGTTTCAATTCTATCATCGTTTGTCACCATCTAGTCCAGTGTTTCCCAACCTTTTTTATACCATACCCCACCTAAGTCTTTCTAAAATTCGGACCCCCTCCCCCTATGTAACATATTTTTTTTATATTCAAGAATTGTATTATTCCCCCCTTAAATGCCTCCTGAATAATCAAATTCCCCTCTTGAAAAATCTAATATAATCACTCCTCCATAAAAAAATAAAACCCTAATAATTATACTGTCGTTCGTACCGTTTATTTTTTGTTAATAAAAAACACATCTTGTGGTGATGTATTCTACTTTCAACCGCTGACGTTAGTTAAATTAAGTTACATTAGTACGTTTAGCATATAAAATATGGATAGAAGACCAAACTCAAAAGTAGTTTGTACAGTTCCTGATTATGCACTATAAAGGGATACAATTATGAAAATAATTTGCGAATTTGAAAGAGTTATCTTTCTTTAGTAAACTACGAATTCTATCAAAGATCATTTATATATATAACTGTAATATAATAGCCGTGTTCTGTCAGTCTCTCCAGAACCCTCTATAAATAGAACATTTATGTCACGGAATTCCGTGCGATACCCAGTCAAACCAATTGGTGTCGTGACGCTATTCAAAGCAGACAACATTTTGGCATACAAATGTTATTGGTGCGCTAACATGTAAACTTCTGTATCAGCTTCTGGTTAAAGTTATTGAAAATACATTATATTAAAAATATACATATACTTGGTTTTAAATGGTGGATATAGATTATCCAATCGCAAGAATACGTCAAAAACAAAACAAAAAGAGCGAAAAGCTAGATAGTTGAGTCGTCAAAGTCAACAGTCACTAGCTCGGATTCGTGCCGCAAATACTGCAGAGCATAGACAAAGAAATGAAAGAGAGATCCAAAGAATTGATAAAGAAACCTCTTAAGAAATACAAACACGACTTGCTAAGGATGCTGATTTGCATTGGCGTGGAGCTAAGCTGGAATCACCAGCGCAAAGAGAAGATGGACAAGCTATGAATAGAGAATACGGTCGTCGTTACAGATAACATGGAATTGTTGAGCAAACGTAGAGACGTCAAGTTGAAGATGCCGAAGCTCACTCATTGTCACAAACGTGTTGAAGTCAAGCAATTTCAAATGAAGCAGCAAATTTGGCTGAGGATCGTATTGCTGCATATAACTATTGAGTTTTCGATAACATAGGTCAATTTTATGGTGCTAAAAGTTTTTTGGGACGAGAATCCTAACAATGGCAAGTTTACACGATTATGACGAAACGGAAAGATCATGTTCCCAAAGCCACAAGACATCCATGGTAATAAGCTAGAGTATGCCGATTTTCTGGGCCTGATGCTCTGATAATACACACCCTACATATGTACATTTTCGCAAGTATATTCACTCTTATAATATTGCACTTTTTCACGTCAATAGGAACAAAAATTACGGATTGTCACGGTCGAGGTCAATATGTTTTAAGTTCATGGACAAACTTATCATCGAACTTCTCATATACAACCGCCCTACAGCAAAGTTCCACAGTTCACTTAGTTTTATGTTTTGGACAGTACTCAAGCAGCAGACGTTCAACAAGCACACGCAGCAAATGCTACATAAGAAAGAGAAATTCTTGATAAAATCACAATAGAGTAACACAGTCGTATCAGTTAATGCCTGATATCAAAACAAGAGAGATTCAGAATATTGCTCCAACTGGAAGATAAATTCCAATAATAAACATGGTCTTCAAGCGCGATCACGACGAGATCAGACCAAATCTAGTTATATATATATATAATAAGAAGAAATAAGAGAGAGAGGGAGGGGGAGAGAATCTGGGCTTTTAAAGACACTTCCTGAATGTATACAATATAACTAGCCACTGTGAGACGTGGATATACAGTAGAAAAAAATATATTTACCTGAAAATAAAAGAAACAAATATGAAGGAATGAAAACAGAAATTGAAAAGCTTATAGGAAAAAATAACAATACAATATTTTGGGCACATAAAAGTACAGAGTAAACATAACAGAGCGGACCCATAGACAAATTCTGCTTAGAACAGAGCTGACACATGGGAAAATACTGCACAGAGCTGACACATGGGAAAATGCTGCACAGAGCTGACACATGGGACACTGATGCACAGAGCTGACACATGGGAAACTGCTGCACCGAGCTTACACATGGGAAACTACTGCACAGAGCTGACACATGGGAAACTGCTGCACAGAGCTGACATATGGGAAACTGATGCACATAGCTGACACATGGGAAACTGATGCACAGAGCTGACACACGGGAAACTGCTGCACAGAGCTGACACATGGGAAAATGCTGCACAGAGCTGACACATGGGAAACTGCTGCACAGAGCTGACACATGAGAAACTGATGCACAGAGCTGACACATGGGAAACTGATGCACAGATCTACATATGGAAAGATGTTGCAACCAACAGAGCTGAGAAATGAGAAGATAACATATAACATAACTTATAAGATAACATAACTGCACATAACAGGGCTGACACAGCGCTCTGCTATTTATAAAATCATAGTGTTATGTTTTTTTAAAGAAGAAATGCAGGGACTCAACAGTGTAGAATAATTATAAAGTTAAGGATAGATGAAACACCATCGAAAGTGATCAAGGACCTTTAGTGACACAATAAGTATTGTTAGCATCCTACAAAAATATAATTAAGGACATAGCTAATTAAATGTCCTAAAATTGATGTAACAAATCATCATCACTTGTGAAGGACGAACAACAACAACCACAAAGGTAAGAGACATAAAGCAATAGAGATGAATTAGATTCACAATTCTGAAATCTTTCTAAGAACTCGTGTGCTCTATTCCAACTTTTAACGATTCACTTACAAAATTTATTTTGTTCTGAGATTTCTGTTAATTACCGTTTGAAGCTATCAACATCAATGAAGGTTAGCTGCAACAGATCTCCAACATCCCCTGTCTCTTGTTTTGGTGGTGCACTCTGTTAGACTGTAACCTGTCCAATTTGTGATGTTACTCTCCCACTTGTATCTCTGTCTACCACTTGCTCGCCGCCTCCCTTTGACTTTACCCTCAAGTAAGGTCTTCAATAAGGTGTCATGTCTTTTAATGTGTCCAAAATATTTTATTTGCGTGATCTTTATTTCTCTTAGTAGTTCTTTCTTCATATTAAGTGTTTTGAGCACCTCTTTATTTGTTTTCTTCTCTTTCCATGATGCACTCTCTATTCTCCTATAGTTTGAGGCTATACCGTTTCGTGATACGAGTGTCACTACGTGCTTTATTGAAAGGTACGGAATACATATGAAAAAGGACACGCACAATAAGGTGACTCATCAATGACTTTTTTTTGGAAAGAAGAGAAAGATATTTTACATGCACAAACTTTTTTGTGGAAACGGTGCAATGTGAACCAAAATCTTAAAATATGGTTTATACTACCAAACCAAGAAATCTTGATGTGAATTTTAAGAAAAAATCCGCAGTGGTCACACGATGCAACGTTGTCTCATTTATGTCTGCTTCTAGAGAACTATAATATATTTATCTTCTTCCTTTTGTTAATTAACTCTTCCTCTTGTTCATTTTCCTCTTGTTCGTTAAATTTATTTTTACTTCATTGTGGCATTGTTCTGGACAAAATTAATGTGAAAATCGCATGCAAACAATAATTCACATGCGAGCTTTGACCAATGTTTTTCTAAGGAACATAAAATGGGACACCTAATTAGGAAGATTGAAGCATGAAAAACGACACATTCCGTGATTTATATCAGATGAATTGGAGTACATGACGACTTGTTCAATTCCCTTTATAGTCAATTTCCAAGTCACACAGCTGAAAATAGATATGCAGACTTCTTACTGGATTACCAGAACTAGACCCCTACTATTTCTTACAGTTGTAAGGCTTTGATATAACCAAATTTGACTAACGTCGGCGGTTGAAAGGGAGTACCTTACCGAAAGAGTAATATAAGAGTAATACAGTAAATTTGAAGTGAAATATATAGGCAGTAGTGTTCTATGTAACTGAGGCGTGTTGGGCAATGTAACTGAGGCGTGTTGGGCAATATATCTGAGGCGTGTTGGGCAATGTAACTAATGCGTGTTAGGCAGTGTAACTAAGGCGTGTTGCGCAATGTAACTAATGTGTCTTGGGATATGTAATTGAAGTGTATTGGGCAATGTAATTAAGGCGCGTTGAGCAATGTAACTAAAGCTTGTTGGGCAATGTAACTGAAGCGTATTGGGCAATGTATCTGAGACGTGTTGGACAATTTAACTCAAGAATGTTGGTGAATACAGTGATAACTGAGATAGACTTGTATTTCTCCTTGACCAAAATTATACTTAGCTGTGATGTGGCAAGCATCAGCTTTCAATTAATTCTTTCCAAGAAAATCTATTATCTGTTTTCTAAAGCCGAGTCAACAGCCGAAGTGTGAATCTTCCAGAGTGAAAAATTCAAAATGTATTGTATGCCTTAAATTCTACTGTGT
Source organism: Meghimatium bilineatum (assembly GCA_034231615.1). Classification (NCBI taxonomy): domain Eukaryota; kingdom Metazoa; phylum Mollusca; class Gastropoda; order Stylommatophora; family Philomycidae; genus Meghimatium; species Meghimatium bilineatum. The sequence continues at coordinate 19,145,212 of CM067305.1, read as the reverse complement.
TTTGACATAGTAAGTGAATATCAGCGTGTGTGAGTGATTGAGCTGTGTGTGTGTGTGTGTGTGTGCGCGTAAATGAATGAGTGCGGATGCTAATAAATTATTGAGTGAGTGCGCGGATATTCGTGAGTGAATGTGAGAGAGGTACCCAGCTACTACACATATAGTCTTGTTAGGGTCAAGTGTTGTTTATTTTCTTGCTCATTTAATTGCTTGTTTGTTTAATTGTTTGATTGTTGTTTTTGTGTTGAAAGCCCCAGAAACTGCACAGATTGTCTAGTTAAGGTAAAGTGGTGTTTATTTTATTTTTAATTGTTTATTTGAATATTTTTATAGGATAAACCCTCAGGAACTACACTGATTGCCTATTTAGGGTCGAGCATGCTGAATTAGTAATACAGCGCCGAAGACGGATGTGTCGAGCCATTGACGCAAATAAAACGGTGAAACAGCGCATTTCTGCTCTCTGGACTATATTCTGCTGGAAATCAAGTAGATCATTGTTCTACTGCAATAGAGATCCAGCAGGAGTTTGAGAATGAACGCTGAAAAAAAAAGAAGAAGAATCTGTAATACCGTTTTTATTTTTTTTTTAAATGTGTAATGAAAACAATAATCGGTTTTTATTAGTTTACTTTATTACAGTTGACATATACAAAAATAAATGAGATTGCAGTAAAACTCTGGGAACAGTGAAAACATCAGATAATACACTTCTTTAAGTATCATTAAATACATCACAATGTTTCCATCAAAAACGTATTTTGCAATGAAATCTTCCAAACATCTCTTCCCTTGCGCACATTTTCTCAGGATCTTTGAATCAGTGGTTCTCAACACGTTCAATCTGGACTTTCAAAGCGCCATCGTAACCTCTAGGGATGACAAGAAGTAAAATATATTAAGTTTGGAGGGGGTGGTCAGATACTCGTTCTGGGGAGGGGGGTGACAGAAAGGTAATGATTTAAACGATATAAAATAACTTTTAAATGAAATATATTCTAGTAATTAGTCCTGAAGATGGTCCACGAGCTTATTTCCTTTTTTTTTTGTCCGGAGGGAACAACGAAAGAAAATGTATCCTAAAGGGGACCCTTTACAAAAATAGAGTTTATAACAATGTTTCCCAACCTTTTTTTTAACCATGTCCCCACCTAAGTTTTTTTTAAAGATGTAACCAATGTAACATCTACCTGTTGTTTTTTTAAACATGCCCTCCAATGTAACATTTACCTGTTTTTTTTTATATTCGCAAATTGAATTATTCCCTAAATGAATCCTAATTACATCTTGTTCGAATTACCCCCTTCAACAATCAAAATGCCCCCATGCGGGGCGTGCGCCCCACGTTGGGAAACACTGGTTTAGAACCTTCCTTTTCAAATATTGTTGAATCTTCAGTAACCACTAAATATGGTTGAATAATATTGCCAGAGTTAAATGAAACGGATCGATCTAAGTCTAGCTTTGAAACCTCGACCACAATCCCGTCTGCTGTGACTATTTGATTAGGGCAATACCCATCTGCCACGAAAACTGGCTGTAATCCTTGTCCTCAATTCGCGTTGTATTACACAAGGCTCATATAGTTAATGTACATAATTTATATATATATAGAAATATATATATATATATATATATATATATATATATATATATATATATATATATATATATATATATATATATATATATATATATATATATAATTTATATATATATATATAGGCCCCCCCCCACTATATATTTATGTCAGTTAAGTTTCCTCCACTGAATTTGTTCTCAAACTTCTGCAGATTAGCAGGATGTAACACAGAAAACAAAATGTGATATGTTATGATTTACATCTTATCTGCGATATATGCACCTCCTAACTTAGACCCTCTATGAGATTTATGTAATAATTTTGCTAGTCTTTGTTCCCGGCAGCACACACTCAAACCAGTTTTTACAATTTTATTTGCTGTAAAACCACGTGACTTTATGTACTAATTGTCGTGTATATATATTCTATGAAACAATGTGACTTTATATACTAGTTGTCGTCTATATATAATCTATGAAACCACGTGACTTTATATACTAATTGTCGTCTATATATATTCTATGAAACCACGTGACTTTATATACTAATTGTCGTCTATATATATTCTATGAAACCACGTGACTTTATATACTAATTGTCGTCTATATATATTCTATAATAACATCATTTTCCCATCTTTTTCTCATATAGACGCAAGCGCCTTGCAAGCTTTTGACGATGATGATAGTGAGGGATTCTTCAGGAATAGTCGGCAATTTTACCGATTTGGAAGAGCCTTATACCCATTGTGGGAAAATGATGATTCTATAGGCGTCAAAAGCGGGCTTCCTCGCTTAACACCCGTTTCGGACAATGACGCATTTTCAAGACGGACAAGGCAGTTTTACCGAATCGGTCGCGCGTATACTCCATACCAGGACAAACGATTTCTTAGATTTGGTCGTTCACATCAACCAGACGTCGACGATGTTAGCCGGGCAATTTTGCTGCACTCAGAGGAACCTTTGTACAGAAAACGGAGATCTCCAAAAACAGATAGTCAATCAGATTTGAGGAATCAGGTCGGGCAAAACCACCAATCAGATGATGCGATAGAAAAAGATGTGCATAAAAGGGAAACGTCAATTGAAGATAAAAATAGCGAACATCTTTCTAATATCTTACTTTCAGACCTAACGGACACAGACAAGAATTACTTAAGGTTCGGGAAGAGATTCATGAGGTTCGGGAGAGGAGGAGACGAGGAAGATAGCGATTATGACAAGCGATTTATGAGGTTCGGAAAAAGTGTTGATGATGACTTAGATGATGAGAAAAGGTTCATGAGATTCGGAAAGCGGTTCATGAGGTTTGGAAGAGGAAGAGACGATGAAGATGAAGGAGATGAAAAACGATTCATGAGATTTGGCAAAAGTGGAAATGATGATGAAAATGATGAGAAGAGGTTTATGAGGTTCGGAAAGCGGTTCATGAGATTCGGGCGTGGAAATGAGGAAGATGACAGAATATCCGAGAATTCTGCCAAGGAAGTTGACGACAAGCGGTTCATGCGATTCGGTAAAAGATCAAGGAGGGCATTCTCTACAGTTTACAGCAGCAACAGCGCAGCTAATGCGGCAGTATAGAACTTGCGAAGCAGTAGGTACGCACCGATAAAGCGCTGCATCTCCATATGTGCATTGTTACCTGCGCCAGCTGAATGCTTCTTCTTAGAGATTTTGTCTATTATATCTGAAACCAACTTTCATCTGTTAACAAACAGTAAACCAAGAATTTTGCTACTGTTACAATCATCAGTATTCTCTTATAAACTTCCGTATGCAGGTTCTTCATAAGCAGAAAGTGTGCAATGACCAAACCAGATCAATAGACACGCTTTATGAGTTTACTAGAACTAATAGAACATTTGCAAATTACAGTCATATTCTAAATTTATGTGAAATTTGTTAATTATATAAACAAACGGATTCCTAATAAATTTCTGTCGATTTATTTCATAACTTTTGTATTGTCCTTACGTATTAAAATTTTGAGTTCAATTTTAATCAACAAAACTCGCCGACAAAAGATACGTATGCCGTATGATTAGTCTTATCTTTAAGTCTTATCGTTAATTGTATCTTTAAATATTATATTTAAAACTTATTTTGCAATCTTGTCCTTAAATCTTACCTTCAAAATCTTACTTTTAAATTTTACCTATTAATCGTATCTTTAATCTTATCTTTATATCCTACATTTAATCATATCTTTACATTTTTCAAATCGAACGATTAAATCCTTCTTTTAAATCGTATATCTAAATCTTATCTTTAAATTTTATCGTTAAATCGTATCTTCAAATATTATCTGTAACTAGTTTAACACTGCATCGCCTATGTATGATAAGTATAGCGGATATTAATTATTAATATAAGCTCCACTGAAGCAGGATGTGTCGGGACAGTGGAAAAACAAAACCTTAGCATGCGCTCTTTTGTTTTATGAAGTACATCAAGCTGTAAATCTAGTCGGATCAACCTGCTACAAGAGAGATTCAGTGGGAGATTGGAGTTTGAGGACAAACACTAACAAACAAATCTAGTCGGATCATCCTGCTACAAGAGAGATACAGTGGGAGATTGGAGGTGAGGACAAACGCAGACAAACATTTCAACAAGCAATACATTAGCATTTCTTAACAGATCCGGGAGAACATTAGACAAGGTAAGCTATTATTGCAACTAAAAAAACAGTCATCGTTCAATCATGACCGGGTTCCTGTTGAAGACATGTTCAGTAAATGAAGTTGGACCCAGTTCACCACGTGTTTTGATTATTGTTTGCATTTTAGTTGGTTACTATTTATATACGCGCGAACAAATAACTTAATAAGTGACGATGACTCTAGTGCCATGACTAGAATAAGGAAGCTTGGTTTGAAATGTGGTGTCGCTAGAAGGGAGCAGTTTCGTGGGCGAGGAAGAGTGCTGGTCAATCAACGGCGTAATGGCGGATACACTCAATGGGGAGATCTGAGCACATATGGACTTGTCCGGAGTACAGTAACGATGATTCAACGACTAACTAACTAACTATTTCTATCCTTGGAATCGCCTAGGCTATTTTTGACATGCGTTTCCATGTATATAAATAGTAACTAACTCAAAGCAAACCATAATCAAAACATGTAAAGAATTGGGTCCTAATTAATTCAGCTAGGACGCCTGTATTGTCGAGAGCCACCGTTCAGTACAGAAACTAAAGAAACTAGTGAACCAAGGAAGGTTTTTGTTTCAAACAATGTGTGATATGTGAACTGAAATTCGGATCCAGTGGTCGGCGGGCGAGTGACGTAGACACTAAACTACCACGGAATGCAATCTAAAACTGGAAATGATTATTGTCATTTTTAAAAAAAACCACTGTATGTTTCCAGGACCAAAAACATTGATGGTAACACTGTGACCTACCATGAATGTCGTTGGAGATAACTAAGACAATCTTTTGGCGATGGAGTTGACCTTCTCATTCCATAGCGGGTCAAAGTAAACCGAAGCAATGATGAAGTCGGATGTGTCCGGTCGAAAAACTCAGATATCACTGCCAAGATATAAACCATATCATAACAGATTGCTTTCCCTGAACCACATTCTGCTAATATGCAGAAATGTGAGAAGCACTTCACAGATGAAGAACATGAGAGACTTAAAGTACTATGTCTACTACTCTATGTTCATATTTTCTTCATATTCTTCATCGTTCATTCTCAAACTCCCGCTGGATCTCCCTTGTAGCAGGACCATGATTCTACTATATTTCCAGCAGGATGTAGTACAGAGAATGGAAATGCGTTGTCACCGTTTTATTTGCGCCAATGCCCCGATACATCCTTCTTCGGTGGGAATATTTACTTCAGAAACATAGATATTGAATAAAGAACTACAAGACATAATGTATGCCTCCTTTCAGATGTGTATATATAGAAAAATAGAAGTAACTTCATGGAAATACACAAATACACTTGTCCCATCCCATATAGGGTCAGTGACCCAAAGCCATGCTGAAGTTGGATGTGTCAGGCCTAATGGCGCAGATATTGCAGCAATGCTGTAAACTTGGCACAACACATTCCGTTCTCCGGACTACATCCGGGTAATCTACAGGAGTTTGAGAACGAACGCAGAAGAAGAAGAGAAACAAATACAAAGGTTCTAGAAGCATTGCGTTTGAAATATGTAAAGGTAAGTGTATGTCCCATGGCAGCAACATGCTGTCGGGATGAAGATAAATTTTCCTGTACTAAGCTGCAACAACGTTTAGGTGGGGTGGTCAGTTCCCTTTCTTGCTGTCTCTATCTCCCCTAACTCATGCATTAGGTATTAATTTACAGCTAATTCGACTCAAGTGGTCGTGTCAAGCGAGAAATCACATCCCGGATTTTTTTGTCCGGACATGGTTTCGAACCTGGCACGCTGTAACCCGATGATAGCAAGCAAGCTCACCATCAACTGGCTACCGTGCTCCTTCCCTTGAAATATATACTTTTAAAGAAAATAAAAAAATTAAAATATACGTTTTGACGGATATCACTGATCCCCCTACAAAATGCAACAGCCAACTCTACCCCCAAGTTCGCATTAGTCGTCTTTTACATGGCAGACACTATTCTTTGCTCCCTTTCTGACCATGGCATCATTTGGGCGATAACCTGCTAGCCTTTATTGAAATACACTGTATAGATGTGACTAACCTGCAAGCCTTCATTGAAATGCACTGTATAGATGTCTAACTTGCAAGCCTTCATTGAAATGCACTGTATAGATATGACTAACCTGCAAGCCTTCACTGAAATGTACTGTATAGATATGACTAACCTGCTAGTCTTCATTGAAATGCACTGTATAGATGACTAACTTGCAAGCCTCCATTGAAGTGCACTGTATATATGACTAACCTGCAAGCCTTCATTGAAATGCACTGTATAGATATGACTAACCTGCAAGTCTTCATTGAAATGCACTGTATAGATATGACTAACCTGCTAGTCTTCATTGAAATGCACTGTATAGATATGACTAACCTGCAAGCGTTTATTGAAATGCACTGTATAGATATGACTAACCTGCTAGTCTTCATTGAAATGCACTGTATAGATATGACTAACCTGCAAGCGTTTATTGAAATGCACTGTATAGATATGACTAACCTGCTAGTCTTCATTGAAATGCACTGTATAGATGACTAACTTGCAAGCCTTCATTGAAATGCACTGTATAGATATGACTAACCTGCTAGTCTTCATTGAAATGCACTGTATAGATATGACTAACCTGCAAGCGTTTATTGAAATGCACTGTATAGACATGACTAACCTGCTAGTCTTCATTGATATAAATGTATAGATATGACTAACCTGCTAGTCTTCATTGATATAAATGTATAGATATGACTAACCTGCAAGCGTTTATTGAAATGCACTGTATCTGTCCCTGCGTTATTTCCTTATCACCACATCACATATAATTAACCGAGACACTCTCATGTCAAACACTATTCTTGTTTTTCGAGTTATCTGAGTAATTACTTATTATCTGTCTATGTTGACCCAATGACATAATCTTCGACAGAAATGTTGACTTACATATCAACATCATGACAGTAACTATAGTTTGCTCCATAATTTATGTTCTTCTTCTTCTTTCCTTTTTACCATTTACGGGTGTCGAGAGGGAGATACAATGTTCTTGTTCTCGTTTTTCTGGCGGCTCCAGATAATGTTATTTGGTGTTCGTGTAATGTCTCTTTGATGTTGTCGATCCAGCGTACTCTAGCTGTACCCTTGGCTCTTCTTTCTGCTTCTCCTCTCTTCGTATATGCTTTATAAACTAATGAATCACGCGGAATTTTTTTCCAGATGACCAAACACAATGGTTTGGTTTTGTATGTATTGTAGAATTGATATGACACCCACTCTTTCCTTATGACATCGTTTCTAATTCTGTGTCTTCTCGTCACTCGTGTGGCTTTTCTCAGACATTCAGGTTACTCAGTTGAAAGTATTTTTCTCCAAGACTACTTGTTAGATGGGAACAATCTTTTGGATCCAACTTGAATTAATGACTATATGAAACTACTTTTTGCCCTTTAAAATGGTAACTGGATTAAACATTTTCTCTATAAATTATACATTTTTGAAAAGTTTATTTCAGTCATTGATTCATTCATTTTCCTTTGCGCTCAAGTTAGCGCATAGGGCAGATGTCAGATCTCTCCAATTCTGTCTGTTCAAATCTATTCTGTGCAGTTCTTGGATAGTATAGATATTGATTGTTTTACTTTCTCTAAGTATTGTTCTTCTGAGTGTTTCTTTTGGTCTACCCCTGCCGAATTGGAATAAACTGACATCTGTTACACAAATCGGTCTGGACTTTACGATGTTAGTTGATTAATCCAACGATCGACGGAATCACCCAGACTTGATTAGAGAAACACCCTCCATTAATTTATGAACGTACGTAATTTGCCATTTTTTACAGTATTAAACAAGAGTATTTAGACAGTCTCAGTTAATGAGGAGAAATACACCTTATTTGTTGTTGTTTTTTCTCTCCAACTTGTCAATGACTGTGACGCAAAGTATAAATATATCGGCCAATTAAAATCGCGATAAAATAAGAAGACGTCATCAGTGATTGAATTATACCGCTGTGAAATGGAACTGATTTTTATTTTTTTAATGAGCTTGCACATCCCTGGTGTATGCAAAGGTGATGATAACAGCTACAGCCTTGTGTTGTTCCACATCCCTGGTGTATGCAAAGGTGATGATAACAGCTACAGGCTTGTGTTGTTCCACATCCCTGGTGTATAGAGATGATGATAACAGTTTCAGACCTGTGTTGTTTTTCGATCTTAGATGTATGCAGAGATGATAACAGTTTTAGTCTTGTTTTGTTGCATCTCTTTAGTCTGTGATAATATAATGACAACAATTTCGATCGTGCGTCCTTGAATCTCTCTGGTGCGTGCTGAGATAACAGCAATCCCTGCATAAAATCCCATGTAACACTCAAAATAATCTAGGATATACTGATGAAACAGTACTTATTGGAGAGAGCTAACAAAGAACTACATGTTCTGTTGTCATGGTAGTACTAGACAGTGAAAACTTGTATGTTGTCTCTTGTTATTTCTCTGTCTATCCGTTATTCTCTCTATATAGCCGTTATCCTGAAAGTGTCTCGTCTCTGCCTTTCCCTGTTATTCTCTCAAAGTAAACAAGAAAGAGAACTGCAGTAAAACTGTCTACCATTTGATAGCTGAAAAGTAGTAAAACAACACAATATATATAAGTTTTTCAAATAGAACAAATACACAGGTGCAACGTTTCTACCACTAAGCCTTTGTCATAATAAGGACAACCACACATATTGGTATAAAATAGACACAAAAACTACATTGGAGAAAAGTATGTAAACATCTAAGTTTCCATAGAAATAATTGATTGAAGTAAAGCATGAATTATATGCTACAAGTTCAGATAAGTAAATAGTTAATACAAGTGTAGATACGTCGTAGTTCCCTTTTCCTGTCTTTTTTCTGGCTTTTTTCCTCCCACCATATTTACTTCATTTTTTAGTTATTTCATCGTTATAGGTCGATGACGCAATACCGGACTTCTCAGACTAGAGAAGTGATGTTATATTTTAATTTTAAGTTGTTACTTTGACTCGCTAATTCTACTTCCCATTCCTGTCTATACACTTACATTAACTACTTACATTAACTACTTACGTATCTCAACATGTAGTTTATATTCATGCATTACTCGACTTTACTTTCATCAATTTCTTCTATGGTAACATAGCTGCTGATATTCTTTCTTCCACTGTAGATATTTTGTCTATTCTATTCCATTATGTTCGTGTGTCCTTATCTTGACAAATGCCTAGTGGTCGAAACGTTTAAGCTGTGTATTTTTCCAATTTATAAAACTGATATTGAACAGTCTGTTATTCTCTCTGTTATTCTTTCACTGTGTTTTCGTTTTTATTCCTTTCTGTGAATCTGATTATCGTTCTATCTAGCATTCGTAAATTGTACTCTATGAACATTATTTTGTTGTTCTCCCACTCTGTTTTCTTATTGCTTCTTATTTTTCTTATTGTCCTTTCAACAAAATTGTTGATAGTATTTCCTATTCAATATGTAGAAATCAACCCATCATTTTTGTCTATAGTAATTTCCTAGGCCATATAAATACATACAGCAGGTTACTATTTTTTCTGAACAATCCAATGCACAGTTTCCTGAGGGACAGGGTATGGGTTTGAACCTGGACCATTGGCTATTCATAACGAGCTCTGTACAACTCCGTCACAGATCCTTTCTGCAAAGTTTACTTTCTATTTCTGCAAAGTTTACTTTCTATTTCTGCAAAGTTTACTTTCTATTTCTGCACAGTTTACTTTCTATTTCTGCAAAGTTTGCTTTCTATTTCAGCAAAGACATCCATGTGTCTGTCAATTGTGACCAGGTCTTCAATAATAGCTAATTTTCTGTGCACCATACTAAATTTTCTTTCCCCCCCCCCGTCCCTACAGATATGTTGTCTGCCTATTCAACAATCAAGTAATTCTATTTTTTTTGTTTTTTGTTTGTTTTTTTACAATCTGGTACAGCACATTTTTGAACAATTTGACAATCTAAATATCTATAGAAATATTCAGCCACTTTTTCAGTGACAAAGGGTACGCTGGCGAGCAATGTTCACACCACCTTACTGCTGCATTATGTGTGCGAGCTGGCGAACGCAGCATGCAGACCAGCAGCAATGTTAAATGCTGAGAATGAAATGAGCGAACACATGCAATGCAGATTTGCTAGGTAACAATGTCATGTCATATTCAGGATAAACTGTCATGTTGCAAAAATCCAATTAAGTCATTTAACAGCAGCCGGAATGTAGCCCCAAATCGATCAAGGTTGCCAACGTGGTTTTATTTTTTTTATCCATTTTCAGACAAGGGTCTCTTTAAAATGATCACATTTTGCTAATGTCTCTATCTTTCACCTTAGTCCTCAGGAAGACAGGGCTCAGTAGAAATAACATTTCTCGATCTTCCAAGAGCTTGAGTCATCGTACCAATTTCCTGATAGTTAAGCGGACCACGAGTTTCCTTCTCTTGCAAACCACAAGTGAGTGAGTATGCATCCAGGTCATCTGGTCAACCAGCTGACGAGCATCTTAAAGGGAGCTGACTTAAATGATGCGCTATCGATGCTCTATCTTTGTACTAAGCATGTCATGTATAACAAACGAGCTATGGGAGCTATCAACAAGCATGCTCTTCGTCGAATGCTGGAGGTGACCAAGCATTTATTGGTTTGCCCATATTGGTTTGCCCATATTGGTTTGCCCATATTGGTTTGCCCATATTGGTTTGCCCAAAGCACCAAAGTCGCATCAGAAACTTACACTAAGCCTTAATTACTACTCCGTGCTGCTTTTAAATGACTCACTGAGATAAATACATTATGTTTAAGTAATGTTAAAGATTGGTTTACAACATCATCTTCATGTTTCTCAATGAATCTGCTTACGTGATTGTATTCATAAATAATACGTATATAATACAGAGATTATATATTTTTTAATGAAGAAGAGTTCTTGCCTTTTACTGTTGATGTGCAGTCCATGTTCATCTATCGTAAACGAAAGTGTTACAAAATACCACTAGAACTTGAGACCTTGAAAACACCATTCTGCTGTGTATTGCCAGGAGACTCCTCAGCAGAGATCAGAAAGAGATTAGCAAAGTCACACAAAAAACACATCACAGATGAAAAACCTATAGCAAGGGCGAACGCAAATATAAAGTTACAACTGTTAAAAAACTATCTTCTTCCAGTGACAGAATATGGTTGTGAGACGTGGGCAGTAAGAACCGCAATGAAAAAGAAAATATCGGCATTTGAAATGAAATGTTGTAGAAAGATTCTTAGAGTACCACGAACAGAAATACGAACCAAATCAGGTGTCCGAAAAGATCTGAACATAGAAGAGAACTCGCTCCTCAGAACTCTCAAAAAAAACACAAGCTAACATATTTTGGGCATACACAAAGACACAATGGTTTAGAAAGGTTAATCATGGAGGGAAAGAAAAGTTCGAGAAAACAGAACAATATGCAGACTAAAGTTACAATGGAAGAATTATATCGAAGACCTCCTGAATAAGATACTATAAGCGACTGTCGAGCTTTAACAGAATCCACAGGTTTACAGAGTGGCATTGATGACAACGTTCTGTAAAGAACACTTGCATCGCGATAGAAAAATGTTTTAACAACAAAATAAATAGGCATAGAAAAAAGCAGGGAGACAATATAAGAGTGGACATGATTGATGTTTAGTAGGTGCGCTGTTACAGGGTTGATAGTGAGCTCACCACGCAAACCAAACTAATCGGAGTGGAAGGTTAAAGCGCTGACCATCCACACTGAGCTGGCTATGCTATTGTGTATATTAGTGACGCCTCAAAAGTTAACAATAGTTGAATACAGTGCCATGTACAGAATGTGTTTCATTTATTTATGTTTATGTTTATCCGGCTCTGTGGCGAAGTGGTACAGAGCGCGTCTGTGACGGCAATTTCGATCGAGTTCTGAGTTCGATCCTCACCACAGGCAATTGTGCATCCGGACCGTTCAGAAAGCAATGGCAACCTACTGAACGTATTTATATTGCTAGAAAATCACTACAGCCAACAAATTCTGGGTTGATAGCTACGTCCTGGATAGGATATGCTACCAATTTTTATGTTTATCTATTTATGTTTATGTTTATCTATTTATTTTTATCAATGATTCGTTTCTGCTATCTCACAGAGACTGTCACTAAATCGTGAAGACTGGATAGATATTGTGACTTCATGATTGACCAAAGGACTGCCGACAGTTTTAACTATGGCGATGATAGAAATGATAATAATGATAATAGTGATGATTGTTATTAAGATGAAGGTGATGACGATGATGAGGAATATGTGAAGGGTGGTGTGATATTGATGTGTAAGCACATCTAAGACACAACGTTTACGCAGCACAATACACTCTTGCTCTGTAATCTGATCTCTTTTGGGAAAGTAAATACGGCGGGAGTGATATTGACCACATCATCCCTAATTATACCTATTGACAATGAAAAATACGGACCTAATATCGTATTCCCCAATACTCTAAAATGTCGTGGAAAATGGAAACTATACTTACGTAATGACTAACCTGATCTTGTTATATTCTAAGAGTGTGTATGGAGATTGGTGTGTTCCCTTCTCACACCATGTCCAAACCATTGTGTTTGATTTATCAATGATATTAAATTCTCTCATAAGCAATGTCTTCAATATTTGTTACTAATTGATTCACAGATGATACCAAGAACAACGGATATTTGAGGTTTGGACGGGACAGCAACAATGGATACATAAGGTTTGGCAGAAATGATCCTTTTCTGAGATTCGGCAAAAAGAACGATCCTTTTCTGAGATTCGGTCGACAGGATCCGTTTCTAAGATTTGGTCGACAGGATCCTTTTTTGAGATTCGGTCGTGAGGATCCATTTTTGAGATTCGGTCGTAATGATCCCTATCTGAGATTTGGGCGAGGTGATCCTTATTTAAGATTCGGAAAAGGGGATCCGTTTCTCAGGTTTGGAAAAAGTTCTGGCAGTGAAGTGCAATCAGAAGTCGATGCAGCCACCTTATCCAGGTAAGAATTGATCTGTGCTTTCAAACGTGCCAATAAAAGATAGACAGGACTCCTCTCTCTTGCAAACTTGTCATGAAAAGATAGACAGGACTCCTCTCTCTTGCAAACTTGTCATGAAAAGATAGACAGGACTCCTCTCTCTTGCAAACTTGTCATGAAAAGATAGACAGGACTCCTCTCTCTTGCAAACTTGTCATGAAAAGATAGACAGGACTCCTCTCTCTTGCAAACTTGTCATGAAAAGATAGACAGGACTCCTCTCTCTTGCAAACTTGTCATGAAAAGATAGACAGGACTCCTCTCTCATGCAAACTTGTCATGAAAAGATAGACAGGACGCCTCAATCGTGCAATTTTGCAGTTAAAATGTAGACATGACGCCTCTCGTGCAATTTTGCAATTAGAAGGTAGACATAACGCCTCAATCGTGCAAGTTTGCAATTAAAATGTAGACATAACGCCTCAATCGTGCAAGTTTGCAATTAAAAGGTAGACATAACTCCTCAATCGTGCAAGTTTGCAATTAAAAGGTAGACATAACGCCTCAATCGTGCAAGCCTGCAATTAAAAGGTAGACATAACGCCTCTCTCCTGCAAGCATGTGATTACAAAAATATGCATGACTTTTAACTGACCATATACTAAACTAATGCTAATTAATAATAAAAGGTTCCCCGCTGGCAAGTGGTAGCTATTCGTCACATTCGCATTGTCTTGACACGCAGCATGAGCAAAATAAATTTTAATTATTGTATTACATTGCCGAAGCTGGATGTATCGGACCATCAAAGCAAGTAAAATCGCGACACAAAACATTACCTTTCTCTTGACTGCATTTTAGTAAACATACAACAAGAACGCTGTCCTGCTACAAGGGAGATCCAAAGGAAATATTGTGAACGAAAGCTAAAAACAAATGTATCCCAAACTAAAGTACATGTCGCTTTGAGGCCTTTATAATTAAATTTATAACCTCTACACAAAATTACTGTACTTCAAAGTGATGTTTAATTTTTTTTAATAAAATAACAAAAAAGTACTCAAAACATGCGAGTTTAAATAAAGGGAGAATTAAGGTATATTCCTTATCTCTGTATAACTTTAAGACAAGTCAGGTTTACAGATGAAATGTGAAAATTGTACCAAGACTTCACATATATTCCTCTGTAAGCATTGATATCATAAAATACGATATGTTGTACCTGTGCTGACGAGATCCGAAATGGAATCAAAGTGAAACAGTTACCATCCGTGCATGTCGAAAGAGACGAATGAGGCGTTTGGGGTGGAATTTGCTGCCCCATCTTATGACAGAAGCCAGGTTAAAGATGGATATGTCAAGAAGAAAGTCACGTGACTGTAAGCCATGACAATGCATTTCAATCTGCGGATAACATTCTGCTAATCTGCAGGAGTTTGGAAACAACCGCAAAAGAATAAGAAAAAAAAACAAGAAGCATAGGATAGGTGACACAACGGATACAGGGCAGTGGTTATAAACTAAGGATTGCGCATGAGGTTGCGTCTGTGGGTCTCATCAATGACTCACTAGACAAACCAACCATGCAACAGAAAACTTTAGTAGATGAGATGCCTTTATATTGAGGTTATCTTCTTATAGAAGCTTCATGGCACGTCATCTATGCAATCCCGTAGTCGTAACCTTCGATAACAGTTACCATGTTGTTCTGACAGGACGACGTTGTGCTTGAACTAGTTACGGGCACGGCGTGTGTGGGCGGAACAACAAAGAAACCTGTCGCATGGACCAGAGTTGTGCCCTGATGTCGACGTCTGTTTCGGCAGCATTAGACTCGAAACACCATTGAGTCGAGTGGCTGCTGGAACAGAGGGCGGAGCACTTATGGGAATGCCCCACGTGCTGTGAGGCCTGTTTCTAATCAAGAATCAAGAACCAGTGGATATAAGACAGAAAATCAGACAGCAGCCAGTAAACAGCAGATAGCATCGAGAACATTGTAGACAGCATATAGAGAACTAAATATGGAACTATAACATATAATAATAAATGACTAGACAGCGAATAATGACAACTTATTACAATAGAAATGACTTGTCTACATCGAATAGTCGGAGTAACAACAAGAGACAGAATCCGAAACAAAAACATCACAAGACTAGCAAACACAATGCCAGTCATGGATTACATCAGAAGACAACAGATTAAGTGGTTTTCGCATGCTCCCAGACTACCATCAGACAGTGGTGTGAGAATACAGGGGCTATGGTAAATTCATCTAACGCATGCGTAACATGGCTTTCTCGGAACAATCACATTGTAAATACCCCCTCATCTTGTGTCTCATTGGGTGCGATCATGCTGAAAGGAACTAGTACAATGAAGTACCTGGATGTGGTTTTTGATAGAATTCTGAGCTTCGTGGAACATGGAGACCATGGAGAACAAGGGCAGGAAAAGGACTAAAGGTTATGGCTGCTGCCTAGTTTGGGCAGAGGTTACTTTTTCTTTTGTACCAGGGAACTTACCTGTTAAATAAATAACTTCTTAGTAAAAACCAAATACTGGAAAAAGTTTCCAAGTTTAATTACTTGGTCAGCCGAATATTTGTTGATAAAGATTCAATGAAAGAAATGAATACACGCATAGCAGTTGCTAGCACATTTCCGTCAATTTCCGTCGGATTCCGTCAATAGGTTATTTCCGTCAATTTCGTTTGTCCACATTGACAGATGACACAATGTATATACAAGTCAACTATCAAATACTGCATAGATACCGTTAATGAGTTGCAGGGAGGTATTTTGTAGATTTTGTAGAAACGATATACATAGTGACTAACGAAAATCACGACAATAAATCAAACTCTTCACGTATGCATGCTTGTGTTGTCTCTACTCGTAGATCTTCTATTGACGAGGGTCACGTTACTGTCCTCTAAATAAGTTATGGCCCTGTTCCAGTAAAGACCTGTGTACAGAAAGTAGAGATGACCTGGCAGATTGATTTATTATTTCCGTGGATTTCTAATTTAATAATTTTTAAATAACGGTACGTATATTACTATAAGACAACAGAACATATACTACTATAAGGATAAATGTGGAGGGGTATTCGCTGGGAGAACAGCTGCATTATATAGTCATATTATCTGCTACAGATTGCATCATGGTTGGTCATATACAGGGCCGCCCCTAACAATTGCGGGGTCCTACGCGAAACGTATTGCGCGGGGCTCAGTCTGGGTAGGGTAGGATAATAAAATAAATTATAATAAGAATATATGGGCCTATGAACTGCGGGGCCCACTGTGGCCGCATAGGTTACAATGGCCTATGACCGGCCCTGGTCATATAGAACAATATTAAGATCCACATACCATTCCTTGAGAGGACTAACAATACAAACATGTTTCTTTTATTACAGAGAACACGAATATTCTGAGGAAAATGATGCTAACGAACGTCGGAAACGTTCAGTATTGACAGAAGCAGGCGCTGACAAGCATACAAGTAAAGATGCTGGAGTTCCAACAGAAACTAAGATTAATGATAAGACAGGTATTCGGAAAATGTCAGATGAACATGGAACCAGAGAAATCCGAAGTGGACAGTATATGAGGTATTTGAAATTGTGGTTCTCTGAATATTTATTATGTGTGCATACTTTGACTCCGTTTAAACAGGAAGACTTTTTTAGACGTCAATGTTCCTCTTTTGATCATTACATTTTTGAAAGAATGATGTTTGTTGAACTATACATCAAGAGTCTATGATATAATATAAGGTCCATATCTTGTCCGGATCGCAATGGGTGCCACATTTGGAAAAGTCGGCACAATAAGACACAATGACCATATTTTGGGTAAATTCCCAGTTTCTGAAGACGTTCCCCGTTCCTGGTTAAGTGTACATATGTTCATGGTGCACTACTTATATAAAAATTATCGTAACTCTACGTCACTGGTTCTTTGTAGATTATGCATGTATGGTGCTTCAAGTTGATCATAAATAAGTATAGCTTGTGCAAGATTCGAATTTTTTCTTAGTCACGTGAGCTAAGTTATTTTGAGTTTATTTTTCAGAGATACAAATTTCTTGATAATATTGTTTGAACAACATAACTTTTTTTTTTATTCAGTGAAGAATTTCAATTTGCGTCATATGACCCTTTCATTGGTTAGTTGATTAGTTTCTGTTTAGCCAAAGACGACTCATGGGTCGGTAGTCATGTTTTCTCAATGTTGAACATCTCATTGCATGTGTTTCTGTGATTTTATTTCATTACACCTCCAATTACAAACATCGCACGGGCATCGTAAACGCACAAGTTTCAACGGAAACACTGCGGAATAAATGATTTGCATAACCGTAGAAGACATACTGGCAGTAGTTATTCTGTTATAAATAAATATAATTTCAATTTGCTTCTTATACGCCGTAGTTTTCTCAATCTTAATTGTTCAAATACCAGATCCTAGGACAGATGACACGTATTTTCAAGAACAAAAATGTAAGCATAGACACTAAAGTTGCATTATATAAGACTATTATTATTCCATCACTATGCTACCAGTGCCAGACTTGGACAATGACAGCACAAAACAAAAGAAAAATAGTGACAACAGAAATTACATGTCTGAGAAGAATACTCGGAGTGTCATTAAGAGATGAATTAGAAACCATAACATAAGACAGATAACTAAAACAATACCAGTATTGGAACACATCAAAAGACAACAGATCAAGTGGTTTTCACACGCTTCCAGACTACCGACATATAGCATGCCACAAATGGCCATGACATATAGACATAACGGTTATAAAGCCAGAGGCAGACCATGTAATAGTTGGATCACAGAAATCAAAGAAGTCACAGGAACGAGCTTACAAACAGCGTACAAGAAGACCATCTCCAGAGATCTTTTTCACCCCTGACGCCGCAAGGCAAACAAGGGACATAGCGTATAGATAGTTCAAATTCTTTTTCCCGCTAAAGAAAGAGATATCGTGCAAAGTCAAAGTGTTCGATTGTCAATTTTATTTACCAGTGTTTCAAAGTGTGAGATATACAAGATCGCTATGTATTCTCAGAGTGATCCGCACAATGAAGTAACATATCTATCGACAACCCATAACCCGCCATGGTCGTAGGGGTACAACATTAGATGCTTGAACACACCGACTCATTCATCGATTTCAATCTTCAGCAATGCAGATGAGTAAGGAAACATTCCAAGATGTCCAGTTCTTGGTGTTGTCTACCCATGACTGTATCTGTCCTACTGTTTTTCCCACCTTCGACTGCTCCTGTAGTATCATTATTTTTTTTTACAAGGAAACATGTGGGCATATATTTTCAAACAATGCAAGATTTTGTTTTTCTACTATTTAAAGTAATTGTTCTTGCGGATTTGTATGCATTTTTATTGTATTTCTTACGTACACTTTTGTCTTATGCCCTCTATCATTTTTATTGTATTTCTTACGTACACTTTTGTCTTATGCCCTCTATCAAGAGATGAGCATACTCTATTTCGTCTGTAGCATTTGTAAAAGACGGATTGTAACACCGTTTCTCCATATCTGGTTTGAGTTCACTACTCTCACGACCATACGACACAACAGAAGGCAATAATGAGTTGTCAATTTTCATTTTCACTCTGATGTTGCTTGTTTTCACATTATATTTAGCCTTGGCATAGCAGATAAAGTAATCCCCAGCTTTACGTTTAATTCTGACGCCCATTTTCCATCTCTGCATATGCAGGATACGAGGTATTTGAAAGTGTTAACCTCAGCAAGCTTCTGCCCATTGATTATAATATTGGCCTGTGTCTCTGTGTCTCTGTGTGCCTGTGTCTCTGTGTCTCTGCTGGCAAAATCTTACTCTTTTCTTTTTTATATCCATTTCGTACTTGCTAATAGCTTTCAAACTTTACTGTGTGTATTTGGGGGGTGGGCGGGTTTCTGAAAAATATTGACAGTTGTAGACAAGAGGGAATGGTTTGACAAAAGTTGACGTCGGAAATACCAATTAAATTGGATGAATTTTAAACATCATTCTAAAGATTAGAAATACATTTTGCAGATTATTTCCTGTACTTTTCATTGTATTTTTTTAGTTTGGGAGGGGGATTGACTTAATAATTATTGACAGTTGTAGACAAGAGGGGACGGGGTCAAATATTTCCTAAACATTGTGGACGAAATTTATGGAAATTTTCTAGACTAGTCATTTCCAAAACAACAATTATTATATTTCTGTCAAATAGTTGAATGAAACATATTGAAACATGATGAAACATTGTGAACAGCCTAGAGCAGAGGTCCCCAAACTGATAGACGCACAACCCCCCCCCCCCCATTTTTCAAAATATATTTATATATTTTGTTAACATCTTAAATATTTTTTTGTTTTTCATTTCAATGTGTAATATTGGAATTCTTCTTTCCATAGGTTTGGTAAAAAAAATTCCGGTGTGGAAAACTTTAACATTGACAGAAATTTCTTGGAAAGTGAGTTTTCCAGATTTCTTGGAAGCTACACCCAGAACCCAAGGTTTATCTTTCCACGAAATGATAAGAGGCGAGAGCTTGACATTGACAAGAAGCAGGAGTACATGCGATTTGGTCGAGGTGCTGGCGGAGTTTGAACCAGAAGATAAAGATACAGAATCATTTTAGATTTCACCAGCATATTCTTCGATTTAGAGTCCACTATACAAAATAGTGTCTTCTATACAAAACGTTAGCTATCTTTAATCAAAGTGAAATTTGTTTAGTGTTGATTCAATTTAAAGTATATTCGTTTTCTGACTGATAAATAATATATTATCTAGCATGATTTCAGTCTGTCTTCAGATTTTGACTTATCTTCTTCGTTAGTACTTGTTAGTTTACAGATGTGGTAGATATATTTTATAAATGTAGAGGGGATAGGACACACCCCTGAAGAGCAAGTTATAGGATTTTGAACTTATTGGGCACTCCAGTATTTGTTCATACTTCATTGAACGAAATACTGTTTCCAGATGTCCAAGTACTAATACCGACATCAGAAGACAAATTGCAAGAACAGTCTCCACACAACATGTAAAAATCTTTAACATGAAGATTAATATTAGAAATGACCGAAATAATTGGCCATAGCAAATAAAGAAAGAAATATCACTATCTCCATCGATAATAAACACCTTAAACAGGTACAGGAGTTCACTTACTTATGAAGCATTATATCGAGTGAAGGGAAAAACAGCAAAAGATGCACAATAGATGCAACAAAACATATCAGATCCTAGGACAGATGACATGCATTTTCAAGAACAAAAATGTCAACATAGACATTAAAGTTGCATTATTCGAGACCATTATTAGTCCATCACTGTGCTACCATTGGCCAAACCAGATAATGACAGCACAAGACAAAAGAAAAATAGTAACAGCAGGAATGACATGTCTAGGAAGAACACTCGGAGTGTTATTAAGAGATAGAATTAGAAACGATAACATCAGACAGATAACCAAAACAATACCAGTATTGGAACACATTAAAAAAACCAATAGATCTTCACACACTTCCAGACTACCAACAGATAGCATGCCACAAATGGCTATGACACATAGACATGACTGCTATATATAAAGCCAGAGGCAGACCATGTAAAAGATGGACCACAGAAATCACAGAAGCCATATAACAAGCTTACAAACAGCACAGAAGAAAGCCTTCTCCAGAGAACTATTTTACCTGACGCCGCAAGGTAAACAAGGGCCACATCGTAGAAATATATATAATTTGACTGTATTAGAATAATCCGATATTTCTTAAAGCATAGTAGTGTAATGAGGAATTATGATCTGAACTTGGACAGGGGCTTGCCACTTTGACGCTTATCAGACGAGCATCTTCCAAAGAGACTGTTCTATTGTATGTTGTTCCAAGTCCATTTCCTAAACAGTCCTGCTTAGATTCCAAATAGCATTACTGTGTAGGCTAATCTTGTTTTTGTCCCGTGCTGTGTATTAACTGGCGAAACACAGTCTAAAGAAATAGATCAATGAACAATCACAGCGAAAATAAGTATTGTTGTTTGGAATTTGCGAGCAAGACCAACAATGAAACGTGCATGTATGCATCTAGGTAAGCATTCAAGTAGAATTTAGAAAAACGCTTTGAAAGATGGTTTGAAGATATAACCACTTCGACAGGGATTCAAACTTTTGACATACCATAGCCATTGAACGTCCAACCTGACATGGTCAGATCAGTGCAGCCATAAAAAATTGTAAACAGAGTAGAACACTGAAGGCGATTTGAAAGATAAGAAAGCTAATGAAGATATCAGACTTTTTCTCGTCTCAAGAACTGCATCACTTCACACTGCAACAGACTTTTCCTCGCCTCCATAACTTCACCACTTCACGTTGCAATAGGGTTTTTTTCCCTCGTCTCATGAAAATCATCACTTCAGAATGTTAGACAAATTTTTGGTGTCTCAAGAACTGTATCACTTCTCACTGCAATCGGTTATTTCTCGTCTCAAGAACTTTATCACTTCTCACTGCAACTGGTTTTTTACGGAGTCCGATTGGACTAATCCATCTACAGGTATCAAAAACATACAAATTAATGCCTTTTTTCAACGCCAAAGTCATGTTTATTTTCGAAAGAGAAACATGATCATTTCTTTGTTCCCATATCTCCCTCCATACTTCAGTAAACATAACCTCTCTAACTCTTAAATTACATCTCTCAAATATTGATACGTCGATCTCTTTCCTTATCTAACTTTGTTCTCAAACTCCTGTTTGTTGGCATGACATAGTCCGGACAAAGAAATGCAATGTGCAAATTTACAGCATGGCAACAACAACGGCGCCCGCACATTTCGCTCTGGCACATTCAACATGGCTTTTGTCTAACTTTTACCTATGGAATGTGTCAGTTAACGTCACCCCCATACCTCCCAAGAATCATGAAATT
Source organism: Meghimatium bilineatum (assembly GCA_034231615.1). Taxonomy (NCBI): domain Eukaryota; kingdom Metazoa; phylum Mollusca; class Gastropoda; order Stylommatophora; family Philomycidae; genus Meghimatium; species Meghimatium bilineatum. The sequence continues at coordinate 19,122,952 of CM067305.1, read as the reverse complement.
AATGAAAGGTCACAGACTTGCTGTTAATTATGAATCTCTTCTAGACCCCTGTTACGTGAGCTATTCTCTGTTTATAATACTTGAGACCAACGGGAATTGAACCAGTCCGTTCTGGCGGCACCAAATCGCCTTGCAACTAGAGTAAACTGGTTTTTCTGTGCTTGACTAACCGCATCTACACATAAAGATGCGATTTTGTCAAGACATTCAAACTGTGCACTCAAGTCACTTGGAACAGATCAATCCAGACAAGGGCTATTACAACAACAACGAACATCCGGTACAAGTATTGAAGTATCCTTAATACCACAAACATATAACATCCGTATTCGTTTTAGAAGAAACTTTATAATACATACATTTATAATACATACATTTACGACAGGATTGAGTAGTAATTATATGTATATAAATAAAACATTACTCATATATAAACAATCTAAATACAGTGAAATCCCATCACAGCATCTTGGCCAAGATCAATGAATGATTTATGTAGCAAAGAAAATTCAACATAAACAGTACAAACAATAAAAATAAATATAACTTAGATGTTTGAATAGTGTTGTTAAACATAGACATTTGTGATAAAAGGATCCGCTACAAAGGGATTGCACTTGTGAAGTTGTCTTGCAAGGCAATAGACGGACATTCTGGCTTATATCTACATTCACCTTGTCATGTGGGACTTCTTATAGCAACTATTGCTGTGTTGTGATGCAGACCATAATAAAAGATTTATACTAAACTGATATTGTGTTTGTTATATGAATTTGTGGTTTAATATTTGTTCTGAAACTAGTTGGTTAATTAAGATTTTGTTGTTCTATTTTATTAAACTGCTTATGAAGCGGCTTTTTTCTTACTCTGCTCAAAACAAACACAAATTAAATACCAAATAATAATTGTTTAACGAAGTCATAACAATTGTATAACAGTGATAACAATTGTACAACAAAGTGATAATAATTGTACAGCAAAGGAATCATAATTGTACAGCGAAGGGATAATAATTGTACAACAAAGTGATAATAATTGTGCAACAAAGTGATAATAATTGTACAAGAAAGTGATAATAATCGTACAACAAAGTGATAATAATTGTACAACAAAGTGATAATAATTGTACAGCAAAGGAATCATAATTGTGCAGCGAAGGGATAATAATTGTACAGCAAAGGGATAATAATTGTACAAGAAAGTGATAATAATTTTACAACAAAGTGATAATAATTGTACAACAAAGTGATAATAATTGTACAACAAAGTGATAATAATTGTACAACAAAGTGATAATAATTGTACAGCAAAGGGATAATAATTGTACAGCAAAGGGATAATAATTGTTCAACAAAGTGAAATAATTTATCTGAATGTGACCATAAGAAATATTGGACATTAAAACATTGTACAAGATAATATCATTATTTGAATCAAAGTTCTACAGAAGAGTTCGGAGAATTCCATGGACAGCAAGGAAAACAAAACAGGAGGTGCTAAACACAATCAGCGTACAAAGACGGTTGGCTTCTGAACAGCACAAAAAAAGAAAAATCTAGGATTTTTTGGTCACGTTAAGAGACATGACGGTATGGAGATAGTGATATTGTAGGGAATGATAGAAAGTAACAGGGGTAAAGGCAGATAAGACACCGTTGGACAGAGGACATACAGAAATGCCTACATATTTCTCTAAAGGAGGCGGAATAGCTTGCTCAAGACCGAGGAGAATTCAATATATCCATAAGGAAGACTACGTTCTGAAAAGAATACGTCACTTGATGATGATGGTTTAGACAATTATATAGCCCGGACCTCCGAAATAAATTCTGTGATCATATGAAATTCCTGCCAGTTTGTAGAAGAAAATACAAAAAAAAAACGAAATGTGCCGCACTGGTTTGCTGCAATAAGGCGAATGAGTTTGCATTCTTTGATTGAACATCATTAAGTGCCAAGCTAACTAAAGTCGGCGATCATGAACCTCCACAACTCTCTATTTTCATAATCTTTATCAGGAAGTATATGACTCTTTGCCATACCACAAAGTCAGAATATGTAATATTTTCTGACGTTGTCGTGCTGAATCTCCTGTACCTGTTGCAACTATGTTCTCCATACCGCCCTATCTCATGACGTGTCCAAAACATAATCATTGTCTCTTTCCGTTTATTATTAAGTAATACCCTCCTCTCAAATGACTCTCAAAAATTCCTCTTTATCTGTCCATGATGTTTTCAATCATTCTTCTATAGAACCACATTTATTTCCCCTTAATTTAATTTAATTTAATATTTTAATTTTAAAATAATTTAACATTACACAACCGCGGCTCACAAAATACACTTAATTACAAAGTTGGACATATCTGACTTTAGTGTAGATTTTTGGGGGGATATTTTGAATTTCTACAACATTCTGCAGTCAGTCTCCATGTCTAAAAATTATTATACTCTGATTACGACAGGCATGGGATTCGTCAGTATTACTATTATTTTCTCATCTTTCTAGCACAGACAACACAGAGGAACAGTATATAGAGCTAAACTGGATCCTCTATTCGCTATTGTTGCTACTCACTTTTGTTGCAACAATATATATACAGAAGTCAGACGGAGAAAATTAATGGCTATTCAAGTACTTTCAATAACATGAGAAAAATATTAACAGCTAATCAAATCCCATAAACAATCTTAATATGGGAATTATACAATAATACATCTATTCTAGTTTAGTGTATGACTCCGAAACTTGGGTAAGGAATAAATAATAAACAACAAAATAGATAACTTTGACAGGTGGATATATGGAAGAATGGGGAAAGAGAAAAAAGCGTTAATGGAAGACGAAACAAATAAAACGATTTTTATAAACAGACGAAGCTTGGAACAGGATAATGAAGTTTTGCTAATCACTAAAAACACACTCAAGTTGACGTTTAGATCAGAAGGCCTTTAAATATCAAGACTACATACATAACAAAAAGCGATGCGTAAGAACGGCACTACTGACGTTCATAGGGCAGAGTAAATTATGGATATAGCTAGGAAGGATTAACTAGAAAGTCATTAGTGAAACAACACACACAGATATCGGTGAAACAAGACAGAATATTGACGGATTGACGGAGCAAAATGATATCATCCATATGACTGACGGGTATTGATCCCAAAGGGTTCAAACGTGCCAAATTGAAATATAGATTGCATTTGTCAAGCGCGTGACGGCTCGGTCATCTGAGAAGCACGATTTTGTTGCCATAACCTTAATATTAAGGGCACCTCGATGACCCATGACATTGAAGTGGTCAGCAACAAAAGTACTCGTCTGATTTCTTGATGCTTTAATGTGTTCACAGAACAGATCTGCGAGTCTCCTTCCAGTCTCACTTATGTACGCCAAGTCATGATGCAACGCCTGTCGATGACGGCTTAGAAGACGTTGTGGGACACGTATATGAAATTCTATTGGATGGTGAAGGTGGCCTTGAGGAATATGACATATCGGCTCTGGCTGCCAACGGCACATGTTTAGCATCTAATACATATGCAGATGATTGTGCCAAAATGATTAGGAACATCAAACTTGAAATAAATCCGAACCAATAAATCACTGAGCTTCGTCGTGTCAAATCTATAGGCAACCAGATGGGGGTCGCATAAGACATCTAGTGTATTGGGATTCGACTGAAGAAGAGGAAGGTGTCGGAGTAGGACAATATATAACAATAAAAATTGATCTGTAATTAATGGCTACAATATGTGACATTAAACAGATCTGTAATTAATGACTACAATATGTAACATTAAACAGATCTGTAATTAATGACTACAATATGTGACATTAAACAGATATGTAATTAATGACTACAATGTATAACACTAAAAATTTGACTGTGAATGATGACTAAAACATATACCAATAAATCAAGACTGCAATTGATGACTGCAATATGCCTATATATCACTAAAAACTGGACTGTAATTAATAACCAAAATATAAAACACTAAAAACTGAATTGTGAATGACTACTACAATATATATACTACTAAAACTAGGCTACAAATGATGACTACAATATATAACACTAAAAACTGGACTGTAATTGATGACTAAAATATACGACACTAAAAACTGGATTGTAATTGATGACTAAAATATACGACACTAAAAACTGGATTGTAATTGATGACTGAAATATACGACAATAAAAACTGGACTGTAATTGATGACTAAAATATACGACACTAAAATCTGGATTGTAATTGATGACTGAAATATACGACAATAAAAACTGGACTGTAATTGATGACTAAAATATACGACACTAAAATCTGGACTGTGGTTAACAGACACTTTTTTGTGACCGAATTACTATAATGCTAACACAATTTTAAACTTCTATCTTTGTACCTGATTTCTACCAAAAGTGCCACATTTCGAACAACATTTGAATATAAGTAGATGGTAATCCACTCAGTTGTAATTGTTAAACTGCTGGAGGAGGAACTAAATTTTAGGAATTAGAAGATGACAATAATATGCTCTATTGGTAAGTGAGACTGCTGTAAAACTGCATAACAATAGTATTTGCGCATGCGGCTGTGTCTGTGGTTCTCACCAATTTCTCACTAGACAAACCAACCATGCAACAGAAAACATTAGTAGATGACATGCCTTTAAATTGAGGTTATCTTCTTATAGAAGCTTCAAGGCATTTTATCTATACAATCCCGTTGTCGTAAACTTCGATAATAGTTACCATGTTGTTCCGACAGGCCGACTTTGTGCTTGAACTAGTTACGGGCACGGCGTGGGTGGGCGGAACAACAAAGAAACCTGTCGCAAGGGCCAGAATTGTGCCCTGATGTCGACGTCTGTTTCGGCAAAATTAGAATCGAAACACCATCGAGACGAATAGCTGCAGGAACATAGGGCGGAGCACTTATTGAAATGCCCCACGTGACGCATTGTGGCAAGTTTATAATCAAGAATAAGAATAAGAAGAATAAGAAAGTGAATAAATAGTGAATAAATAGTGAATAAATAGTGAATAAATAGTGAATAAATAGTGAAAAGATAGTGAATAAATAGTGAATAAATAGTGAAAAGATAGTGAATAAATAGTGAATAAATAGTGAAAAGATAGTGAATAAATAGTGAATAAATAGTAAAAATGGTGGCACTATAACAAACGTATTAACACGGTCGACATTGAACAGTAGAGACATTCTGGGTAACAATGAGTAACAATGATTAAAAAGGGTAACAATGATGTACGTATACACAAGTATTGCCATAGATAAGTGTTGACTTTGTGCCCATAATTGTGTCGCAATGATTCCTTGACTTGAGTAGTACTTATGGATCTTCTTTACAGATAGAGTTAAGCTTAACTACATTCTTTATCCCCATAACTCTACTGTCCGTCGACAGAAGTACTCAAACAGTATTTCCTTCTCCAGTCTGATCCTCGAACAAGTTTCATTTTCCGAGACTTTCCTCTGGTTGCCTATAGGCGTGATAAAAATCTTAATATCATCTTGGAACACAGTGATCTCAAGGCCTATATTCCAGAACATTCTGGCACGGTTAGTTGCAAATGCCGTCGTTGCTACGCCTGCCTCTATGCAGTTCAGATCATTCCAGTTTTATTTCCTAAGGTAACTTTCACTAACGATAAGGTCTTTACATGTGAATCGCATAACGTCATTTACTTTATCATATGTAAACGATGTGACAAGTGTATAGGTGAAATTGATTTAAGACTGAGTGACCTTGTCTGCGGGTATCTTCATGGCATTAACCACGGAACACCTACTCCTGTCGCCATACGTTTGAATGACGTTGATCATCATGGTGCCGCTGACATTCACGTTAATGTCTTAAAATCTAGCACCACAAATGATAGATCTAAATATACTTTGAAAATGAGTACATATATCGGTTTAGTACACTATAGGCTTTCATCTTAATTCCGTCCATTCATTTATTTAGATTTTGGATGGTGGACCCTTGGTTGCATCGTCGTTCATGTTGTTCTCATGTATAGTTGTTGTTCATGTTGTTCTCATGTATAGTTATTCTAATCCCCATTCTATCTTTTTTAATGCGCGTCTCTATGAGAATACTTATGTACACGTACGTCATTATTACCCCAAACATCTCTAAAGCTCAATGTCTGCCGTCTAATGCTTTTGTGATAGTGTTATTATTTTTAACTGTTTTACTGTTTGTTCACTGTTTATTTTGTATTTTTTTGAATATGTTGAAAATTCATTTTATACTGTTATATGTACATCTGAAAGTAAATTCAAGTAAGAAGCCAGTTCGAACACGAGTAAACGGATTTTCCCGTACTTGTACTAACCGGATCTCCTTACAAAAGATGCGATATTGTCAAGACATTAAAACTGTACTCGGTTGGTTGGTTGGTTGGTTGGTTGGTGATACAGCGGTCCATGGGCTCATGCTTTTGATCCAATGCCATTAAATGGCATGTTATTGCTGGAAAGTCTGTGGATTTTCGGCCCTCCCAGGACCAGAGCCAGAGAATACCTTTCCCACCTCCAGGAAGGTAATTTTCAACCTATGCACTGCTCCGGGCCACTGCAGCCAAAATAGGGTTCACTGTGCTCATTGCCCGCTACCAATTGACTACTGGTTATGCGAATTTTTCTATTGCTCCAGGCATGCAACCAAATGCTCAAGTCAAAAGGATTGTCATGTCCTGAGTCACTGTGCCTCTATGATGGGTTTCAGCACTATGAAAAAACAGTGCTGTCAGTTTCCTCCTCCCCAGTGCTGCACAGTACATCTCTGGCTCCCTCCTAACCACAGAGGGTTCATACATATATTCAAGTAAACATGAAACACATTTCAACAACAAAATAACAGCATAATAAGCATAAATTGTATAGATGACGTGCCATGAAGCTTCTATAAGAAGATAACCTCAATATAACGGCATTACATCTACTAAGATTTTCTGTTGCATGGGTGGTTTGTCTAGTGGGTCATTGGTGAGACCCACAGACGCAACAACATGCGTAAAACTGTACTCAAGTCACTGATTCGGTGCCGTTAGAACGAACCTGGTACAATTCCAGTTAGTCTCAAGAATATATATTTCTGCGTATAATGACATAGAGTCCGATAGTTTGTGCTTTCGTCGTAAAGCCCATCAAACGTGTATTCTACGCATCTTGTCATCTATTTTGTAATCTTGTCATCTATTTTGTAATCTTGTCATCTATTTTGTAATCTTGTCATCTATTTTGTAATCTTGTCATCTATTTTGTAATCTTGTCATCTATTTTGTTTTTTATTTTGTTGTTTTCTGTTGTTTGTCTCTTGAAAAAGGTTCAATTTGAACCGATACGTGGAGAATTGTCCTGTTTAGTTTTATTGTATGTTTTTTTATATATACTTTTTTAAATATATTTTTATTAATAGGCAAGGTAAGTGTTTTAGTAACCTGTTTAATTCATTTTGCTTGACTATTTGTTCATTAGGTTACTGCGACACCATCCACTTTGTCGGACACCCTCTGACCATTTGGTTATTTATATTCTACGCTACAAGTTCTATTTGCAAGTATCACCATATATTCATGTATACGTCCATTCTTAAACTCCAGCTGAACCTTTCTTTTACAACGATGCAACAATAGCCCCACACATTCCACGTCGGCTGTATACTTTTGAAATGACTTTAACAGTCTTAGAGGACTGACTTTACTGTAATCGGTTTCCCATATGAATTCAGTCACTCTCAACGAAGCGGCACGCCCCCTGCCGAGAGTACCACTCATTGCACATAACTCCGTAGCTTCAAGTGATAATCCACGGGGATATCCGTAAAATTCCACCTTGTAAGCAAGACGTGGTTGTGTTCATGACAACTTGAACACACGGCGCTTCTCAAGACGGATGTGTAGGGCCATTGGTGCAAATAAAACCGCAACACAACGCATTTTCATTCTCTAGACTACATCTTACTGGAAATCTAGTAGGACCATTGTCCTGCTATAAGAGAGATCCAGCGGAAGTTTGAGAATGAAGGCTGAAGAAAAAAAGAGCTCATTGCGAACAGCTACATTAGGGAGATCCCCCGGCTGTATACTATTTTGTTTAAATGTCAATATATATTTTTTTCAATTGCAGGTTTAAAATTTATAAATCCATGAAATCTGTTGTCATCATAGTGGACCATGTATCACCGCGGTGGTCCTCAGCTATTTTAAACAGGCCACGTGGGAATAATTAAATTTGGGAGGGGTTTCAAACCTGTCTAGGCAGAAGGACACAGGACTGATTTATTTTGTGTCATTTGATGTATTTACTCCAGAATGTCTTCCCAATACAATGTCTGAACCCTTCTCTGTCGTGGGCCATGCGGCTTGCATTTTTCAACGACGTATTCGTGTTATCTTTAATGTCCTCAGTCCACCGTCTTCTTGTTCTGCCCTATCTCCTCCACTCAGGTGCTTTGTCCTCCATTATTTGTAAAACGCGTTATTGGGTTTTTATCGAAAGAAGGTCTGTTACTGTTGTCTATCATACCTCGACCGACACTATAAGAATGATGACAAACTGCTGGTATACCTGTCAGTGGAATGGCAATCAGAGTAATGTCCAGATATTTCATGTATGACCAGTTTACTATAGTAATCACGGGTGCCGTCTCCGCAACGAAGGTTGGCTGCAACGGATCTCCAACATCCCCTGTCTCTTGTCTTGGTGGTGCATTCTGCTAGACTGTAACCTGTCCATCTTGTGATGTTACTCTCCCACTTGTATCTCTGCATACCTCTTGCTCGCCTCCCTTTGACTTTGCCCTCAAGTAAGGTCTTCAATAAGGTGTTATGTCTTTTAATGTGACCAAAATATTTTATTTGCTTGATCTTTATTTCTCTTAGTAGTTTTCCTCATATTATGTGTTTTTAGCACCTCTTTATTTATTTTCTTCTCTTTCCATGATGTTCTCCCTATTCTTCTATATACCCGCATCTCAAAGGCATCAATTCTGTCTTCTAATTGTTTATTTGGTGTCCATGTTTCTGAGCAATACATTAATATAGAGTAGATATAGCATTTATAATTCTCATTTTCACTATAGTAAAGCTGCACCAACGATACCTTGTGATGGGCGCCACAGATGACCGCACCAGACATGGTCAACCTTATGTAACATAACTAACCCAAGATGGTCATTTTGTACTCAAACACTTCCAAACATCAACCCAGACAGGGGTCATACACAAGGTTTATCGCAAACACTGTAGGAAGGAGACTTCACTCTTGCTTTCAGAAAAAAAAAGTCCTAACATTAGTTTTATCCTCACTAGACGCCACATAACCAAAAGACTGTCTTTGGCCCCAAACACAATACTCGGTGTCCAGGTTTTATTTTTTTAAATACTGCAGATTTGATTCAGCAAATGGTTCTGAAATGTGGAAAGAAATAGTTTAAATTAATTTTAATTCAAAACGTGTAGTAGCTCATGTAAAAACATGTTGGTGCGTTTTTAATGATTGCCGTACATTAACAAGATATGAACATCCTTTGTTTGAAAGATAAACAGCAAGATTAATAGCGATAACACTTAAAACGTTAATGTTTGTTTGTTTGTTTGTTTGTTTTGCATTTGCTCCATTGTAACCAGCACGATTATCCGTGCGATTTCCGCCGGGAGCGTGATTACGTTGTGCCACCGTTATGCGCCTTGTAGGACTAGCACATCCGATTTATGCATGCCTTGACAATTCGGGTGGACTACCCTAGCCTGTGACAGCCTTCCTATCTGTCGCCAGACAGCGAATGTCTACTGACTCTACGCCGAGACGGTTTGTAATGCGTTGATGACTCTCATAGAAAGTCAAAAACATTGTTCGTCTTCTGCGGGTGGAGGTGCATGGTGGAAGAATTTTCCCGAAAAAAAGGGGTGAAGGGACACAACTGGCTGAAAACCACAGTATTGAACAACGAAAGTAATTAAAAATGGGAGTTAACTTACAATCTTAGTGTTTTAACGTTTTAATGCAGTTATCTCTCTTTCAGATATCAAATGACAAGTATACTATTACAAATCAGATTGTAATGAGTTTCTTCTACGTTTCGTTCTCAAAGTGCTACTGGTTAGGAGGATGTAGTCATGACAACGGAACGCGTTGTTCCATGGTTTACAGCTGGACTGCAATATTTACTTCCATTCAGCATATTTATTTCTTTATCGGCGATCAGTTGTTTAAAATTAAGTCCAATACTGATACATGGGATTTTCCATGGACTTAACGTTTAAAGGTGCCAAGAGATGGCCAACTCCATACAGAAATATCCTTAGTCGTCTCTTTCGTCATTTTTTAGTAGTGCTAATACATGTATGTAACTCGACATCACTCTGTTGCAGACAATAACAGAACAGGGAATGGATGTCCTTGCAAATATCTAGATTCTCCTCTTCGTCTTTGTCAGTGATACAGTAGCTCATAGTCTTGTGGCCTTTTACTCATAATTTGAAAACTTATCACAATGTCTACCGCTTATTCCTTCTTCTGATTAACTGTACTGGACAAACCGCATATATCGCAAACAAGCTGTAAAACACGGCTTAAAACAATTCGTTCTTACATGAGGATGTTGTCATTCGCATTACTCCAGTCATTCAGTTCTTAAAAGAACAGCGAGTGGGTGTCCTTGCAAATATCTAAAACTTGTATTTTCTTCGTTATTGATACAGTGATTCATTGTTTTGTTTTGTTTTTGAAGTTTTACTCATAATTTGAACACTTATCTCAATGTCTACCGCCACGTATTCCTTCTTCATCCTTTGCTATAGACAAGAGAATCATGGTCTGCCTATACAAGGCATATGTGGAGCAGTTAAACGCTTTTCCGTTGTTGCGCACAATTGTCTGATAAAGCACAACGGTGTGAGATGGTATTTCTACGATACAGAAACTCATCACCAGTCTACGATAGATATCGTCCATACTTTCTTGTTCAAATATTTCAATATTCTTTCTGCACAAGGAACCATTAGAGGAATATATATATATATATATATATATATATATATATATATATATATATATATATATATATATATATATATATATATATATATATATATATATATATATATATATATATATATATAACTTTAACATCGAATAACTCTACCATCACAAAATGCCCTATTCCGTTTCAAACAAGACCACAGGGAGAAGGAGTGAGGGCTCCACTTGAGAAACTTTACTGTGGAATGTTAAACTTTACTGTGGAATGTTAAACTTTACTGTGCAATGTTAAATTGTACTGTGGAATGTTAAATTGTACTGTGCAGTGTTAAACTGTACTTTGCAATGTTAAACTGTACTGTGAAATGTTAAACTGTACTGTGCAGAGTTAAACTGTACTGAGCAATGTTAAACTGTACTGTGCAATGTTAAACTGTACTGTGCAATGTTAAACTGTACTGTGAAATGTTAAACTGTACTGTGCAATGTTAAACTGTACTGTGCAATGTTAAACTGTACTCTGCAATGTTAAACTGTACTGTCCAATGTTAAACTGTACTGTACAATGTTAAACTGTACTGTGAAATGTTAAACTGTACTGTGCAATGTTAAACTGTACTGTGCAATGTTAAACTGTACTGTGCAATGTTAAACTGTACTGTGAAATGTTAAACTGTACTGTGCAATGTTAAACTGTACTGTGAAATGTTAAACTGTACTGTGCAATGTTAAACTGTACTGTGCAATGTTAAACTGTACTGTGCAATGTTAAACTTTACTGTGAAATGTTAAACTGTACTGTGCAATGTTAAACTGTACTGTGCAGTGTTAAACTGTACTGTGAAATGTTAAACTGTACTGTGCAATGTTAAACTGTACTGTGGAATGTTAAACTTTACTGTGCAATGTTAAATTGTACTGTGGAATGTTAAATTGTACTGTGCAGTGTTAAACTGTACTTTGCAATGTTAAACTGTACTGTGAAATGTTAAACTGTACTGTGCAGAGTTAAACTGTACTGAGCAATGTTAAACTGTACTGTGCAATGTTAAACTGTACTGTGCAATGTTAATCTGTACTGTGCAATGTTAAACTGTACTCTGCAATGTTAAACTGTACTGTCCAATGTTAAACTGTACTGTGCAATGTTAAACTGTACTGTGAAATGTTAAACTGTACTTTGCAATGTTAAACTGTACTGTGCAATGTTAAACTGTACTGTGGAATGTTAAACTGTACTGTGCAATGTTAAACTGTACTGTGCAATGTTAAACTGTACTGTGCAATATTAAACTGTACTGTGCAATGTTAAACTGTACTGTGCAATGTTAAACTGTACTGTGCAATGTTAAACTGTACTGTGAAATCTTATGTGGTAAAGATATCATCCAGATAGTTGCAAGATGTCATCATCATCAAGTGCCGTCCTCGCAACGAAGGTTGACTGCAACAGACATCCAACATCCCCTGTCTCTGGTTTTGGTGGAACACTCTGCTAGACTGTAACCTGTCCATCTTGTGATGTTACTCTCCCACTTGTATCTCGGTCTACCTCTTGCTCGCTTCCCTTTGGCTTTACAATCAAGTAAAGTCTTCAGCAAGGTATCATGTCTTTTAATGTGTCTAAAATATGTTATTTGCCTGATATATCTTTAAGACATTTCTTTAATTGTTCATGTTGAACTCTGTCAAATGCCTTGCTGTAGTCTATGAAGAAAATATATATACTTTTTTGGACTTCTATATGTAAATAAAGACAAAAAAGATGATTAAGACAAGTGACAAAATTATGGCAAGATAGAACATTAGGACAAGTGCGGACATTAAGACAGTGACAAAATTATGGCAAGATAGAACATTAGGACAGGTGCGGACATTAAGACAAATGACAAAATTATGGCAAGATAGAACATTAGGACAAGTGCGGACATTAAGACAAGTGACAAAATTATGGCAAGATAGAACATTAGGACAAGTGCGGACATTAAGACAAGTGACAAAATTATGGCAAGATAGAACATTAGGACAAGTGCGGACATTAAGACAAGTGACAAAATTATGGCAAGATAGAACATTAGGACAAGTGCGGACATTAAGACAAGTGAGGAATTCAAAACAATTAAGAAATGTGAGAACTTTAAGGCACGTCAAATAACAACATTAAGAAAAGTCAAATCACGATAGTAAAACAAATGAGGACATTAAGACAAGTAAAGATATTATGAAAACAGAATCCGTTAGTTGAGGACATTAAAATAAGTGACGAGCTTAAGACAGCTGTAGACAATAATCCAGACAGGTGAGCACAATAAGACATGTGATGCCTTAAGAACCAGTGAGGACGTTAAGGTAAGTGAGGAATTTATCACACATGAGAACATTATGAGACGTGAGGGCATTAAGAAAAGTAGTACATTAAGTGCGTGAGAGCATTATGAAAAGTAGTACATTAAGTGCGTGAGAGCATTATGAAAAGTAGTACATTAAGTGCGTGAGAGCATTAAGAAAAGTAGTACATTAAGTACTTGAGAGCATTAAGACACGTATTTACATTAAGACACGTATTTACATTAAGACACGTATTTACATTAAGACACGTGGTTATATTAAGACACATGAGGACATTCATTGAGACAAATGATGACATTACGACTAGTATGGGCATTGTGACAAATGATGACATTACGACTAGTATGGACATTGTGACAAATACGAACATTATGAAAAGTGAGGAAATTAAGAATCTGAAGACATTGGAATCAGGAAAGACATTAAGATAATGAAGTCACTACGCCTGATGGTAGATGAGTAGGTGATGAGTGTATCTCTCTTTGAGAATCACGCCCTTTCAACTAGCGGACAACGTCCAAGTAGGCTATATCAGAGCCCACAACCAAAAAGTATTTGAGGCAACATAGACCGCCTAAAGTTAACAGATGTTATAGCTACACCTAATAAGGGCACTGAGACAAGGAAGAAAATTAAGTCAAGTGAGACCAATGAGACAAATAATATAAACATTTAGACAAAGCACAATACTACAATATGTGAGGACATTAAGACGACATGGGAAAGCATTAAGACATGAGACGACATTAAGACAAGGGACGACATTAAGACAAGGGAAGACTTTAAGACTAGGGAATGCATTAAGACAAGGGAAAACATTAAGACAAGGGAAGACATTAAGACATGGGAATATATTAAGACAAGGGAATGCATTAAGATATGGGAATATATTATGATAAGAAGAGACATTAAGACAAGTGACGACATTAAGACAAGGGAAGACATTAAGACATGGGGAGGCATTAAGACAAGGGAAGACTTTAAGACAAGGGAATGCATTAAGACATGGGAATATATTATGACAAGCAAAGGCATTAAGACAAGTGAAGACATTAAGACAAGAGCAAACATTAAGATAAGGAAATAGATTAAGACACGGAAGACATTAAGACAAGGGACGATAGTAAGACAAACAAAGGCATTGAGACAAGTGAAGACATTAAGACAAGTGAAGACATTAAGACAAGTGAAGACATTAAGACAAGGGCAGATATTAAGGTACGGGTTTATATTAAGACAAGGAAGACATTAAGACAAGTGAAGACATTAAGACAAGGAAGACATTAAGAAAAAAGCAGATATTAAGACAAATGACGACATGAAGGGAAGATATTATTATTAAGGGGTATCAACCAAACAAGGGAAGATATTATTAAGAATATAAAGACAACTATAGAAATAATTAACGTAGGAAAAATCAAAATAATAAGGTAAATCAAGATATTTAGACAAATCATGAAAATACGGCAAATCAAGACATTAAGATACAATCCAATTAATTAAGACAAATCAATATATTAAGACAAATCAATATATTAAGACAAATCAATATATTAAGCAAAATACACACAAAAAAACAGAAGAATAACAAAGATAATTCAAATCCTGGATTACACCCGAAGACAACAGAATAATTAGTTTTTGCAGGCTTCCAGACTACCATCAGACAGTGCCCCTCAAAATGCAATACTATACAATCACAATGGATACAAATCAAGGGGCAGACCATGCAGACGATGAATTAAACAAATAAAAGAGTCAATGAAAATAGATATGTATGAGACACACATAAAAAAGCCATCTCCAGAGATCTCTTCTACCTTTGATGCTGCAATGCACAAAAGGGTATAAAGCGAAAAGACAGACAGACAGAAAAGAAAGAAAGAAAGAAAGAAGAGTGCATTAGAATAAATCAATACACTAAGACACACCATTTGAGTGGGTATGCACACAGAAGGTAACGCAGGTCTGCATCATGAGGGACTCTATGAGCATGATTAGGAAGGTACAAGTGGGTCTCGTTCGCGAACAGTGGATTGAGGCCTTGAGAAAGGCGAGGCTGAAAGCGGCAGCATTTATTTTCGTGCCAGGACATGTAGGTGTTTGAGGAAATGAAAGAGCAGATCACCTGGCGTCATGCGCGATTGTGACACAGAGCGCAACCTTGGACAATGGATAGAGCTGACGTTTTGAACTCCTTAAGAGATATATCACAAGAGATTGAGACTAGTGTGGGTGATGATTCCTTTACAATGGTCAAGATTAAAGATCAGGGTTTGAAATGCAGTGTTGCTAGAAGTGAACATATTGGAGGGCGCAGAAGGATGATGGTCAACCAGCATGTGACCGGTACTGTCAGCAGAAGTGTAATGGCGGATACACTCAGGGAGAGATCGGAGCAACTATGGACGTGTCTAGTTTGCAGTGATGATGATCCGACGACTAACTAATACACTAAGACAAATCAATACACTAAAACAAATCAATACGTTACGGCAAATCAATACACTAAAGTAAATCAATATAATACGACAAATCAATACATTGAGACAAATCAATATATTAGGACAAATCAATACAATATGAAAAATCAATACACTAAGGTAAATCAATACACTAAGACAAATCAATATATTAAAATAAATCAATGCACTAAAGAAAATCAAAACAAAAGGATCATTGGGGACAGAAAGACACATCAACACATATTATTTAATGGAGACAATTAGACAAATAGAACATTTAGATATTTTACGAAATAACGACAATTCGGGACTTTTAAAGAAATAACTAAATTTATACAAATTTACAAAATTATACAAGTCAAGACATTTAAACAATTCAAGACATCAACAGAAACCCAGACATCAAGGCAAACCAATAATCAAGACAAACCAATAATCAAGTCAAACAAAAACATTAAGATAATTCACAACATCTATTCAAATCATAATATTTAGACTAGTCAAGACATTATAACAACACTGGATTAGATAAATATACAGCATTATAACAGTACTTGATTAAAACAATACGGAACATTCTGACCAAATTGGATAAGAAAAATACGGGACATTGTAATTAGAATAGGATTAGAATGGATTAGAATATAAATAACCAAAGTGTCAGAGGATGTCCGAGAAAATGGAGAGTGCCGCTGTAACCACACAAAAAAATAGTAAATACTTAATAAAGTAAAAATGTTACTATAAAATCCCTACTATAAAAATTAATTAATTAACAATAAAACAAAGAACAATGACAATTTTTCACGTTACGGTCCAAATAAGGACCGTTCTCAAGAAACTCAAAATAAAACAACACAAAACCATAAACATATTCAACATTAGAATGACTTGGACATGTTTTTCTCACCAAAAGACAGTATGTATAATTTCTGATATGTTTTAGCGATAGACCTAAGAAATAATAAACACTGTAAAATCTTTCCTAAACATGGGGCAATATTGTTTTGTTTGTTGTTTATTTTGTGAGAAAAAACATGTCCAAGTCATTCTAATTTTGAATATTTTTATGGTTTTATGTTTTTTTAATTGTTATACGTTTCTTGAGATCGGTCCCTGTTGGACCGCAACGTGGAAAATTATCATCGTTCTTTGTTTCAATGCTAGTTATTATTTTTTACATTGATAGGATTTTATAGTAACCTTTTTAATCTATTCATTATTTACCACTGGATTCGAACAATATGGAGTACTATAAGAACTATTGATTACAACAATACGGGACATTTTGAAAATACTGGATTAGACCAATACGGGGCATTGTAACAATAATGGATTAGAACAATACAGGGCATTGTAACAATAGTGGATTAGAACAATACAGGGCATTGTAACAATTTTGGATTAGAACAATACGGGGCATTGTAACAATAGTGGATTAGAACAATACAGGGCATTGTAACAATAGTGGATTCGAACAATACAGGGCATTGTAACAATAGTGGATTAGAACAATACGGGGCATTGTAACAATAGTGGATTAGAACAATACAGGGCATTGTAACAATAATGGATTAGAACAATACGGGGCATTGTAACAATAGTGGATTAGAACAATACAGGGCATTGTAACAATAGTGGATTAGAACAATACAGGGCATTGTAGCAATAGTGGATTAGAACAATACGGGGCATTGTAACAATAGTGGATTAGAACAATACTGGACATTGTAACAATAATGGAATAGAACAATACGGGGCATTGTAACAATAATGGAATAGAACAATACAGGGCATTGTAACAATAGTGGATTAGAACAATACTGGACATTGTAACAATAGTGGAATAGAACAATACGGGGCATTATATCGACACTAGATGAGAACAATACAGGGGCAGTATTAAAACGACACTGGCTATGATTAGAACACATGACAGTATGTGGACACATTTACATTACGTAACACACAGAAAGAACCAGGACCAGGATGCAAGAAGTCATTCATCGCGTTTATTTTTTTTGGTTACAATTTCCTCGCGCTTCTGGTCCCAGACCAGCGGTGAACGTGGTTATGCCCTTATAAGGCAGCATTTCGAAATACATTCAGGAGTTGCGAAACACCCAGTTTTGCACTCGTCCCCACTTTTTGTGAACGTGTTTTACTTCTCTGTAATCTGTATCTTACGTAGTTCTTCAACGTTGTACCTCAACCGATAGTCACTTGGTCTCGGGGGCTCTATCTTACGCACAGTGATGCCACATATGTTGGTTTTTCACTATAACTGGGGGTATAGGTAGTCGTACATGGTGCTGGGATTATTTTTGCCAAATTTGACTTAATCTGAGGGTGTTTTTTTGTGTGGAAAATCCTAGGAATTTAGCCACACAACGGGTAAATAGTTCATGCTCGTAACGATTGTTATTAAAAGGTCAGCAAAAGTCTCATAGAAACGATGGAATTGGGCACGGACAATGGGCAAATAACATTTCTTAGATATATTCGCTATCCTTGTTAGGGCTCAGGTCAGCATAACCAAATTGATGGCGGGGAATGAGCACAGTGAACCCTATCTTGGCTGCAGAGGCTCGGAGCAGTGCATAGGTTGAAACCTTCCTTCCTAGTAGTGTGATAGTTTTTCTCTGTCTCTGGCCCGGGGTGGGATGAAAATCCACAGACTCCCCAGCAATATAATGCCAGTACAAAACATACTAATTACAAACGAGATCGGACGTCGCCTCGGTTATCAAGGTCCGCGGCAGGCAGTGGGTAACCAGGCTGCTCTGTCTGAGAAATTAACTACTGGAACGCATCCAAAACATCAGCACAAACACAGACATGCACAATACACAACACAGCAACAACACCTGCTGCACAAGCACCAAAACATTAAACCCAGAAAACCTCGGAAGGAGAACCAGCAGAGCCAAGATCTTCATAAAACAAAGTCTTCACTTAATATTCTACAACTGAACATCTGTGGAATAAGAAACAAAACACTAGAGCTCGCTAATTTACTACATGCTCATAAGATACATGTGGCCCTCTTACAGGAGACTATACACAAAGACACTGACCCACATCTGTCAGGATATACCAGCTATGCCTGTAAGTGTACCAACTGCCGTGGCATAATTACTTATATCAGGAATGACATTCAGGGACAAGTCACCCAACTAACAGCCAATCCCACAGACATGCAGAAGGTGACCATCTGGCACACTGGAGGAAAATACACAATCTACAACATATACAGCCCACCTCAGACAACATGCAGTTTACTGGAAATCCATACAACACAATTTATCAAAATAATACTTGCTGGTGACTTTAATGGTCACTCACCCCATTGGGGTTACCAGAACCACAATAAGACAGGAAGATATATAGAAGAACTCAGTGAAACAACAAACCTGTCTGTCCTTCAAGATGTAAAGTCTGTACCAACACTTTTGCACAGGAGCCATCTATCTCTCAGTCGACCTGACTTGACTATCTGTTCATCTTATATAATAGACGCTTGCTCCCTAGAAATACTTGATGACATTGAAAGTGACCACAGACCAATCCTCACCACCATAACTACACCCAACAAAGCATATTTCAAACAGAAAACACGCTCGAATTTTGGCAAGGCATAATGGAAACTATTCCAATAAACATCTGATTTCCTGCTGGTAAAATCAAAAGCAATGACATAGAAACATTTACTGCAGAGGTGACAAAAGCTATCCTCAATTCAGCATCACAAAGCATCCCAAGGGGCAGTAGGAAATCATACAAACCATTCTACAACAAAGAAATGCAAGTTGGAATCCTCGATAGAAAAAAAAGCAAGAGAAGCTCTTGAGATCTCACCTTCACAAGAAGCAAAAATCCTGTACAATAAAACATGTGCCAAAGTAGAACTAATAGTGAAGAAGGCCAAACATGATAAATGGGCAAAAACATGCGCAAATTTAGATCTAAAGGAAAATGGCAGAAAGGCTTGGGGGCTGATCAATAATCTGTCTGGGAAAAGAAGAAGAACAAACGATAAACCTGTGATAGATGGAAACAGAACAATCACCACAGATCAGAAAAAGGCAGAACACTTTAAACACTTTTTTGCCAGTGTGAACAGAGTAGGGAAGCTGTCCGAGGCTGACAAGAAGCGTCTGTACCTACTGAAGCAGCAAGAAAAAGTCCAAACTTCTGGCTCAACCATATTTGATGATGACTTCAGTATGCAGGAACTCCTACAAGGGCTGAAGAAACTAAAGCCAAGAAAGTCTCCTGGACCAGATAAAATGTATAATGAAATGTTAACACACATGAGCACATCAGGGAAAGAAGTACTCCTTACACTAATAACATATGTTACACTAATGAAATATAGTCATTTATTTTGTTTTTTATTTTGTCGTTTTCTGTTGTTTGTCTCTTGAAAAAGGTTCAATTTGAGCCGATACGTGGAGAATTGTCCTGTTTAGTTTTATTGTATATTTTTATATATAATTTTTTTTTAAATATATTTTTATTAATAGGCAAGGTAAGTATTTTAGTAACCTGTTTAACTCATTTTGCTTTACTATTTGTTCATTAGGTTACTGCGGCACCATCCACTTTGTCGGACACCCTCTGACCATTTGGTTATTTATATTACACTAATAAATATGACCTTGAGATATGGAAAAATGCCTAAACATTGGAGAAATGCTTACATCTTTCCCATCATGAAAAGTAAAAAACCTCCAGATGAACCCAAAAGCTACCGCCCCATATCCCTAACATCATGTCTTGGGAAATTAGCAGAAAGAATGGTTAACGCACGACTTTACTGGTTCCTCGAGAGCTCAAACATCCTCTGCCATGAACAGGCTGGCTTCAGAAAAGGCAGTTGCACAGAAGACCAATTATTTAGATTGACACAGAAAATCCATGATGGATTCCAGGAAAACAAACACACTGTAGCCATCTTCTTTGACTTACAACAGGCTTATGATCGAGTATGGAGAAAGGGTCTTTTGATGAAGATGATTGAGATGGGAATTAGTGGAAAGCTATACAACTGGATAAAATACTTCCTCATTGACAGAACAATCCAGACAAAGATAAATGATGCAATTTCATCTAAAGAAGTTCTAGAGGAAGGCTTACCATAGGGTTCTGATTTAAGCTGCACCCTCTTAATCATTTACATCAATGACCTTACCAAACATATCAAAGCTGAAAAAGCCCTCTATGCTGATGACTTAACAATATGGCAGAGCCATGAGAATGTTGAAAGTGCTGCTAAAAGACTAAATGGAGATTTAAAAAGACTACATGAATACTGTCAAACATGGAAGCTAAAAATAAACTGTGAGAAAACTGTCTATACCATCTTTACCAAGAGTCATAAAGTAGCCAAAGAAAATATCAGTCTATGGTTGGATACACAGAAATTGCCAAGAGAAGAACACCCCACATATCTTGGAATCATGCTTGATCGGCAGCTCACCCTCAAGAAGCATGTAAAAAATATCAAATATAAAGCACGTAAACGATTACAACTACTGAAAAGACTCGCTGGCACATCTTGGGGATCAGACAAGGATATCCTTAGAGGACTATACCTTGGTTACATACGTTCTACTTTAGAATACAACAGTGCACTCCTCACAACATGTTCCACGACAAATGTAGAATCCCTAGACAGAGTGCAGAACAATGACCTACGTCTTATTAGTGGAGCAATGAGATCTACACCGACGGCTGCATGTGAAATACATACGAATGTAGAACCCCTTGAGATGCGGAGAGATATGGCTGCAATGGAGGCTTATGAAAGAAGCAAAAGAATGAACAAAGACCACCCAAATAAACCACTTGTAGAAAACTGGGAACCAAACCACAGAATAAAACAATAGTTAGTCCTGACCCATGTCAATGAAATAAAAGACAGTTATCACCTTCCAGACAAGAGACAAAAACTGCAAAGAGTAGAAAAATGTTTACCACCACACGCAGGCTTTAAATTGCCGGAAATCAAAACACAGTTAAGAGATAATGCAACGAAACGTTCCTACCCAGTAAGTCTTATGAAAGCAACACAGAAAACAATAGACACCTACCCAGAACAATGGATTCATGTCTATACTGATGGGCCTGCCTTCACAGCCATCATCAAAGCAGGTTATGGTGTCTATATAGAATATCCAGACAAAACATCTGATGAGGCGTTTGATGCCTGTGGGGAGATATGTTCTAACTATGAAGCTGAAATAACAGCACTAGAAGTTGCATTGTACCACCTGAAGACCATTTTTGATGCCTTCCCATCAAAAGTCCAAAACATTGTTAGTTTTACAGACTCTATGTCTGCTCTCCAAGCATTGGAATGTGATGGACATTGTAAACCCGAGCTAGCTGAAATATACCACCATGCAAACCAGCTGCTCACATCTTATGATGTCAACATTGTTATGCAGTGGATTCCTGGCCACTCAAACACACCTGGTAATGATAAGGCAGACAGACTAGCAAAGAGGGGAGCACAACAAGAACAGCCTTATACAGAAACAACAATGCACACAGTTAAAATGATTCTGAAATCTGTGAACAAAGAAAATTGGATGAACAGATGGGCCATGGGAAACACTGGGATGGAAATCTATAAATATATGACCAGCCCAAATCCTAAAGACAATATCAACCTCCTGGAAAGAAAAGACCAGAGTATCATATTCCGACTGCGCACACAACATGTACAGCTTAACAATTACCTGAACAGAATACAACCACAAATCACTCCAGGGTGCCGGCTGTGCACTCATCCATATGAAACTGTTGACCACCACCTTTTTGAATGTCCAGCGCTGGATGACATCAGGAAAATGCTCCTCGCTCCAGGGCCAGATAAATGGAACACATTATATGGGACAAAACAACAACTCACAAACACATGCATATATCACACAATGGCATTGGGTCAAAGGGCATGAGCCCATGGACCGCTGGATCAGCAACCAACCACCCAACCATCAACTAAAGATACCGGTCCAAGACTGTATTCGTTACTATATATGAATGATGTAACACATGACGTAAGAAATGACGTAAACGTGACGTAAAACATGACGTAAGAAATGATGTAAACGTGACGTAAAACATGACGTAAGAAATGATGTAAACGTGACGTAAAACATGACGTAAGAAATGATGTAAACGTGACGTAAAACATGACGTAAGAAATTATCTAAACGTGACGTAAAAAATGACGTAAGAAATTATGTAAACGTGACGTAAAACATGACGTAAGAAATGATGTAAACGTGACGTAAAACATGACGTAAGAAATTATCTAAACGTGACGTAAAACATGACGTAAGAAATTATCTAAACGTGACGTAAAACATGACGTAATAAATTATCTAAACGTGACGTAAAACATGACGTAAGAAATGATGTAAACGTGACGTAAAACATGACGTGCAAAAATAATAATCAAAACATGTGTAGAAAACATTGTTTTTTTTCCATATAGTTGAAATTAAATAAGTAACCTGACTATGTGTTGCCGAGGCGCAAAAGGGCATCGAAGTATAGAAATACTGTCTATCTGCCATGCATGTGTAAGAAGCGATTAAGGAGGCTTTGGTGTGGAGTCGGCTGTCCCATGACATATGGCGTCAATGTGATCCAGGTGCCATGCTGAAGTCAGATGTATGGGGCCGAAAGGTGCAGTGCTTGCAGCAAGCATGTACACCATAACACAACGTTCTACGGACCACATCCTGCTAATATGCAGGAGTGTGAGATCGAACGCAGATGAAGGAGATATTCATAAGTAACACATTCAATAGTATTCACGGTACAATATCTTCTTCTTCAGCGTTCATTCTCAAACTCCTGCTGGATCTCCCTTGTAGCAAGACCATTCTCCTACTAAATTTCTAGCAGGATGTAGTCCAGAGAATGTAAATGCGTTGTGTCGCCGTTTTATTTGCGCCAATGGCCCGACACATCCGTCTTCGGCGGAACTGTACAATATTTCTGACCACGACCAAGCTCATCGAACTGTGTTTGTGAGACAGACCCACGAACAATTCTGACAGGAATTACATTACCTTTTTTTCAAATTATTTTTAATGCTCTTTACTACGCATTCGCTTCCATGATCTATCTTTAGCTATTCCGCATCTATGTTGACGCGCTCAATAAACTTAACAGAAATTATCCCCATCGATATATCAAAAATAACGTGATAAATTATAGCAAACAACAACCATGTCGGTCTTCATAATAGGCCTGCACGCAGATCGTAATAAACGTCACTTATCTAGGCTAACTTGACTATTCCCCGCTAACGAAACATAACCAATAGTCAGTCGCAACAGCAACATACGTGACGCTGATATGGACTCGCGCAGACAGGACTATCTTCGAGAAGGACATGCATCAACATGTTTATGAAGTAAACACTAGTTTCAGCGTGCATGGGGAGTTATTAACCCTAAAAACAGCACAAAACTACAGTTATTTGTGAAAATTTACGAGCGATGTTTTCTTTTAGTTGAAGGGACCCTTTAGTAACGGAATAACAAGATGACAGGAATAGAAAGATTACCTCTTGTTTGTGTGGATGAAGTGCGTGTTATAGTGGTGTATATTATAAACCACGATAACAGTACCTGCTGTTATAAAATCGATTGACGCAGATGTAATTGTTTTTATGATTCATACGTAGTCTTTCTATTAGGGTGTTCCTAAATTGGGGGTTAATACATTATGTCATGTGCGGAAGAAGGAGGTGAAATCATTTGCTGGTCAAAGTTTGGAGATTGTTTTGAGTGTGACAGATAAACAGGAGTACAGATAAGTGAAGTTGTTTTTCTTCCTCTTCCTCGTTTTCCAGGTGAAGCCAGAAGCTAATATGGATTTACTCTACTACTGTCACAATCAGTGTATCCATCACAGCTGTTTCAGATTTCTATAGCTGTCATCGTGTGGTATTTTACAGCTGTTTCAGATTTCTATAGCTGTCATCGTGTGGTATTTTACAGCTGTTTCAGATTGCTATAGCTGTCATCGTGTGGTATTTTACAGCTGTTTCAGATTTCTATAGCTGTCATCGTGTGGTATTTTACAGCTGTTTCAGATTTCTATAGCTGTCATCGTGTGGTATTTTACAGCTGTTTCAGATTTCTATAGCTGTACAGTGGACAGTTCTGAAAAATATATTTTAAGTTCTCTGGAGACTGTCCACATTGGCATATATAGGTGTCGCCATTTCCAAATTTTCTGTACATGTGTAATGTGAAAATAAACTTCTAAATTTCAATAGCTGGGAAGTATATTCAAAGACAACGGAAAATTAGACAGATAGATTGAAACACGATGCAAGAAAGCACACATAGTGTGATACGAGCTATCACCATTACTGCTCAACCCAAAGATCAAGATGGAAGTCAAGAGACAGATGATAAACAGTATTTTTATGTCATCACTCTGATATCAATGTCAGACATAGGCGCTCACAGCAGTCCAGCAGAGAAAAAATGCAACATGTGAGATGAAATGCCTGAGAAAAGCCGTAAGAGTAACACAGCTAGACAAAATTAGAAATTATTAAATCAGGAGAAGAATCGGTATAAAAACATGCACAGAATACATTGAGAAATAACAAATGAAATGGTTGGGCATCTTATGAGAATGAACCATAACTAACTACCGACAAAAACATATAACATAAGAATATCCGGATACAAGGTCAGAAGAAGACTTGTAACAAAATGGATAGATAACATCAAAACAACACTGAACAAATACGGATTCAGTGCAGCCAAGGCAACAAATCGGGCCTTGGATATACAACCATAGTTTCATGTCAGCACTTCCACGCGTAACAGCAAGTCTGGATATTCTGACCATCATCCACCTGAGGATAGACAATAGATAAACATTTCATGTACAGACATGAAAACTCATGCCAAAAGATTGGCACTGCATGTTTTGTCTCGACTTCTTGAACAAATCACCATTGACACTGCATGTTTTGTCTCGACTTCTTGAACAAATCACCATTGACACTGCATGTTTTGTCTCGACTTCTTGAACAAATCACCATTGGCACTGCGTGTTTTGTCTCGACTTCTTGAACAAATCACCATTGGCACTGCATGTTTTGTCTCGACTTCTTGAACAAATCACCATTGACACTGCATGTTTTGTCTCGACTTCTTGAACAAATCACCATTGGCACTGCATGTTTTGTCTCGACTTCTTGAACAAATCACCATTGGCACTGCGTGTTTTGTCTCGACTTCTTGAACAAATCACCATTGGCACTGCGTGTTTTGTCTCGACTTCTTGAACAAATCACCATTGGCACTGCGTGTTTTGTCTCGACTTCTTGAACAAATCACCATTGGCACTGCATGTTTTGTCTCGATTTCTTAATTTTATCATTCGTCAAATGGCCCCCATAGATGACGAAGAGACACTGTCCAGTAGACATTGCAGATTTCTCCTTTGTGTTGCAAACTCCTGAGTGGTGAAGAATGCTGCTGTCATATTACGGTGGATATGTCAACAGATCTGACAGTAGAATGATGAAATAGTTGGCCCAGACATGTGTGCTGCACTTTTATCAGAGCGCAATGATCCTATGAGACTTTAACACTAGAATGTCTCCATTCGGGGACTAAACACGCATTCATAGACCTTCCTAAACATTATACCTTTGAGACTACAAACCTTATACGAGTTTAAGTGTCGTTCAGTTACTCAACTAAGGAAAACATGCAGGCCTACTTTTATCAGAAAGTCTATGGTCTGTCAAGAGCTACCTGCTGACTGTTAGAAAGATAATTTCATCATTAACTCTCCTACAAATCGTGTGCTAACGTTGTGCAGCATTGTTCGATAACATGGACATCAGCCCATAACATATAAGAAACAAGTTAGAGCTCTATCTACTGAGTTAATGTCATTTTCTAAACCGAAAAAAAAATGAAGCATATTTCATTAGAAATGAATTTCTGAAAAAATAGAGACAAAAATTATTTGAACGGGTCAAAGCAGAAAATAAAACTGCTATAGAAAACACATATCTGTTATCAACTGTACCAGAATAAAAGTAAAAAAATAAGTGGACAGGGACTATACTACATTTGAAAAAAAAAATCTGTTCTAGAAGCGGATATCACAATAACAGAGTAAAGACATCGTTGCAATTCTTCACAAATGACACAAATCTTCGATGACACAATCCGATCTAATTACTAGGCGTTTCAAATATTAACACAACAGGATACGCCCACACTCATAAAAGGACACATTTTTACTTATGTGATAAGCTCCACCCTCGCACAATACTGATATGAAAAACTAAACATGTTTACGATATTGTTGGGGCGCAGAGGGTGAAGTAATAAGAGGGGGAGTACAACGCATGAATGAAGACGTGTCTAATATTGATCATAGGACGATTACCTGGGCCGAATGACGCAATCAAAAAAACTGTACATCGATAATTTGCAAACTGTAAAGCTTCACTCTAATTTCATCAAAGAGACACATCTTATTTGTATTATGTGATGAAATTGTTTGAGGTTTGAGATCGTGAAGATATGGTACAAGAACTTCAGGAGTTCAGCCAGTGTGACCTATTGCAAATGTAGTTTTCTGACGCAGTTTACTGATATATTAGTTCAGGGACTTACGCAATCATTATTATCAAACATTTAACACATACGGGTCAAGGACTGTCACTTTAATGATGTGATGAAGTAATCCTTTTATCTGTGAGCAGGTGGCTATCTGTGAGCAGGTGGCTGGCTATCTGTGGGAAGATGGCTATCTGTGGAAAGGTGGCTATCCGTAGGAAGGTGGCTATCTGTGGGCAGGTGGCTATCTGTGGGCAGTTGGCTATCTGTGGGCAGGTGGCTATCTGTGGAAAGGTGGCTATCCGTAGGAAGGTGACTATCTGTGGCCAGGTGGCTCTCTGTGGGCAGGTGGCAATCTGTGGAAAGGTGGCTATCTGTAGGAAGGTGACTATCTGTGGGCATGTGGCTATCTGTGGGCAGGTGGCTATCTGTGGACAGGTGGCTATCTGTGGATAGGTGGCTATTGATAACCCATTGACTTTCTGACATAATAGTATTGGTAGATACTAAATAAAGTATAAATGCTATTATAAAATCCGAACTATCAATGTAGAAATAAATAAAATTATAAAACACCAAAATGTCATAGGATGTCTGACAAAGTGGCTAATGACGCAGTAACTAAACGAAAAAGCGGTAAATAAGGAATAAAGTAAGGAGGTTACTATAAAATCCTAATTAGCAATGTAAAAAGTAAATATATAACAACAAAACAAAGAACAAGGACAATTTTCCATGATACGGTCCAACAGGGACCTTTCTCAAGAAACACATAACAATTTAAAAAAACATAAAAATATTCACAATTGGAATATCTAGGACATGTTTTTCTCGCCAAAAAACATTTCCCAGATACAATCCGTCACGTATGTCTAGTAGATGACAAAAAACATTGCCCAGATACAATCCGCCACGCATGTCTAGTAGATGACAAAAAACATTGCCCAGATACAATCCGCCAAGGATGTCTAGTAGATGACAAAAAACATTGCCCAGATACAATCTGTCACGTATGTCTAGTAGATGACAAAAAACATTGCCCAGATACAATCCGCCAAGCATGTCTAGTAGATGACAAAAAACATTGCCCAGATACAATCTGTCACGTATGTCTAGTAGATGACAAAAAACATTGCCCAGATACAATCCGCCACGTATGTCTAGTAGATGACAAAAAACATTGCCCAGATACAATCCGCCAAGCATGTCTAGTAGATGACAAAAAACATTGCCCAGATACAATCCGCCAAGCATGTCTAGTAGATGACAAATTACTTGCGTTCAGTATGTGGGCATATTCACTTAGCAATATTTTTTTATCAGAAAAACATGTCCTAGTTATTCCAATTTTGAATATTTTTATGGTATTTGGGATGTTGTTGTTTATTTTCATTGTTATGTGTTTCTTGAAAAAGGCCCCTGTTGGACCGTAATGTGGAAACTTGTCCTTGTTCTTTGTTTTATTGTTGTTGTTTTTTTGCATTGTTAGTTAGGATTTTAAAGTAACATCTCCACTTTATTTAATATTTACCATAACAATAAATAACTAGCAATAAAAGAAAGAACGATGACATATTTCCACGTTACTGTCCAACAGGGATTTTCTCAAGAAACACATAACAATAAAAAGAAACACAAAAAAAAATATATATATATTTTAAACTGGGATGACTTGTGCCTATTTTTCTCACAACAAAAACAGTCATCCGAGTTTTAAATATTTTTATTGTTTTGTATGTGTTTTTTTTTCATTGTTATGTTATTCTTGAGAAAGTTCTATATTGGATAGTAACGTGGAGTTTTGTCTTCGTTGTTTGTTTTATTACTAGTTATTTATATCTACATTGATAGTTTCGATTTTGTAGTAACCTTTATATTTTATTGTGTATCGTCCACTTATTCGTTTAGTTACTGCAGCACTCTCCATTTTGTCAGACATCCTCTAACAATTTTTGTTATCCATATATGACAACACTTTGAAGAGACACATCAACATTTCGTCACAGATGTTATCAGAAAACGTCGTTGGTCCTACATCGGGTTGTCCTACGCGCAGACACCAACAGAATACGCCACAAATCTCTTGAAATGATACCTACAGGCAAAAGAGCAAGAAGAACAATACTTAGAGAAAGTAAAACAACCAATATTCATACTATTCAAGAACTGCACAGAAATGCTTTGAACAGACAGAATTGGAGAGATCTGACCTTTGCCCTATGCGCTAACTTCAGCGCAAAAGGAAAATGAATGAATGAATGAAATGAATATCTGACAAAATATTGCAGGTCAGACTTAGTTGAGTCACTGAGATTACATTTAAATGTGTATAAGATTTGTATCTCACAAGCATGATTATATTGAGGGAAGTGCGTTTATGGATGTATCTTTAGTCTCTGAACGGAAGAATTGCAGCGCGGTGATATCCCAGGATAATCCACGTACTGACAGCCGCCGAACATACACTTCTGGGCCAACATCATACTTCTGTCAGATCTGTTGACCAGTCTGTTGTAATGGTACATCTAGCATTCCCCGCCACCTTATAGTCTGCTGCGGTAAATGCGAAACTCGAAACAGAGTAATGAAATTTTGCTAATCCCTGGTATCACACAAATACGAGAAACAGATTGACATTTCTATCAAAAGAACTTTATCAAGACCACAACACACGACGAGTAAATCGGTTCTCCCCACGTTAACATGTACATGAGTACAGCGAGTACTTATCAAAAGGACGAATGTGCAATGTCTGTGTCCAGCATGTCTTCATTCTCTATGGCAGAAGAAACAAATAGAGAATCAATAAATACAAATAGTGACGATGAATTTTTTTTAAAGGTGACAGCTTCTAAATTTATTCCCAACTTTCTATGATCGCCTAGTAAAGTGGCATCTACAAAATGTCTAGAAAAAGAAAAGAAAGTGGCAACGTGGACTCTAGACATCGGTTGCCACATGTTCAGATTGTCACTTTATAAACAACGTAAAGTACCCACAAGTACTTATTATTGCGTGCGAGAAAAATCATAATCATAATCATGATCAGTCTTTAATGTTATCAATACATACTTTCCTTCTCACCTCTTCTTCTTCTTCTTCATCGCTCAATTGCGATTTGTAGCACATTCTTAGAAATGGCTGAACGGGGGAAAATATTGTGTCCAAAAATTCGAGAGTAATAGAGTTTTAATGGAGTCCGGTTCTGTGGCGGAGTGGTACAGGGCCCGTCTGTGACGGCCAAGGTACCGAGTTTGATCTCCACCACATGCAATTATGCATCCGGACCGTTCAGAAAGCACTGGCAAACTACTGAACGTATTTATATTGCCTAGAAAATCACTACAGCCAAAAAATGCCGTGTTGATAGCCAAGTCCTGAATAGGAAATGATATTTGCTCTCAAAGAGTATACTATAAAAGAGGTCATGATGTCCCAATTAACACCGACTATTTTGCAAACCTTGATTTTTGTCAGGATATCTCACGATCTAGTTCCTAGGTGGGTATATTTTTGAAAATAAGAGCTATGATGCGTATACCCGCGTAAGATTGGGTCAACAGGAAGTTTTTTTCCTGGAAGATCTAGCTTTCTTCTTATCTTGTGTTCGTTGCAGAGCGCTTTTCTACCTGGCTCATCCTAACTCAACATGGCATCTGAGTTATTTTGACCAATTTGGGATTAGACAGTCAATTTCACTCCATAGCCTCCTAAGTCCCCTCTTATGGCATGCATGGAAGGTAACGAGTGTTATTACTCCCCACACGCCCCCCACCCGCTTTCGGACCCGGCAACACAAGGGCTAAGCAAGATCTAGTGATTCAGATGGGGATCTCCCTGGAGTAGTGGTTAAGCTGTTCGCCTTGTGTTCAAAAGGTCACAGGTTCGAATCGGCTCGTGTCTTGTTTATAAGGTGGATTTTTTCGGAGATCCCTATGGATTATCACTTGAAGCTACGGAGTTACGTGCTATGAGTGGTACTCTCGGCAGGCGCTTTGTTGAGAGGGACGGAGTACATATGGGAAACCGCGTACAGTGAAGTCAATCTTCTACGGCTTTTAAACCCTTTTTTAGAGATTCAGATTTTTGTAGTATTATATTTTTTTTTTCATTTTTGGAGACAATGCATATAATTTTCTTAAGATGGTATTTGACATTTCCCGTTATGTTGATTGACTGTCGAGACAATGTATACACAAAAATGAAGGGGTGCAAAGGGAACGCATTGCTCTAGGCGGATCCAGGGTTAGCAGATAACCAAGATCCAAATGTACCTCTACGCGGTGCACCCTGGAAACAGAAATACAGCAGCTCGAGCTGATTCTGGCCAAATCATTTTGGGGATCGTATCCGAGAATGTGGAGGTAGCAGATGGAAAGAGATTTGCCTGCACAAGAGACAGACAATATCTCCGACACCACCAGCATCGCCACATATAGCGACACTGTCGACATACAGTGATGCTAGTCAGTCCAGTCCGAACATTGGAGGGGCGGCCAATGTAAAATGCACGTAAAGGTAGATGCATGGCGAGAGACATAGATTTCATACTGAGTACAATGAAAGGGCAGAACAGCGCTAGAGGGCAGCGCGAACTGCAAATAGAAAGTGAAAAGTCCCTAGGAAAGGGGAACTACAAGCTCCGTCAGCTCGAGACGAGCTTCTAGTTACCTGTGTTCCTTACAGGCAGAGACCCAGACCCATTCATTGGCGTTTGGTAAAGCAAGAAGACCTAATCCAACTCTAATGTCGAGCCTTCCTAAACCGGAAATATGCTCGCGAAGAGAAAGGGTTCCGTACTCGATGCGCTCAGGCACAAAAGGGACAACGATTTAGCCCTGGCCCAACTCTACTGTCAGGTTTTCCTACACCGGAAATACACTTGAAGAGAGAAAGGGTTCAGTACCTGATGGGCTCAGGCGCAATTGGGACAAGGACGCTCAGCTCGAGAACGCCTTGCTCTCAAACGTGTGGTGTGAGACTCGAACTTGGACAAGGGGTACACGATGTCGGTGAATGACACCTCGGCTAAGAGGGCGAAAGAGCCAGGGTCCAACTCCTCTGTTGAGTTCTTCTCCTTAAGGAACCAGGCTCACGGATGAGAAACGGTTCAGTACCCAATGGGCACAGGCACAGCACGTCCAATTACACGAGGCAAGATCATAGACAGTGGAACACCTCGTTCGAGTCAGACGAGAGCAAGGAAATCGTCTGGGCGAAGAGTCGCCACTATGCGTGCCTGGAGACAGATATAGAGGCTGTCACAGGCTAAGGGTAGCCCACCCGAATTGTCAAGGCATGCCGAAATCGGATGTGATAGGCCTACAAGGCGCATAACGGTGGCACAACGTAATCACGCTCCCGGCGGAAATCGCACGGATATCCGTGATGGTTACAATGGAGCGAACGAAAAACAAACAAACAAACAAACAAAAATAAAAAATTAAATTCGCGGATATGATAAAATAGCTTCATTTTTAAAGGATGAAACCGATGATAAAACCGATGAGTTCATTATCAACATTAAGTGCCATCTCCGCAAAGAATGCTAGCTGCAACGGTATTCCAAAATACACTGTTTCTTGCATTGGTGGTGCTCTCAGGCTGTAACCTGCCCATCTCGTGATGTTTGTATCCCACTCTGCATACTTTTGCTCGTCTCTTACCCTCAAGTAAGACCACCAACACTGTGTCATGATGAGTCAACGAGTCTGTAAATTTCAAGACTCGCTTCTGTCAGGATAAGTAATGCTGCTTGGGATTAGCGGTGATCTATTTTGGATAAGGATTTGTGTACAATAATATTTTTCAATTCCTCTCAATTTCCGCCATATATATAAAAAAAAAACACTCGCTGTAACAACTGACCACAGTAAAAAAAAAAATGTTACTGACGTAAGCACTTAACCAAAGTTCAATAACCCATCTCAGAACAGACAATGTTATTTGAGGAAACCAGTGACACAATTTTAGGGCAACGTAACTTTAGATTTTTTTAAACTTGTGATGGTAAATTATATCAATTGCCAACTAGAGATTGATCGCATCAGCCCTCGCCATCTCGACCGTAACAAATTCAATTATTTCTATTAAATAAACTCCCAATTTGAAGTACCGTCTTAGCCTACAATTAATTTCTAACTGAACTTGTGCCGCGTGACATATTTTTCTGGGAATTTCCCCAAAATAAAATTCTTTGCTGTATCAAAATAGTCTCTAGATTTCTAAATATTCAGACTGAAGAATTTCAAGCACAGATATACTGGTGTTGTGGGCAATGATGCAGCTGACCACCTTATGTGGTGCCATTTTGTTTCTGCGACGTTATATTTTCATGTATTTTATATTACAGATAATTAATTAAAACTATTCGTGTTAACATTTTGTTTAAGCTGCTATGTAAATAGAAGTGAGAGGCGGAGTCAAAGCTGCTATTTGAATGGAAGTGATAGACGGAGTCAACCAAAGCTGATATATGAATGGAAGTAATAGACGGAGTCAACCAAAGCTGATATATGAATGGAAGTGATAGACGGAGTCAACCAAAGCTGCTATATGAATGGAAGTAATAGACGGAGTCAACCAAAGCTGATATATGAATGGAAGTAATAGACGGAGTCAACCAAAGCTGATATATGAATGGAAGTGATAGACGGAGTCAACGAAAGCTGCTATATGAATGGAAGTGATAGACGGAGTCAACGAAAGCTGCTATATGAATGGAAGTGATAGACGGAGTCAACGAAAGCTGCTATATAAATGGAAGTAATAGACGGAGTCAACCAAAGCTGATATATGAATGGAAGTGATAGACGGAGTCAACCAAAGCTGATATATGAATGGAAGTAATAGACGGAGTCAACCAAAGCTGATATATGAATGGAAGTAATAGACGGAGTCAACCAAAGCTGATATATGAATGGAAGTGATAGACGGAGTCAACCAAAGCTGATATATGAATGGAAGTAATAGACGGAGTCAACGAAAGCTGCTATATGAATGGAAGTGATAGACGGAGTCAACGAAAGCTGCTATATGAATGGAAGTGATAGACGGAGTCAACGAAAGCTGCTATATGAATAGAAGTGATAGATGGAGTCAACCAAAGCTGCTATATGAATGGAAGTGATAGATGGAGTCAACCAAAGCTGCTATATGAATGGAAGTGATAGATGGAGTCAACCAAAGCTGCTATATGAATGGAAGTGATAGACGGAGTCAACGAAAGCTGCTATATGAATGGAAGTGATAGACGGAGTCAACGAAAGCTGCTATATGAATGGAAGTGATAGACGGAGTCAACGAAAGCTGATATATGAATGGAAGTGATAGACGGAGTCAACCAAAGTTGCTATATGAATGGAAGTGATAGACGGAGTCAACGAAAGATGCTATATGAATGGAAGTAATAGACGGAGTCAACGAAAGTTGCTATATACGTGGAAGTAAGAGAGAAAGTCAACTGGGGTTGCCATATGAATGGAAGTGAGAGAAAGGTCAACCAAAGTTGTTATATGAATGGACGAGCGAGAGTCAAACAAAGTTGCTATATATTCGTGCAAGTAAAAGAGGAAGACAGCTGAGGTTGCTATATGAATGATAAAAGTTAAGGACAGTTGTTATATGAATGGAAGAGAGAGAAGGTGTTAACGAAAGCTGTATAGAAAAGAGTAATCGTCGGCAGTTGATGTTTATTTCTTGTTTTTCCGTTTTATGTATAGGAAATTAAAGCATCCTGATGCGGCGTGACCCTTTCAACCTAAGTCTCGAGTTGCTGGTTATATCAGCCGTTTTTTGTTTTCCTTATTGTGACTTCTTTGTCTGGGACAGATTTGACTTATCATGTGTGCAGTTATTGCTAAAGGACTTTCATTGTGCCAGTTTTTTTCTTAGCGAACGTCCAGCGTGATCACCTGTTGTTGGCGTGTCTGGAAAAGAGTAGAAGTCCTGAGAAGTACATGGGAGTATTGACTTGAGATGGGTTGAGGGACTGGTAGTCATAAGGGAATAAAGATACGTATATTTATGTCTGTGTGTATGAATATGTGGATCTATACTCATAGAGTTCTGTCACGCGCAATGTTGCGTTTCATTTCTCTCCTTCTTCTTCTTCTTCTTCTGAGTTTGTTCTCAAACTCCTGCAGATTAGCAGGATGTAGTCCGGAGAACGGAATGCGTTGTGTCATGGTTTACAGCATTGCTGCGATATCTGCACATCTCGGCCTGACACATCCGACTTCAGCATGACTTTGGGTCACTGACCCTATAAGGGATGGGACAGCCAACTCCATCCCATAACCTCCTTAGTCGCTTTTTACGACATGCGTGGAAGGTAAACAGTGTTGCTATTCTTTGCTCCCCTTTCTGGCCCCGGCAACACACGGCCGATTTCTCACTAACTGTGCATAACTGTCACTAATCTGACATATAAATATCACTATGTGCAACACTCTCTCACAAGATGTAAATATCAACACTCTCTCACAAGATGTAAATATGAACACTCTCTCACAAGATGTAAATATGAACACTCTCTCACAAAATGTAAATATGAACACTCTCGCACAAGATGTAAATATGAACACTCTCTCACAAGATGTAAATATGAACACTCTCGCACAAGATGTAAATATCAACACTCTCTCACAAGATGTAAATATCAACACTCTCTCACAAGATGTAAATATGAACACTCTCGCACAAGATGTAAATATGAACACTCTCACAAGATGTAAATATCAACACTCTCTCACAGGCTGTAACTATCAACACTCTCTTACAAGCTGTAACTATCAAGCAAAATGTATTAAACAGGTTACTAAAACACTTACCTTGCCTATTAATAAAAATATATTTTAAAAAGTATATATATAAAAAAACATACAATAAAACTAAACAGGACAATTCTCCACGTATCGGCTCAAATTGAACCTTTTTCAAGAGACAAACAACAGAAAACAACAAAATAAAAAACAAAATAGATGACTATATTTCATCAAGCCCCGTCTCCATAGCGCATTTTGTTTTTTATTTTGTTGTTTTCTGTTGTTTGTCTCTTGAAACAGGTTCAATACGTGGAGAATTGTCTTGTTTAGTTTTATTGTATGTTTTTTATATATACTTTTTTTAATATATTTTTATTAATAGGCAAGGTAAGTGTTTTAGTAACCTGTTTAATTCATTTTGCTTGACTATTTGTTCATTAGGTTACTGCGGCACCATCCACTTTGTCGTACACCCTCTGACCATTTGGTTATTTATATATGTAACTATCAACACTCTCTCACAAGATGTAACTATCAACACTCTCTCACAAGATGTAACTATCAACACTCTCTCACAAGATGTAACTATCAACACTCTCTCACAAGATGTAACTATCACCACTCTCTCACAATATGTAACTATCAACACTCTCTCACAAGATGTAACTATCAACACTCTCTCACAAGATGTAACTATCAACACTCTCTCACAAGATGTAACTATCAACACTCTCTCACAAGATGTAACTATCAACACTCTCTCACAAGATGTAACTATCAACACTCTCTCACAAGATGTAACTATCAACACTCTCTCACAAGATGTAACTATCAACACTCTCTCACAAGATGTAACTATCAACACTCTCTCACAAGATGTAACTATCAACACTCTCTCACAAGATGTAACTATCAACACTCTCTCACAAGATGTAACTATCAACACTCTCTCACAAGATGTAACTATCAACACTCTCTCACAAGATGTAACTATCAACACTCTCTCACAAGATGTAACTATCACCACTCTCTCACAAGATGTAAATATCAACACTCTCTCACAAGATGTAACTATCAACACTCTCTCACAAGATGTAACTATCAACACTCTCTCACAAGATGTAACTATCAACACTCTCTCACAAGATGTAACTATCAACACTCTCTCACAAGATGTAACTATCAACACTCTCTCACAAGATGTAACTATCAACACTCTCTCACAAGATGTAACTATCAACACTCTCTCACAAGATGTAACTATCAACACTCTCTCACAAGATGTAACTATCAACACTCTCTCACAGGCTGTAACTATCAACACTCTCTTACAAGCTGTAACTATCAAGCAAAATGTATTAAACAGGTTACTAAAACACTTACCTTGCCTATTAATAAAAATATATTTTAAAAAGTATATATAAAAAAACATACAATAAAACTAAACAGGACAATTCTCCACGTATTGGCTCAAATTGAACCTTTTTCAAGAGACAAACAACAGAAAACAACAAAATAAAAAACAAAATAGATGACTATATTTCATCAAGCCCCGTCTCCATAGCGCATTTTGTTTTTTATTTTGTTGTTTTCTGTTGTTTGTCTCTTGAAAAAGGTTCAATACGTGGAGAATTGTCTTGTTTAGTTTTATTGTATGTTTTTTATATATACTTTTTTAAATATATTTTTATTAATAGGCAAGGTAAGTGTTTTAGTAACCTGTTTAATTCATTTTGCTTGACTATTTGTTCATTAGGTTACTGCGGCACCATCCACTTTGTCGTACACCCTCTGACCATTTGGTTATTTATATATGTAACTATCAACACTCTCTCACAAGATGTAACTATCAACACTGAGTTAAACAACAGAATAACAAAAATTAATGACACATTTGGGGGGGGGGGGGGAACTGCGAAAAAAATGTATGGGAAATAAGGAGAATAACAACTACCTCAAAACTCATAGTTTACCAAGCAGCAGTAATATCGTTACTTCTTTATCCTGTGAAACATGGACAGTACACGGCTTACACTTCAGCTGCTTTCATGTAAGCTACTTTTGTAAGATTCTCAACAGTCATTGGTGTGACAAAATAGCAAACAGTGAATTTCTGATAAAATATAAGTATGTAAGCATACAAAATGTTGATGAAGGCGCAGATACGTTGGGCAGGACAAAGGTAGACCGGGAAAACGGTGGATAGAAAACATCAAGATAGCTTTGAACAAACATGGAGGAAATGCAACCTTGGCGACACATCTGGCCTTGGAATTACAGCTTAAGCTCCCACGCCTACGCTTAACGGCAAGTGTGAATACGATCAACAATCATTCACCTGGGGAAAGACAATAGACAATAGAGAATAATGAGAAAGAAATGAAAAAGTAATGACAAGAAGGTTGGTAATTATTAAGGAAGAAGTGAATATAACTAACGAAAAAATAGTGAGTAATGAGTGAAAAGTAAGTAATTAATGACAATGTAAAGAGTAATTAACGAGGAGACAGTAAGAAAATTATAAAATATTGAGCGATTAGTGATAGTACATGGAAAAGTTAATGAAAAAGTATAGAGCAGTTAATGAGAAAGTATAAATCAGTTAATGAGAAAGTATAAAGCAGTTAATGAGAAAGTATAAATCAGTTAATGAGAAAGTATAAATCAATTAATGAGAACGTATAGAGCAGTTAATGAGAAAGTATAAATCAGTTAATGAGAAAGTATAGAGCAGTTAATGAGAAAGTATAAATCAGTTAATGAGAAAGTATAAAGCAGTTAATGAGAAAGTATAAATCAGTTAATGAGAAAGTATAAATCAGTTAATGAGAAAGTATAAATCAGTTAATGAGAAAGTATAGAGCAGGTAATGAGAAAGCGGTGAACAATGTACTCGAAGACTATGAGCTATGATGAGGACTGAAAAAATACTATCCCTCAAATTACCTCGTGCCCTACATTAACAAATTAGGTTTCCATTACCGATGTTAAATAACAGGTTCGTGCAATTCGCTCGTTGATTTCCTTTAGCGTCTTCAAGAATGGACAGGTGAAACATAGAAATATCAGGTTTGTCCAAGGCCGAATCGTGACAGAAATACTTAGAGATTCTTAGAATATATTACGTTTGTTCTTATTAATGTTACTTATTACTAGCATTTGTTTAATTCAATATAAAAATTGATGTATTACATGATAGTTAAAACTGCAAACAAACTATAAACTAATGACAGTTTAAAAAAAAATATGTATAACGTAGGATAGTATTAATGTTCCTGCTTCGCAAGCGTAAATGAGCATAAAATGAAAAAAACAATAAAATGTGGTGAACAAGTAAAAGAAGCAAAACAGATTATTTGTGGATGTCTAATTTAGTTTTTGTTTGTGAGTTCGTGATGAGTCCAATTCGTGCAAGAAACGATATACTGCAGTGCGTGCAGGAGTGCACAGTGACCCTAGTAGAAAGTGTCCGATTTTTCCTTCCGCTTCCGGTTATTGTGAATTGCCCCTATTGTTCTACTTTCGTTTTCATATTTAGTGATGTCAGCAGTGATCGGGATGTGCCAAGCTTCGCGATCAAGTGTTGTAGTCTCCAGGAGCTAGAATGGTTAGAAAGTACTTTAAATGGCATGATAAAAATATTGACATCTAAACAAATTACAAACTAAAAATTAAAAAGAAAAACTTGACACCTGTGGAGTAAAGTATGATGTATATTCAATAAGCAGGTAAAATTTGACACATGCGGAGTAAAGTAGGATGTTTATTCAATCAGCAAGTAAAATTTGACACATGCGGAGTAAAGTAGGATGTTTATTAAATCAGAAATTAAATCTTGACACCTGTA
The DNA here is from genome assembly GCA_034231615.1 of Meghimatium bilineatum. Taxonomy (NCBI): domain Eukaryota; kingdom Metazoa; phylum Mollusca; class Gastropoda; order Stylommatophora; family Philomycidae; genus Meghimatium; species Meghimatium bilineatum. Next base: position 19,082,875 of record CM067305.1, on the reverse strand, counting down.
AAGTAAAGTAGGATGTTTATTCAATCATAAAGTAAGACTTGACACCTGTAAAGTAAAGTAGGATGTTTATTCAATCATAAAGTAAAACTTGACACCTGTAAAGTAGGATGTTTATTCAATCATAAAATAAAACTTGACACCTGTAAAGTAGGATTTTTATTCAATCATAAAGTAAAACTTGACACATGTAAAGTAGGATGTTTATTCGATCATAAAATAAAACTTGACACATGTAGAGTAAAGTAGGATGTTTATTCAATCATAAAGTAAAACTTGACACCTGTAAAGTTGGATTTTTATTCAATCATAAAGTAAAACTTGACACATGTAGAGTAAAGTAGAATCTTTATTCAATCAGAAAGTAAAATTTGACACACTTCAATATTTTTCAGAATAGACCGAACACTTCATCCCTAAGAGTATTAAATTGGATTCTTCTTTGTTTTCTTGTTCACATTTTGTCATGTTTACTCAGCGACGGGACACCCATAAAATATCGTCAACAATAAGAGAGGAGAGAATCTGAAAACGTATGATAGTTGTTGAGATGGAGAAAGGGGGCTGACATAAGTTTGCTGCAATAAAACGAGTTTTTATACACCAAATATATTGTGTGAATTTGACACATTTATACATAAAATATATTGTGTGAATTTGACACATTTATACACCAAATATGTTGTGTGAATGTGACACACTTATACACCAAATATATTGTGTGAATTTGACATATTTATACACAGAATATATTGTGTGAATTTGACACATTTATACACCAAATATATTGTGTGAATTTGACACATTTAAACACCAAATATATTGTGTGAATTTGACACATTTATACACCAAATATATTGTGTGAATTTGACACATTTATATATCAAATATATTTTGTGAATTTGACACATTTATACACCAAATAGTAGTCACAGAAAGTAAAGAGAAAGGCCTCTTCCTAAATATCAAGAAAACAGAATTAATGGTTATTTCAAAGAAACAAAATAACACACCTTGCAAGATCATAGTGAATGATATAGTATTAAAACAGGTCCACCAATTCAAATATCTAGGTACAATAATTACAGCAGATGGAAGAAGTTCAACAGAAATAAGATGCAGAATAGGACAGGCAAAAACAACATTCAGAAAAATTAAAAATATACTGTGTAATATGACCTTGACATTAGAGGTGAGAAAGAGAGTTCTGCAGTGCTATATAAACCCTATACTAACAAATGGGTGCGAGTATTGGACAATAAACAAACTGGAAAGTGGGAGATTGGAGGCAACATAGATGTGGTTCTACAGAAGAATGCTGAGAATACCATGGACTGCCAGAAAAACTAATGTAGAGGTGTTGAATGAGTTAAACGCGAAACGGACCATAATCAACAATATAAGAAAGAGGCAATCTTCTTTTTTTGGCCACTTCATGAGACAGGCAGGCTTAGAGAACATAATCACAACAGGCAAGATTGAAGGCACCAGAGACAGAGGGCGACAACGTGAGAAAATATTAGACAGTTTGACAACCTGGCACGGCAAGGAAACATCAACGACTTTGATACATAATACTGTGGACAGAGAGCTGTGGGGAGCCATGACCGCCTACGCCACCCGGCATGGCACCTGATGATGATGATGATACAGCAAATATATTGTGTGAATTTGACACATTTATACAGCAAATATATTGTGTGAATTTGACACATTTATACAGCAAATATATTGTGTGAATTTGACACATTTATACAGCAAATATATTGTTTGAGTTTGACACATTTTTCTACTAATCTGGAAAAATAGCGATGTTTTGATACTTGTACTGCCATTGAAATGTGAGTGTGGTTTATAATCAATTTATCAATTTCCACATAATTAATATGATGGTGTGGGGACCCCGGAATTCTTAACATGGTGTTACAAGGTTGGGTAGGATGGTCAAAAATTGCCTCAAAAACGTGTTTGACGTATTTCATGAACAGCTTCTTTGGATGCGTGTAGACCCAATAAACTCATATATCATTCGTTGATAACGTTCAGCAAAATACTTAATGAACTATGCTGAATTTATTCATGTTTACAGTAAGTTGTAATTGTAACGTGTGCACATTTACTGTAAAATTAGTGTAGGTTTTTTTTAAAATTTATTTTAGAAACAAACCTTATAGCGAGCACTTTATACTATGTACTTTTACTGCGAAGGCTACCAGCGTGTGAATGTGCGTGTGTGCGTGTGTGTACTTTTAAGTGTGTACGTGCAAGGTCTTTTGCGTGTGTGTATCTGGCTGTTTTTTAAGTCCGGTCATTGCTTATCGCGATGTCTCCATTCAGAACCAGGAGAAAATGCTATATGTTTGCTAAACAATGTGTCTGCTTGTCTGTATATGCGGTATCGACCCAAAAACTATTGTCGCATTCAGAGCTGACCTACTGGCCCACAGGGAAAGAAGAGCTAAATTTAGCCTGGAATGAAGGTCATCTAAATTTGATATGTATGGTTTGTGTGTCAGCGAGTGAGTAAATGACGTGTGAGTTAGTGAGTGAGTGAGTGAGAGAATGTGTGAGTGAATGAGGAAATGACGTATGAATGAGTGAGTTTGTGTGCGAGTTCATAAATATGCTAGTGAGTGAATGAGTGAGTGAGATAATGTATGTGTGCGTGTAAGGGAGTGAGTGTATGAGAAGGAGATTGAGTGAGTGAGTGTGGAATTAGTGAAAAAATGTGTTAATGAGTGCATGTGGGAGTGAATGTGTGAAATAGAGAACATGTCAGTGAGGAGTTTGTGAGTGAGTTAGTGAGAAAAGGTGAGAGGGTGAGTGAGTTTGGGTGAAAATGTGTGAGTGAGTGAGTGAGTGGGATAATGTGTGAGTGAGTGTGAGTTAATGAGAGAATGTAAGAGTGTTTGAATGAGGTAGTGAATGTTCGAGTGCGTTAGTAAGAGATTTATGAGTGAGTGAACGTGAGTGAATGTATGAGTGAATGTTTATGAAAGTGTGTGAGTGAATGTCGTCTTGTTGATAGTTATGTAGCATAGTTACACACAGTTATTTAGCATAGTCCACCAAGATATGTAGCATTGCTCACCCAATTATTTAGTATAGTTCACCCAGTTATTTAGCATAGTTCAAACGGTTATTTAGCATAGTTCACTCAGTTATTTAGCATAGTTCACTCAGTTATTTAGCATAGTTCAAACAGTTATTTAGCATAGTTCAAACAGTTATTTAGCATAGTTCACTCAGTTATTTAGCATAGTTCACTCAGTTATTTAGCATAGTTCACTCAGTTATTTAGCATAGTTCAAACAGTTATTTAGCATAGTTCACTCAGTTATTTAGCATAGTTCACTCAGTTATTTAGCATAGTTCAAACAGTTATTTAGCATAGTTCACTCAGTTATTTAGCATAGTTCACTCAGTTATTTAGCATAGTTCAAACAGTTATTTAGCATAGTTCACTCAGTTATTTAGCATAGTTCAAACAGTTATTTAGCATAGTTCACTCAGTTATTTAGCATAGTTCAAACAGTTATTTAGCATAGTTCACTCAGTTATTTAGCATAGTTCACTCAGTTATTTAGCATAGTTCAAACAGTTATTTAGCATAGTTCACTCAGTTATTTAGCATAGTTCACCCAGATATTTAGCATTGCTCACCCAATTATTTAGTATAGTTCACCCAGTTATTTAGCATGATTCACCCAGTTATTTAGCATGGTTCACGCAGTTATTTAGCATGGTTCACCCAATTATTTAGCATGATTCACCCAGTTATTTAGCATGGTTCACCCAGTTATTTAGCATGGTTCACCCAGTTATTTAGCATTATTCACCATGCTATTTAGCATGGTTCACCCAGTTATTTAGCATGATTCAACCTGCTATTTAGCGTGACTTTCCCAAGTTTTTAAGCACGATTCATCATGCAATTTAGCATGGTTCACCCAGTTATTTAGAATGATATGATTCACCCTGCTGTTTAGCATGGTTCACCCAGTTATTTAGCATGATTCACGTTGCTATTTAGCATGGTTCACCCAGTTATTTAGCATGATTCACCCTGCTATTTAGCAATGTTCACCATGTTATTTATAATGGTTCACCCAGTTATGTAGCATGGCTCACCCAATTATTTATCATAGTTCACCCAGTTATTTAGCATGATTCATTATGTTACGTATAATTTTTCACCCAGTTATGTAGCATGGCTCACCCAATTATTTAACATAGTTCACCCAGTTGTTTAGTATGATTCATTCTGTTACGTATAATGATTCACCCAGTTATGTAGCATGGTTCACCCAGTTATTTAGCATAGTTCACCCAGTTATGTAGCATGGCTCACCCAATTATTTAGCATGGTTCACCCAGTTATTTAGCATAGTTCACCCAGTTATTTAGCATAATTCAACCAGATATTTAGCATTGCTCACCCAGTTATTTAGCATAGTTCACCCAGTTATGTAGCATGGCTCACCCAATTATTTAGCATGGTTCACCCAGTCTTCAGGAAACATGTGCCATGATTCCTTTCAGGGCAGGTCAAAGTACGCAGTCTTAGCTACTGCGTTAGTGTTTAATGTGAATCTTGTCAATCCAAATTCTCCAGAATGGGACAATTCAGATATCCCAAATAGCGTCTTTTATATTGGCTGATGAATCTGACTACTGCTCCCTTATTCTATACTTTGTGTCAATAGCAGATGCAAATCGCTAGAAAAATCGTATCATTCAGAATTTAACGTTTTTTGGATCTGCCTGAAGCTACTATGGAGAAGGACTTTGATTAATAATTGATTAGTAAATTATCACGTGTGGGAAGGCAATATCAAGTAGGAGAATGGAGATTGAGGAGATGATGGCTGCTATCACGTGGCTGATGATGCAACATCAAGTAGGAGAATTGAGGCGATACTTGCTCACAACTGGCTGAGGAAGCAACATCAGGTAGGAGAATGGAGATAGAGGAGATGATAGTTTATCTCACGTGGCTGATGATGCAACTTTAAATATGAGAATGGAGATATAGGAAATGATAGCTGCTCTCACGTGGCTGATGATGCAACAACAAGTAGGAGAATGGAGATAAAAAGATGATAGCTGCTTTCACTTGGCTTATGAGGCAACACCAGGTAGGATAATGGAGATACAGGAGTAGATAGCTTCTCTCACTTGGTTTATGAGGCAACACCAGGTAGGAGAATGGAGATACAGGAGTAGATAGCTTCTCTCACTTGGATGCTGATACATCATCAAGTAGGAGAATGGAGAAAAAGGAGAAGATAGATGCACTCATTTAGCTGATGAGGCAACATCAGGTGGGAGAATGACGACAGAGGAGATGATAACTGCTCTCACTTGGCTGATGATAGTATTTTGCTATCACGATGAGGTGCTGCTTGTCACAAACACGTCGGGGGTCTGGGATTTGACCTGTGAATTTCTCACGTAATCGCCTTTTACGTTTGAGATGGCCTTCCAATCCATCGCTCTGCACGGTCTGTGTATTTTGACTATTCGCCATTGCATATATTACCCAAAGACGTAAGTAAAATACAAATTTCGGTAGAGGAGCTTCGCAGTTGGCCCTTGGGTACTGAACCCAATTTCCCGCCGAAGACGGATGTGTTGGACCATTGGCGCAAATAAAACGGCAACACAACGCATTTCATTCTCTGGACGACATCCAACTCGAAATCTTGTAGGACCATTGTCCTGTTACAAGAGAAATCCAGTGGGAATTTGAGAATGAACGCTGAAGAAGAAGAACCCAATTCTCTCTGTATGAGTCGTGATTGCACAACGGCCGACAGTCTAGTTATGCTTCGTTTGCAGTGCCGTTAGAGACTTGAGCCCCCCCCCCCTCCCTTCTACGTTTCCCGCAGTGTCCAGATTTCTAGTCCTGATTCTTGATTCTTCTTCTTGATTCTTGATTAGAAACTGACCTCACAGCACGTGGAGCATTCCCATAAGTGCTCCGACCTCTGTTCCTGCAGCCATTCGACTCGATGGTGTTTCGAGTCTAATGTCGCCTATACAGACGTCGACATCAGGGCACAACTCTAGCCCTTGCGACAGGTTTCTTTGTTGTTCCGCCCACTCTCGGCGTGCCCGTAACTAGTTCAAGCACAACGTCGGCCTTTCGGAACAACATGGTAACTGTTATCGAAGGTTACGACTACGGATTTGAGATTTCTAGTCTCAACACAGCTTCGGTGAGACATTTGAAAAATGCACTCCCCGACATTTGTTCCATGCTTGTCCTCTGTACAATGGGGAGCTGTATTCAAAGTTTTTTTTCCATACCCAGGAGTGCATGATCAAGTTGGCGTATCCAATACTTGAGTCATGACTCCTACTTTGAATGGGATCAATTGTGATGGGACATGTGGGCTTCAGTGCGTTCTCGAGCATGAACAGCACTTACGCTAGTCGGTCTTGTACTGGACTATTGTAGCTTTCTGCCACTAAATTGATTCACACACACTCACACTACGCTGCCCTCTAGTGTGTTTAATTTTCCAGATTCGGCATGTACTCATAAAATCGTTGTATGTTAGGGACATTGACATTGATCGCCCCTCCAATGCTTCTGCTTTTTATGCCGGCCGAGACGGAATTCATACGTGCATCACTATGTGCCAACAGTGATGTTGGGTGTAATTGCATAGATGTTTCGGATATATTTTCTGTCTCTGCAAGCAATTCTCATTCCAACTACAGCATCCACATCCACGGATAAGCTAAAAGTGTTAGCCAGGAATACAGCAAGAGCAGTTGCATTTATGTTTCCATTGTGCACCACAAGGAGCTACTTTTAGGATCTTGGTTATCTGCCAACCATTTACTCCTCATTTTCGAGATATAAAAATACACAATGGTTTAGAAGGATTAATCATGATGGGAAAAGTTCCAAGGAAGAGAACAAGAGGCAGACCAAGATCACCATGGGCACACAATATTTAATCAATTAAGTGCCATGCTGAATGGCGTAGGCGATCATGTTTCTCCACGATTCTCTGTCTCTTTTGTTGTTAATAAGCTCGGTTGGTGAACTTCTCCCGTGCCATAATACTAGTCCATCAAGCAACTTCTCTCTTTGTCGTCCCCTGCCTCTTCTCCCCTTGATCTTTCCAGTGTTATTAAGTGTTCAAGCTGTGTTCTTCTCAGCACATGCCCTAGAAACCTTAACTGTCTGCCTCTAATGTTTGATATGATTGATCTTTTTACGCCAGCATCAATGAGAACCTCTGCATTAGTTTTCTTGGCTGTCCATGGTATTTTCATCATTCTTCTCAGAAACCACATTTCTGTAACGTCTAATTCGCTTTGAATTTTTATGTTTACAGTCCATGCTTCACATCCATAAAAAAGTGTTGGTTCGATATAACATCTCAGCACACGAATTCAGGTCTGCATTGGTAGTCTTCCGTCACACAAAATGGTTTTCATTTTTTGGTATGCTGATTTGGCTTTCTTTCTGAATATGTCACTGGAACAGGATCGACAGCTTGTACAGAATAGAGAAGCTTACAGAGTGGCAGTGAGACCAAATTTTTGCAAATGACATGACACATAGATTGCTAATATTATCATCATATTATTATTGTTATTTGTATTATTATATTATTGTTACTGGTTATTGTTATTGTTATTACTATATTTTCAATACATTGCCCAGCCATCGTAACCGTCTGCTAACATGAGTATTACCGTGGCAAATGGTAACTACCATTGCGACATTTCATTTTGTGTCATTTTGTCCTTCCACATGATGAGCATTATAATGCGCATTTGAAGTCCCGTATACAAAGCATCCATGCAATGCTGACTAGTTCTTAACACCGCTGGACTGGCCACATCCTCCGTATGTCAGATAAGCGCCTTCCAAAGAGATTATTATATGGGGAGCTGTGCGAAGGTAAACGTTCAAGTGGAGGGCAGAAAAAGCGCTTCAAGGATCACCTAAAAAGCTCTCTCAAGAACTGCAGCATCGATCCTAGCTCCTGTGAGACTACATCACTTGATCGCTCAGCCTGGCACACCCAGATCACTGCTGGCATCACGAAATTTGAAAAAGAAAGAACACTGCGGGTTGAGAGTTGGAGAAACTACCCCATTACACATAACTGAGAGTTGGAGAAACTACCCCTATTACACATAACTGAGAGTTAAAGAAACTACCCCATTACACATAACTGAGAGGTGGAGAAACTACCCCATTACACATAACTGAGAGTTGGAAAACTACCCTATTACACATAACTGAGAGCTGGAGAAACTACCCCATTACACGTAACTGCGAGTTAAAGAATCTACCCTATTACACATAACTGAGAGTTAAAGAATCTACCCTATTACACATAACTGAGAGTTAAAGAATCTACCCTATTACACATAACTGAGAGTTAAAGAAACTACCCTATTACACATAACTGAGAGTTGGAGAAACTACCGTATTACACATAACTGAGAGTTAAAGAAACTACCCCATTACACATAACTGAGAGTTGGAGAAACTACCCTATTACACATAACTGAGAGTTGGAGAAACTACCGTATTACACATAACTGAGAGTTAAAGAAACTACCCCATTACACATAACTGAGAATTGGAGAAACTACCCTATTACATATAGCAAGTAAGAAATTAGCTATCATAATTTCTGAAGATTGACACAACAACAAATTTGATAACTACTTAAATCACTTTCTTCTTGTTGCATGGTTCTTGTTTGGAACGCGTACAACCCACATGATGTGATTATTTCCTTGACAATGTTTTCCAGATTATGTTTTATTAGTTTTAATATACATTTGTTTAAGTTTAGGGTTAGTGATATAAAACAAAACTTTTCTTAACCACAACCCTAAATCTAATCCTAAAATAATTCAATAGCTAAATTAATAATTGATAAAAATTAATCGACAAAGATTTCCAAGGGAAATAATCACATTAATTACATTGAGGTTACACTTTTCCAAACCAGAACCAAGAAAAATTATCGAATTATCTTTAGTTTATTCAAAATTATCTTCTACCATGAATTTGTATAAAGACTTTCTTTTTGTTCACAGATGCCCACTTTATATTTCTTATAGCAGGGTAATAGTTCTACTAGATTGCTAGCAGGATATAGTACAGAGAACGGAAATTTTGCCTGTTTATTTGCGACAATGACACGACACATCCACCTTCGGCGTTGATAACTAATACATTTTGTCTTTTTACCAATTTTACTGTACGGTGTACGTGTGTAACAATATCGATAGTACAGTCAGTCAGCTGTACAAGAGTACTTGTTCCTATACTTATCCGCTGACCACAACATTTCTTCTTCTTCGTTCATTCTCAAACTCCAACTGGATCTAGCTGGATCATGGTCCTGCTAGATTTCCAGCAGGATGTAGTCCAGAAAATGGAAATGCGTTGTGTCGCCGTTTTAATTGCGCCAATGGCCCGACACATCCGTCTTCGGCGGGACCACAACATTTAAAGCTAATTAGTCACGGATGCTTGACCATTTGTTGCTTTCTTGCGTCTCCATCGTCACGGCCACATTCGCCCACAATGTGTAAAGTCATGTAGTTATATTGGACTATGTTGTCAAAAGTGAGTAGCACTGATACTACAAATTGATTTAAGACTTTCACATGATTGGACGTCCTCACATAAAATGGTGGAACATGTTTTCCACGTAGACACACAAAAATCATCTTGATGGAATGTATCTCAAAGCATCCAATACCCGCTGAGAGTTGTAGTATTCGAAGTCTGAAAGGAAGTTCCGATAACCATTAACTCTATCACTTTAAAAAAAAAATAACTTCGGATAGGAAACAAGAGCTTCATTGCTCATAGCTCCTCTGGATTGAAACAAAACAGAATGTTTAATGGAGATCGTCGTGGTAAAATTTCGTGAACTTCGACATTCAAAAATCTGTTTGATCATCCGTTCTGACCTAACCAAGTTAGACTCGAGACTATCCAACCATGATAGAATAGCATTGAAAATGTAACCATTTCTACACATAAAAGACATTACTGAAGAAACAATCCGCAATGGCAACCTTCAAAGTTATTACAGAATGTGTAGTACAGAATACTACAGAAAGCTCCTGAAATCTTCGTACATAAAACAGAAACCAGAGCCCACATTAATATTGGTCGAAGGAGAAGTGCTGATGCGTGACCAATCATCAATTTAAAACCTGTTGGTTTTTTTAACCAGCCTTTTAAAATGACTCATGTGACTTTCCCGGTGATTTTCATTGGTCACTGTGTATACTCTATTTCAACAGCCAATGGAAATCACCGGAAAAGGTCATTTAAGTGCGTTAAAAGAATGATTCCAGATTTAGCTCACATGTCTTATGTTGCTCATGGTCGCGACATCTGCAGATAAAAATAAAAATAGCATGCACTTTGTTGAACTTTAGTTGTATAGATTTGACAGATTAGGATGCAGAAGAGAAGATGACTCCAACAGTTATTCGATTTCTGGAACCTAGTTTTACATGCACCCTGTCAATTGTCTTTATTTTCTCGAGAAATTATTATTTCTTGATTAAAATTCAAACAAAATATCCTGTTTTCATGTTTCCAAATTAAGACTTTAACCGTGCCTCTTTATCTGAGGACAGATGATAACATCCTGGGATAGTAAAATATAGAAAACCAAGATCCTACTTCACTTTTGTTGAGTGATAACACTCCAGTGTAGGGAAACAACCTGATAGTGTATGGAAACAACCTGATAGTGGAAATGCGATAGTTGAGGTCGTCGGTGGTCATGTCGATAGTAGTTTGCTATACAACGGAAAAAGGTCAATAAACGGTTAATGAAGTTAGTATTCAGATTAGCTCTGCTTCTTCTGTGTTCTTTCTCAAACTCTTGCAGAATAGCAGGACGTTGTACGGTTAACGGAATGCGCTAACTCATGGTTTACAGCTTTGTTGAGATATTTTCCACTTTCGGCACGGCATTTCCGAATCATTATGCCCTCTGAGTCAGGCTGACCCTATATGGAATAAGGCAGTCAAATCCATCGCATAACCTCATGTCGCCTCCTACGAGATGCATAGAAGATAAACAGTGTTGCTATTCTTTTCTCCCCTTTCGGACCCTGACGACAGTCGGACGAGTATTCAGATTGTTGACGCATTTGTGATGTTTACCGGTAGTCACATCTGTGAAAATGGTCAGTAGGCAGTGCAAGTAATGCTCTTAAACAGGTTGAGACGTATGACTCGTCTACTAGAAACATGGTTGCTGTTCATCTTTCGATGAAATTAGTAGAACACTAAATGCTTTGTAAACCACTATGAAATTGGGTGTGTCGGTTCATTGACTGAAAAATAACTGCGAAATTGCGCTAATTTCTTCACTAAACCATATCCTGCTGTAAATCTAGTAAGACCATTATCCTGAAAGATCCAGTGTGAGGTCGAAAACAAACGTATAAATTGTTTACATCAATGTATAAGATATAATGGCACTTGTTTCTGCTGCTGGTACTATTGTTACTGCTGCTGTCAACTCCGGTATCAATAGGGTAGTAGTTCTCGTAGATTATACACCTTGCTCTCATCCTGTATTCAACTGTCATCATGTACCATCTCACAGAGCTATTCCAATATTACTCTTAATAAGAGTTTCGACCACCACGATGTCCTAGCCCAACAGACTCATATATAATAAATGTACAATGTCTCCCTTACCTTATGTCCTGATACCAAGACTTTACAGCTAGCCAGTTAACTATTTCATTTCCCCCAAATCCATCACGACCAGTGAAACATATCAACATATATATAATTACCACAAAAATGGGGTAGATCAAACAATTATATATGTTCCACAGTAACAGAAACACCAAACTGATGATTGTAAATAAGTAATAACAAACATTACTAATATAATATAATATAATATAATATAATATAATATAATATAATATAATATAATATAATATAATATAATATAATATAATATAATATAATATAATATAATATAATATAATATAATATAATATAATATAATATAATATAATATAATATAATATAATATAATATAATATAATATAATATAATATAATATAATATAATATAATATAATATAATATAATATAATATAATATAATATAATATAATATAATATAATATAATATAATATAATATAATATAATATAATATAATATAATATAATATAATATAATATAATATAATATAATATAATATAATATAATATAGTATAGTATAGTATAGTATAGTATAGTATAGTATAGTATAGTATAGTATAGTATAGTATAGTATAGTATAGTATAGTATAGTATAGTATAGTATAGTATAGTATAGTATAGTATAGTATAGTATAGTATAGTATAGTATAGTATAGTATAGTATAGTATAGTATAGTATAGTATAGTATAGTATAGTATAGTATAGTATAGTATATTATAGTATAGTATAGTATAGTATAGTATAGTATAGTATAGTATAGTATAGTATAGTATAGTATAGTATAGTATAATATAGTATAATACAATACAATACAATACAATACAATACAATACAATACAATACAATACAATACAATACAATACAATACAATACAGCACAACACAACACAACACAACACAACACAACACAATACAATACAATACAATACAATACAATACAATACAATACAATACAATACAATACAATACAATACAATATAATACAATACAATACAATACAATATAATATAATATAATATAATATAATATAAGTTACTTCCATGAGTGTATCTCACATCTACTAGGTCACTCCGATGTATCAAATTCACATCTACTAAGTCACTCCCATGTTTGAATCTCACATCTACTAGGTCACTCTGATGTGTCAAACTCACATCTACTAAGTCACTCCCATGTGTGAATCTCACATCTACTAGGTCACTCCGATGTATCAAATTTACATCTACTAAGTCACTCCCATGTTTGAATCTCACATCTACTAGGTCACTCTGATGTGTCAAACTCACATCTACTAAGTCACTCCCATGTGTGAATCTCACATCTACTAGGTCACTCTGATGTGTCAAACTCACATCTACTAAGTCACTCCCATGTGTGAATCTCACATCTACTAAGTCACTCCTATGTGTGAATCTCACATATATTAAGTCACTCCCATGTGTGAATCTTACATCTACTAAGTCACTCCCATGTGTGAAATTCTCATCTACGAATTCACTCCCTTGTATGGATCTCAAATATACAACATATAACAAGCAGACTCCAACTATCAGCTGTATACAATGCTTTGATAACAAATCGACTACTGGAGAGAATTGGTCAGTATAAATGTAATTATTTAGGTGAAGTGATGTTTAGGTGAAGTGATGTTTAGGTGAAGTGATCTTGAGGTAAAGTGATGTTTAGGTGAAGTGATGTTTAGGTGAAGTGATGTTGAAGTGAAGTAATGTTTAGGTAAAGTAATCTTGAGGTGAGTGCAGTGATCTTTAGGTGGGATATGCGACTATCACAAAGGTTCCCTTTATAGTCATGCCATCTACTAGGGATTTGCTATTGTATGATGTTTGTTGACCTGGTGGTCCACAGTGAAACCTTCGGACTATTAATTATAAATATGCTTGCTTTAGTTAGCTGTCACCTCCCACAAAGGGACGAGTTATCCATAAGTCATACTGAAGTCGAATGAGTCATGCCGTAATGTGCAGAGATCGCAGCAAAGCTGTAAACCATGTCACAGCGTATTCCATTTTCGAAGTCCACTGCATAGTAATATTTACCTCATGAAATGTAAGTAGTTAGTTAGCATTTCTGTATATTGAATTTGTTCAGGCTAACAATACCAAGTGAAATACCAACAATTTATAGCCTTGAAGAGCGGATATTTAGTCTGTAGGGATAACATTATGTTAGACTTGTGATGGAAAAGTACCATATCTGGTTTTGAGGTGGAATCATCCACTAGTTCTGTTAGTTCAGCTTCATAGTCATAGTATATCTCTTCTAATGCATAAAAACCTCTGTGACAACTGAAGACTAGAATTCTATCTAGTTCAGGGTGTAAAAGATAGGGACATTGTCTTCTTTCCAGCAATGTCGTAATAAGCAACTAAGGAAAGTCCTGCAAAGAGATAGAAATTGAATCTATCTATTCGTTAAATCTTCTGTTGCCTTTCACCGTAATGGGTAGAAATGTTTTCTAGAGATGACCCTCGTGTGTGCTCAGAATATTGTGGAATTTGACGCCTCTTTTATTTCGGTGGTTCATCGATTTCGTGGTCGGTCTCTAGGTCTGCCTTCACTGTATCTGTCTAGCATATCTTGCTGTGGTATGCTGTCTGATGGTAGTCTGCTGATGTGTGTAAACCATTTGATCTGCTGTCTCTTAAAATATTCCAACACCCGTGTGTTTCCGGGGCCCGAAAGGGGAGCAAAGAATAGCAACACTGCTTACCTTCCATGCATGTCGTAAGAGGCGACTAAGGAGGTTATGGGATGGAGTTGGCTGTCCCATCCCATATAGGGTCAGTGACTCAAAGCCATGCTGAAGTCGGATGTGTCCGGTCGAAAGGCGCAGATATCGCAACATTGCTGTAAACCATAACACAACGCATTCCGTTCTCGGGACTACATCCTGATAATCTGCAGGAGTTTGAGAACAAATGCAGAAGAAGAAGAAGAATATATTCCAAGATTGGGGCGGTGCCGGTTCTTTGTCTAATGTTCTCATTCCTCACTTTGTCTCTTAGCGATATTCCAAGGATTCTGCCTAAGCATGCCATTTCAGCCGTCACAAGTTTACGTTTGTCTTGTGCTGTGATTGTCCATCTTCAGAAAACTCTCCATGTTACTACGATCCATTGTGTTCTCACTGACGGTTTACTAATCCTGTCTCAGTGTTGTATCAGAAAATTAACATGGCTACACCGCGATCTCTAACAATCACACACAGAAAGAAACCACATATTCTATAAGAATAGTCCTGAAACATTAAACAGGACTTCCATATATGGTCACAAGAAATAACACAGCTGATAACAATAACAACCATCTTACCCCAAGTTTAATACATTATACTTATAATGAGATAGAATTATACATTGAAATATACACATTATCAGTATACATTCTTCTTCTTCTTCTTTCAGTCCTCATGTACCTTTCGGTGTTGAGGGGAGAGTGAGTGTACGGTCTTTTGCCCTTCTATTTGCCTCCTCTGCTGTTATATTTCCGAGTGTCTCTAATACACTATCTATCCACCTTTTACGAGGGCGTCCAATAGGTACCTGTTTTCGTATCGTTTGTTAAGTGTTTTTTTTTTATAATACTTTGCTCTTTCTGTCTGGTTATATGGCCGTACCATTTAACTTGTTGTTTCTGTATGTATTCTATTGTTGGCTTGATCCCTAATTGTTTCCTTAGTGCTTCATTCCTGATTTTGTCTCTCAAGCTAACCAATCATACGTCTCACACATTTCATTTCAGTGGTGTTAATCTTATGTATTGTTCTAGAATCTAATGTCCAAGTTTGACACTGATAACACAATGTTGGTAAGAAAATGGTGTTGAAAAGCGCTTTATTTGTTTCTAGTGTAATATCTTTGTTTCTTAGTAAAGGTGTTAATTGACCAATGATCTGACAGGCCTTATTACATCTTGCGTTTATTTCTGCTTCTTGTTTGTTGTCATATCTCAATGTGCTGCCCAGATATTTGAATTTATCTACTTGTTTTAGTTGTTTATTGTTTATCTGTATGTTGATGTTCTCCTTTTCTCTTGCAATATTCATTACTTCTGTTTTGTCTATGTTGATTTTCATTCCAAATTGCTTGCCTGCTGTGTCTATTATGCTTAGGTGGTCTTGCAGGTTTTTAATGCTGTTGTGGAATAAAACCTGGTCATCTGCAAAAAGCAGTTCATTTGCTTCATTAGAATTTGCTGTCTTGTTTATATGGTCCATGTATGTAATAAAAAGTAGTGGGGATAATACACATCCCTGCTTTACTCCTGTGCTAATCACAAAGTCCTCTGTGTAGCCTGCAGCTGTTCTTATAGTGCAACTGCTGTTGTTATAGAGATTTCTACAAACGTTAATTAAATTTTGGCATACTCCAAAAATTTTTTATGTTTCCCATAGTTTTTCTCTGTTTACTCGGTCAAATGCTTTCTCTTGATCTATGAAGGATATGTATAAATTTTGGTTGTATTCTATTGACTTCTCTGCCAACTGTTTAAGAATAAATATTGCATCAGTACATCCTCTGTTTCTTCTAAAACCCATTTGTGTATTGCTAAGTTGTTGTTCTATTACAGGTCTCAGTCTTTTCTCTACTTATTTTGCATATAGTTTTCCTGCATGGCTTAACAAGGAAATTCCCCTGTACTGTTTACAGTCTCTTTTGCTGCCTTTCCTTTTCAATATTGGCACTATGATAGCTTTTCTCCTGTCTGTTGGTGTCTTCTGTTGCCTAAAGAAGTATACATTGAATTATCTAAAATAAACATTTCGTAGATAAATTCACAGGAAACCACAATACATCTTTAGAAATAAAATAAAACCTTATAGTGAGAAGTGTGGATTTTTTTCTTCTTCTTCTTTCGTTCACTTGAAACATGTCTATATATGTAATTCTGTTTCCTGACTCACTGTCTTTTATAGTTCATACAGTGTCCCATAGAGCTTTGATTCCAGTGTTGTTTCCTCTGGCCAATATGTCTACCTCAGGGTTTCATACTCAGAACAATCTTGAAGTATATGTTTGGCACTCTGTACTGCCTGTCCACATGTTCACAGGGCCGTGTTTGAAATCTTGAACTATGTAAACTTTGTATAGATGTGTGGATAACACAAGCCAAATCAGAATTTAATTTGGTTAGGGTTAGGGTTAGAGATATGTGGATAGCACATGCCAAAACAGCATTTCACAAAATGATAAACATACAATGGGGTACTATCAATGTGAGCCATTGTTAGTGATGGAATGTTGCTATATCGAACTAACTCTTCTTTATGGATGTGAAGCATGGAAGGTGACCAGAAACGCTCAAAGTTTGCTGACGCGTGACACTCAACTATACAGACCTCCTAACTGAGTTAATTCGGATCCCGTTCGTTAAATGTTTTATTATTGTTGGACATTTAATTTAATTGGTCACTATTTATTTATATACTATTTATATACTATTTATATATTTGTAGTCACATACCAAAAATAGCCAAGAGCAACCAATAGATTTCACGCAAATGGGAGACTAGTTCATGTTTACATTCTAATGAACAGGTCTCTTACACTGCCGGCGGTCGCGACTGAGGGGCTACTGAGATGTGGTTTTTTGAGAATAATGCTGAAATACCATGGACAGCCAAGAAAACTAGTGTAAAAGTACTCAATGATGATGACAATCTTTTCTTTTTAAATATAACAAAAATTAGAAGCAGAGAGTCACTTTTTTTTTAGCGTGTGAGGAGAAAATAAAAACTCGATTATTTAGTAAACAACAGAATGATCTAGGGGAGAAGAGACAGCAGAAGACAAAGGGAGAAATTGTTGAATGGTTTGTCACTGTGGCACGAGAGAATGTCACCCCTGAACTTATTAATATCACAAGAGGCAGAGAGTTGTGGAGAAACATCTTCACTTTATGGATTGATTGGTTGGTTGACTGATTGATTTCGTGGTTGGTTGATAGGTTTGTTGATTTATTGATTGATTGACTGGTATGCGTGTTGATTGATTGATTAATCGATTGATTAATTGATTGATTGATTGATTGATTGATTGATTGATTGATTGATTGATTGATTGATTGATTGATTGATTGATTGATTGATTGATTGATTGATTGATTGATTGATTGAGTGATTGACAGGTAAGCTTGTTTCAAACGCGGATGCTAGTCCTATTATGTTATATTAGAGCTGCAACCAGATAAAATTAATGCAAATTTTGGTTCAGGCAGTTCTTCCACCACAACATACATGGTAGAAATAACCCCAACGTTGACATATAAATATGTGAATTCCTGAGAAAATACACATATATTAGTACAGAAAAGTCTTCCTTAAAATTAATACCCATTCATTTCGTTTAAGCATCATTGGTTGGTGTGCAACTAATTGTAGCTACAAATCTTCATATGTGAACTATCTGTACTGGTTGTATGAAGTGGACAATCTCCAATAGCACTTTGAGAAATCCATTCACAAAATAGAAATTGTCACGCGCGAACATAATCAACCGTGGTTATCACAGTTATCACAACCGAACTCTGTTCATTGACCAAACTTCAATTCTAAACAGAACTGCTCGTAGCTGGTTCCAGATGTGTGGGAAAAGAAACACAGAAAAATAGGCATTAAACCGATTGTGTCTATTTTTAGTCTGTGTAAAGCTATTTTGGACGTGAGTCGTTGAGGCAGGCATGAACGAAAGACGTATACGGTGGAGTAAGAGATGGGAAAGGGGAAGGTTGAGGGGAGATATCGTGCACTTTGTAGTCAATAAATTATGCTCACCGGTGAAGGAAGATGGTGTGAAATAAAAGTAGACCATGCTTTTAGTTTATTCATTTTCTTCCTTTTTTTTATCTTAGTCTGGCTTGCTCGATTGTTTGTCACGTATGACAGAAAAACGGGTTCCGAATCTCTCTTTTCATTAATGTTTGATTTATCATTATTCTCAAGAAATGTTGTGTTTTGTCAATATCTTCTCGAATGTTCCTTATCATTTGACATACCGTAGAATTGTCAATATCTTCTAGAATGTTCCTTATCACTTGACATACCGTAGAATAGTCTCTCCGTACCTTTATTATATATCATGGATGCGGAAGGTATCATCGGCCTGGCCTGTACACATATTGTTTGTTTGTTTGTTCGTTTGTTTGTTAGTTTGTTTGTTTGTTTATTTGCTATCCCTAGGAATTTCAAGAAACATGCGCTTACTTCAAATGTTCATTGTCATGTTTTCTTGCTCTTACTTCATATGTTGAGTGTCATGGTTTCTTGCTGTTACTTCATATGTTCATTGTCATGTTTTCTTGCTCTTACTTCATATGTTGAGTGTCATGGTTTCTTGCTCTTACTTCATATGTTCATTGTCATGGTTTCTTGCTCTTACTTCATATGTTCAGTGTCATGGTTTCTTGCTCTTACTTCATATGTTCATTGTCATGGTTTCTTGCTCTTACTTCATATGTTCATTGTCATGGTTTCTTTCTCTTACTTCAAATGTTCATTGTCATGGTTTCTTGCTCCTACTTCATATGTTCAGTGCCATGGTTTCTTTGAGATTTTGTTCATACCCACGAGACTCAGGCTTCTCAGTTTACAGTTCTTGCTGTGAGCATCGTATATAGGCCTATCGATAGTTTAATGATATCTATATTGTGTATTGTCGTGTCATATGTGGATGGTGACACTACTGACTCACACTAGCTGTTAATTATATGCGTATAATCTTTTGTTTTCATTCCAATTCCAGTAGTAGTAGTAGTAGTAGTAGTAGTAGTAGTAGTAGTAGTTAGGTTAATGAGTTTGCCTCTCTTTTGGAGAAGCGTGCCCCTTTCAACCAGCGGACAACAAAGTCCAATTAGGCTATATCAGGACACACTACCATAAAATATTAGAGGTAACAAAGACCCCAAGTATTCATTAATTTCTAATTCCAGGTGGGTCGCTTTCGATTATATCCATGTTTGTTAAATAAAATTTATATGATGGTATCTATCCATTTCTTTCTTGATCTTCCTCTGGGCTTGGTAACCTTATGGTGTGCTATTAATATGCGCTTTTATAGAGCGTATAATATGTAGTTATTTTATTCCTTTCGTTTCACGGGTGGCACATAGGGCAGAGGTTGTGATTCTCCATGCGTTGAGGTCAGTTTCCTCCAATTCTAGTTGTATTGACTTGCAGCCCAATATTTCTCCTTCTTCAAGTATGATGTTTTTTTAGAATAGTTTTAGGTCTTCCTCGTTTTTTTCCAATTCCGTGTCCGTAAGAGTGCTTGTTGGTTCCATCTATTTTAATCTAGTCTTAGAACGTGTCCCAGATAGTTCCATCTACTATTTCTTATTCCATTTTATGTGTACTCTTGGTGTATTTTATCTCTTAGATCACATAAGTAGCAGGGATAGCAAAACTGTTACCCAATAGACGAAACAAAACTGGGAACAGAGTACTGAAGTTTTGCTAATCACTGGTAACATTATTTCGTTGTGACGACATCCCATGATATTCTGTCAATTATCTGTTTTTCTTTCATCTTTATCCTTCTAATTTTTCCATTATTTATACTTTTCCTGATTTCGGATTTGTCTCATTTGACCATTAATATGTGAACATGGACAATGTCGTTTCTCACTCGTCATGTTATATTGTTTTCTTGATAAAGCTCTTTAGTTCGAAACGACGATTTTTGTGTTTGTGTATTTCCGTGTATGTTACCAGTCATTAGCAAAATTTCATTACCCGTTTTCAAGTTTCGCCTTGTAGAGAAATGGGTATATTCCATTCTTCTAAGAGACTCACAACAATGTATTCAATGTATATATTATACTCAAAATGTTTCTTCTTATTGACCACCGTATGGCGTTGGTTAATTAACATGCATTTCCACAGCCGTCTATTTCTTGAGCTGTCAATCATTTTTGAACCGGTGTTCCCCCATGCAATAATGCTAGGTTGTCCAGCCTCTTCCCTTTTGGTATTCCCTTTCTCATGATGTGTCCTCCAAAATATGTGGAATGTCTCTTTCTGATTAAACAGTTCTCTTTTCAAATTAACTTCTTATCGGATATCTTCATTGCGCATTTTATCTATTAATGGTTTATCTATTAATGGTTTATCTATTAATGGTTTATCTGTCACTGGTTTATCTATCAATGGTTTATCTATCAATGGTTTATCTATCACTGGTTTATCTATCACTGGTTTATCTATCAATGGTTTATCTATCACTGGTTTATCTATCACTGGTTTATCTATCACTGGTTTATCTATCACTGGTTTATCTATCACTGGTTTATCTATCAATGGTTTATCTAGTAATGGTTTATCTATTAATGGTTAATCTATTAATGGTTTATCTATCAATGGTTTATCTATCACTGGTTTATCTATTAATGGTTTATCTATCACTGGTTTATCTATCACTGGTTTATCTATCAATGGTTTATCTTTTAATGATACTTTTAACATTTTTCTATAAAACCACGTCTCTGTTACATCATTACAATTTTTCACTGTACTGTTGATTTTCCAAATTAGATTCCCTTTAAAACATCAGAATTGGTTATATATAACTTCTTCTTCTTCTTTCGTTCACTTAAAAAATGTCTATATCTGTAATTCTGTCGCCTGAATAAAACTCACTGTCTTTTGTAGTTCATACAGTGTCCCATAGAGCTTTGATTCTAGTGCTGTTTCCTCTGGCCAATATGTCTGCCTCATCGTTTCATGCTCAGAACACTCTTGAAGTATATGTTTGGCACTCTATATAACTTCTAATAGCTATCTTTCTCACCTAAATTATCAAATATATATTACATATGATGGTGTTCATCTCATATTTATAATCAAAATTACACTCGTAAAATGCCTATTTGGTTACTCATGTCCTCGTTGTGTACATAGTCTAAACTGGTTACATCGATAGCTTTTCGCAAACATTTCATATATTTAGCTTTCTATTGTGTATATATATATATTCTTCCTGTTACAGCATGTTCACAGTTCAAGAAGGTTGCATCTCGCAGCTTGTTCACAGTTCAAGAAGGTTGCATCTCGCAGCTTGTACACAGTTCAAGAAGGTTGCATCTCGCAGCTTGTACACAGTTCAAGAAGGTTGCATCTCGCAGCTTGTACACAGTTCAAGAAGGTTGCATCTCACAGCTTGTACACAGTTCAAGAAGGTTGCATCTCACAGCTTGTACACAGTTCAAGAAGGTTGCATCTCACAGCTTGTACACAGTTCAAGAAGGTTGCATCTCACAGCTTGTACACAGTTCAAGAAGGTTGCATCTCACAGCTTGTACACAGTTCAAGAAGGTTGCATCTCACAGCTTGTACACAGTTCAAGAAGGTTGCATCTCACAGCATGTTCACAGTTCAAGAAGGTTGCATCTCACAGCTTGTACACAGTTCAAGAAGGTTGCATCTCACAGCTTGTACACAGTTCAAGAAGGTTGCATCTCACAGCTTGTACACAGTTCAAGAAGGTTGCATCTCACAGCATGTTCACAGTTCAAGAAGGTTGCATCTCACAGCTTGTACACAGTTCAAGAAGGTTGCATCTCACAGCATGTTCACAGTTCAAGAAGGTTGCATCTCACAGCTTGTACACAGTTCAAGAAGGTTGCATCTCGCAGCTTGTACACAGTTCAAGAAGGTTGCATCTCACAGCTTGTACACAGTTCAAGAAGGTTGCATCTCACAGCATGTTCACAGTTCAAGAAGGTTGCATCTCACAGCATGTACACAGTTCAAGAAGGTTGCATCTCACAGCTTGTACACAGTTTAAATGAGGTTTCTTCTCACAGAGTGTACACAGTTTAAGTAAGTTTGCATCTCATAGCGTGTACACAGTTGAAATTAGGTTTCTTCTCACAGATTGTACACAGTTGGAATGAGTTTTCTTTTCACAGCTTGTGTACAGTTTGAGGGAGGTTTATTCTCACATTTTGTGTACAGTTGAAACAAGGTTTCTTCTCACAAATTGTACACAGTTGAAATAAGGTTTCTTCTCACAGTTTGTACACAGTTGAAATAAGGTTTCTTCTCACAGTTTGTACACAGTTGAAATAAGGTTTCTTCTCACAGTTTGTACACAGTTGAGAGTTAGTCTTCTGGGTATGAAATAAAGCTCCCACCATATTTTGATTGTGCCCAAAACAAGAGAATATAATTTCTAAACTGTTAAACTTCCATGCATGTTGCGAGAGGCAACTACGGAGGTTATATGGTGGAGTAGTCTGCCCCATCGCATAAAATGTTAAAGTGACCCAGAAGCCATGCTGAAATCGGATGTGTCAGCCTGAGAAACGGAGATATCGCAACAAATCGGTAATTATTCCGTTCTCCGGAATACATTGTGTTAATCTGCAGTAGATTGAGATTGAACGAAAAAGGCGAAGAATAATTACTATTAAATTAGCCCAAGGTCTCAGTAAAACTAACTTTCCCGAACATAATTAGTTCCTGGCTGTAGTTTCCGCACCCTTGCTGTATCCAATGTATACTCAGACGAAGTTTTATTCTGTTTTTTATGTTTAGCCTTAGATGTTATTTTGGTGCATTGTGATATGTTTCACGGAACGTTTAGGTGCAGTATAAGTGATCAGTTTCTGCTTGGACTGTCTACCAAATGTTTGTGCTACATTAGATATTGTGACGCTACATGAGATATGTGGGTGCTGCGTGAGGTGTTTTG
Organism: Meghimatium bilineatum; assembly: GCA_034231615.1. Taxonomy (NCBI): domain Eukaryota; kingdom Metazoa; phylum Mollusca; class Gastropoda; order Stylommatophora; family Philomycidae; genus Meghimatium; species Meghimatium bilineatum. Next base: position 19,059,422 of record CM067305.1, on the reverse strand, counting down.
ATGCCACATAAGGTGTTTTGGTGCCACATAAGATGTTTTGGTGCCACATAAGATGTTTTGGTGCTCCATGATATATTTTGGTGCCACGTAAGATGTTTTGGTGCCACATAAGATGTTTTGGTGACACATAAGATGTTTTGGTGCCACATAAGATGTTTTGGTGCTCCATGATATGTTTTGGTGCCACGTAAGATGTTTTGGTGCCACATAAGATGTTTTGGTGCCACATAAGATGTTTTGGTGCTACATGAGATGTTTTGGTGCCACGTAAGATGCGTTGGTGCTACATGAGATGTTTTGGTGCCACGTAAGATGCGTTGGTGCTACATGAGATGTTTTGGTGCCACATAAGATGTTTTGGTGCTACATGAGATGTTTTGGTGCCACATAAGATGTTTTGGTCACATAAGATGTTTTGGTGCCACATAAGATGTTTTGGTGCTCCATGATATGTTTTGGTGCCACGTAAGATGTTTTGGTGCCACATAAGATTTTTTGGTGCCACATAAGATGTTTTGGTGCCACATGAGATGTTTTGGTGCCACATAAGATGAGTTGGTGCTACATGAGATGTTTTGGTGCCACGTAAGATGCGTTGGTGCCACGTAAGATGCTTTGATGCTACATGAGATGTTTTGGTGCCACGTAAGATGTTTTGATGCTACATAAGATGTTTTGGTGCAACATAAGATGCGCTGGTGCTACATGAGATGTTTTGATGAAAATGTTGACATTTTCCTACCTCATAAATATTTGCTTATGTGATACGCGACCTCAGTGAGGTCACAAAGGGACGCTGAGTGCAGAAATGACCGGTTGAGAACAACGGAGGTAGGGAGAGTTACTAATATGAAACCATGAGAGGAGAAAGAGACACAATCGCTCTACCGTGCGTGACCTTTTGCAATATAAGACATATTGGATAATAATGGGAAAATAGGCCTTCTATAATGTGTCATTTGACTATTCCATTTATTTGTATTTTCTGTTAAAGAAAGTATAATTATATTGACCAATGAAAATCACGGGAATAGTAAAATGAATCATTGAGGTTTGTTTCGCCATTAACAATATGTCTTAAATGTCGATGGAGGGTGTATCAGGTTAGAAAACGTCATCCAGTGTTAGTATAACAACCATCGACATTACACAACATGCTGGCTAAACTGGGAATAATCCTTCATACGTGACACATTTGAATTTTCTAGTGATGTTCATTGGTTGTCAACACAAAGTAACCAATGAAAAACCACCAGAAAATCCGTATTCTTCAATTTATAAAGATGTGTCCGATTTGTCAGATGAGATGTATAATTGACGAAGGGTACGCTATAACTGTCAATTGAGTTTGAAAAATAAGAGACCAGACAGGGGGTCTGATAAAACTTTGTACGCATGTGGTTGCGTCTGTGTGTCTCACCAATGGCCCACTAGACAAACCAACCATGCAACAGAAAACCTTAGTAGATGACATGCCGTTATATTGAGGTTATCTTCTTAGAGAAGCTTCATGGCACCTCATCTATACAATTATGCTTTTTTGTTGTTGTTGAAATGTGTTTCATGTTTACTTGAATATATATGTATGCACCCTCTGTGGTTGGGAGGGAGCCGGAGATGTACTGTGCAGCACTGGGGAGGAGGAAACTGACAGCACTTTTTTTTCCTATGGCTGAGACCCATCATAGAGGCACAGTGACTGAGGACGTGACAATCCTTTTGACTTGAACATTTGGTTGCATGCCTGGAGCAATAGAGAAGTTCGGCATAACCAGTAGTCAATTGGTGGCGGGAAATGAGCACAGTGAACCCTATCTTGGCAACAGTGGCTGGGAGCAGTGCATAGGTTGAAACCTACCTTCCTGGAGGTGTGATAGTTATTCTCTGGCTCTGTCCCGGGGTGGGCAGAAAATTCACAGACTTCCCAGCAATATAATGTCATTTTAATGGCAGTGGGTAAAAGGGAATGAGCCCATGGACCGCTGGATCAGCAACCAACAACCAACCATAAAACAGTGGTGGTTCAATGAAGTTTATCTCTGGTTGTCTTCTATCCCAGTCAAGTCACTTTTGTGTTGGTACGGTCTATAATGTAATGTCTTCGTGTTTTTTGGTATTCTTTGCCGTGGCATATGATTGTATGACGTAACATGGATTGTTTTTGTGTAGCATAGGATGTTTTAGTGTTACATGGTGTGTTTCTGTGTAGCATAGGATGTTTTAGTGTTACATGGTGTGTTTCTGTGTAGCATATGATGTTTCAGTATTGTGTAGAATGTTTTTGTGTAGCGCAAGATGTTTTGGTGTTTCATTGGATGTTTTAGTGTAGCTTATGATGTTTTGGTGTTTTAAGGGATGTTTTGGTGTGATATGTGATGCTTAAGTGTGACCTTGGATGTTTTGGTGTGACATGGGATGTTGTGGTGTAGTCTCAGATGTTTTGGTATTGCATGGGATGTATTCGTATTGTATGGAATGTTCTGGTATTGCATGGAATGTTTTGGTGTGACCTTGGATATTTTGGTGTGACATGTGATGTTGTGGTGAAGCCTACAATGTTTTAGTGTAGCCTGGCTGTTTCGATCTTGCACGGGATGCTTCAACAATGCATCGGATATTTTTGTCCAGAATTATATGTATTAGTGCTTTTATGTTACTTTTTTTTATAATTTTTGGTGCTGGTTAAGATGTTCTGGTTTTACATCTAATGTTTGATACTCATCGTATGTCATGGTTCAGTGTCATATATGGTTATTGATGAATGGAATATACTGGTGCCTTATATTATCTCAGATGAATGGAATATAATGGTGCCTTATGTTATCTCATTATGTTATATTGGATGTATTTCTCAATATTTACAAAGAGAAGGGTATACGATCTCAAGGTGGACAAAGGAAGCGCTACAAGGAGTCGTTAAAGAACTCACTGAAAGATTTTTAAATAGTCCACGATACATAGGAAGAACTTGCACAAAATAGATCTACATGACGTTCTAAAATAAAAAAGAGCGCATCATCTTGTGAAAAGAAGAGAAATGCAGCAGCTCAACAGCGGAGAGCAGCTAGAATGTCACGGATAGGCCAAGATCCGTCTACAGTCGTTATTCCATGTCCAAACTGTCCAAGGACAGTTACAACTCGAATAGGGCTCATTAGCCATCTACGAACTCATAATCAAGGACAAAACTAAAATTGAATTTTCAAAAGTGGATGTAACAAATGGTCATCATCATCATGTGATGGACGAACAACAACAACAACAACTCATGTACAAGTATAGGCCTATCATACACAACATACTCGCGAACTCACACTTGTTGCAGTGCTCTGGTGAAGCTCCCATAGAGTGGATGTAATACCGTCTTCAGTTCCAGAAACAAGCATGAGGAGGGGATGTGGGGGTCATGGGTACAGTGAGAAGTATTAAATAGCCCAAAGTTATTGGAGATGGGGGAGCAAGACTTGGAACTAGATTAGGCCAGCCAAGAGATGACGTCCTTCCAAATAGATGAGATGACGCAAAGAGACACTTTAAAAAAAAATCGAACAGCTTGGCCCAGTTTCTCTACTCTATTGAGAGTGCAACGCCACCCGGTTCTGCTTAAGAAGAAAAATGGAGAGATGGGTGATTGAGATTAAGGGTGGGTCCTCATTTTCCCCATCTTTTCCCGCAGAAATAGTGCCGTAAACGGGGTGTCAGCACGTTTTCTAGAGAGAACCACACGAAGATCTCAGTTAAAAATAGCTCTCGAATCGCACATATTGACTTGAGCTCCCCTTTCAATCAATTTAATATGAAACTACCCTCCAACGTCACATGGAGTTTTCCTGTTAGCGCGCCGCATCTATTTATGTACGGATGACGTCAAAACATCGAATAAAACTGGATTCTGGGGGGTTGCCTTGCTGTTATTGCGTCTCTGCTGTGTTCTGTGTTGCATGGTGTTTAAGAATTCAGTTAGTTTATTTCCAAATTTTACTGTTATATTAATTAAATACTTCAAAAGTAAACTAAATTGTTTACTAAATTTAATATATGGAAACGTGTGAGCATTGTATGTGCATGTGATTTAATTAAATTCAGACTGAACCGGAGTTATGAGGATTGATACCATTTTAGTGCATCATCAAATATCTATTTCATTTCTTAGATTTAATGAATAATAGTATAATAGTATAGATCCACATTATAGTTTATATTCATCTTTTTATAAAGTATAAATTTATCTGCTTATTCTAATGTATTTGCTAGAACAATAGAATATTTATGCTAATGCACCTATGTATACTTGTTCTTTCGGGATGGTCATTGTATAATGGACAAATTACTATCGGTCAAGCATCTGCGGTAAGAATATACAAATGTAATATTATATTTTCTAAATATGCTTCATTATTTGTTGTTATCAAAAGTTGCATTGGTATTAATAGTTCCCTACTTGTAATTATCACTGTATCTCATGTTATTTCTTATTACTTTCTCTCGCAAGTTGTATCATGTTATTTCTTATTACTTTCTCATTAATTGTTTTACTGTTATTATTTTCTCTCGCAAGTTGTATTTCTTTAATTATTTTGACAAAGAATGTGAAATTGGTATTAATAATTCTCTATTTGTAATTATCACTTTTTCTTGTATCTTACGTACTCAAAGTATTATTGATTTATCAGCGATACACTGTTAATGAGTCGCAGCAGTGTAGTGTTGTCATTACCCCGCCGACCAGTAGACAGTGCAGAATTTACGTATATGCTACACAAGCTATAGCTTAGGGCCCGAACATTCCCGAGCAATTGTCATATTTACTTAAATATATTGCAGAATTATTTGCCCCAATGCCGCACGTCCGGAAAGCTTAGGGTCAAATCAACTCTAAATCCGGCCCTGCCAGTAGAGCCTGGTTTCGAGTTAACTTGTTAGTTAAAATTTCAAATATAAATGACTTCGTTTTTAATCCAGCAACTAGAAAGTTTGGTACCAAGGCTCATGCTCTTGGAATGTCGAGAAACTTCTTCACTGCGTAGCAAATGTGGTAGGTGGCGTTAGGGAGACGATTTGTTGTCAACCACTGACTAGGTTACTGAGCAATTATATGAATACGTGTGATGTAATACTGGGGTTAGTGTTTCGACTTACAATTTGTTTTTACACTATTTGAAATAAATGACTATCACTTTCCAGTATACGGTCACTAGACGTTACATTGTCTGCAGTTAAAAAATCTCGAAGTCTCCAGTACAACTGTTGCAGTTAAAATCGTTTTAATTAACTCAGTGTCTCTGCTGCTCAGACAATTCATGAATGTTTCAAGTCTATATTTGAATTACAGTTCGTATAATCTTCTCCTCAGATAATTCATGAATGTTTGAAGTATACACTTGAATTACAGATCGTATAATCTTCTTATCAGATAATTAATGATTGTTTCAAGTATATATTTAAATTATAGACCTTATAATCTTCTGCTCAGAAAATTGATTGTTTCCAGTCTATATTTGAATTAAAAATCGGATAATCTTCTGCTTGGATAATTGATTGTATCAAATATTTGAATTACTGATCGTATAATCTTCAGCTCAGTTAATGCATGACTGCTTCCAGTATATGCGTGTAATGTTCATGTTTAAATTTAATGAAATCCTCATGCTAACATTTTATGTGTTCTCGTTTGTCATTCTCAAACTCCTGTCATATATCATATCCTTATGTGTTCTCGTTTGTCATTCTCAAACTCCTGTCATATCCCTATTATTGTAGAACTTCAATAAATACTGTTATTCCTAGTGATGTAGAACTTAAATATATACTATTATTCCTAGTTGTGTAGAACTTTAATAACTCCCGTTATTCCTTGTGGTATAGAACTTTAATAATTAATGTTATTCCTTGTGATGTAGAACTTTAATAATTCCTGTTATTCCTAGTTGTGTAGAACATTAATAATTCATGTTATTCCTTGTGGTGTAGAACTTTAATAATTCATGTTATTCCTAGTGATGTAGAACTTTAATATATACTGTTATTTCTAGGGATGTAGAACTTTAATATATACTGTTATTTCTAGTGATGTAGAACTTTAATATATACTGTTATTCCTAGTGATGTAGAACTTTAATAATTAATGTTATTCCTAGTGATGTAGAACTTTAATAATTCCCGTTATTCCTAGTTGTGTAGAACTTTAATAATTCATGTTATTCCTTGTGGTGTATAACTTTAATGATTCATGTTATTCCGTATGGTGTATAACTTTAATAATTAATGTTATTCCTAGCAGTGTAGAACTAAAATAGTGGAATCTCCAGTATCCTGGAAACAGCAAGACGCGCTGGAAATGCCAGGGCTCTGGTAACACGGTGCAAAATTGGAGATAAAGTGAAGTAAATATAAGTATTGAGTGAACTCGAATTTCAGAGTCTGATGGTCGACATGCGAGTGACTTAACTCCACATTACCGCGCCCCCTAAACACATTATTTGATAAATTATAGATTAATTCAGTGGATTCGGTCACTATCTAGTAAATATAATCAATCAATCATTTGAGCATGCAATCATGTTTCTCCACAACTCTATTTCTATTCAGCTGTTAATAAGTTCAGTTTTGATATTCTCTATTGTCACAGTGATAACCCATGAAGAACGCTCTAGCTTTGTCTTCCTCTGTTTCTTCTCTCCTTGATCTTTCCGGTGGTTATAAAATATTCAGAGATACATTATAGCACAAATTAGAAGCAGATATATTCAAGAATTATAGAGCGACTTCATGAGAAAAGAAAACTCCGTAAAAACTGTGACTGTGTGCTTCTAATTTTTTGCTACAATTTGTCGCTATACTCCAGCATCTCTGAGAACATCTACATTAGGTTTACTCCAGCATCTCTGAGAACATCTACTTTAGTTTTACTCCAGCATCTCTGAGAATATCTACATTAGTTTTACTCCAGCATCTCTGAGAACATCTACATTAGTTTTACTCCAGCTTCTCTGAGAACATCTACATTAGTTTTACTGCAGCATCTCTGAGAACATCTACATTAGTTTTACTCCAGCATCTCTGAGAACATCTACATTAGTTTTACTGCAGCATCTCTGAGAACATCTACATTAGTTTTACTCTAGCATCTCTGATAACATCTACATTAGTTTTACTGCAGCATCTCTGAGAACATCTACATTAGTTTTACTCCAGCAACTCTGAGAACATCTACATTAGTTTTACTCCAGCATCTCTGAGAACATCTACATTAGTTTTACTGCATCATCTCTGAGAACATCTACATTAGTTTTACTCCAGCTTCTCTGAGAACATCTACATTAGTTTTCTTGTCTGTCCACGGAATTTTTATCACTATTCTCAAAATCCACACCTCAGTTTCCCCTATCTCACTTTGATTTTTTAAAATCTTTTTTAAGGTAAATTTAAACTGAAAAGTGTGTTGTTTTTAGTATACCCTCAGCTTTGATAAAGTCTAGTTTAGATCAGTTTTTAGTATACCATCTGCTTTGATAAAGTCTAGTTTAGATCAGTTTTTAGTATACCTTCTGATTTGATGAAGTCTAGTTTAGTTCGGTTTTTAGTATACCTTCTGCTTTGATAAAGTCTAGTTTAGATCAGTTTTTAGTATGATAAAGTCCAGTTTAGATATACCAATCACCTACCATCAACAAAAAAACAGAGTATCAAGTCAATAAGAAAGCCACAAACACCAACACAAGATGACTATCCCATTATGATCAGATGAGAACAGGTTATAATTATACGCCTCAGAACAGGACACAACCGACTCCACAGTCACATTTACACAAAGTTCAAGATTGGCAACACAGCCATGTGTATATGTGGACAGGCAGCACAGAGTGCCAAACATATACTTCAAGAGTGTTCTGGGCATGAAACGCTGAGGCAGACCTATTGGCCAGAGGAAACAACATTGGAATCAAAGCTCTATGGGACAATGTATAAACTACAAAAGACAGTGAGTTTTATTCAGGAGACAGAATTACAGATATAGACATGTTTCAAGTGAACGAAAGAAGAAGAAGAAGTTTAGATCAGTTTTTAGTATGACCTTCTGCTTTGATAAAGTCTAGTTTAGATCAATTTTTAGTATGACCTTCTGCTTTGATAAAGTCTAGTTTAGATCAGTTTTTAGTATGACCTTCTGCTTTAATGAAGTCTAGTTTAGATCAGTTTTTAGTATGACCTTCTGCTTTGATAAAGTCTAGTTTAGATCAGTTTGTAGTATGACCTTCTGCTTTGATGAAGTATAGTTTAGATCAGTTTTTAGTATGACCTTCTGCTTTGATAAAGTCTAGTTTAGATCAGTTTTTAGTATGCCTTCTGCTTTGATAAAGTCTAGTTTAGCTCAGTTTTCAGTTTCCACCTCTAACCAGAAAATATAAAATGATAAACTCCTTTTATTTCTAGTATGTTCACTGTTTATAAGTTTATTTGTAATCCTTATGTGTTATTTATCTATGCTGCTTCCATCATACCTATAAATATAAATAATTTTAGCTATATGTATACATTTCTTGTTTGCGGTAGATCTGTCAACTATACCCTGTATTATACAATTATCGATAGAGTAAACGTGTTATTACAAAATATAGTGCAATTATGTGTATTCGCGTGTATGTTATTGACTGTATTATGTATGTTGTGTGTGTATGTGTGTGTGTGATCTTTCTGTGAAGCAACGTCTAACAAATGTTCACGTTTGATTCAGGAATGTGGAAAACATCGGATATTCTTTTCAAGAATTGCGTGTGATGTTCTGTCTTGTTCAACTTTGCCCAATATGTCCCAATTGATATTGTCTCCTCGTCTTTTGTTCTCCACAAGCCTTCTAACTTTAATCTTTCCATGCGGATTTCAGTCTAGCAGTTGTCTAGCTATTTTGTCCATGTTTCTTTTTAAGTGGGTGTAATATCTATAATTATGTTCTATCTTGTATTTTTATCTTTTATCGGTGTATTTTATCTCTATCTTTATCTCTCTTTTATTTCTATTTATATCTATTATCTCTATCCATTATTTCTATCTTGTATCTATCTTTTATCTCTATATGTTATCTCTATCATTTCTATCCATTATCTCTTTTATCTCTATCATTTATTTATATCCTTTATCTCAATCTTTTATCTCTATCATTTATTTCTATCCTTTATCTCAATTTTTTATCTCTATCATTTATTTCTATCCTTTATCTCAATCATTTATCTCTATCATTTATTTCTATCCTTTATCTCAATCTTTTATCTCTATCATTTATTTCTATCCTTTATCTCAATCTTTTATCTCTATCATTTATTTATATCCTTTATCTCAATCTTTTATCTCTATCTTGTATCTCTATTAGCTCTAACGCTTGTCTCTATCTATTATCTCTATTATCTGTATCTCTATCTTAGAGATAAAAGGTCAAATAAACGATTTAGATAAATGATGGAGATAAATGATAGAGATAATAGATAGAGATAAAGATATCGATAAAATATAGATAAAAGAGAAATAATGGATAGAGATAATATATAGAGATAACATTGCCCAAAAAACCGAGAGATATTGAATGTGATGACCATCGCACCATAAGTTGAATGTGTATTATGACTAAATTTTTACTTAGAATAATCATGATGAGAGTAAGACAGAAACTAAGGCAAGAAATCGGCGAAGAACACAACGGTTTTGTAACGGAAAAGGAACAAATAATGCCATCTATTTCATTAGAATGTTGATCAATTGAAGTGAAGAAACAACACAAAGACAGAAATGTAAAGCTATGGCTTCTGCCCTATGCGCCGCCTATGGCCCTGGAGGAACATAACATAACATAACATAACATAACATAACAAGAGCTACAGTTAAAAATTGAGAAACTTTGTAAACTCCGATGATACGGGCACGTGATGTGACATTCCTCAGGGACAAAGGATCTTCTTCAAGATACAGTGGAGTGTGGAAGAAGATGAGGTCCTAAGAAGATGACATGGCTGGATAATATCCAGAACTGGACATAGTTTGAAGTTTTCAAACTCATATAGATGGCAGAGGATAGATATCTTTCTGCACCAAAAGTCTCAATGTGACACCCCCACTTGGCGCTGATAGATTATTCTCTAAATGTCGTCATTTAATATATACTGTGGTTGGTCTATCTATCTATCTATCTATCTATCTATCTATCTATCTATCTATCTATCTATCTATCTATCTATCTATCTATCTATCTATCTATCTATCTACCTACCTATCTATCTATCTACCTACCTATCTATCTATCTATATATCTATATATCTATCTATCTATCTACCTATATATATATCTATCTATCTATTTATCTATCTATCTATCTATATATATATCTATCTATCTATATATCTATCTATATATCTACTCGTATCTATCTTTATATATATATATATATATATATATATATATATATATATATATATATATATATATATATATATATATATATATATATATGTATATCTGTCTATCTATCTATTTATTCGCTAAACCTTTTATTGTTTTTCAGCATCAGGAGTCGAATAGTTCTCTGGAGATGGCCCTCGTGTGTGCTGAGTATATTGTGGAATTTATCGTCTCTTTTATTTCGGTGGTCCATCGTTTTCGATATTGGCCTCTAAGTCTGCCTTCACTGTATCTGTGTAGCATAGCTTGCTGTGGTATGCTGTCTGGTGGTAGTCTGATGATGTGTGCAAACTATTTGATCTGTTGTCTCTTGATGTATTCTAAGATTGGGATGGTGCCGGTTTTTTTGTAAGATGCCCTCATTCCTCACCCTGTCTCTTAACGATATTCCTAGGATTATGCGTAAGCACGCCGCTTCAGCTTAATATACTCCAAGATTGGGGTTGTATCATTTGATGTGAATAAGCAACACAGACATCTATTGACAAACACCGACATTTTGTATGTGATGTCTTGAGTTTCAAATTAAGTGCGCATGCGGTTGCGTCTGTGGGTCGCACCAATGGCTCACTAGACAAACCAACCATGCAACAGAAAACCTTAGTAGATGACATGCCTTTATATTGAGGTTATCTTCTTATAAAAGCTTCATGGCACGTCATCTATACAATCCCGTAGTCGTAGCCTTCGATAACAGTTACCACGTTGTTCCGACGGGCACGGAGTGGGTGGGCGGAACAAACAAAAAACGTGTCGCAAGGGCCAGAGTTGTGCCCTGATGTCTACGTCTGTTTCGGCAATATTAGACTAGAAACACCGAGTCGAATGTCTGCTGGAACAGAGAGCGGAGCACTTATTGGAATGCCCCAAGTGCTGTGAGGCCAGTTTCTAATCAAGAATCAATTTTAGGTACCATAAAGCATACATAGTTCACATTAGAATTTCTGGTCCATTACCTCTGCAACAATGTAGATGTTAACAAGAACTTAGGCCCAGCAGTGGGTGAAATGTTACAAACTTACGTGCTTTCGGCACAAGATCATGCTCATTGTTCCCATTCCAAGACCGGATTTCCATATTGGCCATTTGCATGATTCAACTTCGAAATTTGTAAAAGCTACTGCCAATATTTTTTTATTTTATTTTGCTCTTTTTAAATAACATATTTTATTTTACATATTTTCTTTAGTCTACGTTTGGCTATAATGTGTGTGGCAGGCTCTTTTGTAGATATGAACAAATAAATAAACACTGTCTATTCTACCCATGCGTAAATATAGATTGAAGAGTACATGTCTGCAACAGGGATTTGATCACACTGTCTCGTGGCTTTAAAGTGGAAGTTTTGTTACAATAGTTAGACCAGATACGGTAAACAATGAGAACAGAAATTTTCGTGGTAGTAAAAAGCACAAATAATAGTGAGTACAATAAGCGAGCTGTAAATTTAGTTACACATAGTGAAAAGTGAAAAGTAAAATGTATAAATTTAGCGTTTCTTCCTTATTTATTGGTACCAAGTGCCACGTTCTTATTTCTTACAGGGTTGGTTCGACTGCTTCAAATCACACCCTTATCTACGATTGAGTAATGCAGTCCCATCTATGCAGTCATGTTGATTGAGTAGTTTTCCCCAGATCACACATTCAGATCTAATCACACACTACTAGTGTATCTGTGTGTAGACATACTGTTTTATACTCACTGATCAACACGTTCCATTGTATGGGCTTACTGTTTACAGAAAGTCTACCATATTATTACTAATGTAATTTCTATGTCTATAAACCTGGTTCCTATTACAGATGCCATCGGTGTTTATTTTTGTTTATAATCAGACTTTCTAACACTTATATTTCGATGCTATTTATTTGAATTACTGGTATATTTATATTTTAAATTGACTTCAATTTTATTTAATTTGTTTCCTCTTTTAGTAAACTGATAAAAATGTGCTAATATTACGTTCGTATTCTAAATAGTATATCCAATCCAGTATTGTTTTTTAAACGGAAGTTCGTATAGAAGCACGTCAGTTCTACTGATGACATGGTCTTGATATTCACAGACAGATCAAATTTCTGTAAACATGTGTTTACTAGCATGTGATTATTGTTGTTCTATTGATTTTCTGCCCTTTTATAAATGCACTAGGCGTAGTTAAACTTCGATCAGACGACGCCTCGTCACTACTCAAATTATCTACCGACGATATCTGTGGACAGTGCTTAGAATAATTTATTACGTTGTGCAGTCAACACCCTAAACATGTATTCATTTCCTTTCTTTTTTCTGATAGCGTTTTTTATTAATCCAAAATTATTATAATAGCTTATGTACGCCGGTTGTTTGACGATCCGAGAACTCAAGGAGTTGCTAAGAACTACAACAGAGAAAAAAAAACTATCAACGATTATAGAAATTTGTATTTTGAAATCTTTTTATTTATATTTTATTTATACATGAATTATTTCGATTTTACATTAATCACAAATATTATTATAAAATAAATAATATATCGGTTGTCTATTGAGAAATATTGGTTTATGTAAGTTTGATAAATATATAATGCTGAACTAGCATCATCAGGGGAATAACGGTCCAATATTTCAGACGTGATTTCTGAAGAAATAGATGTGTTTCATGGACACTCAAATAACAAGGTAAAATTATAATTGAAATGAAAACTATTCTTAAATATTTTTTTCAGTGTTCATTCTCAAAATTTTCTCTGGATCTCTCTGGCAGCAGGACAATGGTCCTACTAGATTTCCAGGATGAAGGCCAGAGAACGGAAATGCGTTGTGTCGCCATTTTAATTCCGCCAATGGACCAACATTGAAGGATATTAAATTTAGGCAAAACAGAACATATTGTAGGATAATGAAATAACCCCTTTAACTATAAGCAAGTATTTCTTGACATGATGATGATGAAATAATCCTTTTAGCTGTAGGCAAGTATTTCTTGACAGTCCATAAACGTTTTTTAAAAACGTACAGGTTCTTATTTGTTGTGTAGCTCAGGCATAAACCAGACTCACATAAGGTTGTCTCAAAGGCATTGCTGTGTAACAGGAGTTTATGAATGCATGTCTACACAGATGGATCGGCAGAAGGAGCAGTAAGGAATGGAGGAGGTGGAATTTTTAATAAGACTCAAAGATCGAAGACAATATTAAAAAGCTTTTCCAACCGGGAAATACTCCTCTAACTTTAGAGCAGAAGTAGTTGCACTCCATCAAGCATTGAAAGCCTGCGCCGAATCAGGACTGCCAAGAGCAAAGAAGATATCTATATTCACAGACTGTAGATCTCTACTGGAATCAATCCAGAGCAACAGAAACGAAAGCCTTCTGCACAACATCAGAAAGGAACTAAGGCCGATTCAAATATCGTCAACTATCGCTCTTCAATAGGTAGATTCAATAAACCATCACACTATGGAATCATGGGAAATGAGAAAGCGGATGCTCTTTAAAAAGCAGGAAGCGAAATGGAACAACACAGACACCCACTGTTCTACGGAGAAGCAAATATAATAATCCAGAACAAATACACAGCAAAATGGAAGTGGAATACAAACATGATGCAATACATCTCCTCCAAAGATATCAACAGACCACAATATTTCCCCTTAGAACAGGCCACTACAGACTGTTGGGTCACCTTTACCGATTGGGGATCTCATAACAGATGAATATCCATGTGGATCCGAAACAAAGACTCCGAAACACATACTTCAGGAATGCCCAACATACAAAGAGCAGAAACAGCAGACCTGGCCAGAGGATACAGACTTAGAGGCAAAAGCTATGGGACAGCCGCTCTGACCTGGAGAAGACAGTGGACTTCGCCTTGACGGCAGGCCTGACAATATAACATGACCACAGATGCTGAACGCAGAAGAAGAAGAAGAATGCATGTGTATTCTCGGAATGGAGCATTCCAGTGCCCCAATATCCCTGGATTTCCGTGTCCTGCCAGGAGCACAACACACACTTATAATGTCTCATCATTTGTCCATCAGATTTTGTTGACCCACCCGCAGTGATGGTATATGTAGCATTCACCATTTCCTAAGAATCAGACACAAAAAGGACAAATGTGCAATGTCTGCTTGCCTGCATCTCTCCGTTATCAATGGAGATTATTTGATAGAAGATAAAAGTAAGGAATTGAGACATGATGTAAGAATGATTATTTGATAGAAGATAAAAGTAAGGAATTGAAACATTATGTGACAATGATTTTTTTTAAAGGTGACAGGTTCTCACCTTTCTCACAACTTTCCTTAGTCGCTTCTTGCGACATGCATGAAAATGAGACAGTGGCTCTATTCTTTGCAGCTGCCACTCGGACGAAGATATTGTATAGATAAGAGAAGATCAAGATGCTCTAAAGAAAATATTGTCGAGCAAATGTGAAAGAAGAACGCAAATAATAACAGCAGTTGCTGAAGTCGGATGTGTCGAGACATTAACACAAAACGCATTTAATTCACATTCTCTGAACTACACCCTGCTGGAAATAAAGTAGAACAATTGTCTTGCTACAGGAGATATGCATGTGGAATTTGAGAATGAACCCTAACACAATAACTGCAGAACTTAACTACACTTTTTGTCCTGTACTTCCTTGTTGTTGAAACGTCTATTCAGTCTGTCTTTTGTAAAAACCAAATCCTTCGGGTTTTTATTAATCTATCTATCTACCTATCAATCTATCTATCTATCTATCTATATATCTATACGCTGTGTCCCTTGTTTGCCTTGCAGCGTCAGGGGTGGAAGAGTTCTCTGGAGATGGCCTTCTTGTGCACTGTTTGTAAGCTTGTTCCTGTGGCTTCTTTGATTTCTGTGATCCATCTTTTACATGGTCTGCCTCTGGCTTTATATCCGCTATGTCTATGTGTCATGGCCATTTGTGGCATGCTATATGTCGGTAGTCTGGAAGGGTATTGTTTTGGTTATAATCAATCAACATCAATAAAACCGTAACCCTTCATGGTAGTAGTGGTACCACATTGGATGCTTCAACGCACAGAGTTCTCCAGCGAATTATATCCTCAATGATGCGGATGAGTGTGGAAATATTTTGCCCTGTCCATTCCTTGATATTGTCTGTCCATGCCTTTATTTGTCCTCCTCTGCTTCTTCTCCCTCGACAGTTCCCTGCAGTATTGTTTTTGACAAGGAATGGTGCTTGCATACATGTCCGAACCATGCTAGTTTTTTTACTGTTAACCTCTAGATCATATCACTGCTTTGTGGATATGGGAATATAAAATTGTCGGAATGTCATTCCATGCATTTCTCTTGCAGCAATGTCGAGCATCTACTAACCATTGGTATTAGTAGCATATCCTATTCAGGACGTAGCCATCAACCCAGCATTTGTTGGCTGTGATGATTTTCTAAACAAAATACTTACGTTCAGTAGTTTACCATTGTTTTCTGAACGGTCGGAATGCACAAGTGTCTGCAGCGATCTTCGACCTTGGCCGTCACAATTTTCCAAAAACTTGCCAATCGTATTCTGCATAGTTATTATTCTGTAGCCATGTATCCTGGTGTGGTCCTTCCCAGGTTTGTGTAGTGGAACTAAATAGCTGTGCAACCAGTCTTCTTTCACAAAATTGTGGCCCGGAAGGTATCGTGTTATCTTGAAAGAAATAAGTGTTTACCAACATTGTTAGGAGGATATCGTCCAGGAAAGAAGACATGGCAGAATGCAGCCATATTTGCGCAGGATGTTTTTGAGGGGTTCGATTCGCACATGGAGACATGTGCGGTCGCAATAGACCTTGAGGATGAGTACAATAGGGTGTCCTTGGATATCTTGATGCACCAGCTGTTAAATCTTGCAGTTAATCCTTTTGTCGTGCGTTGGGTTGGGGCAGCTCTGATGCACAGGGTTGTAGTTCTTAAGTGTGGTAACTGGATATCTACACCAACGGTTATTAGCCCTGGCCTGCCACAGGGATCGCCTCTATCTCCTGTACTTTTCAATGTATACACAGTACATATCGCTGGCAATCAAATCACATGTGTTGGCAGAACGATGTCATATGCCGATGATATCCTGGTGTATAGACAGGGCAGAAATCGAGAAGAGTGCGTCGTGGAACTACAGAAGGAGCTGGACAGACTGACAAATTGGTGTCGAGATACTGGAGCAGTGGTTAATCCGTCTAAGGCATTTGTGACGTGGTTTTCCTTGAACAATCACATGGTAAAGACACCCATGCCACAAGTTTCGTTGTCCGGGAAAAGTTTAGAAAGAACTAGCACAATGAGATATTTGGGTGTGTTTTTTGACAGAAGCCTGAGTTTCAGGGAACATGTTGACCACATTATCATAAGGGCAGGCAAAGGCTTAGCAGCAATGAAGGTTATGGCTGCTGCGCAGTGTGAGCAAAGATTGTTATTTCTTTTGTACCAGGGTTTGGTTGTGGGTGTGGTGGAATGTACACTGGCAATTCTGACTCTTAGCCAAACTCAGATCGAAAGACTGGATAGAGTCCAGAATGCAGCAATGCGTATCATTCTGGGATGCACAAGAGACACATCGACAAGAGCTATGCGATACCTACTTGACTGCCCAACAGCTGAGCATAGATTACAGTATTGCCGTGCACGGGCGTACCTTCAAATACATGCAGATAAGGAACACCCGTTGCATTCCGAAATACAAAAAGTTAAAGGCAGCAGACTCAAGAGAGGAAGGTCGTGGATGGGACGTGCTGAGGATGTAATACAAAGCGTTTGCAGATTACAGGATGTGGCAGCAGGTGCGTAATGGATAGGTCTACCCACATATTTCGAAACTTGTTTGAGAGTAGTAATATCATTTAGCAGGGAATGCAGAGAATGGTGTCCCACAGATGTGGAGAAAGAAGTGCAGGCTTTAATCAGTGAGAATACCAAAGAGGGGGATGTGATTATATACACTGATGGATCTGTAATTAGGCATGGTCGCAGTGCTTGGGCCTTTACAGCTCAGTGCGCAGGTAAAACGATCAAGGAGGAAAGTGGTGCCTTTGCGGTCACTACGAGTAGTATGACCATGGATACTAGGGCGGTGACCAAGGCATTTGAGTGGCTACGCACACAGAAGGTAACGCAGGTCTGCATCTTGAGTGACTCTATGAGTATGATTAAGAAGGTACAAGTGGGTCTCGTTCGCGAACAGTGGATTGAGGCCTTGAGAAATGCGAGCTTGAAAGCGGTTACATTTATTTTCGTGCCGGGACATGTGGGCGTTTGAGGCAATGAAAGAGCGGATCAACTGGCATCGTGTGCGATTGTGGTACAGGGCGATGGGCAATGGATCGCGCTGACGTTTTGAACTCCTTAAGAGATATAACACGCGAGAGCGAGACTAATGTGGATGATGATTCCTTTTCAATGGCTAGGACTAAAGATCAGAGATTGAAATGCGGTGTTGCTAGAGGTGAACATTTTGGAGGGCGCAGAAGAATGATGGTCAACCAGCATAGGACCGGTACTGTCAGCAGAAGTGTGATGGCGGATACACTCAAGGAGAGATCGGAGCAACTATGGATGTGTCCAGTTTGCAGTGATGATGATCCGACGAATAACTAACTAACCTTGGCCGTCACAGTCGATCTCCGTACCACTCAGCAACAGAGCCAGACCTACTAAAAATGTTTGATTCAATTCTGCAATGTTTATTAATTCGTTTTGTTTTAAGATGTTTTATATGCTATTTATGTGTGTATTAATATTTACATTGGGTCGTGTCATTTATTTCTCTATTTTATTGGTATTTCTATTCACGAAACATGGATAAAGTCAATGATATTCTTTTTTTAAATTTCGCCATTTCAAAGAATGGTACATGCTATGTGATTTGATTACCATTAAGCTATCTATATCAAGTTGATTGATTTGTTGTTGATCCAGCGTTCTATAGGCTCATGCCATTTGACAAAATACCATTGTGTGGTGTACGCATATGTTTATGATCTTGTATATTGTTCCATTTATCTGGCCTCGGAGGGAGACTCATTTTTCTTAACAGCATCCAGCCGTGACCAATTGTCAATATAATAACTGATTCATTGAATTATTTGAAACAACCGTATGAAGCGATTTATTTGACTTTTCCCGTGAATTTCATTGATCACGCTGTGTATGCTTTGGGTTATCAGCCAATTAAACTTACGGGAAAAGTCTAATGTGTCGATAAAGAAGGTTTTTTTCAATGTGCCCACGAGTTTTATGTTGATGGTTGGTCATGATCCAGGTTTTGTCCGAAACCGTCTGCAGTAAGAAGACCTCTATTCAGAATTAATTAGGACTTCATTTATTACGTTGTTGATTATTGTCGTGGTTTCGTTGGTCACTATTTATATACTTGTAGTAGCATACCATAAATAGTCGACTAAGAGAAATCACGAAAATAATTATAATAGGCTGTTCAGGTCATGTTTACCGTTTCTTTGCACGTCATATACACTAGAGATTGGTCATGGCTGGACATTCAAAAAGGTGTTAGTAGATAGTTCTATAGGATGAGAGAACAAACAGAACCATTGGAAGTGTTATAGTTATATTCTGTTCAGGCGATTCTTAAGTTGTACTTGTGTGCTATATCTAGTTATCATTGCTACTTAAATTGTGCATGTGTATCATATCTAGTTATCATTGCTACTTAAATTGTACATGTGTATAATATCTAGTTATGGTTACTCCTTTTGCTGACGTGTATATCATATATAGTTATCATTGCTACTTAAATTGTACATGTGTATCATATCTAGTTATCATTGCTACTTAAATTGTACATGTGTATCATATGTAGTTATCATTGCTACTTAAATTGTACATGTGTATCATATGTAGTTATCATTGCTACTTAAATTGTACATGTGTATCATATGTAGTTATCATTGCTACTTAAATTGTACATGTGTATCATATCTAGTTATTATTTCTACTTAAACTGACGTGTGTATCATATCTATTTGTTATTGCTACTTAAGCTGTACATGTGTGTTATATCTAGTTAAGTTTACTACTTCGGCAAAAAACCAACACAAAAAAGCTCCCCATGTTTCTTTGTGTACAGCGCGTAGTATAAATTTGTAAAGCTATATTTCTGATCATTCTTCAATGATCTCAGTTGAGATTCTATTGTTATTGTCCTCTACTACATCTTCATTTGCCCCAATAAATTGGCAGTTTTATTACAGTACTTCGCTGCACAGTTAATTTGTCCCCAATAAAATTGGTAGTTTTATTACAGTACTTCCCTGCACAGTTAATTTGTCCCCTATAAAATGGGCAGTTTTATTACAGTACTTTGCTGCACAGTTAATTTGTCCCCTTAAAATGGGCTTTTTTATTACAGTACTTCGCTGCCTAGTTAATTTGTCCCCTGTAAAATGGGCAGTTTTATTACAGTACTTCGCTGCACAGTAAATTTGTCCCCTGTAAAATGGGCATTTTTATTACAGTACTTCGCTGCACAGTTAATTTGTCCCCTGTAAAATGGGCAGTTTTATTACAGTACTTCGCTGCACAGTTAATTTGTCCCCTGTAAAATGGGCAGTTTTATTACAGTACTTCGCTGCACAGTTAATTTGTCCCCTGTAAAATGGGCAGTTTTATTACAGTACTTCGCTGCACAGTTAATTTATCCCCTGTAAAATGGGCAGTTTTATTACAGTACTTCGCTGCACAGTTAATTTGTCCCCTGTAAAATGGGCAGTTTTATTACAGTACTTCGCTGCACAGTTAATTTGTCCCCTGTAAAATGGGCAGTTTTATTACAGTACTTCGCTGCACAGTTAATTTGTCCCCTGTAAAATGGGCAGTTTGATTACAGTGCATCGCTGGACAGTTAATTTGCACCACGAAAACTTACAACATACGAAGTTCAACTCTCGGAATAGCCACTTTCCAATCTATACATTTCTATACATTCATATATGTATATGACTCATTCAGTTGTTGAATGCAAACACAAGAAAGATCGCCACTTCTCACCTCACAAAAAATATCTCTGATATTTAATTATGTGAGGCAGCAGACACCTCACACGTTTAGAGTTCAATAGTCCATAGAGCTAGCTTTAACTATAAGCATTTCAATAGTCCATAGAGCTAGCTTTAACTATAAGCATTTCAATAGTCCATAGAGCTAGCTTTAACTATAAGCATTTCAATAGTCCATAGAGCTAGCTTTAACTATAAGCATTTCAAACATGAGAAAACTAATACCATCCACAGGTAGGGTTGGCCCATGCCAACAACCTGATGTGGGGGTTGAATATAACTCTTCATGTACAAGCTTATGTGGGTTGACCAGTTCTCATCCTTGCTGTGTTTACCTCTATAACAAATCACAAATTAGTAACGTCCAAACAAGTCTAAAATAACTAAACATGATAATTATAAAGTGTCACATCTACTGTACATTAATATGTGGATCAGACACATGGATAGTGAAAAGACATTTAGAAAACAGAATTAACGCTTTTGAGATGTGGATTTATAGATGTATATGGAGAAATTCGTGGAAAGAAAATAAACAGCGAAGGGGTTATGGTAACATATAGGTTAAGTATTAAAAATACTATTAAAGGAAAAACAATCAAATAAATAAATTGTTTTATACATAATAGACAGACATTGATGTTCTTACTTGCAAGATAGAGACGAGAAAAGTGGGGGGGGGGTGAAAAGGGAACGTATTGCTCTCTGCGGACCCAGGGTTAGCATATAACCAAGATCCCAAATGTACCTCCTCGCGGTGCACCCTGGAAACAGAAATACAGCAGCACGAGCTGATTCTGGCCAAATAATTTGGGGATCGTGTCCGAGAATGTGGAGGTAGCTGGTGGAAAGAGATTTGACTACATAAGAGACAGACAATATCTCCGACACCACCAGCATCACCACATACAGCGGCACTGTCGACATACAGTGAAGCTAGTCAGTTTAGTCCGAACATTGAAAGGGCGGCCAATAAAAAATCATGAAAAGGTAGATGCATGGTGAGAGACAAGGTGATTTCATACTTATGGGAAACAAAATGAAAGGGAAGAACAGCGCTAGAGGGCAGCGCCAACTGCAAATAGAAAGTGAAAACGTTCCACGGAAATGGGAACTACAAAAGCTCTGTTAGCTCATGACGAGCTTCTAGTTACCTGTGCTCCTCATAGGCAGAGACCCAGACCCAATAATGGGAACAGGAAAAAGACCTGGCCTAATTCTAATTTCGAGCCTTCATATACCGGAAACAAGCTCGTGAAGAGAAATGGTTCTGTACCCGATAGGCTCAGGCAAAAAAGGGACAAAGATGGCAGTCCTGGCCGAACACTACTGTCAAACTTTCCTATACCGGAAATCCACTAGCAGAGAGAAAAGGTTCAGTACCTGATGGGTTCAGGCGATATTGAGACATGGTCGCTCAGCTCGAGAACGCCTTGCTCTCAAACGCGTGATGTGAGACTCGAACTTGGGCGAGGGGTTCACGATGTCTGTGAACGACACCTCCGGTAAGAAAGCGAAAGAGCCAGGGTTCAACTCTTCTGGCCAGTTCTTCCTCATATGGAACCAGGCTCGCGGATGAGAAACGGTTCAGTACCCAATGTGCACAGTACGTTCAATTGCACGGGGTAAGTTCATAGACGATGGAACACCTCGTGCGAGACAGACGTGCTCGACAAGCGTCTCGGTGAAGAGGCACTACACACCAGCGTGCCCGCGAAAGATAGACAGGCTGTCACGGACTAGGAAAGTCTATCCGAATTAAAGACATAACGAAAACGGATGTGCTGGACCTCGAACGTCCAGACCACAAGTGGCCAACCGAGGGGCAAATAGCATAGTTCTACTGTGGAATTGCACCACAACGTACTTCACGTTTCCCGGCGGAAATCACACGATATATTCGTTATGGTTATATTAGAACGAACGCAGAAGAAGAAGAAGAGACGAGGGGTTGATATTCTTACTTGCAAGGTAGAAACGAGGGAATGATATTCTTACTTGTAAGGTAGAAACGAGGAATTTATGTCCTTACTTGTAAGATAGAGACGAAGTGGTGCTTAGAAAGAATTAGCCAACAATACAAGTGAGAGCGAAATATTATAAGATGGAAAAGATACATTCTTTCAGACTGCACTACCTGTAAAAGAGGCACAGAATTTTGAAGATCCGTTGTATCCAACATATGATACGGAGACGGCATGTAATCATGAAGATTACACACGTCAAAATTGAGGTGTTGTTTTTTTTACCGAAAATCTCCACACTTTTGTACCGATTCTATAATCACTGACTGTTTCTGGTCACGTTAATTATGTTTCTATAGAACTGTTGCCGTACGTAATACAAACATATTATATCAATAGTTATTCATTGCATTTCTCTATGTTATTAATTTTTGTGACACTGTTGTACACGTAGGTTATCTTTTCCAGTTGTGATTGTCTTGGGTCCTGACGAAGGTGTTTCGATCGCAACGTCAGGTTTGACATTAATATGGTTTTATAATAATACGTTATTTTCTGGAGATCTCAGTGATTATGACTGATGTTGTTCTTTGTCGCTGTTTGTGTTCGAAGAAAATCACTTAGTATGTTGGTTGTTTAGTTCTTTGATTGGTTGGTTGGGTGATTGAAAGGCTATCTGATTGAATAGTTGGTTTGGTTTTTTGATTTTTTGAATAAATGGTTACTTGATTTAATGGTCAGTAACTTGAATTTATTCCGGTGCTATCATATGGATGTGAGAGCTGGAAAAGCTCTTTATCTTCAGAAAAGAAATTACTGAGTTTCGAGAACAAATGTCTTCGTAGGATAACTAACACCCATTGGAGTGAATTAAAATCGAATGATAAAATCAGAGAAGACACACATCAGAATTTCATCACAGATGTTATCAGAAAACGCCGTTGGTCCTACATCGGGCATGTCCTACGCGCAGACACCAACAGAATACACCACCAATCTCTTGAATGGGATACCTTCAGGCAAAAGAGCAAGGGGTAGACCAAAAGAAACTCAGAAGAACAATACTTAGAGAAAGTAAAACAACCAATATTCATACTATTCAAGAACTGCACAGAATAGCTTTGAACAGACAGAATTGGAGAGATCTGCCCTATGCGCTAACTTCAGCGCAAAAGGAAAATGAATGAATGAACTTGAATGATTAAATGCTTGGCTGTGTGGTTTCTTCGATGTTATTGGTGGTTGATTGAATTTGGGTTCGTGCAATAGCTGGTTGGTTGGTTGAATGGTTGATTTTTGGTTTTATTATTGATTGTTGGTTGGTTGGTTGGTTTATGGTTGGTTTGCTGGGTTTATGAAATGTAATATCCTCGCTGTGATATGCCAGAGTGGAAGATTGATAATGCTGCATTGAATATTGCTGTCGCATTATGTCAAATAGCCACCAGTGACTTGCAAAAGCTCTGCAATATTTCAAATTAAATACATGAAGCAAATTAAACACCGTGGTTGAAAGTAACATTTCATAATCTGTGACAAAAAAAACAAGAGTAACAAAAACTTCATTTCGCTTTATATTAATACATAGTATGTATGCATATAGTTTATATGGCATGGCTAAATTGCTAGTAGGTCTACATCAGTCTCATAACACTTTTCATTCGAGTTGAAACTAGTTGGGTTTGGACTTTTAACTTTCTTATGTGCACAATAAAACATGTCTCCTTTACAATTTGTGGTGATTGTTTTGGTAAATCACCTTTATTTCCATTGTTTACACAAATCACACCTTAACATGCACGCAGTAGCGACAGTTTTATGAATATATAAAGTTGTTCCGTCAAGAATATCACCATTAATCGAATAAATAAAAAGTCTTTTATATATTATTCTTCATCCTCTTCAAATGCCGTCTAAGCAACGAAGGTTGCCTGCAACGACCCTTCAATATTCTCTGTTTATTGCTTTGGCTGTGCCCTCTGCTAGACTGTGCCCTGTGTATCTCGAGATATTTCCCTGCCAATCTCTGCCTACCTCTTCCTCACCTCCCTTCAACTACACCTTCAAGTAAGGTCTTCAGCAAGTGTCATGTCTTTTGATATGTCCAAAATATTTTATATTTCCAGATTTTCATTTCCTTTAACAGTCCATTTTTATATGCATTATTTTCATAACTTCTTTGTTCGTTTTCGTCGTTTAATGGCGCCCTCTCTATTATTTTTACATATATCCACATTCTAAAGGCATCAATTATCTCTTCTAGCTGTTTGTTCATTAATATTTTCCTGATATCATTGAAAGTACTGTGAAAGTCCATAGAAAACCTACTTGCACATGAAAACATGCAGTAACGAAAGTGTATTGAAAGTACTAAGGCCACTATAAATTCCTATTCTTCTTTTAACTTCTTTTTAATACCTACCAACATTTGTGATTATTTGTCCAAGATATTGGTAATGATCTAATGGTAGTATCTCTATTTATTTTAATGTTTAGCCCCTCTTCCTCTTCGTAATTGCTGAATATTATGGGGGGGGGGGTTTAATGTTTATTTTTTGTCCATATTCTCTTTTTTTATTTATTGACTTGATCTCTTAGTCAGAGCTCCTATTCACTTTCTGCCATCAGCAAAAACCATCTGCATATCTTGTATTGTTTAATATATTCCACATTATCTTGAGCAGTCGCATTTCTTCTATCTTTTTTTTTAAATATATGTTATGTATAGATGTTAAATAAGCTAGGTTTTAAAATACTTCCTTGTCTTACTCCTCTGTTTATTTAAGTATACGAAGAATAGATATTCTCGTTTCTTATTCAGAAAGTTTTTATTACCAATATATATTTTTTATTAGTCCGATATCTTTTCCATCTTGGCTATTTCTTTGAGACATTTAATTGTTTTGTAATCTTGATCTTATTCTTCTTCTTCTTCAGCGTACATTTCCAATCTCCTGCTGAATTTTTCTTGTAGCAGGACCATGGTCCTACTAGATTTCCAGCAGGATGTAGTCCAGAGAATGGAAATGCGTTGTGGCGCCGTTTTATTTGCGCAAATAGCCCGACACGTCCGTCTTCGGTGGAATCGTGGATATTATTCTTATATATCTTATTCTTCTCGAACCCCAGGAATTGCTAGCAATTATCTCTTACTTCCTATGTGCGGTAGGGAGGTTTCTCCGAGTTTTCCTTCATACCCAGGACTTCAGCTTTCAACTTAGTGCAATTCTTATTGAAGGAGTCTTCTACTCACAGGTTGTATATGTCATGAGACGAGCTGTTAGTTTGCCTGAGTCACCTATTGTTCGCCTTTCCTCCGACAAGGCGCTTCACAGCCAGCAAGCTGTTCCTCGTGTAGGATGACCATTCCATTATCACCCTTTGTGTAACTATATCCCAGACCTAATTTCTTCAGTATGAGCCGTGTTGACCAACGGCGACGGTCGAATTAGATTCAGGGTGGATACATCTTTCCTAGGCGGGGTGCTGCTTTTCCAAACACGTCGGGGTTCTGGAATTTGACCTGTGCATTTCTCACGCAGTCGCTTCGTCCGCTTGAGATGGGCTTCTAATCCATCGCCAAGAGAGGTCTGTGTATTTTGACTCTTCGCCATTGGGCATATTACCTACATAAGTTGGTAAAATACGAATCTCGGACGAGGAGCTTTGCAGGGGACCCTTGGATACTGAACGATCATAAAGGTCAAAAAGATCAAATGTATAAATCTATGCAGAGAGCATTGATCGTAAGTGAAATATAAAGATGATCAGATCTACAAATCCCCATCTTTTTCTGGGCAACACATCTTAGAAATGAGTTAGTTCTTCCAACATTTAGCATCGAAAATCTTAAACAAAGTATTCTATCAACAAGGAAACATGTGATGCCCTGAACTTGCACCCAAAACCACGAAGAAAAACATGATCATATCATCACATGTGTGTGTCTTCGTCCATTACAAATGATGATGACCATTTTTAAATCCACATTTGAAAATTCAGTTAGAAATATGACTATACATAATAGTTCGTAGATGGCTAATGAACCCTATTCGAGATGTAAATGTTCTTTGACAGTTCGGACATGGAATGACGACTGTATGCGGATTTTGGTCTATCCGTGATTTTCTAGCTACTCTCCGCTTTTGGACTGTAGCATTTCTCCTCATTTCACAAGATAATGCGTTCTTTTTGACTGTAGAGTGCCATGTAGATCTATTTTGTGCAAGTTCTTCCCATGTGTCTTTGTCTATTTCATTCGCTTTCAGTGAGGTCTTTAACGAGTCCTTGTAGCGCTTCTTTTGGCCACCTTGAGATCGCTTATCCTTCTCCAGCTTACCATAGAGAAGTATCTTTGGCAGGCGATAGTCTGGCATACGTACCAAATGACCTGCCCAATGAATCTGTGTCTACATCAGGATAGTATCAATGCTGGGGATACCAGATCTGTCAAGGACAATGGTATCTGAAATCTTGTCTTGACAACTGATGTTCACGACTTCTTTTAGACAAGCTGTGTGAAAGTGATTGAGTTTTCTCACATGACGTATATACACAGTCCATGTTTCACTAGCGTGTAACAGCACTGGAAGTACCACTGCTCTGTAAACTTTCAGCTTATTCTGTAGGTTAATGCTATTTCTAGGCCACACATTTGCGTACAATCTGCCGAAAGTGCTTATCATCATATAGTAAAGTTAGCTCATATCATTTATTAATGCCGTAGGGGTACGAGACGTTAGTGATCTCACATTTCTGTTGTTCTGCTATATGATGGCGGTAGCAATCTCCTCTCCCTATAGCAGTCTTTACGTCCCGGATTAATCCGGTACCCAATTAAGGCTAGGTCGACCAAGGTAGCTGTTGCTACCTGCATAAAATTTCCGTCTCAACTTAGGAATGAGCCTAGGATCACTCATATGAGATGCCAGTGCGCTAACCAACATATAATGTTAACCGCGACCAAAAGGCATAATTGGTAATCATGAAATGGCCACTAGGGGAAATCTTGGTAGAAGGATACATAACTTTCAACATAAATACTATAAACATATACTGAATTTTCTATAGAGATCAAGTAATAAATTAATGTAGCAAAATAAACATTTATACAGGATTCCAAGAATAGCTTGATATCAAAAGTTAATATGAAAGTTATGAAAGTAGGAAAGTTAATATGTTTTCGGTATGTCACTTGTTACGGTTCCCTATCTAGTACACACTTGCATGAAAAAGTTTCTCAGATCGCAACGGCTGCCGGGTCGACCCAGCCTTAAATGGGTACCGGATTAATCCGGGAAGTAAAGACTGCGTGGGAGAGGAGATGGCTACCGCCCTCATTTGCAGAGCCTCTGAAATGTGAGATAGCTTACATCTCACACCCCTACGGAATTAATAAATGATATGGGTTACTTTACTTTTTTACTTACACACTTGCATGTATAAGTGGAAGATGGAAGAAGCAGTGTGGTGCAGAGAAAATTGTGTAATGATGACATCACGAAATTTACATGACTAAAATGTAAACATTTAGCCCCACAACAGATGGCACGAGAAAATAGAGATCTCTATATGTTTATGCACCCTCCGCACCATCATACGGCACTAACGGGTTTTGTGTTATATTACTGTGGCTATTAATATTACTGCTACTAATACTATTATTATTGATACTTCTACTACTACTATTATTACTACTATTACTAATATTACTACTACTACCGCTACTACTACTACTACTACTACTATTATTATTACTACTATTACTACTACTACTACTACTACTACTACTACAATTCTTCCTGTCGTCATTTATACCTTAATCTCTACTATTTTCTCTCTACTCCACTTTTACTTGTGGATTACTTGACAGTTGTTTTCTTGTAATATCACAGATATGGATCATATGTGAGACATCCATCGCCACTTTTTATGATTACTTGCTGTCTCTGAACCTGCTACATCCATTACCTAAGCATGTGTCCACAACGTCTTCAAACGACAGCAATATTTTATTATCCATAACCACAATTTCACATCTACAATCATCTGTGCTATTATTTTTAACCAGTTTTTACATCTACAATGAGTATGGGCTATTGTTCTAAACCACAATTGTACGTCTACATTCGCCAATCTCACTATCATTAACGATAAATTTACTTCTACATTCATTTATGTTATTATTCTTAACCACGGTTTCCCATCTATAATCATCTGTGTCATTATTTGAAAACATCTTTACACATCTACAATCAACTATATTTTTTAAACCATATTTTCACATCTACATTCCTCTGTGTTATTATTTGATATCACATTGTCACATCTGCAAGTATCTGTGTTCTTATTTGAAACCACATTTTTATATCTGAAAGTATTTGTGTTATTATTTCAAACCACATTTTTAGAACTGCAAGTATCTGTATTCTTATTTGAAACCACATTTTTAGAACTGCAAGTATCTGTGTTCTTATTTGAAACCACATTTTTAGATCTGCAAGTATCTGTGTGATTATTTGAAACCACATTTTCACATCAGCAATTATCTATATTATTATTTGAAACCACATTTTCACATCTGCAAGTATCTGTGTGATTATTTGAAACCACATTTTCACATCAGCAATTATCTGTATTATTATTTGAAACCACATTTTTAGATCTGCAAGCATCTGTGTGATTATTTGAAACCACACTTTTAGATCTGCAAGTATCTGTGTGATTATTTGAAACCACATTTTTAGATCTGCAAGTATATGTGTGATTATTTGAAACCACATTTTCACATCTACAAAAATCATCTATATTATTATCACCCAAGATATATGAAACTTAGACCCCGTGCTACACTCTCTTTAACAAAAAAAAACGAGTCTTCCATATTTTTACTCCATTAATTACACGTAATAGAATAGTTTCTAACAATAGGTGTTCGCTGCCGAACCCTGCTTCGACTTCATCATCTACCTACAATAGATGTTCAACAATAGATGTTCAACAATAGATGTTCAACAATAGATGTTCAACAATAGATGTTCAACAATAAATGTTCAACAATAGATGTTCAACAATAGATGTTCAACAATAAATGTTCAACAATAAATGTTCAACAATAGATGTTCAACAATAAATGTTCAACAATAGATGTTCAACAATAGATGTTCAACAATAGATGTTCAACAATAGATGTTCAACAATAAATGTTCAACAATAGATGTTCAACAATAGATGTTCAACAATAGATGTTCAACAATAGATGTTCAACAATAGATGTTCAACAATAGATGTTAGTTGCCTATTCCTTGCTTGTCTCCTACGTTCGTTCTTAAACTCACGCATATTAGCAGGATATATTCCTGAAAACTGACGGCATTATATCATTGTTTACTGCTTGGCATTGATATTTGCACCTTTCATTCTGAATCATTCGACTACAGCATGGGTTTTGGGTCAGTCTCAATTTATGGGATAGACATTCAGCTCCACCCCCGGAACTTCCTTATTCGCCTGGTACGGCATTAATGACAAGTTAAAGTGTAGCTATTTTGCTCAAAATTCGGCACCATTAAGACTCAGTCTATCGACGTACTATATTGCAGTAACATAATTACGTGTAAAGATGTATCTGTGATTAGTTTTAGTCATTTATCTAACATCGGTGTGCATACGGTGCGCTTTCTGAGTCTCGGCACTTGGTTGTGTGCCCGGAGTTTTGTGATGTCGGTTTAGCTGTAACTATGTGTTCTAAAGTCAGACGGTGCATATTATCAGTAAAATATTGAGCAGGAATTTGCATAGTATTTTGGTTATGCCATCTTTGTTACGTCATTTACATTGCATTGAAGAATGTTACGTCATTTGCCTTGTGCTAAAGAATGTTACGTCATTTACCATGTACTGAAGAATATTACGTCATTTGCCTTGTACTGAAGAATGTTACGTCATTGCCTTGTACTGAAGAATGTTACGTCACTTGCCTTGTGCTAAAGAATGTTACGTCATTTACCATGTACTGAAGAATATTACGTCATTTGCCTTGTACTGAAGAATGTTACGTCATTGCCTTGTACTGAAAAATGTTACGTCATTTGCATTGTGCTGAAGAAGTTGGTAGATAGATCCCGAGTCGCGACGTCTTGTTTACAAGTTAATTTTCTTCGGAAATTTCTTAAATTATCGCTTTAATCAACGGAGTTACGTGCTAAGAGTGGTACTAATATACCTGAAGAAACCAGAATACGATGAGGTTGATTCTCTATTAAATATTTTTGTCTTCTTTTTTTTCGTTCACTTGAAACATGTCTGTCTCTGTAAATATATTTTAATAATAAGGAAACATCATTTTAAGTGGCCGAAGTCTGAGGTAGAGATCACTGAGGGGTGGGGAGTATGAGTGAATATTTGTCCCTTGCGAGATTACAATAAGTAGAATGAAGATTTGTTCTTACCTTGCAAGATTACAATAAACATAATGAAGATGTGTTCCTATTTTGCAAGATTACAATAAACAGAATGAAGATGTGTTCCTATCTTGCAAGATTACAATAAACAGAATGAAGATGTGCTCCTACCTTGCAAGATTACAATAAACAGAATATGTTCCTACTTTGCACTACGCCACTAACTGTTTTTACGTTGTATGTCATATAACGGAGAAATTAAATAGAAAATGTACATTAAATAATTTGTTTTTAAGAAATGCATTCATTTCATGTACTTTAGCGATTTGTTTTCGCACTATCGTTTCATTAAAATATTTATTCAAATCATAATGCAGGATCTACTAGAAAATAGAATAATATTTGTCCCACAAACATTCCCGTTTTTGTTTTTGTGGATAAAATTGGCTTCCATCGAGTCTTGTTCTGGGGCTACTGGACAAATATTTTTGTCTGCCATTTTATTCTCGGTACGTACTGTTTATGTTTAATGTCCTATTATGATTTGTTTCTTGTATACTTACACAAAACCCAGATTTTGTTGTCATGGTAACAATGTACACATTTTCATGCGAATATTTTATATATGTTTGAATTCCTGGCACAGCTCATGGTAATTTTACAGGGTTTGTGTTTCGCTAGTGTGTGATGCTGATTGTAATTTTGCGTTGCTAAAGCAAGTATGAGCTGATATTTATTTATATATACTTGGGGATCTGGTGTAGCATTTAAACTGTTCGCTTTGTAATCATGAGGTTGTAGATTCGAACATCTTGTTCAAAAAGTGAATATTGTCAGAGATCTCTTTGGATGATCGATTGCAGGTACTGTTACTTACTACTAGTGTACAGTGTATGATCGCTTAAATGGTACAGTTACTTACTATTAGTGTACAGTGGATGATCGCTTGAAGGTACAGTTACTTACTATTAGTGTACAGTGAATGATCGCTTGAAGGTACAGTTACTTACTATTAGTGTACAGTGAATGATCGCTTTAAGGTACAGTTACCTACTATAAGTGTACAGTGTATGATCGCTTGAATGGTACAGTTTCTTACTATTAGTGTACAGTGTATGATCGCTTTAATGGTACAGTTACTTACTATTAGTGTACAGTGAATGATCGCTTGAAGGTACAGTTACCTACTATTAGTGTACAGTGTATGATCGCTTGAATGGTACAGTTACTTACTATTACTGTACAGTGAAATATCGCTTGAAGGTACAGTTACCTACTATTAGTGTACAGTTAATGATCGCTTGAAGGTACAGTTACCTACTATTAGTGTACAGTGAATGATCGCTTGAAGGTACAGTAGTTGCCTACTATTAGTGTACAGTGAATGATCGCTTGAAGGTACAGTAGTTGCCTACTATTAGTGTACAGTGAATGATCGCTTGAAGGTACAGTTACCTACTATTAGTGTACATGATCGCTTGAAGCTACAGTTACTTACTATTAGTGTACTGTGAATAATCGCTTGTAGGTACATTTACTTACTATTAGTGTACAGTGAATGATCGCTTGAAGGTACAGTCGTTACTTGCTATTAGTGTACAGTTAATGATCGCTTGTAGGTACAGTTACCTACTATTAGTGTACAGTGGATGATCGCTTGAAGGTACAGTTACCTACTATTAGTGTAAAGTGAATGATCGCTTGAAGGTACAGTAGTTACTTGCTATTAGTGTACAGTGGATGATCGCTTGAAGGTACAGTTATCTACTATTAGTGTACAGTGAATGATCGCTTTAAGGTACAGTTACCTACTATTAGTGTACAGTGAATGATCGCTTGAAGGTACAGTTACCTACTATTAGTGTACAGTAGATGATCGCTTGAAGGTACAGTTACTTACTATTAGTGTACAGTGAATGATCGCTTGAAGGTACAGTTACCTACTATAAGTGTACAATGGATGATCGCTTGAAGGTACAGTTACCTACTATTAGTGTACAGTGGATGATCGCTTGAAGGTACAGTTACTTACTATTAGTGTACAGTGGATGGTCGCTTAAAGGTACAGTTACCTACTATTAGTGTACAGTGAATGATCGCTTGAAGGTACAGTTTCCTACTATTAGTGTACAGTGGATGATCGCTTGATGGTACGATCGTTACTTGCTATTAGTGTACAGTGGATGATCGCTTGAAGGTACAGTTACCAAATATTAGTGTACAGTGGATGATCGCTTGAAGGTACAGTAATTACTTACTATTAGTGTACAGTTAATGATCGCTTGAAGTTACAGTAGTTGCTTGCTATTAGTGTACAGTAGATGATCGCTTGATGGTACGATCGTTACTTGCTATTAGTGTACAGTGGATGATCGCTTGAAGGTACAGTTACCAAATATTAGTGTACAGTGGATGATCGCTTGAAGGTACAGTAATTACTTACTATTAGTGTACAGTTAATGATCGCTTGAAGTTACAGTAGTTGCTTGCTATTAGTGTACAGTGGATGATCGCTTGAAGGTACAGTAATTACTTACTATTAGTGTACAGTAGATGATCGCTTGAAGGTACAGTTACCTACTATTAGTGTACAGTAGATGATCGCTTGAAGGTACAGTTACCTACTATTAGTGTACAGTAGATGATCGCTTGAAGGTACAGTTACCTACTATTAGTGTACAGTGAATGATCGCTTGAAGGTACAATAGTTGCTTGCTATTAGTGTACAGTAGATGATCGCTTGAAGTTACAGTTACCTACTATTAGTGTACAGTAGATGATCGCTTGAAGGTACAGTTACCTACTATTAGTGTACAGTGGATGATCGCTTGAAGGTACAGTAGTTGCTTGCTATTATCGGTACTCTATGTATTCTGTGTGTCTCTTCGTTTAGAGTGACGCTCTATATATAGGGTAATCCAAGTACAAGGAAGTCAATCGCCTTGCGTATTTTCAACCTTTTATTTCGTAAATATATACGTGATTCTTGAACATGCCTACCAACATATTGAGATGTTTCCTACCAACATATTGAAAGGTGTTATACCATCATACTGAGAGGTAAGACACCTAGCTTAGCGAGGTATTCATTCTTAAAGTAGGTATAAAGTAGGTATAAAGTAGGTATAAAGTAGGTATAAAGTAGGTATAAAGTAGGTGTAAAGTAGGTATAAAGTAGGTATAAAGTAGGTATAAAATAGGTATAAAGTAGGTATAAAGGTAAATTTGTTAATAAACTAGCGACATAGAACATGAATTTTTCATAAATTCTCAGCTGCCTAGGCGGGGGGGGGGGGGGGTTAAACCATAAACCACCTGCTTAGCCTGGGTTTAACAATAAACCACCTGCTTAGCCTGGGTTTAACAATAAACCAACTGCCTAACCGTGGTTAACAATAAACCGCCAACTTAGTCTGGGTTTAACAATAAACCACCTATTTATACTGGGGTTAACAATAAACTACTTGCTTAGCGTTACCTTCAGCAATTACTCAGTAGCGATGACGACATTCCTGAACATTCACTCTGGTACCAATTTTCTGATTCGTTATTTGGACCTTCTTCTATTTGGCGTATCCTTTTCAGAATTGTGTACATACTGCAACTTTGTAATCCTTTCAGTTCTATGTAGGATGTCCTTCCGTATATTCCAGTGTTATATTCAACAAGAGCTTCGGTATCATGAGGTTATCGTATCTGTCTCCTTTCTGAAACTGTTATAGTCTCAGTAGTTCATACAGTGTCCCATAGAGTTTTGATTCCAGTGTTGTTTCCTCTGGCCAATATGTCTGCCTCAGCGTTTCATGCTCAGAACACTCTTGAAGTATATGTTTGGCACTCTGTGCTGCCTGTCCACATGTACACGTGGCCGTGTTGCCAATCTTGAACTTTGTATACATGTGACTGCGGAGTCGGTTGTATCCTGTTCTGAGACGTAGAATTATAACTTGTTCTGATCTGTTCATAATGTGATAGTCATCTTGTGTTGGTGTTTGTGGCTTTCTTATTGACTTGATCATCTGTTTCTTCTGATGGTAGGTGATTGGTATATCTGGTTGGTCTTCGGCAGCACCTTCCTTAGCCAGTTGGTCTGCTTTTTCATTTCCTGGTATTCCACAGTGAGAGGGTATCCACTGCATGGTTACCCTATACTGGTAAGACAATTCGCTAAGTAGTTTTTTTAAGTCTGTTAGTTTTCCAGACTGGAGAGCTTGAAGCACTGACCTTGCATCTGTCAGGAATACCACAGGCTGTAGGCCAGAGTTGGAGTTCAGCAATTTTTTAGCTGCCACACTAATTGCCTGGATTTCTGCATCATAATTATTGCAGAATTTTCCTGTCGGTGTTCTGATTGTATCTCTAGGCTTGTGTGGATATTCTATATATACACCTGCACCTCCATTCCTCACAGCATTCTGTGCTGACCCATCTGTGTACACTCTGACCCGGTGGGTGGGGGGGGGGGGGTTAAACCATAAACCACCTGGTTTGGCCTGGGTTTAACAATAAACCACCTGCTTAGCCTGGGTTTAACAATAAACCACCTTCTTAGCCTGGGTTTAACAATAAACCAACTGCCTAACCGTGGTTAACAATAAACCGCCAACTTAGCCTGGGTTTAACAATAAACCACCTATTTATACTGGGGTTAACAATAAACTACTTGCTTAGCGTTACCTTCAGCAATTACTCAGTAGCGATGACGACATTCCTGAACATTCACTCTGGTACCAATTTTCTGATTAGTTATTTGGACCTTCTTCTATTTGACGTATCCTTTTCAGAATTGTGTACATACTGCAACTCTGTAATCCTTTCAGTTCTATGTAGGCTGTCCTTCCTTATATTCCAGTGTTATATTCAACAAGAGCTTCGGTATCATGAGGTTATCGTATCTGTCTCCTTTCTGAAACTGTTATAGTCTCAGTAGTTTTTCGTTACTTTCTGGGCTGGTTCCAGCCACTTATCTATATGTCTCAGTAGTTTTTTTGTTGTTGCTTTCTGGGCTGGTTCCAGTCACTTATCTATAAATCTAAGTAGTTTTTCGTTACTTTCTGGGCTGGTTCCAGTCACTAATCTATAAATCTCAGTAGTTTTCGTAACTTTCTGGGCTGGTTCCAGTCATTTATCTATATGTCTCAGTAGTTTTCGTAACTTTCTGGGCTGGTTCCAGTCACCTATCTATACGTCTCAGTAGTTTTCGTAACTTTCGGGCTGGTTTCAGTCGCTTATTGCTACCGTGCTCAATATGGGTGCCTTTTCAACCCCCACCTTCGACGCTATTAATGTTAATCCGATCTTCCACCTTCCCCCAACAGTGTTTAGTACAGTAGAGATGACGGTACGTTGCTGAGTAGCTGCACGTCGTTTATCTGACTAGCCACAGTAGTTTTCCTGGAAATTGAGCTGTTGTACTCAGCAGAGAGTTACGCGTGAGTTAAGCAGGAGTGTGGAAACTAAATAGAATACTTATCGTCCAAACGGGTGTTGCTGCCATTCAACGTGGACTGTGTTAGTTATTTTAATTTTGTGCAAACGATGAGTGACGGTGAAACCCAGGTCACCTGATAAACATTCTAAAG
This sequence comes from Meghimatium bilineatum, assembly GCA_034231615.1. Classification (NCBI taxonomy): domain Eukaryota; kingdom Metazoa; phylum Mollusca; class Gastropoda; order Stylommatophora; family Philomycidae; genus Meghimatium; species Meghimatium bilineatum. The sequence goes on along the minus strand of CM067305.1, from coordinate 19,023,004 downwards.
ACTTAAATACTATACTATTGCGACTCTTTATCAATTATTCTTTAAAAAATGAGTTTTCATTCTAACACCACAGCACTGAAGACATTCCTATAAGTGTTCAGGTTACCAGTCTTTCAGACGTCTAAGCGTAAATTCTACCAGTGTCCGGTCAAAGATCAAGTGGAGAAGAGACAAAGGAAGACAAAGAGAGAAGTTGCTGGATGGGTTGTCACTGTGGCACGAGAGAATGTCACCAACTGAAATTATTAACAACACAGAAGACAGAGAATTATGGAGAAATGATCACCTACACAACTCGGTATGGCTCTTGGATTGAACTTCTGAGTCGTTTATGGTGGAAAAAATGTCACTTTCCATTTGGCGACAAAAATAAACTACAACAAATGGAGTAAAACAGAGGCTATTTTCTTTTTTATTTCATCTGTTACTCCTAGCAGGATGTAGCTTATAAAAAATAAATATCTGTGTTAATAAAAACATTGTAGTTGATATATATATATATATATATATATATATATATGCGTCGTTCGGCCATGAAAAGTCCGACTACAATAGTGCATCTTAATCACTTTGGATGTGGTAACTAATCTCACATTAACCCTTGTCACTCGTTTGTTGTGACATACATGGTGCGACATAATATTAATAATGCTTATTCCCCTGAATCAAGCACGTAACGTTTAGATATACCTCTAACGTTCTATCTACCAATTCGCCAAACGCTTTGTTGCCTTTCAGCGTCAGGGGTAGAAGAACTTTCTAGAAATGGCCCTCGTATGTGCTGAGTATATTGTGGAATTTGTGACCTCTTTTATTTCTGTGGTCCATCGTGTTAATGATTGGCCTCTAGGCCTGTCTTCGCTGTATCTGTATAACAAAGTTTGCTGTGGTGTGCTGTCTGATGGTAGCCTGCTGATGTGTGCAAACCATTTGATCTGTTGTATCTTTTAAATATATTCCAAGAGATATGATATGTTATATGTCAAGTACCCAATCAACACTAATCTCAATAAGAAATGAATCAGGCTAAATATTTTTATTAAAACATAAGCCACGGACAAATTCTTTCCAATTTTTAGATTTCGTCTCCGTGTACTTACATGTAATACCAATATCTCAGAACTGTCATCGTCACTCTTTTTCCAGGCCGCTCTTGTTATTCAATATCATCTCATTCCGTGTATATCCAATTCATGCCATGTATAATTCATTACATGTATATCTAATTCATTCCATATATATCTAATTCACTACGTGTATATCTAATTCATTCCGTGTATATCTAATTCATCCCATGTATATCTAATTCATTCCATGTATATCTAATTCACTACGTGTATATCTAATTCATTCCGTGTATATCTAATTCATCACATGTATATCTAATTCATTACATGTATATCTAATTCATTACATGTATATCTAATTCATTACATGTATATCTAATTCATTACATGTATATCTAATTTACAACAGTATTTCCTTGCAATTTCTGCAATCACTTTTTGTACATATCCGGTCTCCGGACTTTCGAGATTTTACTATTTCTCCCCTTGAGCCAGGTGGTGGTAGGCGCATGACCTCTTTAGTTGTGATGTGTCTGTACATGGTGTTAGTGATTTGGCGGGGAGGGTTGTGTTAATAGTTGTTTCCGCAAGTCTTTTAGTGATGTTTTACTGTTTCCTCCTCTTGTTTGTTGCTGTGCTTGCAGTATGATGCATGGTCTGCGGTAATTTTGTGTAGGTGTTTATTGCGTTGTATATATGTTGTTTGCAGCCTAAATATTGTGGCGTGGTCTTTACCGTGTGGCCTATTTATGCTGCCCTGCATATAAAACTTCATATTGAGACTGTGACTCATCGGTCCATCCATTGTTGTTTACAGCTGTTGCGGATAATGTCTTTAGCTGTTCTAAGGTTGGTAGGAATTATTGGTTTGGGCATACTTGCTGCCGTTTTTGTCATTTTATCAGCACTTTCATTCCCGCTGATATCAAATGTGTTTTCAAGGTTTCAAGGGCGTGTAGAGAGTATTGTGAATATTATTAAGTTTTTTTTGAACGTGCTGTGTTGCTTAATTTTTTTATGGTCATGTATGAATATGTTTCTGATTTTGCTTTCACTTCTGCATCACAGTTTCTGCAGAACTCTCCACAGGGTGCAGACGTTTCGTTATCGGTGTTTTATCAGCAAGGATTATGATGTATCCATATTCTGCGCTGATAGCAGCTTAGATCCAGTCTGTGTATGCTTAGATAGAGTCTGTGTATGCTTAGATAGAGTCTGTGTATGCTTAGATAGAGTCTGTGTATGCTTAGATAGGGTCTGTGTATGCTTAGATAGAGTCTGTGTATGCTTAGATAGAGTCTGTGTATGCTTAGATAGAGTCTGTGTATGCTTAGATAGAGTCTGTGTATGCTTAGATAGAGTCTGTGTATGCTTAGATAGGGTATGTGTATGCTTAGATAGGGTCTGTGTATGCTTAGATAGAGTCTGTGTATGCTTAGATAGAGTCTGTGTATGCTTAGATAGAGTCTGTGTATGCTTAGATAGAGTCTGTGTATGCTTAGATAGAGTCTGTGTATACTTAGATCCAGTCCTTTATGCAGAAGTTGATAGTTTATTGTGCACTGAACTTGAGGGTGTATTTTGGTTTGTTCCCTTGCTTACTAATTTGTCAATTAGTGTAGTGTTTATTTGGGGTAATATAAGGGATGTATTTTGTAGGATATTTTAGGCTCTTTTTTTAAGATTGCTCTATATATTCTTGTAAGTTATGTTTCTTGTTTAATTCTTCAGCTGCATAGAAGATTTTAGTTTTCTTCTGTGTCACCATTTGTTGACTACTATTTTGTTAGGATAGTTTTGTGGCGGTCGCTTGTATCTTACCACAGGTTCCATAGTTCTAATTGTCTCTTCTAATTCCTAGTGGCTCTATGTTTACATAAATTTTATATGTTGATCTCATGTCGCCACAAATCAAACGATGATGATGATGATGATGATGATGATGATGATGAATGATGATGATGATGATGAATGATGATGATGATGGTTTAATCCCTTTCGATGTCAGCAGGACGCTCTTGACAGCCCACATCTCTTCTGGCGAATGCACAGGTTTTCCTCAGTTGTAGTGCAGTTGCGTAGAGTGTGTTGTGTATAGCTGATGAAACGAGGAGTCTGGCTTTGTACTCTGTCCAAGAGTGAGCAACAGCTTTATTGTGATGTGGCCTGCAAGGGAATAATGTAGTCTAATATGGATTTGACATATCTTATGTATGTATGTCTAAGTGTTGTCTTGTCAGCTCACATGATGTACTTGCAAATCGTTTCATCAAGTTCAATTTCTTAGATACTTTTTTTTCTGCGATGTTATTAATAAAGTCGCTAACGGTTAACCTCCCGTCCAGATGGACACCTAGGAATAGTGGGCTTTCTTCGCGACTTGTATTTATTAGAAATTAAATACCATAACTTATTATAAATTATATACTAAGGTAATGTATGTCCCATGGCTGCAACCTGTCGTCATGTACTAAGCCACAGAAACTGTTAGGTGTGGTAGCCATTTCCCATCCTTGCTATGTCTACCTTCCCCAACTCATGAGTCAGGTACCCATTTGCAGCTAGCTAGCTAGCTGGATCGACTGGAGGAACGGTCGTGTCGAGAAATCACGATCCGGAATTAAATTATAGACTAGCATTTATTTACAATTTTATATATTCTAAAGTATCAAGAAAGATATATTTGGTGATATGATCATATATATATATATATATATATTGGTGATATATTTGGTGATATGATCATATATATATATATATATATATATATATATATTTTGGTGATATATTTGGTGATATGATCATATATATATATATATATATATATATTGGTGATATATTTGGTGATATGATCATATATATTGTATGACGTAGCAGTAATTATATTTTTATTATAAATCTCATTCTTGAAAGTAACCAGGGATGTGAATACGACAATGGGAAGGTAAATGTTTTAACTATAATAAAATTGTCTATTGTCTTTCCCCAGGTGGTTAGTTATGCATTCTTGCCGTTAAGCGTAGGGGTGACTGGAGCTCCAGCTTGCCTTCTAAAGCCAGATGTGTGGCCTCGGCTGTGCTATGACCGTGTTTGTTCAGGATGTCTCTGACGTTTTCTATACATCTTTTCCGTGGTCTTCCTCTGGCTTTGTAGCCTGATCTCATTTGGCTATACTTGAAATATGTTTGCGCATAAATACTTCTATCGGCTCGCAAAGCCAGTCACAGAAATTAAATGGATAATAACCTCATATTTTGGGATCTTTGAGGAAATCATTCGGTGGGAATTGGGAGGACCCTCTGTGGGAGTTTTTTAAAATTATTTTTTCCTCTTTTGCGTTCATTCGCCCACTCCTACAGATTAGTAGAATTTAATCTATTGTACGGAATGTATTGTCTCATGGTCCCCAGCTTAATTTCTATATATGTGCCTTTTTATGGTACGTTTCTGCCAATTCCATCTCCAAAAACCTGATTAGTCGCATCTTACAAAATACATGTCTGGTAACAGTGCTACCATTTTTTGCTCCTATTTTGGCCCAGGCGATACAGCGGACGGTTCTCCGTTGCTATATGAAATGATCTTTATTCCTAAGAGGGGGAGAAAATTAAAAAGTGCAAGTAACCCGTATATGCAGGATTGGCAGCAACTAAATGTTATATTTTTGTGCATGCGGTTGCGTCTGTGGATCTCACCAATGGCTCACTAGACAAACCAACCATGCAACAAAAAATCATAGTAGATGACATGCCATTATATTGAGGTTATCTTCTTATAGAAGCTTAATGGCACATCATCTATACAATCCCGTAGTCGTAACCTTCGATAACAGTTACCATGTCGTTCCGACAGGCCGACGTTGTGCTTGAACTAGTTACGGGCACGGCGTGGGTGGGCGGAACAACAAAGAAACCTGTCGCAAGGGCCAGAGTTGTGCCCTGATGTCGACGTCTGTTTCGGTGGCATTGGACTCGAAACACCATCGAGTTGAATGGCTGCTGGAACAGAGGGCGGAGCATTTATGGGAATGCCCCACGAGCTGTGAGGCCAGTTTTCTAATCAATAATCAAGAAATGTTATATTATATTATGTTATGTTATATTATAATTTAAGTTCTCATCTGATCTAACCAGAACATTAGATAACATATTATATATTATGACGGTAATTATATTTAATATTGTGACTGTAATTACAATGTATAGTTATATTAAAAATTATATTGTATATTGTGCCAAAAATTATATTTCATATTGTAAAAGTACTTATTGTCTATGTTGTGACAGTAATTACATTATATAATGTGACGCCATTATATTTTATATTATGATATAATTGTATTTTAGATTGTAATGCAATTACATTTTATATTGTGGCGGTAATTATATATTATATTTTCACGATAATAATATATTTTAATGTGACGTAAACATGTTTTATATTCTGTCGGTAATTTATTTATATTGTAAGGTAATTAAATTTTATGTTGTGTTTCCAATATATTTTATATTGTCTTGATAATTACGCTTTTTTTAGTGTGAGAGTAATTACATTTTTATTGTGATGTATTTGTTCTTTTATTAGACCAATATTATACTTTATGTTGCGATGTAATTATATAATATATTGAGACGCAACAGTATTTATATGGTGATGGTAATTACGTTAAATATATTGGGACACAACTATTTTTTATGTTGTGATGGTAATTACAATTTACATTGTGACATAATTATATTATATTGTGACGTAATTGTATATTCTGACATAATTAAAATTTATGTTGCCACGTTAATTATATTTTATATTATAACAGTAATTATATTTAATATTTCGACGTAACCATTTTTTATTTAATGACGTCATTATATTTTACATTGTCACGTAATTAGATATTGAATTTTAATGTAATTACATTTTATATTGTGACGATAATTCTTTTTTATATTGTGATAGTAATTACATTTTATTTTGTGACCTAGTTATATTTTATATTTTGACGCTAATAATATATTTTATTGTGACATAATTATATGTTATAATGTGATGATAATTTATTTATATGGTGATGTAATTACGTTATATATTGTGTTTCCAATATATTTTATATTATCTTGATAATCCTTGTTTTATTATGATAGTAATTAAGTTTATTTTATTGTGACATAATTTATTTTGTATTGTGCCAGTATTATACGTTATACTGTGGCATATTTTTATTATATATTGAGAAACAAAAATATTTATATTGTGCCGGTAATTACATTATACATTAGGACACAACTATATTTAGGTTGTGATATTAATTTTATTTTATATTGTGATGTAATTATATGTTTATGTGTGACATTAATAATGTTTTATAATGTGACTCCATTATAACTGTTATTGTAACGATATTTTGTTTCAATATTGTGATAGTAATTACATTTTATTTTTATGTCGTAATTGTATTTTATATTGTCACAGTAATAATATTTTTTATTATGGCGTAATAATAGTTTATATTTTGACGTTAATTACATTATGTATTCTGACGTAATTACATTATATATTGTGAATCCATTATATTTTATATTATGACAATAATACTTTTTTTGGTTATTGTAACATCTTATACTGTGATCTAATTATATTTTATATTATACCTTTTTATTATAATTTTAATCAATGCACGTAGATACAGGAGAGGTTGGGGTGCTAAAACCTCCCCATCCCCATCCCACCCACACCCCCCTCCCCCACTGCCAGAAAATCTAAACATCACTTTTAGCATTTATTACTATAAAAGGAGCAAAATTGTTGGTAGAAATTTTTCTAATCATTATTTTACAAAAAGGTCTTCAAATTTCCTTTCAATCTGTGACATTTACACACAAAAACGAAAGAATGATTGTCTTTTTAGATAAACCCATGGAACTCATATCCCAATATCATCCAGACTTATCAGTCATCATAAAATTTCGAAACTTATCAGTCATCATAAAATTTCGAAACTTATCAGTCATCATAAAATTTCGAAACTTATCAGTCATCATAACATTTCGAAACTTCTGCCGATCTTGAGCCAATCTTCCTGTATCTGTTACTGTCATGTTCAGGTGGTTTTTTGCTGTCTTGCATCCAGCGTCTTATTGGTCTCCATCTTGTTCGTCATCCTGGCATCATCTCCTCCAATAGTGTCTTCTATTGACTGTTACGGCGTTAGATGCCAGAATATTGAAGTTGTCTTGAAAGAACCATGCTGTTTAGCCAGTTTTAATCATAACTACGATCCTATTTCTATCGCTATGAAGTTATTATTTATGCTACGACGTAACTTTATTTTATATTGTGACGGTAAGTATGTTATACATTGGGACACACCTATATATATATATATATATATTACTCTTTCCATACTGTAATGTCTCTTTATATGTCCATAAAAACATTTTTTTATTTCTTAGACGTCTGAGGTGTCAGTAAATGCTGACCTTAATCTTCTTTGTGTTATTATTTTACCTTGTTTATCTGAAGTCAAATATAATTATTGTTTCATGTGTTCATGTTGCAATCAAATATAATTATTATTTTCATGCGCTCATTTGGCCATCAAATATAATTATTACTTCATGTGCCATTTTGTCATTAAATATAATTATTATTTTATGTGTTCTTGTTGCAATCAAATATAATTATTGTTTTATGTGTTCTTGTTGCAATCAAATATAATTATTATTTTCATGCGCTCATTTTGCTATCACATATAATTATTATTTCATGTGTTCATTTTGCTATCACATATAATTATTATTTCATATGTTCATTCATTTTCCATCAAATAAAACTATTACTTTATGTGTTCATTTTGTAAACAAACATAATTATTACTTAGTATGTTCATTGTATCATCAAATACAACCACTATTTCATGTCTTCATTTATTATAAAATATAGTCATTATTTCATGTGTTAATTTTGCCTACAAATATACTTATTTCATGTATTCATTTTGCATCAAACATAGTTCTTTTTTCATGTTTTCATTATGTCAAAAAATACATAATTACTATTTAAATGTAAAGTGTTCATTATCATCAAATTCGATTATTTCATTTATTCGTTTTCCCATTAAATGTAATTATTCTTTCTTGTGCTCATTTTGGCATCAAATATAATAATTATTTCATGTGTTCATGTTGCTATCACATATACTTATTATTTCATGTCTTCATTTTATCAACTACCATAATTATTACTTAACGTGTTCATTGTGTCATCAAATACAATTATTATTTCATTTATTCATTTTGCCATTATATGTAATTATTATTTCATATCTTCAATTTGATATCAAATGTAACTATCATTTCATGTGCTTATCTTGCCATCAAATATAACTATTATTTTATGTGTTCATTTTGTCATCAAATATAATTATTATTTCATTTGTTCAATTTGCCATCAAATATAATTATTGTTTACTATTTTTTATCATCAAATATAATTATTATTTTGTGTGTGCATTTTTAAAAAAAGAATATGTAATTATTATTTCATGTCATCATTTTGTTATCCAATATAATGATTATTTCATATTTTTAATCATCAAATATAATTATTTCATGTTTTCATATTGACATCTAATAAATAACTATAATTTCTTGTGTATATTTGTCATCAAATACAGTTAGTATTTCATGTGATACTTTTGTCATCACATATAATTTTTATTTCATGTGCTCATTTTGCCATAAAATGTAATTATTATTTCATGTCATAATTTTGCTATTACATATATTTATTATTTCATTTTGTCATCACATATAATTATTATTTCATATGTAGTTTTATCATCAAATATAATTATTATTTCATATGTTGTTTTATCATCAAATATAATTATTATTTCATATGTAGTTTTATCATCAAATATAATTATTATTTCATATGTTGTTTTATCATCAAATATAATTATTATTTCATATGTTGTTTTATCATCAAATATAATTATTATTTCATATGTTGTTTTATCATCAAATATAATTATTATTTCATATGTTGTTTTATCATCAAATATAATTATTATTTCATATGTTGTTTTATCATCAAATATAATTATTATTTCATTAGTTCATATTTTTCCTCAAATATAATTATTATTTCATTAGTTCATATTTTTCCTCAAATATAATTATTATTTCATTAGTTCATATTTTTCCTCAAATATAATTATTATTTCATTAGTTCATTTTTCATTAAATATAGCTATGAGTTGTATTATGATTATGAAACATTTTTTAACCAATGTTAAATTAATCATGTAGTTCTTTCCTACTTTTTTATAGGAAAGAAGGAGATAGGGGGCGTAACATAATTAAACGTGTGTAGACACTGAAGTTTTTGTTAGTTCATGACAGGTTAAGGTGTGGTTAAAAAATTGTTGACGTTTATCTATGGACAGTCTCTAACAATAATTTTGATGAAAGCAATCAACGTTCAATGTGTATAGAAGATATATATTTTTCAGCCTCTTTATCTTCTGCAGCAAGTAGTGGGCACAACACTTGTCATGGGAGGAAATGTGAGTGCTTTGCCCGAAATGTATACTAGAGATATTGTGGAGTTTTTTTAGTAGCATATGCCGAGATTTTCAAATATAATTTTATCTGCATCATTGTCAATGTCTACTGAAATACTGTCTTACATTGATAGGTTAGCTATATCATTGTCAATGTCTATTGAAATACTGTCTTACATTGATAGGTTAGCTATAGCATTGTCATTGTCTACTGAAAAACTGTCTTACATTGATAGGTTAACTATATCATTGAAAATGTCTTCTTTTCTGTGTTCGCTCTCATATAACCACAACAAATATATCGTGTGATTTCCGCCGGGGAGAGTGAAGTACGTTGTGCTGCAAGTTCCACAGTAGAATTGTGTTATTTGCACCTCGGTTGGCCACTTGTGGACTGGACGTCCGAGGTCCAGCACATTCGTTTTTGTCATGCCTTTAATTCGGATAGTCTTACCTAGTCCGTGACAGCCTATCTATCTGTCGCCGGGCACGATGGTGTGTAGTGCCTCTTCGCCAAGAAGCTTGTCGAGCACGTCTATCTGCCACGAGGTGCTCCACCGTCTGTGAACTTACCTCGTGCAATTGGGCGTACTGTGCCTGTGTCCATCGGGTACTGAACCATTTCTCATCCGCGAGCCTGGTTCCGTAATTAGGAAAAACTCGACAGAAGAGTTGGACTCTGGCTCTTTCGCCTACTTACCTGAGGTGTCGTTCACAGACATCGTGAACCCCTCGCTCAAGTTCGAGTCTCACACCACGCGTTTGAGAGCAAGGCGTTTTCGATCTGAGCGACCTTGTCCCAATAGCGCCTGAACCCAGGTACTAAACCCTTTCTCTCTGCAAGTGTATTTCCGGTATCGGTAACCTGACAGTAGAGTTGGGCCAGGGCTAACATCGTTGTCCGTTTTATGCCTTAGCCCATCAGGTACGGTACCCTTTCTCTCTGCAAGTGTATTTCCGGAATAGAAATGCTTAACAGTAGAGTTGCGCCAGGACTGCCAACTTTGTCCCCTTTTTTGCCTGAGCCTATCGGGTACGGAACCCTTTCTATTCGCGATCATGTTTCCGATATAGGGAGACTTGATATTAGAGTTATGCCCGGTCTTTTTGCTTTACTAGACGCCCATTATTGGGTCTGGGTCTCTGCCTATGAGGAACAGAGGTAACTAAAAACTTGTCTCGAGCTAACAGAGCTTGTAGTTCCCATTTCCATAAGCGTTTTCACTTTCTATTTACAGTTGACGCTGCCCTCTAGCGATGTTCTGCCCTTTAATTGTACTCAGTATGAAATATATTTGTCTCTCGCCATGCATCTACCTTTTCATGCCTTTTTCATTGGCCGCCCTTCCAATGTTCGGACTGGACTAACTAGCTTCACTGTATGTCGACAGTGTCGATGTATGTTGTGTTGCTGGTGGTGTCGGAGATATTGTTTGTCTCTAATGCAGTCAACTCTCTTTCCATCTGCTACCTCCACATTCTCTGACACGATCCCCAAATGATTTGGCCAGAATCATCTCGAGCTGTTGTATTTCTGTTTCCAGGGTGCACCGCGAGGAGGTACATTTGGGATCTTGGTTATCTGCTAACCCTGGGTCCGCCGAGAGCAATGCGTTCCCTTTTCACCCCTCAATGTCAACTACAATCTGTCTTACATTGAGAGGTTAGCTATAGCATTGTCAATGTCTACTGCAATGCTGCCTCACATTGATAGGTGAGCTGTAGTTAAGAGTGAACGGTCGTGTTCTTTGAAATACCGAGAATGGAGAACTGGCATATTAATACACAAAACTCGGACGAGCTTTCTAAGAAAAAGTTCAAAGACAAGCTAAATATAGGTAGAAAATGAAGATGTCAAATTGTTTATTCATATATATATATAAATATAGGCATTGACAAAATGTATGTTTTACCGATAACTTCTACGCATGTGGTTGCGTCTGTGGGTCTCACTAATGGCCCACTAGACAAACCACCCATGCAACAGAAAACCTTAGTCGATGACATGCCGTTATATTGAGGTTATCTTCTTAGAGAAGCTTCATGGCACGTCATCTATACAATTATGCTTTTATTTATGTTGTTGAAATGTGTTTCATGTGTACCTGAATAAATATGTATGCACCCTCTGTGGTTGGGGGGGGGGGACCAGAGATGTACTGTGAAGCACTGGGGAGGAGGAAACTGACAGCACTGTTTTTTCCTATGGCTTAAACCCATCATAGAGGCACAGTGACTCAGGACGTGACAATCCTTTTGACTTGAACATTTGGTTGCATGCCTGGAACAATAGAGAAGTTCGGCATAACCAGTAGTCAATTGGTGGCGGGGAATGAGCACTGTGAACCATATCTTGGCTGCAGTGGCTCGGACAAGTGCATAGGTTGAAACCTACCTTCCTGGAGGTGTGATAGTTATTTTCTGGCTCTGTCCCGGGGTGGGCCGAAAATCCACAGACTTCCCAGCAAAATAATGCCATTAATGGCATTAGGTCAAAGGGCATGAGCCCATGGACCGCTGGATCAGCAACCAACCGATAACATGTAAAATATTCTACGTTTAATTTGATTGCCTAAAAAAGTGCATGCTTTACTGATCACCTCTAAAATGTATGTTTTACTGATCACCTATAAAATATTGTGTTTACTGGTGATTATTTCTAACGTAGTGTATGTTTTACTGAAAATCACCTCAGAAATCGTGTCTTTTTGCTTATTTGCATTTATAACTCACTTTCGCTGTTTGTTTTCTATTGTTTCGTAACTGTGTCTTTTGGACGAGACTTCGATGTAGTCTGCTTTGTAATTTGTACGAAAATCATACTTTGTGTCTGTTCTTTTGTAAAACTGTAACGCTACATTACATCATGTAGGCCCTACTCTGTTTTCCTCTATTAATATACTAGAGATAATCTTGCTCTTTAGCACTTCTGCGATACATTTGTTCTACAGAATGGACTATTAGTAATCTTGCTAATTCATTAAATATTATACACTTAATGTATTTAAAAATAAAAATACTTAATGTATTATAAAAGTTAATAATAATTAATTTTATAATTTTATTATATATGTGTATATATATAAATTAATTATGCATTATTTATATAATATAATATAATATAATATAATATAATATAATATAATATAATATAATATAATATAATATAATATAATATAATATAATATAATACAATATAATATAATATAATATAATATAATATAATATAATATAATATAATATAATATAATATAATATAATACGAGGCGTGTTCAAATGAAAACGGGACTTGTTACACCACGCGTGATAGAGCGCACTGATATTGATGACATTTTGCACTAGTAATGAGTATCCAATAATTTACATACGGTCACGTGTTCATCTTCCCAGCATGCATATGTGCTGCAGAAGACTGTTAACAATATGGCGGGTGTGATTCCGAACCCGTCCAAAGTGAATCAGCGTGCTGTGATCCAGTTTCTTTCATTTGAAGGATGTCAAGCAGTAGACATTCATCGGAGAATGAAGGCAGCATATGGTGACAAATGTTTGTCGAGGACCAGAGTGATGGAGTGGGTGCGTATGTTTAAAGACGGACGTGAGTTATCGGCAGATCTTGCACGGCCAGGTCAGGCGCATATTGTTGCAACAGAAGAAGACACTTTAGACAAGCTGCATAAGGCCATCAAGGCTAAGCGACCAGGCAGACTTTCTCAAGGTGTGATTCTTCTCCACGACAACGCTCGTCCGCACGTCGCAAAAATTGTGCAGGAAATATTGGCAAAGAAGAATTGGGAAGTTCTTCATCACCCAGCCTATAGTCCCGATTTATCCCCGTGTGATTTCCATTTGTTCGGACCGTTGAAGAAAGCACTAAAGGGACAGCGATTCAACAGCGACGCAGACGTGAAGACAGCGGTGACCACATGGTTCAGAGAACAGCCACGCAACTTTTTCTCGGACGGCATTCGACGTCTACCTAAACAGTGGGATGCTTGCCTAAATGCATACGGAGATTTTTTCTGATGAACCCAGGTGCATTCTTATTCACAAGTGGTTGCTTTGTTCAATTCCGTTGAAAATATTAAATTGCGTATGATACTTTTTAAATAAATCCACAAGTCCCGTTTTCATTTGAACACGCCTCGTATAATATAATATAATATAATGTAATGTAATGTAATGTAATGTAATGTAATGTAATGTAGTGTAGTGTAGTGTAGTGTAGTGTAGTGTGAAGTGATGTGATGTAATGTAATGTAATGTAATGTAACGTAGTGTAATGTAGTGCAGTATAATATTTATTTGTTGAGTATTTATATATTAATATGTTATTCAATTATATATATATATATATATATATATATATATATATATATATATATATATATATATATATATATATATATATATATATATATATATATATATATATATATATATATATATATATATATATATATATATATATATATATATATATAATTATTATGTTATAAAATATTATAATAAATAAAATATAATTAATTAGAAAATATTAATTTAATACATGAAAGAGTATAACATTTTGTGGAATCTTGTACACTTTATACTTTGTATATTCATCTATAACATTTTTACAACAATATCATTGTGTGGTATCATTGTGTGGTATCATTGTGTGGTATCATTGTGTGGTATCATTGTGTGGAATCATTGTGTGGTATCATTGTGTGGCGCCTTAACGGTTATTCTTCAAGTCTTGTTTTAATAGTTTATCATTAGGAAAATACAGACTCTAAGAAACGTTATGTCTCGTTGTCTCTTGCATATTGTCTCATATTGTCTGTTTTCCACTTATGTCCGTTTCTTGGATGCAACTGTCAACATTCTTGTGACTTCTCCATAACATTTAGATCTGTTGCTTGTATATACTTTCATTACTTATGTTTTTTTTGTGTTTTGTGGAAGAGAACTGTGTCAGTATTATTTTTTTGTAGCTATCACACGAGCGTCGTGTATCATATAGTGACCCAAAGTTTGTTAATAGTTAATGTGTCAGTAACAACAGAGACGACCCAAAGTTAGTGAGTAGTTTATGTGTCAGTAACAACAGAGACGACCCAAAGTATCCATTTATTCCATTTTAGAAGGTAATACCATCAGATTTGAACCATGTCCATTTTAGCAGATACCGATCTGGTTCTAGCTGACACCGATTCTGTTCTAGCTGACACCGATTCTGTTCTAGCTGACACCGATTCTGTTCTAGCTGACACCGATTCTGTTCTAGCTGGCGCCAACTCTGTTCTAGCTGACACCGACTCTGTTCTAGCTGATACCGACTCTGTTCTAGCTGACACCGATTCTGTTCTAGCTGACACCGACTCTGTTCTAGCTGACACCGATTCTGCTCTAGCTGACATCGACTCTGTTCTAGCTGACACTGATTCTGCTCTAGCTGACACCGATTCTGTTCTAGCTGATACCGATTTTATTCTAGCTGACACCGATTCTGTTCTAGCTGACACCGACTCTGTTCTAACTGACACCGATTCTGTTCTAGCTGACACCGACTCTGTTCTAGCTGACACTGATTCTGCTCTGACACAGACTCTGTTCTAGCTGACACCGATTCTGTTCTAGATGACACCGATTCTGTTTTAGCTGACACCGATTCACATCTTATAAGCACAAATTCTTATCAAAATATGATCCACATACAATTCTATGAAATATTGTGCTGTTGAAATTAGTGATGTGTGTGTTTGTGCCAATGTATCTTCAAAGACAAACATTCTTTCGAATGTTATAATTTCTCTGGTATAATACTTTTTTTTAAACAATTAATTGTGTACTCAGTTTATTCAGTTGTCATTAGTGATTATAACTGTCAATATCATCGTTATTGTGTAAATTATATATATATCACAATATTTAATATATAAACAGATTATATATAATTCACCATCAATTATTGGTCTACGTCTACAGCGAAATATATCTAACATTCTGGTCATATCCATTATTTACTTTGAAAACAAATAGGCCTATGTGCATCGTTGGTAAAAGTACCTGTCTGGCCTGTGTAAAGTTGATCGTGTCTAAAATAACAGTGGCTATCATTTTGTTTTAACTATGTGTCAAGCCAAGCCCCCCTGTTTTCTCGACAAATAAATAAAATGTCATCCTCATTAATTTTATTTAACCGTGCATTTGCCACATCTGGACAAGTTAAGTAAACGTTTCGACTCAAATCTCTTTGCGAATCGGTGTCCGCTGAATATATATGGTTCAAATCTCGTCTCCGCCGAAGACGGATGTGTTGGGCCATTGGCGCAAATAAAACGGCAACACAACGCATTTCCATTCTCTGGACTACATCCAACTGGAAATCTTGTAGGATCATTGTCCTGTTACAAGAGAAATCCAGTGGGAATTTGAGAATGAACGCTGAAGAAGAAGAAGAAATCTCGTCTACCGTTTTCCGAATATTGAATGAGCGGATACCGTGAATATACTTTGTTGTTACTGACACATAGTCTTCAGTCGGCTTTGTTGCTACTGAGACATAATCTTTGATCGTTTTAATGTTTCATTATGTGTATCGTTGTTCCTATCATGATAAGGCCTCTTAGTAGAAACGCTGATTACGTGTATTTGTTCAACATAAAACTGCTATTTGACACGCTTTATGTTGTGTTTTTTATGTGCTTATGTACCAAAGTTTCAGGTTGTTTCAAATGAACAATATCTGGCGTTATAAGAAATGTCTTGATTCTCATTGGGCGAGGCCTCCTGCACTTACATTCTATTGTCTGTTGTGCGTGAGACAGCGACCATTTGAGGCAAGTACTTGGCGACATTGACGTCCATCTGCAAGCAGTGCATGGTGTGTGCTAAACGAAATCGGCTTGAAACAGTGGATCACGGACAAAGTTGTTCGCATTTAACGAAATTAACTTCACAACAGGCATGCTGCCAAGATATGTAAGTGTTTAACGACATTAACTTCACAACAGGCATGCTGCCAAGATATGTAAGTGTTTAACGACATTAACTTCACAACAGGCATGCTGCCAAGATATGTAAGTGTTTAACGACATTAACTTCACAACAGGCATGCTGACAAGATATGTAAGTGTTTAACAACATTAACTTCACAACAGGCATGCTGCCAAGATATGTAAGTGTTTAACGACATTAACTTCACAACAGGCATGCTGACAAGATATGTAAGTGTTTAACGACATTAACTTCACAACAGGCATGCTGACAAGATATGTAAGTATTTAACGACATTAACTTCACAACAGGCATGCTGACAAGATATGTAAGTGTTTAACGACATTAACTTCATTTATCTACATGCAGGATGGAACTATGAGTGTTTCACGTCATTAACTGTATGTATCTAAAAAGCACATATTTCTATGGCCATCAATATGACGGCCTTAAAAATCACTAAATAAGACACGACATTGAGAGAAAAAACTCCGTGCGGCACGGGGCAAACACGAGAACTAAGGTATGTTTGTTATATACATGTGTGTTCCCAGTGACGACCTAAGGCTGTGAAACATGGACAATAAATAAACTGCAGCCAAGAGAATAGAGGCCTTCGAAATGAAGTTCTATAGAATATTCGTGACAGTACTATGGACATCAAGAAAGACCAGCCAAGACTTGCTAAGAAAAATCAACGTTCAAGAAGGCTGGCTTTTAAACAATATAATAATGAAGGAAGTTAGGTTGTTTCAGCCATGTCAGGGGTCACGATGGCGTGGAAAGAGTATTATTGGAGGGGGCGATATAAGGCAGTAGAGGTAGCGGCCGCCACGACGTCGTTGGACAAGAGATATATACAGGAATGTATGCATATGTCGCTAGATTAAGCGGTACAACTTGCCAGAAACCGCGATGATTTCAGGCGATTCATAAGTAATACTACGTTTTAGAAAAAATAATTCACATTACAATAACTCTGACACGATATGTAAGTGTTTAACGACATTAACTTAATGTATCTACAGACAGCTGACAATATGTGTGTTTAACGACATTAACTTAATGTAACTACAGGCAGGATGGCAATATGTGTGATTAACGACATTAATTTCATGTATATATTGCAGACTGACAAGATATGTGTTTAACAATATATAAACAGGCAGGATGACACGATGTGTAAGTGTTTAATAACATTAACTTCATATATAAACAGGCAGGATGACACGATATGTAAGTGTTTAATAACATTAACTTCATATATAAACAGGCAGGATGACACGATATGTAAGTGTTTAATAACATTAACATCATATATAAACAGGCAGGATGACACGATATGTAAGTGTTTAATAACATTAACTTCATATATAAACAGGCAGGATGACACGATATGTAAGTATTTAATAACATTAACTTCATGAATCTACAAGCAGGCTGGCAATAGCTGGTCTGGAAATCATTTTCTAAAAAAATGCCTCTATTCATATTCCATTACATCTACATAAAAGTATTCAATGAACATATATGTTATTTTATTGTTATTCCGCGTTTGTTCACATTGTTTGTGTTATTGCTTGTTTGTGGTTTAGCTTCCTCTTGTATTAGCATACTGTCATGGCGATTTTTGTAATATAAATCATCCAGTTTATTATTGTTTAGTTTTGTCTGGGTTTATAGATTATTATTTAATTTGGTTGATATCTTACTTTATTGTTTAGTTTGTTTAAGATTTTAGTTTATTGTTTAGTTTGCCTGAGGGTTTATTTTATTATTTAGTTTGAAGTTTCAGTTGATTGTTTAGTTTGCTTAAAGTTTGAGTTGATTGTTTAGTTTGTCTGAAGCTAATTTATTGTTTAGTTTGATGTTTTAGTGTACATTTTAGTGTGTTTGAAGTTGTAATTTATTGTTTAGTTTCTGTGAAGAATTAGTTCATTGTTTAATTTGTCTGAAGCTGTAGTTTATTATTAGTTTGTCTGAAGCTTTAATTTACTGTTTAGTTTGTCTAAAACTTTAGTTTAGCGTTTAGTTTGTTTATATTTTTAGTGTATTCCTTAATTTGATAAGTAAATATTTTTTTCCAGAGTGTAGTCCTCTTTATGGATTCTCTCAATTTCTCACGGTGCTGGACAAGTTGGCGAGCCGCATCCAGGGACAAGTTTAAACAATATGAGATGTATCATCGTCTTGGGCGACCTTTACCCCTACATCCAGGAATCATACCTTCCATTACATTTTTTTTCCACGCTGCTATATCTCATTATATTTCAATAAATAATGTGATAACTATATTTGTTTCAATGTGTGCGAAGTTTTAGTCTATTCTTCTTCTTCCTCTTCTTCTGCGTTCGCTCTCTGATAACGACCACGAAGTTCGTGTGATTTCCACCGGGTAGCGTGAAGTACGTTGTGTTGCTAGTTCCACAGCAGATCTGTGTTATTTATACTTTGTCTGATCCAACATATCAGAGGCCCGAACATCCGAGGTCCAGCACATCCGTTTTCGTCATGCCTTTAATTCGGATAGTGGGCTTCCCTAGCCTGTGATAGCCTTCCGTTCTGTCGCCAGACGACGAATGTGTATCGACTCTACGCCGTGACGGTTTATCACCCATTGTGCCCTTGGACCTTTCAGGCCAAAACATGTCCCTGAGTGGCAGTCTTCGTGGAGACGGTAGAAAGGGATTTAGTCTTGGGTCGACAACGGCTGTCTCGCACGAGGTATTCCTCTGTCAGCGAACTTGTACGGTGTAATTAGACGTGATTATTGTGCCTGTGCCCATCGGGTACTGAATCTTTTATCTTCACGAGCATGATTCCGGTATAGGAAAGGATCGCCGGTAGTGTTAGGCCTGATATGTTAGGAGCACAGGAGACTACAAGCTTGTTCTCGAGCTGATTCACACTTGTTCTGGTTTCCTTTTAACGTATTCGCTTTTCGATTGCACATAGAGCTGCCTTGTGGCCCTGTGCTGTCCTTTCATTCATTGTACTCAATGTTATCTTTTCGAATCACTATTCGTCTTGACATCTATCCATGTCCTGACTGTTTCTTTAGCAGCCCTTCCAGTGCTCTAACCGAACTGTCTTGCGTCAATGTGTGTCGACAGTGACGCTGTATATGTTAGTCCAGAGGTGTCAGAGATATTGCTTGTCTTTCTGCAGTGAAATTATTATTCTATTTGTAGCCTCCACATTACCGAAAACGTTCCCAAAAGTGTTTACCAGAAGCAGCACAAGCCGCTGTATTTCTGTTTCCAGGGTACACTACGAACAATGTTGCACTCCAGTTTATTATTAAGATTGTTTTACTGTGGTCGATAGTTTCAAATTACAAGTTAATTTCGACGTTTTTTTATTTCTTTACAGTTTTATTATTTTTTTAAGCTATCGAATATTTTAGATATTAGATACCTCATTATGTTAGACATCAACCTTTTACTCTTCCACATTTTTACTAGTTTTTTTTTTCAACTGATAAACGTGTTCCAGACCACTATTCCAGAAAAATAATATATTTTTTTTAGTCTATTTTGATTATTTCCTTCCCTTTCTGTGTGTGAAAGATGAAAGTTTCTTTTAGTTGATTCAATTCATTATTTTATATTTCTATAATTGTGTATATATCTGTATGAATCAGCTCGAGAACAAGCTTGTAGTCTCCTGTGCTCCTAACATATCAGGCCTAACACTACCGGCGATCCTTTCCTATACCGGAATCATGCTCGTGAAGATAAAAGATTCAGTACCCGATGGGCACAGGCACAATAATCACGTCTAATTACACCGTACAAGTTCGCTGACAGAGGAATACCTCGTGCGAGACAGCCGTTGTCGACCCAAGACTAAGAGAAACACAAAGCTTTCAAGAAACTACAAGGGGCAGCATCTTCACCGTCCAAGAAAGTAGCCTATAACAAGATCCGTAACACTTGTCAAAAGAAGCTTAGAGAGATGAAGGATAAATGGCTAAGTCGAAAAGCTGAAGAAATTCAAATGTTTGCAGACAGAAAGGACTATAAGCGATTCTATGAGGCTTTAAGAACTATCTATGGTCCACACTCATCGGGATCACCACCGGAATCATGCTCGTGAAGATAAAAGATTCAGTACCCGATGGGCACAGGCACAATAATCACGTCTAATTACACCGTACAAGTTCGCTGACAGAGGAATACCTCGTGCGAGACAGCCGTTGTCGACCCAAGACTAAGAGAAACACAAAGCTTTCAAGAAACTACAAGGGGCAGCATCTTCACCGTCCAAGAAAGTAGCCTATAACAAGATCCGTAACACTTGTCAAAAGAAGCTTAGAGAGATGAAGGATAAATGGCTAAGTCGAAAAGCTGAAGAAATTCAAATGTTTGCAGACAGAAAGGACTATAAGCGATTCTATGAGGCTTTAAGAACTATCTATGGTCCACACTCATCGGGATCACCACCTCTATTAAATGCCGATTCGTCGAAGCTTCTCACTGATAAAAATGACATCTTAAATCGTTGGGCTGAACATTTTGAAGAAATCCTAAACAAACCATCAGTAATAAATGAAGAAGTCATAAACAGAATACCACAACTTAGGATAAGAGAAGAACTCGATATACCTCCAAGCAGTCAAGAGGTTATTATAGCGATTAAACAAATGTCAAATGATAAAGCTCCAGGTTTGGATGCCTTACCTGCTGAAATTTATAAAAATGGCGGACCACTGCTGATTAAAAAACTAACTGACATTTTTGGTATTTTCTGGAACTCAGGTACATTGCCTCAAGATCTAAAAGATGCTTCTATAGTGCACCTATATAAAGGCAAAGGTACCAAACAGTCTTGCGATAATCATAGGGGCATATCACTTTTGTCTATAGCTGGTAAAATTCTCGCTCGTGTCATACTCAACAGATTAAATAATTCTCTACTAAACGAGCTACTCCCAGAGAGTCAGTGCGGTTTTCGTGCAGGTCGTGGTACAGTTGATATGATATTCTCTGCACGACAAATTCAGGAAAAGTCACAAGAGCAACATAGTGAACTCTTAGCAACATTTGTGGACTTAACTAAAGCATTCGATACCGTTAACAGAGAAGGACTGTGGAAGGTGCTTACAAAGTTCGGATGCCCCCCAAAACTTGTCACTGTGATACGACAATTTCATGACGGTATGATGGCTAGTGTTATCTGCGACGGAGGAGTATCTCCTGCATTCCCTGTCACAAATGGTGTAAAGCAGGGATGTGTGCTGGCCCCTACTCTTTTCAGCCTGTTATTTACAGCCATGTTAACGGAAACACACCATAGTAATGAAACAGCAGGCATAATGATCAATTACAGAACGGATGGTGGTCTTTTCAATTTACGTCGTCTAAAAGCAAACACGAAAACTAAATCTAGTACTGTTAGAGAATTACTTTATGCTGACGACTGTGCATTGTATGCTGACTCTGTCGTAAACATGCAGAGCACCATAGACCGCTTCTCAAAGGCCTGCAACAACTTTGGTCTCACTATTAACACCAAAAAAACAGAAGTCATGCACCAAGCAACATCAAATAGCCAACATACTGCTACTTCCATCATCGTCAATAAGGAAAAACTGCAGGTAGTCGACAATTTTACTTACCTTGGAAGCACTCTCTCTCGCGATGTCAACATTGATGTGGAAGTTAACAAGAGACTGGCAAAAGCTAGTGCTGTATTTGGCGGATTACGCAAAAATGTATGGGACAGAAGAGGTATAAGAACAACCACCAAACTACAAGTATATCATGCTGCTGTTATACCAACCTTACTATACGCCTGCGAAACGTGGACAGTGTATGCTAGACATGCAAGAAAGTTAAATCATTTCCATCTTACCTGCCTACGTAAATTACTAAACATCCATTGGTGGGACAAAGTACCAGACTACGAGGTCTTGGAAAATTCAACCTCAATCAGCATCCACACAATACTTATGAAGGCGCAGGCACGCTGGGCAGGCCATCTTGTGCGCATGGAGAACTCGCGATTGCCAAAACAAATATATTATGGAGAATTCAAGGCAGGATTTCGAAAAGCTGGTGGACAGAAAAAGCGTTTCAAAGACACGCTCAAGTCATCCTTGAAACATCTTAACATTGACGTAGGTGCTTGGGAGAGCCTCGCTCAGGATAGAACGGCTTGGCGTTACAGCATTAGAACGGGAGCACTAGCGGCAGAAGAATTCAGACAAGAAACTGCAAGACAGAAGCGGACACGTAGAAAAGAAAAAACATCTCAACCTCACACAGATACATTCTATTGTTGTCAATTCTGTAAAAGAACATTTTGTGCGCGCATTGGACTTGCTAGTCATTTAAAAACGCACTATTAACTTTATTATTTTATTATTTATTGTTATTATTATTATGGTTGAGTTTTTGGTCATCGTCGATCACGACGGACGAACATCATATCTGTTATTATTTTGTTATTCTTAATATTTATGACTCACTGTCATACACTTTTATTATCATTAGTATTATTCGTGTTGTGTTGTTATTATTATTATTATTGTGTTATTATTATTATTATTATTATTATTATTATTATTATTATTATTATTATTATTATTATTATTATTATTATTGTAGGTAGTTAATGAGTTTACCTCTCTTTTGGAGAGGCGTGCTCTTTCAACCAGCGGACAACAACGTCCAACTAGGTTATATCAGGACACACTATCATAAAATATTAGAGGTAACAAAGACCCCAAGGATTATTATTATTATTGTTATTACTATTATTATTATTGATGTTATTATTGTCATTAATGTTATTACTATTAATAATTATGTTGTTATTATTATTAGTGTTATTAGCATTATCATTATTGTCATCAATAGTGTTACTATTATCATTATTACTAATATCATTATTGTTATTATTATTATTATTATTATTATTGGTTCCTTTGTGCTACGCATATCCCCCTTTCCCCCCTCGCTGTGATTATTAATTTGATTATTTTCCTTGGCAAAATTTGCAAAATGATAGTTATCAATTATTAATTCAACTATTAATTTGTTTAGGGTTAGCATTAGATTATGGGTGAGGAGACGTTTTGTTTTAAATAACTAACCCTAAATAAATTTATATTAAATTTAATAAAGGATAAACATAAACTGACAAACATTGCCAAGGGAAATAATCACATTGGAGGGTTAAGTGTTACAGATGAGAACCTTATTATTATTATTATTATTATTATTATTATTATTATTATTAGTGATGCCTATGCCTAAATATTTTGCAATTATCTATAAAGCATATGATTTAATTATTATTATTATTAATTATTATTAATTGTTATTATATACCGTTCACATTACCAACTTTTCTTCAAGAAAACACCTTCTATCTCATCTTTGAATGGGAAGACACAAGACAGGACAACGAAAGGTAAAAAAAAATAACAATTGCTATTATTATTATTAGAAGTAATATCAGAAGCAGTAGTAGTGGTAGTATTACTAGTAGTGGTATTATTATTACTATTATTAATAGTAGTAGTAGTAATAGTAGTAATAGTAGTTAGTTAGTTAGTTAATCGTATTATCATCGCCACTGCACTCCGGACAACTCCATAGGTGCTCAGATCTCTCCTTTAGTGTATCTGCCATTACACGTTGACTGACCATCATTCTTTCTCGCCCACGAGATCGCTCCTTTCTAGCGACACCACATTTTAAACCAAGTTCCCTTATTCTAGTCATGGAACACGAGTCATCGTCATTTATATGGTCATTTGTTCGTGCGTTTTCCCGTAGGGCGTTCGCAATGTCTGCCCGATCCAACCCTCCACCAACAATCGTAGTAGCAGCGTGTGCGGCCAACCTATCTGGTCTCTCATTACCCAGGACTCCTGCATGTCCCGGCACAAAAGTAAATGTCACTTTACGCACACCGAAATTTATCACTGCATCAAGCCACTGTTCCAGAAATTACCCTGCCTGAACTTTCACAATCATGCTCAACGAGTCACCTAGTACACAGGCATGCTCGCAGAGAGTCTGCGAGAACACCCATTTCAAAACTTTGGTTACTGCCAAAATCTCCATTCTCGTTATGCTTGTCGTCTAAACGAATGCACTACTTTCCTCTCTGATTGTCTCCCCCGCCTTTGAGCAATGAAGGCACAGGAACCCCTGATGTGTCTGAACCGACCATCTGCATATATAATCATAACACAATTCCCTGGAATTCTCACCGATCAGAGTGAGCACTTCCTACTCCACCACTGTCGGACACCAATCCCTGCACTCTCTATTGAGTGTTATTACTATGAAGGCTGTCAGACAATTTAAGGGCGTCCGACTCCATTTCGTACCATGTAGCACATCAACCAATCTGCACACACTCTGCATAATATCATTCGCGCGCCCATCCACAACTTTCCTATCTTAAGTCGGCTGCCTTTCATTTTAAGAATTTCAGGATGTAGAGGGTGCTCTTTATCAGCACCATTATTATACAGTGGTAATAGTAGTAGTAGTAGTAGTAGTAGTAGTAGTAGTAGTGGTAGTAGTAGTATTAATAGTAGTAGTAGTAGTAATAGTAGTATTACTAGCAGTAATAGTAGTAGTAATAATAGAAATTGCAGTATTAATAGCAGTAATAGTAATAGTAGAATTATTATTATTATTATTATTATTATTATTATTATTATTATTATTAGTAGTAGTAGTAGTAGTAGTAGTAGTAGTAGTAATTAGTAATTATTGAAGCATGTCATCTTGTTAATCAACTAGCATTGAATATTTTTATGCATCGCCATTACACTTTGGACAACCACCTTTCAAATATAGATCAAGTTTTACTGAGTTGTGTTTAAGAGAAGTACCCACTATCCACACTACCAGCCGACATTACCATTGCTGTTATTTTCATTACACTTTGTTCTTTTTTAATACTGCAAGCACTCCATTTATATAAATGTAATATATGATTGATTTACTATTTTACATTGTCTTTCCACAGGTGAATAATGGTTGATACTATCACTACTTGCCGTTAAACGTATTGGTGGGGACCTCAGTAGTCGTTCCAAGTCCAAATGGGTTGCTTCAGTTGCAATGAATCCATGTTTATTCAAGGTTATCTTGATGGTCTCTGTCCACCGTGTTCATGTTCTCCTTTTGGCTCTATCTCTGGATATACTTTTGTTATATGCTTTTATTGGTATTTAGTTTGGGTTCATTCTCAAAAGGTGATAGAACCATTTTACTTGATGTATTTAAATGTATTCAATACATTATATTTTGCCTGCTCTTTTCCTAATTTCTATATTTCTTATTGTATCTAGTTTAGTAACAACTGCAGCTTTCCTCAGACACTTCATTTCACATATAACGATTTTCCTTTGCTGCAAGGCTGCTAAAGACCATGTCTGACATTGGTAGCAAAGTGTTTGTATAAAAATTGTAGTTTATTATCTGCCTTTTGATTTATATCTTGATCTTTGGGTGGAGAATTATTGGTGAAAGTTGGTAGTCACTGTGTTTACTTTCTGACACTTTGTTTCTATTTCTCTGTCTAGTCTTCCGTTTTCGGGAAAAACATGTCACGATATTTAAATTCTTTGGCTTGTTTCATTTTGGCATTTTCTATTGTTATATCCATTGGTCTTGCAGAATAGTTAATTTTCATAACCTCTGATTTTGTATGTTAATTTTCATGTTGTACTTCTTACATGCTATTAGCAATTCATTAGTGTGGTTATGCAAATTTTCGTCATTTTCGTATATTAGACTTTGACCGTCAGCGAATAGTAGTTCGTTGAATTCATTAAGTTCCTTGTCTGTTTTTTCTGCAATGGTTTTCTCTTTGTTGATGTGAGCTTCTTTTATTATTATGTCCATATATATGTTAAATGTTGAGATGAGAGCATTCAGCCTTGTCTTACTCCAAATCTTGTTTCAAAAGGTTCAGTCATTCCATTTGTTGTTCTTACTGAGCTTTGACATTTTTTGGTGTATGCTTTTATATTGTCTAAAAGCTGTCTTCTAACGTTATAATTGTGTAAGATTTCCCAGAGATTGTCTCTATCTACTCTGTCGAATGTCTTTTCCCGGTCTACAAACACAGTGTTCAGATCTTGATTGTATTCGATTGTTTTTTCACTTAATTGTTTCAGTGTGAATAGGGCGTCTATAAAGTTTGTCTCACTTCATTGATGTACGAGCATTCATAATTAAATTGTTTTTAAAAATGTTACACTATCACCGAGAAGAGCAGTAGTCTAGTTGATAGCGCGTGAGATTGCTTACTTTCACCGGGTTACAAAGTGATAGGTTCGAAACTGCGACCGGACAAACACACAAAATTTGTGCGAGACGGATTTCTCACCTGACACGACCGTTTCTAGTCGACTTAGCTGTAAATGGGTACCTGACGCATGAGTCAGGAGAGGTAAATAAAGAAACTGGTAACCTTCGCCTAATAGTTGCTGCGGCTTAGTGCATGGCAGAAAATCCAAAACATGTTCTCCCTGCAGAAAACTGAATCCAACATGTAAAGCGTAAAACGGGATAATAAAGTTTTGCTAATAACATGAAATACACATAGACACACACAAAGCGACGTTTCGACCGAAATGCCTTTATCAAGGATGCATCCTTCCTACCATATCGCTATACATGTGATCACAAGTTGTGTCGTCTCTACTTGTCGCTTTTGATGTATACGTGTATGTTATACTTCATAAAGGCCTTTCGGTCGAAACGTCAATATGTGTGTGTACACCTATGTGTGTTTCATGCTAGTAACAAAAATTGATTACCCCATTTCACACTTTACATGGCTTAGTACATGAAGAATCATCGTCATTCCCGACGGCATACCTCAGCCATATGCCAGGGGACACAGATTTACCAATTTACACTAACACCCATTTCCTTTGTATGATCCACTAACGACGGTAAACTATGGAAGAATTTGATTCAAGACCTCTGACAGTAAGTTCAAAGATGATTGTTGACTATTAACTTGTTTGTATTTCAATTCTAACAATAAATTTCGATCCTTATCTGTGGAAAAAACGTGTTTATTTGTTTAAATTCCTGATTGAATATTAGTGCGCAATATTTGTTTTCTTACTAACAAAACACTATACCTTGTACCTAAACTTTCTTCTGTAAATACCTCTGCTATTTCCGCATACTATTATGTTTTCTTGGTAAAATGCATGCTTTAAAATTATACATTTTACCATGTTGTTCGTCCGTCGGAGTCGATAGTTTATCCAATAAACTGAGTGTTAATCATAAACCCATTCCTCCTTTTCAGGAATTTGATCGAACATTTCATTTATATATATAGTTCAAGAATTAAGAATGGGAAGGAGGGATGCTCATAAAAAAGTTAAATAGCACATACAGTAGTGAAATCAATCCACAAAAAATGGACACATTACTGAAGCGTTCACCATCAGTTCTCCATACTCTGATTAGTCTATTTGTATGCTCCAAGACAATGCTGGACTCATCTATGAGCATACTATTAGTACACTGTGCATGTCGCCATGCACCTGCTGTATACACCATGCTAAACGAGTTGCTCTGTGGACAGTTATCAAGTGTTGATGGATGACAACCATAATTGTTGTCATCTGAAGGGGATTTAAAATAGTCTGATCACTGACTACGGTGTAGGTAGCATTGTAGGTAGCTCTGAGGAACTTTCTGATCACTGACTACGGTGTAGGTAGCTCTGAGTGACTCTCTGATCATTGACTACGGTGTAGGTAGCTCTGAGGAACTCTCTGATCACTGACTACGGTGTAGGTAGCTCTGAGTGACTCTCTGATCATTGACTACGGTGTAGGTAGCTCTGAGGAACTCTCTGATCACTGACTACGGTGTAGGTAGCTCTGATTAACTATCTGTCATTGTTTGTCATCAGTCCTTCTACAGGTCTCTCTCCACAGCTTTCAACAAATAACAACCGAGGAACGCTCACCACAGGATACGACTGGCAATATGGACAATTTTTGGCATAATCACACACACGGTTTTTCAAACTCCCCCAGGCATTAGTGTCACTCTTAAATTAAAAAAAGCAATACCACCGGAAATAAACAGTTTAATACAACTAGCAACATAACATTCTTTTGCAATAATAGCGCGCACGGTTCTCAATTCGCCCAGACCATAGGTCACACTTAGATAAATGGCATCTTGGCCACAAATAAACATCAACTCCACCTAGCAATATAGATAATACATAGCAATAGCACGAACGGCTTTCTAAACACCCAGACCATTAGGTCACATTTAGATAAAAGCTAATACGGCCTGATATAACCAAAATAGACTTCTGTCTTAGGTTGAAAGGGTCGTGCCTCAGATAAGAGGCTTAATCCCCCATTTAACAAACAAACAACAATGATTAACTCTCTGATCACTGACTACGGTGTTGGTAGCTCTGATGAACTCTCTGATCACTGACTACGGTGTAGGTAGCTCTGATGAACTCTCTGATCACTGACTACGGTGTAGGTAGCTCTGATGAACTCTCTGATCACTGACTACGGTGTTGGTAGCTCTGATGAACTCTCTGATCACTGACTACGGTGTTGGTAGCTCTGTGGAACTCTCTGATCACTGACTACGGTGTAGGTAGCTCTGATGAACTCTCTGGTCACTGACTACGGTGTAGGTAGCTCTGAGGAACTCTCTGATCACTGACTACGGTGTAGGTAGCTCTGAGGAACTCTCTGATCACTGACTACGGTGTAGGTAGCTCTGTGGAACTCTCTGATCACTGACTACGGTGTAGGTAGCTCTGATGAACTCTCTGATCACTGACTACGGTGTAGGTAGCTCTGATGAACTCTCTGATCACTGACTACGGTGTAGGTAGCTCTGTGGAACTCTCTGATAACATCACACTTACAGTTATCTAATGCAGTGTGTGCATCTGAATTAAGCGATCTTCTCGATGTGTAGTGGCTCTAGGACGATATGTGCGTTGCAGTTCCTCGAAACTCTCAGTCTGGGCAAAGTTCTCTGCAGTATGACAGGCAATAACTGAATGAGTTACTGTCGTTTCTCGACACTCTCAGTCTGGGCAAAGTTCTGCTGTAGTATGGCAATAACTGAATGATTTACTGCAGGTCTCTTAACTATATTTCGGACAATAAAAACTTCTTGCAATCACACAATGGCTCTTCCTTTACCCACAAAACTCAGGTTTCGTTATTGAGGCATAATGTTGTGCACTGTTTACACAGTAGATGTGTTGCTTGTAAGGACGATTTTGTGAATACAGTTCAAGACCAACACTAAAGTCTTCCAAAATGTATCGCGCTTTCTTTTCTTTTTTTCTTTAACACATTTTGTTTCATGCTCAGACATCATTTTAAAATCCCACGTTTTGACATCTGAAGCTGAATTTTTACAGAATGCTTGCTGAGCTTAACATTTGTTATTGGTGGTGCTCCATGCAGAATATGTTGAATGTTTGTTGTTCGAGATATCAATTTCATATTGAGGAAGAAACGGAAATATGCAACAAGCGTTGCCCATATTTAAGCGTACAACAAACTAACAAAAACCACAAAAACAGACGAAGTTCTGACTAAAGAGCCTTTTCGGGACAAACAAATGTAGAAAGACAACACGTTTTGCAAAGAGGCCCACATGTGAGATGATGATAATAGAAAGAAGAGAGGTAAAGAAGCTAGGAGAATATGAGAAAAAATATGAGAAAAAATAAAAAAGCTAGGAGAATATGAGAAAAAATATGAGAAAAAAATAAAGAAGCTAGGAGAATATGAGAAAAAATATGAGAAAAACTATGATAAAAAATAAAGAAGCTAGGAGAATATGAGAAAAAATATGAGAAAAAATATGAGAAAAAATAAAGAAGCTAGGAGAATATGAGAAAAAATATGAGAAAACATATGAGAAAAAATATGAGAAAAAATAAAGAAGCTAGGAGAATATGAAAAAAAATATGAGAAAAAATAAAGAAGCTAGGAGAATATGAGAAAAAATATGAGAAAAAATAACGAAGCTAGGAGAATCTGAGAAAATATATGAGAAAACAATTAAGAAGCTAGGAGAATCTGAGAAAAAATATGAGAAAAAAATAAAGAAGCTAGGATAATATGAGAAAAAATATGAGAAAAAATATGAGAAAAAATAAAGAAGCTAGGAGAATATGAGAAAAACACGCGTTTAGGAAAGTCAAGAAAAGGATAAGAGAAAGACAAAAGCGGTAAAATAAGTAGGGAAAAAAAAGAACGGCTGTAGTGAAAATGATAAAATA
This sequence comes from Meghimatium bilineatum, assembly GCA_034231615.1. Lineage (NCBI taxonomy): Eukaryota > Metazoa > Mollusca > Gastropoda > Stylommatophora > Philomycidae > Meghimatium > Meghimatium bilineatum. Next base: position 18,992,101 of record CM067305.1, on the reverse strand, counting down.
TAAAGTTTAAGAACATATGGAAAGAAATATACGTGTAATTTTATTTAACCGAGTTGTGTGCTTGAGGTCCACATTGCAAATTCAGCACAGCGCACAGTACTATTTACTAGGCACTATTTACTAAGTACTATTTCATGTATATTTCATTTCGTACGTTCTTCCACTTTATACTTTATCGTGAAAGATAAATGGCACTGTTTGGATAAGCTACTAGGATTATTCTGGTGAAGGGTGTGTGAGAGAGTCGTCCAGAACGATTATTGGCATGAAACACCATGGGGTAATTTAGAAGGTAGTACTGCTAGTAAAACATAATTGAAATAATACTCACGTGGAAGACATGTGATGGAGTTCTACTTGATGACGCCTAACACACTATCACTGACGGATGTTTACATGAATAAATATGGTACATACAACAAAACAAAACACAGAATATAATCATACAAATGACAATACACAGGACAAAATCGCCGTTTCGGACCAATATGCCTTTTTCAAGATGCGCACATAACATTGGAGAAATTTAGAATGCCCTTTTCTACATAGCTCATAGCTCAAACCTTCCACACAGAAGACTACGATCTGGAAAGAATATGTCATATGGCAATATAATAAGATACAATGCAGTATTTCAGCTGCTACATTGTCAGAACATTTAATTAATTTTGATGTCCTATTACATTCATTTTTTTTGTTTTCTGCTGTTATTCTTCTAGGCTGTGTTATATTTGCTCCTGAATGTTCACTTCTTCTTCTTCTGCGTTCATTCTCAAACTCCTGCAGATCAGCAGGATGTAGTCCGGAGAACGGAATGCACTGTGTCATGGTTTACAGCTTTACTGCTATATCTGCGCCTTTCGGTCTGACACATCCGACTTCAGCATGGCTTTGGGTCACTGACCCTATATGGGATGAGACAGCCAACTCCATTCCATAGCCTCCTTAGCCGCCTCGTACAACATGCATGGAAGGTAAACAGTGTTGCTATTCTTTGCTCCCCTTTCGGGCCCCGACAACACACGGGAGGAATTTTCACAATTTATTAAATCTTTCAGTTCTTAGTTTTCAATGATGACTGATTTTTAATTGAAAGATTATTGAAACTTCGTAATATATGGTGTCTATAATGTCGTTGCGGACAGACGTCACGTAGATTCGCACTCGCGTGTGTGTTGCGAGAACTGAAAGAAGTGCAAAGAATAGAGACACTATTACATTCCATGCATGTCGAAACAGGCAACTACGAATGTTTTGTGATAGAGATGGCTGTCTCAGAAAATTGCGAAGAGATTGCAGTTTAGCTGTAAACTATGATACAGCGCACAACGTTCTCCGACCTACATCCTGCTATTTCGTAGAAATGTGGGAACAAACACAGAATAAGAAGACCCGAACTAAATACTCTCAACTCATATAACGTCATATAACTCACCATCAATGTAAACGAAAGCACTGCGACTTTGTAGACAGACATCTTTGTAGACATATTTCTATAAATTTTGGTAGATATATCATATGATCATTTCGAATAAGCTAATGATAAATATTAAATATAAGAGATCAATAATTATTAAGAACAAATAAGGGAATGAAGTAAAGTTTGAGATATCAAATCAATTAGCAAACACTGGAAATAACTGACAACAACAACAGTGGAAGTGTCTGTATCATTTTTAAAAATGACGTCAGTTATCATAAGTTCTATAAACATGGAATGAAACTCAACTACTCACCTATGACACCAAAAAAATACGATAATATCCAAAATCTTGAAAGAAAGGAATAATGATTTGTATATTGAGAACAGGCCACAACAGACTCAGACAATAAATGTTTATGAAGTTTGGAGTTGGCGACACTGATATGTGCCCCTGTAGACTGTCACCAGAGAAAGGAGATAATGTTATTTTGCAGATCTGCTCATTGTACTCTACTACAAGAGAAGAAAACCATGGCCATCAGAAATAACTCTGACAGACAAGCTCAATGGCCCTTAATCTCCTGATGTCATGGCAACTGGATTACCAGCGTCGTGACCTACCCTATTTTTGTATGATTGTAAAGCTGTGATATAACCAAACTGGACTAGCGTCCGCGATTGACAGATGTGTACTTCACAATAACAGATACATTTTACTTAATGATCCATTGCCATTTCTCGGTGCTGGTGACCACAGTACATTTCATTGATGAAATCCATTTCAGCGTCCTACTCCGACTGGATAACGAGGAAGAAACAGAATTGTAGTTCATGTAACACTAGATAATTTCCTGAAAGAAGGTGGGAAATAATAACGATATCATAAGCAAGGACATGTAAGAAAACGAATTTATCAGTTCAGCTCTCGAACCTTTTAATAGATTCATATATCTATTTATATCTTGAATTGTACTCAAAAATTATATTTTGTAGAAGGTTAATATGTTCTAACTCGTTTTTTTAAATACATTTTTGTGTGTGGAGGAACACGACTCTGAGTATTAGGATGTGTTACAGGATTTATGACGTAAAGGGAAGAGTTGGTTTCCAAATACAGACGTTGTTGTGAGTTATCTTGAAATATTAATATTTTCTGGCTATTCTTGTGAAAATTGTCACCAAGACGTTATAATGAGTTTGATAACTGATCACCAGTATAGCTCCAGTAAATGAAACTCTTAATTATAAAGTATTGAGGAATTATAGAAAAAAAATCTGGAGTCGGTATATAGGATTTATTTTTCAGCTTTCATTTTCAAATTCCCACTGGATCTCTCTTCTAGCAGGACCATGGTTCTAATAGATTTCCAGCAGGATGCAGTCCAGAGAATGGAAATGCGTTGTGTCGCCGTTTTATTTGCTATAATGGCCCGACACATCCGTCTTTGGTGGATATAGGCTTTAAACCAGGTCTGTTCAGTTGAAACCTATTCGCCTCGGAACGGGAACAAACACGTTTTCAGAATTCTATAAATTTGCATCAAAACAATTTAGGAGAATATTCCAACGTATACATTCTCAAGTTACTGTGTCAAACGTATACATTCTCAAGTTACTGTGCCAAACGTATACATTCTCAAGTTACTATGTCAAACGTATGCATTCTAAAGTTACTATGTCAAACGTATATATTCTCAAGCTACTATGTCAAACGTATATATTCTCACATACTAGTCAAACGTATATATGGCTTTGATGAGGGTCTTTTTTTCTTAGTAGGTGATTTCTTGGTCTTTTTGTTCCTGTGTTGCTCCATCCTTTGCCAGTCTGTCTGCCTCTTCATTTCCTGGTATGCCACAGTGGGATGGTATCCACTGCAATACTACCCTTCTGTGGATGCTCGCTTCTCGCATGGCTTTCTTCAGGTCTGGCAGTTTATCGCTGTCAAGGGCTTGTAGGACAGACATAGCATCAGTAAGAAATACCACCTGTTGGCATTGGCTTGTGTTTTTAATTATTTCTGCAGAAATGTTTAAAGCCTGTACTTCTGCAGAGTACTTGGAGAAGAATATTCCAGTTGGTGAACATGTGAATTCATTTTCCTTTTCTGGATATTTTATGTGCACGCCAGCACCTCCATTCTTCACTGCTTTGGTTGATGATCCGTCGGTATATACTTGTATCCACGCTTCTCTGGGGTACATATCTTCAATTATGTTGCATACTATTGTTTTCTTTTGGAGATTAATCAGTTCTATCATAGTGTGGTAGTTGTTTATGGTGGTTCTGATAATGAGATTTAGTTATTGCTCCCACGGAACTGGAAAAAGTGTTGGTGATATCTCTCTTGTTATGTCTGGTAGTTCATCCCTATATTTTCTGTTTAGTTTTTTGGATTGGTGTATAAAACAGCCCCTCTTCAGTCTTCCACTGGCTAGATCACTGTGTCTGGCCCTCATTGGATGTGCTGGCATGCTCTTGTACTTTTCTGCATGTACCATGGTCTTAGTGTCTCGTCTGTATGGTAAGGGGGTGATGCCTGTAATATTTTCCATTTCATTTATGACATGAAGATGGGGTGTAAAGGGAACGCTTTGCTCTTGGCGAACCCAGGGTTAACAGATAACCAAGATCCCAAAAGTGCCTCCTCGTGTCGCACCCTGGAACCAGAAATACAGTGGTGCTGATTCTGGCTAAACCTTTTAGGGATCGTGTCCGTGAATGTGGGGGTAACAGATGGAAAGAGATTTGACCGCAAAAAGACAGGCAATATCTCCTACACCTATGCGCTAAAACATGCAGCAACACTGTCGACACACAGTGAAGCTAGTAAGTTCGGTAGGAGCATTGGAGGGGCGGCCAATGTAGTCGTTACGAAGCCCGCAGATGTCTCAACAAAAATAAAATGAGTACACTCAGAAAGATGCACAGCGCTAGAGGGCACCGTCATGTGCAAAGAGAACGGAAAACGGTTAGATGAGATCGAAACTAAAGCGTTGCTTGCTTGAGACAAGCTTCTAGTTTCCGGTGATCCCAGCCTGGGCCCATCTCTACTGTCGAGTTTTTTCTATACCGGAAGCATGCTCGCGGATAGAAAAGTTCAGTACCCTATGGGCACAGGCATAGCAGTCCGAGGTGACAAGCACTGTTCAGCTCTAGAACAAAACGCAAGTCCCTAACGCTCCTGAATATGTGTACAGATTCAAACTTGGGCGAGGGGTTCACGACGTTGGTGAGCAACACTTCGGTTAAGAAGGCGAACGAGTTCGAGCCCAACTATTCTCTCAAGTTCTTCCTAAACCGGAACCAGGCTTGAGGATGAGAAAATGTTCAGTACCCGATGAGCACGGGCACAATACATCTAATTACACGAGGCAAGTTCACTGGCTGCGGAAGGCTTTGTGCAAGACAGACGTGAAGGACAAATCGTCTCTGCGTAGAGTCAGTACACATTCGCTGCCTGGCGACAGAAAGGAAGACTGTCACACGCTAGGGTAGCCACCCGAATTGTCAAGTCATGCCGAAATCGGATGTGCTAGGCGAATATGGCGCATAACGGTGGCACAACGTAACCACGCTCCCGGTGGAAATCGCACGGATATCCGTGCTGATTACAATGGAGCGAACGCAAAACAAACAAACAAACATGGCATGAAGATCTAAAGAAAATAGTAATGAAACGAGAGATAAATCTATGACGTCAGCCCTATGTGCCGTCTTTGTCCATAGAGAAATAGCAGCTAACTAACACTCAAGTAATTCATCATCATCATCAAGTGCCGTCTCCGCAATGAAGGTTGGCTGCAACGTATCTCCAACATCTCCTGTCTCTTGTCTTGGTGGTGCACTCTGCTAGACTGTAACCTGTCCATCTTGTAATGTTACTCTCCCACTTGTATCTCTGCCTACCTCTTTCTCGCTTCCCTTTGACTTTACCCTCAAGTAAGGTCTTCAATAGGGTGTCATGTCTTTTAATGTGTCCAAAGTATTTTATTTGCCTGATCTTTATTTCTCTTAGTAGTTCTTTCTTCATATTAAGTGTCTTTAGCACCTCTTTATTTGTTTTCTTCTCTTTCCATGATGTTCTCCCTATTCTTTTATATACCCACATCTCAAAGGCATCAATTTTGTCTTCTAATTGTTTATTTAGTGTCCATGTTTCTGAGCCATACATTAATATGGAATAGATGTAGCATTTTATAATTCTCATTTTTAACTCAAGTAATTACATGCTGTTTAATGTTATTCATACACTACAAGTTATGACATCATTTGCTGCGTCTATTTTGTGAAATCCAGATACAGTTATGTCCATATCTATTGGTTCGTTAATGGTTGATAATCCCTATATTGCCAAATTTCCTCGGGCAGGTTGTGGATAGATTGTCACACTGGTTGCTGTCTGATCTGTCCGTATCTTTCAAGCCAGTCTCCTCCCAATTGTATGTCTTCTTACGTTAGATATATACAAGCATTAGGTATGGGTATGTAGTTGTTGTATTCCTTTAGAGCGATTTAGTAGTAGGGAAATCAGATATTCAGGATGATGTGGTCAACATCAAAAGAGTAAACATATTTGTAGAAAACCTATGATCCGCATGGAGCTGAAAGATGAATCGATAGAGAAGGAGAAATAAACTGCAAAGAAAGAAACAATATCAAATCTTCGAGCAATGAATTGTATCTCTGTTCTATTCTTGAACCGTCTCATTCAGAAACACAACAGCTCTAACTCCTGCAACTATCGATTCTCAAAGTAGTTCTTACGTTACATTCTGCTACAGAAACGAAGCAATTATCTGACACCGTTTCTCTTATGTTTCAAATGTTTCTAAATCATGCACAGAACAAATCATAATCTTTTGATACTATCACCTCATATCACGTTTCTCTCCATACAAATATTTCAAAACTCCTGCCATCATCCTGTTTTCGTTCTTAAATTAACAATTATTTTTCTTCTTAAAACATTACAGCGATCTTATGTTTCCGTACAACATAATCAGTAGGCCTATATATTTCATTGCTATTACAACCCTTCTCCTACACGTCTCTTCTAAATTCACAATCATCATCGACCACAGTTCCTGCAAGATACTGTATCTACAATCTACAAGTAAATGCATACTATTTCTTCCAAGTTTTTTTTTTTCTCCTTCTAAATTCTTTACAAACTCGACAACATCGGTCTTGCTTCAAGAATCTATTTTTAGAGATTATGTGCCGGCGACCCTAAGCACAATGTGTATAACGGGAAACTGTGAGACAGAAATAGCAGAAATCGAAGACTTGAAAATCGGAGCCAGGCTCTGGTTTATTTTCAGAAACTTCGAAAATAGATATGTGGTTCACGCAGAGAGATAAAGTATGGTGGACAGGTATAGCAGATATGAGAAATATCGCATTACATTTTTGTAAAGTGTAATTTATTTATTATTTATTTTAAAAAAGGTAATTTAATACATCGATAAAGATTTAGCAACAAGATTAGAAACATCTTGGTTAAGTATTTGTAATTTGAGAACAGAAAAATAACAATTTGAAACAAACCACAAAACAAATTAAAGAAAGAGAAAAGAAAATTATGAATACATGTATTTCTTCTTCGTTCGCTTTTAGACTTCCTCATTGATGACTCTTACAACGGTAGCAGCCAACATAGGGCCCCAGCTGTGCGGTAGTTTTGTTTATGAAATGAGACAAGCCATAACCAAATGTTTCCCCGCTCTTCATCCTATGTTAGGCAGGTCTGTAACAACTATTCGGCTGTCATTGCCTACCACAGATGTACAAATTACTTTTGTCGATCTTTGTGGTTCAGTTGACGATGCAGTCTGTTATGATTGCTATCAATTCTTCTTCTTCAGTATTCATTCTCAAACTCCCACTGGTCCTCTTTTATAGCAGGACAATGACCCTACTAGATTTCCAGTAGGATGTAGTCCAGAGAATGGAAATGCGCTGTGTCGCCGTATTAGGTGCGCCAATGACTCGACACATCCGTCTTCGGTGGGTTATCAGTTCAACGGATAAAGTAAAAATGTATATAATATCTATGAACGATTACCGTCATTTTCAAACCATTGTTTAGGTATAATTTTACCAAAGAATGTGAACAATACATTACATATTCTCTGTGGTAACTTTATCAAGAATGTGAACTATACATTCTCTGTGGTAACTTTATCAAGAATGTGAACTATATATTGTTTCTTGTAACTTTATCAAGAATGTGAACTATACATTACCTCTTGTAACTTTATCAAGAATGTGAACTATATATTCTCTGTTGTAATTACCAAAAATGTGAACAATACATTATGTCTTGTAATTTTGCAAAGAATTTTAACAGTAAATTTTCTGTTGTAACTTTATCAAGAATGTGGAACAATACGTTCTCTGTTGTAACTTTATCAAAAATATGGAACAATACGTTCTCTGTTGTAACTTTACCAAGAGTGGGGAACAAGACGTTCTAGTGGGTGAAGTTGGCTCTCGATTTCATAGAATATATTGATTCAGGAGTAATGTTTAATTGATTCAGGAGTCATGTTTAATTGATTCAGGAGTCATGTTTAATTGATTCAGGAGTCATGTTTAATTGATTCAGGAGTCATGTTTAATTGATTCAGGAGTCATGTTTAATTGATTCAGGGGTCATGTTTAATTGATTCAGGAGTCATGTTTAATTGATTCAGGAGTCATGTTTAATTGATTCAGGAGTCATGTTTAAGTCTGTTATGTACGATATAAAGAAGAATGTATCGAGCCAATCTGTTAAACATTAGACAATGCACTCAGTTCTCTTGACTAACCAGTATTTCGTTAAGAACGAACTCAAAAGAAGAAAAACAAGAACTTTGGACCACCCGACCTGAAGACAAACGCTCTAACAACTGAACTACCTATTTTCAATGATCATTCTCTCATGGTTTTAACGATAAAATCATCATTAGAAGAAGGCTGTATACAAGAATCGAACTCGATTCGTCCATGGCGTGTCTACCACCAGTAGTGTCAGTATCGGGTTCGAGTCTCGTGTGCAATCTTTTCATGTTCATAATACTTTCTCGGCGCTTCCACCTTAATTATACTCACTCTAAAGAAGACGACGGACTTATAATCTACACCCTAAACTAGAAGTCCATGCATCGGTTATCACACCGGCGAGAGCATGCAGATAACATTCAGCCTCGCGAGGTTAATACCTTATCGTCAAAACAAGCCTCGCTCATGCAGCAACCGGAGCATGGACTTCTAGTTCAGATTGCAAAGAATAAGGCATTATTCTTTTTTTCAGCTATAACGTAGAAGCGACTAAGGAAGGTTAGGAGATAGCTGAGAACCTATCACCTATGAAACAAAATCATGGTTGTCACTGCCTATCTTGTCTCAGTTTCTTAGTTTTGTTTTCTATTTCTGTCAAATGATCCCTATGAAAGACGAAGAGATACAAGCCATCGGACGTTGTACCTTTGTTCTTTTGTGGCTACTACTATGTGGTCAGGAATGGTAGATGTGTCAGCATTGCAGATAGATAAACAAATCTAGAAGAAGAACATGCGGAACATGCGGGAGTCCGGGGTAATGACAGAGCGGATAGGTTGGCCGCCCAAGCTGCTACTACGGCTGTTGGTGGAGCGATGGGTCAGGCAGACATTTTGCAGCCCTACGGGAAAACGCACGAGTAAATGACAGTACAAATGACGATGATTTTGTTCCATGACTAGAATAAAGGAGCTTGGTTTAAAATGTGGTGTTGCTTGAAAGGAGCGGTTTCGTGGGCGAGAAAGAATGATGGTCAATCAACGACGTACTGGGACCGTAAGTCAACATGTAATGGCGGATACACTCAAGGAGAGATCTGAGCGCCTATGGAGTTGTCCGGAGTGCAATGACGATGATCCAACGGCTAACTGACTAGAATACGAATGATGAAATAGTCTCAGAAGTGTATAGCTGCGTTTCTGGCAGGTCGTGATGCTCTTTGGATATCGCAGCAATGAAATGCCCCGTTTGATAACTTCTTCTCGTTCGCAGTTCGCATGTCTATGCAGCAAGTCAAGTTTTCGGGATAAATGCTGCTGTATTTGAAAGATCATCAAGGCTTCCATGCAGTTTTCTGTGGATGTATGTCGCTGTGGGTCAGTGCTCTCCTTCCGTTGGTTTAGTGTAATGCAGTATTGCAGAATATGTTCCGCAGTCTGTGCTACATGCCCACATTAACACAGAGATGATGGAACCAGTCTTAGTCTATTTGAATGACTATTTAGTTTGTTGTGTTCTGTCCTGGTACAGATGAGGGATAAAGTATTCAGCTCTTTCGAGATATTGACAATTATCTTTAGCGAAGTCAACTTTTCTGAAAGGTTTGATGGGGTTCTCTTTTCCTGGTAGGTTATTATTATCATCTTGGTATTTTTGTTCCTGTATTGCTCCATCTTTTGCTAGCAAATCTGCATTTTCATTTCCTGGCATCGCCCGTGTGTTGCCGGGGTCCGAAAGGGGAGCAAAGAATAGCAATACTGTTTACCTTACACGCATGTCGTAAAAGACAAGACGACTAAGGAGGTTATGGGATGGAGTTGGCTGTCCCATCACATATAAGGTCAGTGACCCAAAGCCATGCTGAAGTCGGATGTGTCCGGCCGAAAGGCGCAGATATCGTAGCAACGCTGTAAACCATGGCACAACGCATTCAGTTCTCCGGACTACATCCTGCTAATCTGCAGGAGTTTGAGAACGAACGCAGAAGAAGAAGATTTCCTGGCATGCCACAATTGGATGGTATTTTCACTGAAATAGTACTTTTCTTGGATGCTCACCTCTCATATGGTTTCCGTCGGGTCTGACAGTTTATCGCTGTCAGGATAATGCATCAGTAAGAAACATCACCTGTTGGCGTTGGCTTGTTCAGTTTTTAATTATTTATTTCTGCAGCAATGCTTATGGTTTGTACATCCGCAGAGTAGTTGGTGCAGAATATTTCTGCTGATTACATGTGGATTCATCTTCTATTTCTGGATATTTTATGTAAACAACAGTACCTCCTATCTTCACTGCTTTGGTTCCTGATCCATTAGTATATACTTGTATCCACGCTTCTCCTTGGATACAACAGTATATACTTGCATCTACGCTTCTCCTTGGATACAACAGTATATACTTGCATCTACGCTTCTCCTTGGGTACATCAGTATATACTTGTATCCACGTTTCTCCTTGGATACATCAGGATATATTTGCATCCACGCTTCTCCTTGGATACATCAGTTTATACTTGCATCCACGCTTCTCATTGGATACATATCTTCAAGCAAGTTGCAAATTATTGTTTATTTCTATTATCTAAGTGGGTTGCATGATACTATGGTTACTAGTACGCCTCTCGGCATGGTAGTTCCTACTTCAGCAGCTTTACTTGCTTGTGGATGACTGTGGTCTTCCTCGCTGCAAGGGATGTCCGATCATTATTAGTTTCCAACCTCAGTTGGCTGGACTAAGCACCATCTCCACTTCAAGGAGCTGAAACCGATGGGAGCTTCGATGACTAAATATGCGTTCACAAATCTCCCTAACACGGCCATGTTTTTGAGACAACTAACCTTATACGCGCCTCACTTTCGCCTCGGTTTCCCATCTGAGGAGGACCAGTGTTTTTGTCAAAAGGCTAGTGTCTGCCAAGAGCTACCTGCTAACATCGAGAGTGATCACTTCATGATCATCATCGTCAATTTATAGATATTCGATTTTAGATATTCGATTTTAGATTCGATTATAGATCATCATTTTATAGATATTCGAGCTAGATATTTTGAAGGATTGTATGCAATATGTTTTTTCTACAATCATACATTAAGATGCAAGCCTATCAATTATCCGATCTATATCAAACATTGCGCGGGTATCATTGGACACATATAGAGCCTTGAACAACATCAAAAATTATCGATATGGTACAACGCTGTGATCAATCCCTCCAGCAATTGTAGAGTTATAACATACGCTGATGATATCCTACTATATAACATGGGCAGGAACAGAACAGATATCGCTGACAATGTACATAATGGACTAGATCAATTGTCGATATGGTGCAGAACATACAACGCTGTGATCAATCTCCCGAAAGCAAAGGTCGTCTGGTACTCCTTAAATAATAATCTGGTCAATGACGCACTGCCAGCTGTTAGTTGCATGGGGTAATTCACTGATAGAGAACAGGACCTTAAATATCTTGGGATAATCTTTGATAGAAGTCTCTCATTCAACAAGCACGTCACAAATATGATTCAGAAGGCTAAAAGAGGGATCAGTGTTATCAAGGTTATGGCGACCTTCGATATGCAGCAATGGGTACTATTTCTGCTTCTGCAAATGATGGTGCTTATCTATCATAGATTATGGCCTCGGCCTACTAACACTGTCACAGAAACAAGTCGATAGATTGGAAAAAGTCCAAAATGAAGCAATGAGAGCTGTACTGGGGTGTACTAGAGATACACCCATCTCTGCTATGAGATTTCTGCTTGATCTCCCCAGCTTTAGAGTGCGATATCAGGTACAACAAGTTAGGTCGTACCTTAAAGTGACAGAATACAACCACCTCCCACTACACCAACGTCTAGATGAGTCAAAGGGAAAACGATTCAAGCGTGGCAGATCATGGATGGCAGAGGCTGAAGACACACTACTAAGAGTATGTGAATTAGAAGAAATAGGAAAGGGCAGTGAATGGGTGGAGGTAGACACTGAGAAGAAATCACTGACTAAAGTAATAATACAACTAGATAAAGCGTGTCGAAAATGGACGGACGTCATGGCTCAGGATACAATGCATGAACTCGCCCAACTACACTCGAAACCACAAGACATAATTATATACACAGATGGCTCCGTTAACAGAAACACAAATAAAAGCGGTTGGGGTTTTGTTGCCAACAGAAACGGCGAGAAGTTGGTTGAGAAATCTTCAGCATATTCTACTGTCACATCGAGCATGAGGATGGAGATAGAGGGAGTTACCGCAGCTCTTAATTGGTTGATAACTGATACATCAACACACTCGGTAATACAAACTCTCGAAGCATGCTGCGCAATATAGAAACGTTCATGCTGAGAAAAAAATGGTGGGACTTATTGACCAACTCAATTGTCCAGAGCATTACATAGATATGCATCCCTGGTCATGCTGGGGTCAGAGGAAACGAGAGAGCCGACTTATTGGCGGGCAATGTCTTGATAGACGATACATTGCTGAGAAGAGATAATGCAGACTTAATGAAGGCAGTAATAAATTCATTTCAAGATGAAGATGATATCAATGAGACAGAGAACGTACACACACAGAGAATGTTAGAAATGGGAGTATTCAGATGTGAGGGGAGGAAAAGTAAATTTTGTGGAAAGCCCCGAAGATCACACGATCAACACCTGGCCGGGACTCTGAGTCCACATACACTGGGATGGCTGTTGGGACGGAGGGCGGAGCACTTATGGGAATGCCCCGCGTGCTGTGAAACCAGTTTCTATTCAAGAATCAAGAACAACATCACGAGTATGTCTGAACAAGCGAGACACTGCAACAATCAGCATACTTACACATCGAAATAGGCCTATATTTTAGACCCAATTGAGATACCATGAGATTGACGCAACCAATGATTCGAAAATAGTAAATGTGTGAATCTCGAATTATAAACGACTTGATTGATGGAGTTCTTTCAATAATACCATCTAAACTAGTGAAAATAGAAGATAAATTACTTTAAGTCTCGTTTTATTATTTCATTCAAATTCCAATATTATTCCGCAAAATAACAGACTATAAATTATAAGGGCATATAGATTAAAATGGCGCGAGTGTCGGATTTGCAATAGCCGTACATTTTCTTCAAATAGCTGAATGACGTCATATGTGGCCCCATTGACGTGGATGGGGAAATTGCTTTCTTGAACTTTGGCCTCGGAGACCAAACAAATTCTTTCAAGAAACATCTTAATTCGAATTTCTATTTTCTTTTCAAAACGTCTTTTTTGTTTCATCTGACCAAATATCTTGAAATTGTATTAACTTTGCTTTGAAGTTCTGTTGATACTAATTACGATTATTTACCTACGTAATTCTGTTTGCATGTACTAAAGAGATCACGACAGTTGCTCATTTAATGGCTGCATGCACCAGGGATAGCTGTGACGCAATACTTTTGGTCTTGTAGTGGTGTTTCTGGAGCGTGATCGGCGCAAGAATACATAACGGTTGATAACGTGACGCAAAATGTCAGAACCCGATTGGTTGAAAATTGTGATTGAAAATGTGGATGATACCTCGCAAAAACTCCATCATGGCGTTGGAGCTGAGAATGACGTACGGTTCTATTGATCACTAATATAGACTTGAGATGTCTCCACATTTTATTCTTGTCCAAGTAAATTGATTTCGCTCTTGCCCCACCGTTAGTTCTGTTCCCCGGCTTCCAATGAACCAACAGAAAACCTCATTTTTATCAGAGAAAGAGAGAGTACCGTTTCGCTCTTCCAAAAAAAACACCATTTAATTCTTTAACTCTGTTCCCTAACGAACGCACACTAACATTTCTCAACATAGCTAATTTCACATGTTTTTCTGTTCAATATCATTCATACAACATTTTTTTTATATCAACCTCACTTCCAGTAATCTCTATTTTATCTCAGTTTTGTGTAAGTTTTACCTCGCTTCCAGAAATCTCTATTTTATCTCAGTTTCGTGTAAGTTGTACCTCGCTTCCAGAAATCTCTATTTTATCTCAGTTTTGTGTAAGTTTACCTTGCTTTCAGAAATCCCTATTTTATTTCAGTTATGTGTATGTTTTACAGACAGATCAGTTCTCTGTAGCTCTGAGGACAATTACTTTTAGTTTTAAAAAAATAAGAATTAGGCTACCTATAATTGTGGTAAGTTCTGTTCAACCGCAGATGTTAGTCCAAATTTGTTATATCAGAGCTGCAAGGATCCATAATAACGGAGATCGCAGTTCAGGTAGTGGAACAACCACAACCTGAGAAGAATGAGAACACACAAGCTCCAACTTTTCCTCTAAACCATTATCCTCATCATTATTATCATTAGTTTATTCCCATCACTATTATTGTTCACCATCGCTCTCGTTACGTGATCAGACAGGGGCACTTGTTGGGATCTTGTTACGTGATCAGACAGGGGCACTTGTTGGGATCTTGTTACGTGATCAGACAGGGGCACTTGTTGGGATCTTGTTACGTGATCAGACAGGGGCACTTGTTGGAATCTTGTTACGTGATCAGACAGGGGCACTTGTTGAGATCTTGTTACGTGATCAGACAGAGGCACTTGTTGGGATCTTGTTACGTGATCAGACATAGGATCTTGTTACGTGATCAGAATGGGGCACTTGTTGGGATCTTGTTACGTGATCAGACAGGGGCACTTGTTGGGATCTTGTTACGTGATCAGACAGGGGCACTTGTTGGGATCTTGTTGCGTGATCAGACAGGGGCACTTGTTGGGATCTTGTTACGTGATCAGACAGGGGCACTTGTTGGGATCTTGTTACATGATCAGACAGGGGCACTTGTTGGGATCTTGTTACATGATCAGACAGGGGCACTTGTTGGGATCTTGTTACGTGATCAGACAGGGGCACTTGTTGGGATCTTGTTACATGATCAGACAGGGGCACTTGTTGGGATTTTGATTAGTCACTATTTATATACTTGGAGTCACCATGGCTATTTTTGGCATGCACTTCCACATGTAAATAGTATGTAAATAGTGACCAATCAACAACCAAACAATAATCAAAAA
Source organism: Meghimatium bilineatum (assembly GCA_034231615.1). Lineage (NCBI taxonomy): Eukaryota > Metazoa > Mollusca > Gastropoda > Stylommatophora > Philomycidae > Meghimatium > Meghimatium bilineatum. The sequence continues at coordinate 18,976,853 of CM067305.1, read as the reverse complement.
TGTAACGAATGGGGTCCTAATTTATTCAGTTATAAGGCCTTTATTTGAGATGTTTATGATAGAGGAGTGACTTCCTTATATGCTGGTTTCCCCATAAGTATCCACCCCTCTCAACAAAGCAGCACCAATCTACCAAAAGTAGCACTCGTTAAAGCATATAAATTCAGTAGGTTTCAAAGTGTAACAAAATTTTTAAAAGGCAACACACATCAACAGCTGGAAATTTAATTATGAAACAAAACACACAAATATTATTTAAACTTAAGCACAGCAGAATCAAGAGACAGCTACCATTGAAAAAAAAATTATACAAGATGTAGAAAAGAAAAGCATAAATGAAAGTTGATATAATACAAGTATAGGCACATTTGGAAAATATTTTACAGCAGACATACAATTAAAAAAGGGTATTTCTTTGCAAAGAAATAAAATATGAATATTAAAAAAATAGGGCATCTATAATCTTTGGAATACACAGTAAAACTAAATGCAAATAAATAAGGTATCTGTAGTCTTAGGAGTACAGAGCAAAATTTAATGCAAAATGCAAGGTTTCTGTAATCTTAGGAGCACACAATATAACTGAATACAAAAAATACAGTGTGTGCAATCTTAGGAGCATACAGTAAATATGAATGCAAAAAAGTGGATTTTTTAAATTTTTTAAAAATTCTATGAGCAAACAGTAAAACTGTATGCAAAACATAGGGCATCTGTATTCCTAGGAGTGCACAAGTAGAATTTAATGCAAAAAATATTAGGTATCTGTAATCTTAGGGGTGCATAAGGTACAACTGAATACAAAAAAATATAAGATATCTGTAATCTTAGGAAAGCACCCAGAAAAATTGAATGCCAAAAAATATAAGGTACTTGTAATTTTACGAGTGTACCCAGTAGAATTGAATGCAAAAAATATAAGGTATCTGTAATCTTAGGGGTGCACCCAGTAGAATTAAATGCAAAAAATATAAGGTATCTGTAATCTTAGGGGTGCACCCAGTAGAATTAAATGCAAAAAATATAAGGTATCTGTAATCTTAGGGGTGCACCCAGTAGAATTAAATGCAAAAAATATAAGGTATCTGTAATCTTAGGGGTGCACCCAGTAGAATTGAATGCAAAAAATATAAGATATCTGTAATCTTAGGAGTGTACACAATAGAAGCTGACAGAAGAAATAATGTGTGTTGCAACCCAAAATAACCCTTAAATTATCTATTTTGAACCTAAATTCTGTTAAAAAGAATACTTTGCTAAATTTAAATACCAGAGAACAATAGCAGCATATTCAATAAAACTTGTGTAAATTTAGTAAACTAATACAGAAAAATTGCACAGTTGACAGGCATGACAAAAGATTGGTTGTGCGTTGGTTCAGCAGATTCAATATATGAAACAAGATGCTGTAGAAGAAAATACTGTCAGAAACATATGGTGCTATGGCGTAGGATTCCTGCAACATAAAGTGCAATGTGTTCTGCTAAGTAACCCACAGATTGCGATCAATGCAATTAATGGTAGATGGATTTCGAAAAAACATGGTAGGTGGACAGAAAAAATATGGTAGGTGGAGTTGGAAAAAAGCATGGCTGTTGGACTTTGAAAAAAAACATGGTAGGTGGATATAGAGAAATCTATACATTCTATAGCTGTTCAACCCTTTTTGAAAATCCAACAGTGACAGCAGCACAATGTTTACACAGTGCAGTATATTCATTCAGCAACATCTCTGAATTTCTAACACTCCCCTCACTCAACCTTTTGTCCAACTCAGAATAGATAGGTAACATTTTCAACTTGGAGGCTGTCAATAAATTATGTCTACAATTAGAAGGAAGTCTGAAAAAAATTGGACAAGAAGGAGGGGATAATTGACAAAAGTTGACGACATATACGGTATATCAAATAAATTGTTTGCATTTGAAAAAATATGTTTTAAGGTCTGAAAAAAATCATGTAGTTTTGTTCCTACTTTGTAGACAAAATAAAATTTGAAGAGGAATATTAACAATTTTGGATACAATTAAGAAGGAGTCCCTGAATTCTTGACACTCTGATGACAATGGGGGAGGGAGTAACAAATTGGCAAAACATTTTTGACACAATTTATGGACAGCCCATTAATTTATTGGTGGAAAGTTAAATGTAATGTGAACTGACCATTTCCCATTGATGAAAAGATCATGATTGTATCTTTTATGCAAATGATGGTTCACATAACACATTTTATGTAAATGATGGTTCACATAACACATTTTATGTGAATGATGGTTCACATAACACATTTTATGTGAATGATGGTTCACATAACACATTTTATGTGAATGATGGTTCACATAACACATTTTATGTGAATGATGGTTCACATAACACATTTTATGTGAATGATGGTTCACATAACACATTTTATGTGAATGATGGTTCACATAACACATTTTATGTGAATGATGGTTCACATAACACATTTTATGTGAATGATGGTTCACATAACACATTTTATGTGAATGATGGTTCACATAACACATTTTATGTGAATGATGGTTCACATAACACATTTTATGTGAATGATGGTTCACATAACACATTTTATGTGAATGATGGTTCACATAACACATTTTATGTGAATGATGGTTCACATAACACATTTTATGTGAATGATGGTTCACATAACACATTTTATGTGAATGATGGTTCACATAACACATTTTATGTGAATGATGGTTCACATAACACATTTTATGTGAATGATGGTTCACATAACACATTTTATGTGAATGATGGTTCACATAACACATTTTATGTGAATGATGGTTCACATAACACATTTTACAAACTTGTTTCTCATCTGAAAATTTTTCTAGTGACAGTTGTAAATAATTTTAAAATATATCTGATACAATTGTGTAAGTGCAGCAAATTGGAACTTGATGCTTATAAATATTCACTTACAATTTGGGTGTATCAGACCTGTGGAGAAAATAAAATGGTGACACAGCGTATCTGTTCTCTGCACTATACCCTGCTGAAAATTGATAAGACCACTTTCCTGCTTTACAAGAGAAATTCAGCAGGAGTTTGAATATGCACACTAAACAAAAAATACAGGAATTGATACTCTATTTACAGTTTCCAGTTCAACGGGAATCATTTTACAATCACCAACAGCTCCTAGATTGACCAAGTCTTCGAAAATGGGTACCAGATCTTCTGGGAAAGTAAAGGCAGTGGGCTTGATGCTGACCACATACCACATTGTCCCCAGGTATGTTGTTGGTCAATGAAAAATACAGGCCTAAAACTGTACTCCTCAATGTCGTTGAGAAAGGAGAACTTCACTAACAGTGGTACTTGCTAGCTATACAATTAAAACTATAGTGAGTTATAATTCTCTTATGTATGAATGTAAAGCTGAACACAAAATTGCAAGCACAGAAAAAAAGGATTTCTGGCTTTTGAAATAAAGTGCTACAGAATTAGTAAAACAAAAAGACCAAATTATTGTCATTATGCAGCATATAAATAAACTAGCAGGTTATCAAGAACTACTTTTGGTGGTTTCAACTTGTTTGGTTCGGATACGTAATGAGACACAACTCATTAAACATGAACAGTAAAACTGGATAGAATCCAAGACCTGTACAATCAGAGTAATTCTATAGATGTGAAATCACTTTTATCTCTCTAAAACCACCAACAGCAAAGCACTTAAGCAGTAAATACAACAACAATTTCGCACATAAGCAGTAAATACAACAACAATTTCATCTATCTCAAACTATATTTCTTACTAAATTAATTCAATAAAAAAACAATTTAGTGCACTACTAAATGCTGTGTCCTTGTCAAACAAGAAGCGGCCACCAAGAAAATTCTATGTCTCCATTACTCTGAGATTATCGCAATACCTACTCTCAATATCACAAATATATTTGAGAGTAATGTAAATATTACATTATTTCATTCTTCTCATTACTTTCCTTGTATCCAATTATGAAAAAAAAACTAAAGTACACATATATACCAATGGACAAAAATCAAAACAAAAACAAATAGTTTAACAAAGAGCATCAGTATTGTTACGTACTGTAAAGCTACTAAACTTCATTTTTACTCTGATAAAAGCATATAGCTACTACAATATGTAGAAATTATTTTACAGACAGTGTTTTCTGTAGCAACTAGTTTTCACATATAATACATTTTTCAGTACCATCTTATAAGTTTTAGTCTTCTTCATCAATACTGTTTTGTGTAAATTGTAGTGGGGGGGGGGTGTCTTTCTTCAAGATTATACTGTGTAAGTTGTAGCAGGGGTCTTTCTACAAGATTGTTCTGTGTAAGTTGTAGCAGGGGTCTTTCTACAAGATTGTTCTGTGTAACTTGTATTGGGGGGTGTCTTTCTCCAAGATTGTTCTGTGTAAGTTGTAGCAGGGGTCTTTCTACAAGATTGTTCTGTGTAAGTTGTAGTGGGGGGTCTTTCTACAAGAATGTTCTGTGTAAGTTGTAGTGGGGGGTCTTTCTACAAGATTGTTCTGTGTAAGTTGTAGTGGGGGATGTTTCTACAAGATTGTTCTGTGTAAGTTGTAGTATGGGGGGGGTCTATCTTCAAGATTTTTCTGTGTAAGTTGTAGTATGGCGGGGTCTTTTTTCAAGATTGTTCTGTTAAGTTGTAGTGGGGGGTCTTTCTACAAGATTGTTCTGTGTAAGTTGTAGTGGGGGATCTTTCTACAAGATTGTTCTGTGTAACTTGTAGTGGGGGGGTCTTTCTCCACGATTGTTCTGTGTAAGTTGTAGTGGGGGTCTTTCTTCAAGATTTGTCTGTGTAAGTTGTAGTATGGGGGGTCTATCTTCAAGATTTTTCTGTGTAAGTTGTAGTATGTGGGGTCTTTTTTCAAGATTGTTCTGTGTAAGTTGTAGTATGGGGGTCTTTCTTCAAGATTTTTCTGTGCAAGTTGTAGTGGGGGGGTCTTTTTTCAAGATTGTTCTGTGTAACTTGCAGTGGATCCGTCTTAAAGATTGCTTATGTGTAAATTGTAGTAGATGCATCTTTGAAATTGCTCTGTATATGTTGTAGTGGGGTCCCTCTTCAAGATTGCTCTATGTACTGAATCCTTCTTCAAGATTGTTCTGTATAAGTTGTAGTGGGGTCCATCTTCAAGATTGTTCTGTATAAGTTGTAGTGGGGTCCATCTTCAAGATTGTTCTATTTAAGCTGTAGCGGGTTCTACTCTAATAATTCAGCCTAACATCTCTTAACATTATTTTCTTGCTTAATACAAATCTAGACATGTATATTTCTATTATGGTACAGTCATGCCCGAAATCAAAAGCTGTACCTACTATTAGAAATCTAGAATTTATGAGACTCCGGAAGCGCCTATTTCTTTAAATAATTATAATAAAGGAAAACAACCCATCAGAAGTGACCCAGGCAGCATCAAATGGTGTCGATATCTTACTATGGACTGGAAATAGAACAAAGAATAGTCATAGTTTCTCTGCCATGTATGCTGTAAGAAGTGCCTAAGGAGAAAATAGCACCGGGTTGACTACTGATATACTCTCTAAGCTGTGCCTAAGCTTTGCTAATGCACAGTTGTACATATCGTCAGAAGGTACAGAGCAGAATTTAACGTTCTGCTCACAAAATTGAGAACTGTGAACCTACCATAAGTTTTACAATGACCCAAACCACTGTCTGATCCAAACAGGAGATCATTTATTTATAATCAACAGCTATGCACCTCCTTTATCTTAGCTTTCCTTAAAATCTTTACTAAAGGCCAATATCTGAACTTCTGAGAGGAAAACAAACAGATCATTGCAATGTATGCCACAGCCATATTAAGTGAAACATTATAGCAGCCATATTAAGTAGTCTTCTTAATCTTGAAAAAGATCTCTAAAATTTCCTAAAAAAAAATAAAATGACCAATCTGGAGTTAAAAGTAAAACTTAATTGCCCAGCATAGACAACAAGTGACAAACTCATATATGGGACTCCTCCTGTGTGTTGTCGAGGCCCCGAAAGGAAGGCAGAGAACAGAAACACTGCTACCTGCCATGCTTGTTGTACAAAGCGAATATTGAGGAATGGGGGTGGAATAGCCTATCCCATGCCACAGATGGTCAAAGTGACCAAAATTCCATGCTGGAGTCAAGTGCATCAGGCTGATAAGAGCAGCCATGACACAATGCACTCTGGAGTATCCACCTAATCTTCAGGGGTGTGAGAATCAATGAGAAGATCATACCTGGGGATCTAGAATGAGAAGATGATACCTGGGGATCTAGAATGAGAAGAAGATACCTGGGGATCTAGAATGAGAAGATGATACCTGGGGATCACGAATGAGAAGATGATACCTGGGGATCTAGAATGAGAAGATGATACCTGGGGATCTAGAATGAGATGATACCTGGGGATCTAGAATGAGAAGATGATACCTGGGGATCTAGAATGAGAAGATGATACCTGGGGATCTAGAATGAGAAGATGATACCTGGGGATCTAGAATGAGAATATGATACCTGGGGATCTAGAATGAGAAGATGATACCTGGGGATCTAGAATGAGAAGATGATACCTGGGGATCTAGAATGAGAAGATGATACCTGGGGATCACGAATGAGAAGATGATACCTGGGGATCTAGAATGAGATGATACCTGGGGATCTAGAATGAGATGATACCTGGGGATCTAGAATGAGATGATACCTGGGGATCTAGAATGAGATGATACCTGGGGATCTAGAATGAGATGATACCTGGGGATCTAGAATGAGATGATACCTGGGGATCTAGAATGAGAAGATGATACCTGGGGATCTATCACCATAACTGCCAAAATATGTACCTCCAGTAATTTTTTATTTCATTCTAACCCCCACTGGATCTTTTTTATAGCAGGAAAATGATTCTACAAGATTTCCAACAGGAAGTAGTCCAGAAAACGGTAATACGTTACGTCACTGTTTTATTTGCACCAATGGCCCAATACAACCGACTTCAACTGTATCCCAAGTTATGAAACATAATCTAACAATAAAATATATGTTAAAATTATTCTAAAGTTCAATAGTACAGAATAAATATTGCTACGGAATTGTACATTGTCAAAATAGGTGGGTCCGGTGGCCCCAAATATGTCTGAATGAATACATTTATTCATCTTCTAAGCATCTGCACTCAAATTTCTATAACTGCACATTCAACATCATGCAGATATCTGAGGCAATAGCTGATATGCAATACAATTCAGAGCTCTGGTGACACTTGTGGATTCTGGGAAATTAATTTCAAAGACCACAGCAAAACAGTTATAAATTAAGGAGCATGTTTGTCTTTGAGCATTGGGCTAAAAGAAACTGTTTCCTTCTAGTGCTTTCTCCTCTTGTCAGATTTATATGTCAAGTTGCATCATACATTATTGAGGCTATATGGTTAGTACAGTGTAAGTAATGCATTTTTCCTAAATTTTACTTCAGAATCTTAATACGATATATTGATATGTGGTATAACATGAAAACACAATCATTATCTTATGTAAGCATGTGGTATAAGCTCAATATTCATGTTACTTAAGTATGTGGTATAACATGTAAATTCAATCCTCGTTACTCAAGTATGTGGTATAACATGTAAATTCAATCCTCATGTTACTTAAGTATGTGATATAACATGTAAATTCAACCCTCATGTTACTTAAGTATGTGGTATAACATGTAAATTCAATCCTCATGTTACTCAAGTATGTGGTATAACATGTAAATTCAATCCTCATGTTACTCAAGTATGTGGTATAACATGTAAATTCAACCCTCATGTTACTTAAGTATGTGGTATAACATGTAAATTCAATCCTCATGTTACTCAAGTATGTGGTATAACATGTAAATTCAACCCTCATGTTACTCAAGTATGTGGTATAACATGTAAATTCAACCCTAATGTTACTTAAGTATGTGGTATAACATGTAAATTAAACCCTCATGTTACTTAAGTATGTGGTATAACATGTAAATTCAATCCTCATGTTACTTAAGTATGTGGTATAACATGTAAATTCAACCCTAATGTTACTCAAGTATGTGGTATAACATGTAAATTAAACCCTCATGTTACTTAAGTATGTGGTATAACATGAAATTTCAACACTTTTAATTACTTAAGAATGTAGTATATAATGAAAGTTAGTAATATAAAATTTCAACCTTTAAGTTAATTAATTATATGGTATAACTGTAAGTTCAACCTTTATGTTACTTTACTCACAGCAAAGGGACAGTCATATAAAAAATGTTACGAATGTTCATTTTGGACAGACGATTGAATTTTTTTACTTCAACCATCTGATATGTTTCAGTTATTTTGTTATTAATATTAACATAACAATGGTATTAATCAAAAGTTTAATTTCTAGCACACTTCTAGCATGAATTTGATATGCTACAATGTCAATTATATGAGTTATTAATCATATTTTTCCATATATTTTTCTAGCACATTGTTTATAGTGTGTCTGCTGTATTTGGTTTGATTCATTATGTAAAATCCAATCTGGCAACTCCTACAGATTCTCCTACATTTAAAAACATATGATGATCACTTTAGTTACAATATTTGGTTGTTAAAGTCAAGTTTGACATCAACTAAATGGTTTTTAAAATGGAAATGCACTGTGCCACCATTTTATTTGCATCAATGGTTGACAGGTGCTCATTTGGTGAAAATACAAGCATAACATAGCACCATGTCCACATATCATTCATGTTTATATGTTTGTAACTGGATAATTTACACAGTGATGCCACTACAAATTTAATTTTTTTGTTGTAAGCGTTTGGTAATTACATACCGTATTTCATGACACACAATATTTAACTTTTTATAGAATGCAATTAATATTTTTTTAGCTTAGACATTAAAATTAAACTATCTCTTCATGGCATCTGTAGCTATGTCAATAGTGGCACAGACAATGCTAACAAAATCAATGAATGTTTGATCATGGTTAGAATTGAGGTTGGTACCCATTGGTTAGTAAAGGAATAGTTCTCTCATTTGGCTATCAAATAGCAATATGGTTGCAGATGTCTACCATTACGTGAAAGTGGTAAAAAACAGAACATTTGAATTGCCACAGGTAAAGTCGATTGTGTTGATCTCATTTTCCGCCCTCTGGACTACATCCTCTTAGATATTTGGTAGGACCATTAACCTGTTACAAGAGAGATCTGGTGGAAATTTGAGAACAAACGCACAAACAAAAATATCTCATTAATCATTTCTTTTCTATAATATTTTAAAATATATATATATATCATAATTTAAATATATTTAGAAAGGGTACAATTTGGGGAGTTGTACCTACAATATTTAACAGATCATGAATATATGTAAAATTTTAAAGTTGGAATGTAGCGAGAAACAAAATAGGGGCAGATAATCAGTGTTAGCATAAATATCAATGCAGTGCGTATGTTACAGTCGTTAGGAATGCTGCTGGATGCATCAATCTGCACGTTATCCACTGAGAGCCCCGCCCGACCCCCCCCCTTCTCTCTTCTTTCTGATGACACTGGTCGCACGTCTTTTCATTATGTAGCACTCCTCGAGTTTGTAACATAAATACAACATCTTTATCTGTCACTGGCAACCTCAGTAAACATACATCTCCGATTAAACTAGCCATTTGTCTTTGTGAAAACACGGCTTGCTAGTGAAATGATTTCAGTGACAACCCAAAATCTGCACTTACTATAACAAAGTTGGAATGAAACTGTGCATAAATTTAAAATGTAGGGTACAGCTCGCCGTACTGAACCTTTAGAAGTACTGTTTCTTGTTCCCGAGATGGTTCTATTAAAAATATTGTGGGAAAAAATTATGGCAGAACACAATAAAAACTTCAGCAAAACAGTTAAGTATGTGGTATAACAGTCAAATACTTATGTTACTTGTGTGGTATATTCCAATACTTATGTTACTTGTGTGGTATAACAGTCCAATACTTATGTTACTTGTGTGGTATAACAGTCCAATACTTATGTTACTTGTGTGGTATAACTGTCCAATACTTATGTTACTTGTGCGGTAAAATAGTCCAAATAAGAGACAACTGGTTACAACAGAGATGAGATGTCTGAGAAAAGCCACAGGAGTGACCAGAAGACACAGAATTAGAAACGATGTCATAAGAGAAAGAGTGGGTGTCATATCAATTCTACAATACATACAAAACCAACAGATACAATGGTTTGGTCATCTGGAAAGAATGCTGTGTGATTCATTAGTTTATAAAGCATATATGAAGAGAGGAGAAGCAGAAAGAAGAGCCAAGGGTAGACCTAGAGTACGCTGGATCGACAACATCAAAGAGACATTACACGAACACCAAATAACATTATCTGAAGCTGCCAGAAAAGCGAGAACAAGAACATTGTATCTCCCTCGACACCCATAAAGGGTAAAAGAGGAAGGAAAGAAGAAGAAGAATAGTCCAATACTTATGTTACTTGTGTGGTATAAAAGTCCAATACTTATTCTACTTGTGTGGTATAACTTATGTTAAGTTATAATTCAAGTAAAATAATTTAGGGCTCAAAGTAACTGTGATCTAACATGACAGACCAATTATGGTACTTAGGTATGCTGTACATAAACATTACCATTACGTGATACTTAGGTATGCTGTACATAAACATTACCATTACGTGATACTTAGGTATGCTGTACAACATTACCATTATGTGATACTTAGGTATGCTGTACAACATTACCATTATGTGATACTTAGGTATGCTGTACAACATTACCATTATGTGATACTTAGGTATGCTGTACAACATTAACATTATGTGATACTTAGGTATGCTGTACATAAACATTACCATTACGTGATACTTAGGTATGCTGTACAACATTACCATTATGTGATACTTAGGTATGCTGTACAACATTACCATTATGTGATACTTAGGTATGCTGTACAACATTACCATTATGTGATACTTAGGTATGCTGTACAACATTACCATTATGTGATACTTAGGTATGCTGTACAACATTACCATTATGTGATACTTAGGTATGCTGTACAACATTACCATTACGGTACTTAGGTATGCTTTGTAATATTACCACTATGGTACTTAGGTATTCTGTATAACATTACCATTTTAACTTCTGTTGTACTTTCACCAACATCTACCGGTGGAATACAATACCAGATACTGAGGCACTAATGAAATATAAATATGTAAGCATACACACAATATTGATGAAGGCACAGACACCTTAGGCAGGTCACCTGGTCTGCATGAAAGATCTTCGTATGTCTAAAAAATTATTATATGGAAAACTCCAGAAGGAAGTTTTAAAGACACACCTAGGACACCACTGACCCAGTTCAACGTAGACACTAATTCATTGGGAGAATCTTGCACAAAGACAAATGCAACTGACATTAAGACATTAAATAATCAAGAGTGGTGCAACTGCTGCACAGTAGCTTAGACACAAAGCTGTTCAACAAAAACATACCACAAAAAAAAAAAGAAAGGCATTCTCATTATTTCACAGACTTCTTCCACACGTGTTCAAAGTGTGGAAGAGAGCTTCACACTCAGGTACAGGGCTCACTAGTCACAGCCGGACACACCATAGTCAACTTCATCATCAGCCAAGTTGAACTAAATTGTCACTATCGACACCGATGGATGAACAACAAAAGATTAAAACTAAATTATCTTAATACTTAATTTTATCTTATATAATTTCATGCTAATTTTTTATACAAATGATCTTAATACTTAATTTTATCTTATTTAATTGCATGCTAATTTTTGCTACAAATGATCTTAATAGTTAATTTTATCTTATATAATTGCATGCTAATTTTTGCTACAAATGATCTTAATACTTAATTTTATCTTATTTAATTGCATGCTAATTTTTGCTACAAATGATCTTAATAGTTAATTTTATCTTATATAATTGCATGCTAATTTTTGCTACAAATGATCTTAATAGTTAATTTTATCTTATATAATTTCATGCTAATTTTTGCTACAAATGATCTTAATACTTAATTTTATCTTATATAATTGCATGCTAATTTTTGCTACAAATGATCTTAAGATGTTAATTTTATCTTATATCATTTCATGCTAATTTTTGCTACAAATGATCTAATACTTAATTTTATCTTATATAATTTCATGCTAATTTTTGCGACAAATGATCTTAATAGTTAATTTTATCTTATATAATTTCATGCTAATTTTTGCTACAAATGATCTTAATACTAAATTTTATCTTATATAATTTCATGCTAATTTTTGCGACAAATGATCTTAATAGTTAATTTTATCTTATATAATTTCATGCTAATTTTTGCTACAAATGATCTTAATACTTAATTTTATCTTATATAATTGCATGCTAATTTTTGCTACAAATGATCTTAATAGTTAATTTTATCTTATATAATTTCATGCTAATTTTTGCTACAAATGATCTTAATACTTAATTTTATCTTATATAATTTCATGCTAATTTTTGCTACAAATGATCTTAATACTAAATTTTATCTTATATAATTTCATGCTAATTTTTGCTACAAATGATCTTAATACTAAATTTTATCTTATATAATTTCATGCTAATTTTTGCGACAAATGATCTTAATAGTTAATTTTATCTTATATAATTTCATGCTAATTTTTGCGACAAATGATCTTAATAGTTAATTTTATCTTATATAATTTCATGCTAATTTTTGCGACAAATGATCTTAATAGTTAATTTTATCTTATATAATTTCATGCTAATTTATGCGACAAATGATGAGCAACGTGACCTCATATGTTCGTAATGTGCTAGTACAACAACTAACATGTTTAACTTTGTCTGATCCTTTCCCGACCAGTCCTACAGTCAGATCTCAAACAGCATCACTGACCTTGGCTGATCCAACCTTTTCCATGATTTCTACTGGCTGGTGACACAAAATATATGCAAAGTAAGCAATGATCAGTAACATCAGCCAAGATGAGACACCGAGATCTGCCTGTAGAACTATTCTGTGGAAGTGAGTGGTTTAATACACACAACACGTTCACCCTATATTGTTTTCATGGAATTTCTTGGCTTGATTTACTACACACAACACGTTCACCCTATATTGTTTTCATGGAATTTCTTGGCTTGATTTACTACACACAACATGTTCACCCTATATTGTTTTCATGAAATTTCTGGGCTTGGTTTAATACACACATGTTCACCATATATTGTTTTCATGGAATTTCTGGGCTTGGTTTAATACACACAACATGTTCACCTATATTGATTTCATGGAATTTCCATCACAGCAATATCACATTTTCTCACTGAATTTCCATCACAGCAATATCACATTTTCTCACTGAATTTCCATCACAGCAATATCACATTTTCTCACTGAATTTCCATCACAGCAATATCACATTTTCTCACTGAATTTCCATCACAGCAATATCACATTTTCTCACTGAATTTCCATCACAGCAATATCACATTTTCTCATTGAATTTCCATCACAGCACTATCACATTTTTTCATGGCACATACGCGTGTATAAATAGGTCAAGAAGATGAAAGACAAAAAATGCATAACTGACATTATAATATGCATAGTAATAGACCACAACAGACATGCATATTAAGTGATGCAGTCATACAAGACTAAAACAACGTAACGGAAAAAAAAAAGTAAATTAAAGAAATTAAAAATTACAATAGTTTAACAAAACACTGCAATGTTCAGAAATAAAAACCCAAGTATAATTAATATTTCTTATATTAAAACAGTTTAAGCAAATAAAATTATTTGGAAGTAAGAAGAAGAAATACTGGAAAATGGGTTAGAATTTTTGATAATGAGGAGCAATATTGTGCTGACTCTCAATCCATTGTGGCCACATTTGAACGGTTTGAATGACATGACTGAATGAAGTAAATTGGGGCTTCCCACTTGCAGGATCTTGTACGGATATTTTGTCATTGTCATGATGAACTTTAATCACATGACAAGGCACATGACTGTGGACAGACGTCACATTTTTCTCCTATGTTACTGGAGTTTGAGAGGGAAGCAATAAATAGTAATACTGTTACTTGCTATGCATATTGTAGGAGGTGACAAAGGAAGTTTTGAGGTAGAATTGACTGTCACATCCCATAACGGATAAATGACTCAGAAGTCATGCTAACTTCCAACCAAAAGGCACAGACATCACAGCTAACCTGTAAACTATGGCACAATGCATTCCATTCTCTGGACTACATCCTGCTAATCTGCAGGAGTTTGAGAAATAATGAAGTATAAGAAGATGTCACTTATTGAATTTTCTGTGTTTTAAAGACAAGAACATGACAATATTCCAATCTGATGAAACTATTAGTGGGAGGTTGCATGAGTATGGAATTATTTGAGAGAAATCATCCCGAGAAATAGTGTGAGGGAAATATACAATCAGTGTGCTATGGGAACCATCAGCATGCATACACTGCAGAAAGAGATGGAATTCTTATGGGAATGCTCAGATAGCTCATGTTTACCATCATTGGTTCAACTAATTGCAAATCAATTTCTAACAGGCACATGAGAAAAAAAAGAATTATATTAATAATAACAAACTTAAGCTACAATAAAATCACCAAATGCACTCCTGAAACAAAGTTAACAATAACTTCGCTAAATAAGGTCCAGTTCAGGGGTCACTGACCACATCTGTTTGAACCATCACGTACTCCTTGACCTCACTCACACAGTCTCCTGAATCTGAGTTATCTGCCAGTACCCATGTATCATCTGTTCCTGTTACCATAGTTCGGCACAAAGGACAATTACTATGCTGTTCGTCTCTAGAAATATTCAACATTAAAAATGACAGTTGTTAGATAATGAATAGAATAACACAAAAATATGAAATTTAGATACTCGTGAAACAAAACAAATCATAACTGATTATTTACCAAACAAACAGAAACAAAACACACACAAAAACCAAAGCAGCAACACACAGTTAAGGGTAAAGTTACACTTGGCCATCATGAAAAATGTATTTGGCACCACCTGATGAGAGTATTCACAGGTAAATTACACAGTCAGAGCAAGACCTGTGTTAAAACATGACATCACAGCCTGGTCTACAGCAGCCAAATCAAACTTCAACAAGATAAACAGACTCCAAAACCATGCAGGCTGCATCATAACAAGAGCACAACGGTTCACACAAATTCAACACATGAAAAGTTTTACAGTAGAATCCTGTTACAATAACTTTAACCAAACAGACAAATATAGAAGATATGTCCGGAATAAAAGTGGGAGGATACAATATAAATAACTTGAGATATGCTGATGACAGTACTGATCGCAGGAAGCGAACAAGAACTGCAAGCCCTATTAGATAAAGTAGTGAAGGAAAGTGAAAACAAAGGCCCCAGTTTAAACAAGAAGAAAACAGAAATAATGGTTCTATCAAAGAGACATACACCACCAAGATGCAACATAATAATTAATAACACAAAATTAGCACAAGTTGAAAAAGTGAAATATCTTGGCACCCTGTTAACATCAGAAGGTAGATGCTCAAGTGAGATAAAGAGCCGAACAGAACAAGCCAAATCAGCATTCCAAAAAATGAGAAATATTTTTTTGCAATGGAAGTCTATCAATGCAGACCCGAATTCGGGTGCTGAGATGTTACATCGAACCGATTCTTTTTTATGGATGTGAAGCATGGACTATAAACAAGAAAATTCAAAGTGAATTGGAGGCTACAGAAATGTGGTTTCTGAGAAGAATGATGAAAATACCATGGACAGCCAAGAAAACTAATGCAGAGGTTCTCATTGATGCTGGCGTAAAAAGATCAATCATATCAAACATTAGAGGCAGACAGTCAAGGTTTCAAGGCATGTGCTGAGAAGAACACAGCTTTAACACTTAATAACCACTGGAAAGATCAAAGGGAGAAGAGATAGAGGTCGACAAAGAGAAAAGTTACTAGATGGGCTTGTATCGTGGCATGGTAAAAGCTCACCAACCGAGCTTATTGACAACACAAGAGACAGAGAGTCGTGGAGAAACATGATCGCCTATGCCAGTAGGCATGGCACTTGATTGATTGATTGAAACACACAAAATATGTATGTAATAACAGAAATTCACTATATACAGTACACACCTCTATCTATGTATATGCTGCGACCCTTTCGTGCCTCGCAGCGTAAGGGGTAGAAGAGTTCTCTGGAGATGGTCTTCCTTTGTGCTGTTTGTAGGTTTGTTCCAGCAACCTCTTTGATTTCTGTGGTATTCCTCTGGCTTTATAGTCGTGGTGTCTATGTGTCATGGCTATTTGTGGCATACTATCTGTTGGTAGTCTGGACATATGTGAAAACCACTTAATGTGTTGGCTCTTGATATTTTCTAGTACTGGCATTGTTTTGGTTATCTGTCTGATGTTATCATTTCTAATTCTATCTTTTTAATGACACTCCAACTATTCTTTGTAGGCATGCCATTTCTGATGTTACTGGTTTTCTTTTGTCTTGTGCTGTCATTGTCCAGGTTTGGCACTGGTAGCACAATGATGGGATAATAAGTCTTATATAATGCAACTTTAGTGTTTCCATTTCTTCTGTTAGATCTTCAGTTTTGTTCTTTAATCCGCAAGATGTTAATTGATCCAAGATTGATGGTTTTTTTGTTTGGTCGTTTTCTGGGCCCTCTTCATTTTCTATGAGCAATGTGTTTCGGCGCTATCGATTTGCTAAATCTGTCACAGCGTTGTTTCAGAATTCACTGTACAAACAATATAGAATAAATCTAATTGGGGATTTTCAAAAGTGTTATTATATAGGGAAATTTGTTATGAAATAATGCACTATAGAAGGATTCTACTGTACTAGATTGCAGCCAATGGAAGACAGTTGAGAAAGCAGAGACTTATAACAAACTGAGAAGTTTAAGAGACATATGACACCCCATGCACAAAAGAGTGAAAAGTCTTGAAAAATGGAGTAACTGTGTGGCTTATGCAAAAACAATAATCACTAACAGTGCTCTCCAAGCAAACTCAATCAAAAAGCCAGTACCCATGTATTCAACAATCCCCACCCTGGACAAGAAAATACTTCTCAGAACTAAAACACTTTATCCCAGACAATAATAACAAAATGATGCTGCAATCTCAAAAAAAGCTGAAAGCAACCAAGTACATTGACCAAAACTACCCACCATCACTTTGGACATACGTACACACTGATGGATATGCTGGACATACGTACACACTGATGGATATGCTAGTGAAGGTGAGGAAGGGAGCATATTGATAATACTGAAGGATGAGAGCCTCTTACTATCCCTGGGAAATAAATACCACAATAACTTCACAGCTGATGTGGAAACTCTGAAATATGCAGCAAACACCCTTATTGAATGTAAAGCTCAGACAAAGAAATTGTCATTCTCACAAATGCTCTATCAATAACAGAAACTAAACAGAAGGTACCACTCATAGTATGTAACTCTTTATCTACAAGAAACTATGCAGTAACAGAAACTATGCAGTAACAGAAACTATGCAGTAACAGAAACTATGCAGTAACAGAAATTATACAGTAACAGAAATTATACAGTAACAGAAACTATGCAGTAACAGAAACTATGAAGTAACAGAAACTATACAGTAACTGAAACTATACAGTAACAGAAACTATGCAGTAACAGAAACTATACAGTAACAGAAACTATACAGTAACAGAAACTATACAGTAACAGAAACTATACAGAGCCAGAATAGCTGTAGTTTATGTGCACTGTTGAAATATTAGCCCAAGGGGTTAATAACCATATCCATGGATATCCATGGACATATGTACACACTGATGGATATGCTGGACATACGTACACACTGATGGATATGCTGGACATACGTACACACTGATGGATATGCTGGACATATGTACACACTGATGGATATGCTGGACATACGTACACACTGATGGATATGCTGGACATATGTACACACTGATGGATATGCTGGACATACGTACACACTGATGGATATGCTGGACATATGTACACACTGATGGATATGCTGGACATATGTACACACTTCCATTACAAGGGGTGCACAATAGAGTGCATACCAGTATATTGCAACATCCCATGAATGAAGTGGCACACAAACTCGCTACAAAAAAATGGGGAATTGCAACAGAGTGAGATAGGAATCACTTAGGATAGCCAAAACAATAATTAAAGTCACTCTCAAATCTCAATGGAAATATGAACACCCAGATAAAATGAAAAGTTATGTCTCAGTTCTCCAGATGGGACCAGGTATCATTTTCCCACTACGCTCAGGACATAACAGACTCTATCACCACAAATACAAGATCAACGTAACAGCTATGTGAATCTGTAGCACCAGACCAATAACAGCTGAGCAATTGTCGCAGACATGCCCAATATACGATGATTTAGAATGAAGCAGCTCTTGACCAACCTTTGTCTCCTTTAACAAAAAAACAACAGCACTTCTCAGAGTCTGTGGTTAACTGCTACCTTTGTCAGCATCATCAATTAGAAACATGAAAAACATTCAAGAAAATGTTGAAGAAGATATCTTGTAAATTTGTATGCTTTTCCATAAAATCATACGGTTGAAGACAGGATTTCAACCAGATCTGTTCAGATGACACCAATTTGCCTCACGTCTTAAGTTGGTCCTAATTCTACTGGTATATTTTACGCAAATGTGGCCTCATTACGTGATAAAAGTCCATGTTTTTTTAATAGTAGGTTTGATTTCAGTGAGCTTCCATGATGCAGAGGTAAAAACGCGAACCATCTGTCAGCGTTAATTCAATCTCCGCGTAATGCACAGATAGCTTCCCCCCTTCTACCCCAGTTATTCCTCTCAGTACAGTACGCGCACCATATCGATGGATACTGTGCTGTATACGCCTTTAGCAAAGGTTTGTTTCGTTAAATAATGTATGAGATTAGTTCCGAAAAAAAATAGGCAGAGCCCATCCCAGATTCTTGTCTGTGCAGACCCTTTAAGAAGACCTAGCAGAGCACCCTCCCCCCCTTTTCAGGTGTCTGTGGAAACATTTTAAGAATTGCTGCTCTATGCCAACTGAGATCTATTTTTACAACATACTTGGTGGCAGGTGACAGTGTTACTACTTTCTTACCTGTGGTCCTAGGTAACAGGTAGGTATGATGGTTTAGATACTAAACAATAACGTACATATCGACGAGCAGACTTACCTGGTCCAGCTGTCAATACATATTTCACAAAATTCATGGCAACAAGACAGCATTATGCAAGCCAACCTGTCCATACAAACACAGCATTCTTTAACGTTCCTTTCCATGGACATCCCTCTCTTGTCTGGACTGTAGTAGTAAGATAAATATATTATTTTTTCATTTGTTCAATCTATTTTTACATTTGTTCTGCGATAATCATGTTACATTGGTTTATGGTGGTACATTAACCACTTGATGATGATGAATCAATATCGCATTACTCCAAGATGACTCATAGGTGTGCAGTGTGTCCCAGACTCATAGGTGTGCAGTGTGTCCCAGACTCATAGGTGTGCAGTGTGTCCCAGACTCATAGGTGTGCAGTGTGTCCCAGACTCATAGGTGTGCAGTGTGTCCCAGACTCATAGGTGTGCAGTGTGTCCCAGACTCATAGGTGTGCAGTGTGTCCCAGACTCATAGGTGTGCAGTGTGTCCCAGACTCATAGGTGTGCAGTGTGTCCCAGACTCATAGGTGTGCAGTGTGTCCCAGACTCATAGGTGTGCAGTGTGTCCCAGACTCATAGGAGTGCAGTGTGTCCCAGACTCATAGGTGTGCAGTGTGTCCCAGACTCATAGGTGTGCAATGTGTCCCAGACTCATAGGTGTGCAGTGTGTCCCAGACTCATAGGTGTGCAGTGTGTCCCAGACTCATAGGTGTGCAGTGTGTCCCAGACTCATAGGTGTGCAGTGTGTCCCAGACTCATAGGTGTGCAGTGTGTCCCAGACTCATAGGTGTGCAATGTGTCCCAGAAAGTGTAAATGGGTATACATGTTGACTGCCTTTATGTCTTAGCGATTCCTTTCTTTTTGTGATCATTGTTAAACTCCCAACGGATCTCTCTTATAGCAGGACAATGATCCTATTAGATTTCCAGCTGGATAGTCCAGAAAATGGAAATGCATTGTGTCAGGTTTTTATTTGCACCACAACAGGATGTAGTCCAGAGAATAGAAATGTATTGTGTCGCCATTTTTTTTTACCACAGCAGGATATAGTCCAGAGAATGGAAATACGATTTTATTTGCATCAGTGGCCCAACACATCCAACTTCAGCTTTGGATGTGTGGAGTGTTCTTACCACTTCCACTGAACAATTGATGTCTGTAACAATATCCCTAGTATAGTAAACCAGCCATACAAGAGAACTGGTTTTCATACTTGCACGCTGGCCACCAAGCTCAAAACTAACCACTGTGACACATGCTTTAACCTTTAGTTCCTGTCTTGCTATCAACATAGCCACAGATGCCCGCTTACTGATTACTAACACCCTTCAATCTGCCTTGAGTTATGTCCAAAATAATTCATGACGTATCAAGTTCAAAATCGGGCAGAGACATTTTGGTTCACAAACACATTTATGAGATTCCTGAGAATGTTCGCTGGAATCTAGTTAAACGGTTTTAATGATATTCTCAACAGAGGCTGCTTAGACAGGGACAGAGTGCACACCATAAAAACAAGAAGAATTACATCAATTATCTGCATTCTTTTTAAAAATATTTGAAAATTGTATTGAAAATAATGAAGATAAACAACAGTTAACAATGTTTGTGTCAGCAAAATGTATACAATACTTACCCCATTAAACTGAGTTCACTTGGCATTTGAATCTCGTAAACATGAGACAAACTTGCACAGATATAGCATCTCTCTTGATGTATAGATGGGCAACTGGTGGTGGACTATTTATTCTATCTATTGCCTTTTCTCTGCTTATGCTGCTAGGTATCGCAGGATTGAATGAAGATGCTTTTCATGCTATTGCACGTCTCATCACATAATATGCAGTATTATTGTAATGTCTCAATGCTGAAGTCGGATGTGTCTGGCCGAAAGGCGCAGATATCGCAGAAATGCTGTAAACCATGACACAATGCATTCCGTTCTCCAGACTACATCCTGCTAATCTGCAGAATAAGAGAACGAACGCAGAAGAAGAAGTAATGTCTCAGAATGTTAGTAATTTCTTCAATCACCTTTCTTCTTGATCCTCCTCTGCCTCTTGCTATTTCCAATCTCGTGTATACTCTTGCTATTTCCAATCTCGTGTATACTCTTGCTATTTCCAATCTCGTGTATACTCTTGCTATTTCCAATCTCGTGTATACTCTTGCTATTTCCAATCTCGTGTATACTCTTGCTATTTCCAATCTCGTGTATACTCTTGCTGTTGGCCAATATGGGTTTATTATTAAGTTGCCAAACCATTTCAGTCTGTTTATTATACATGTCAATATTAACTAACTATAATAGTACAATACTTCTGTAAGGATGTGGTGGAAGCACTGCCATAGGATGATTCTCATGCATGCATACTTAGTGACTCAATGAACATGTTCCGCAAAGCTGAAACTGGAGTCATCTGCCATAAATGGGTGGAGTTATTGACACAACCGCCCATGTGTTGCCAGGGCCCGAAGGGGAGCAAAGAATAGCACCACTGTTTACCTTCCATGCATAAG
The DNA here is from genome assembly GCA_034231615.1 of Meghimatium bilineatum. NCBI lineage: Eukaryota > Metazoa > Mollusca > Gastropoda > Stylommatophora > Philomycidae > Meghimatium > Meghimatium bilineatum. The sequence continues at coordinate 18,955,008 of CM067305.1, read as the reverse complement.
AGGCGACTAATGTGATTATGGGATGGAGTTGGCTGTCCCATCCCATATAGGGTCAATTACCCAAAGCAATTCTGAAGTCGGATGTGTCAGGCCGAAAGGCGCAGATATCGCAGCAATGCTGTAAACCATGACACAACGCATTCCGTTCTCCGGACTACATCCTGCTAATCTGCAGGAGTTTGAGAACGAACGCAGAAGAAAGAAGATTGACACAATTTCTGACCAGAAAGATTACTTTTATATTTGTGCCAGGACATGTGGGTGTTGAGAGTAATGAGTGAGATGATACACTAGTGAGCACTGTCACAAGGTCAAAATGTACATCAATTAATCAATCTGACATACTTAATGCAGTGACAGACCTCAACCACTGAGTAGATTTCCAAAAATGTGATTCATATTCGCTTTCAAGACTGTGAGATTGATGTAAAGATCGGAACAGCCCATAAAAAGAAACATAATATATATTGTTTTTTTAATTTTTAGCATATGCTATTGAAGATGTAATCATCAACCCAGAATATTTTAGCTGTAGTGATTTTCTAGGCAATAAATATGCTCAATAGTTCTCCACTGCTTTCTGAATGGTCAAGATGCACAGTTGCCTGCAGCAGGATTTGAACCCGGTACCTTTGTTATCACCACGCTGCCACAAAGCCAGCCATATAAATACAAAGAGATTGATAAGTTAACATCATACTGGAACTGTCTGCCACAACACTCTAATGGATTTGTTCAGACAGTTATTGGAGAACTATGGACTTGTCTGGCGTGTACTGATGATAACCTGCAGCTATAAGTCATATGTGCCTGTGTCTACAGAGGTGAAGCAGAGCTACATAACAGCAATTCTACCAACTTCAATTCTACAAACTTCAATTCTACCAACTTCAATTCTACCAACTTCAATTCTACCAACTTCAATTCTACCAACTTCAATTCTACCAACTTCAATTCTACCAACTTCAATTCTACCAACTTCAAGTCTTGGACAATAAATAAACATGAAAGTGAGAAATTTGAGGCAATAGAGATGTGGTTCTATAGACGAATTCTGAGAGTACCATGAAAAACTAATGAGATTCTGCTGAAAGAGTTAAATGCGAGACAGAGGTTACTTAACAATGTCAGAAATCGATCAACTTTATTTTTGTAGATGTGAAAAGATGGGACAGCTGGAGAACATGATTACAACTGGCAAGGTAGAAGACAAGAGAGATGTGGATGACAGCAGCTGATGTTGGAGTAGTAATAGTAGGAGTAACATCGACTGCTGGATCCCTTGATAGTTAGTTTTATAGTGTTGCCACAGTATCAAATAGTACATAAATGGATCACTTTTACCTAATCAATATACTGAGTGATCTTACCTGCTCAGAAGATTTTCAGAAGTATGAATTATGGCTGTGGGAAACTTAAGCAAAGATTTGAACACCTCAAAAAGATTAACATAATAGATAAATAAAGAGACTGTATAATTCAACAACCTGAAACTGTAAGCCGCTACACTACCCTGATAGATTTATTAAAACAGAAATCAGACCAACTATCTATGGACTAGTCTAGTGTGCACTGATGGTAACCTGTCCTCATTATTCAGTATGCGCTTCTAAAATAAAATCCTGACTTTGAAAATGTGTGTGCATGGGTTTCTGTAGAATAAGTTTTGTGCCATGTTTCGCTGTACAATATGTGTTGTGTGTTTTTTTAGCTGTACAATAAGTGTTGTGCCATGCTTAGCTGTACAAAAAGAGTTGTGCCATGTTTAGCTGTACAAGTGTTGTGCCATGCTTAGCTGTACAACAAGTGTTGTGCCATATTTAGCTGTACAACAAGTGTTGTGCCATGTTTAGCTGTACAAAAAGTGTTGTGCCATTTTTAGCTGTACAACAAGTGTTGTGCCATGTTTAGCTGTACAAATGTTGTGCCATGTTTAGCTGTACAACAAGTGTTGTGCCATGTTTAGCTGTACAAGTGTTGTGCCATGATTAGCTGTACAACAAGTGTTGTGCCATATTTAGCTGTACAACAAGTGTTGTGCAATGTTTAGCTGTACAAGTGTTGTGCCATGTTTAGCTGTACAAGTGTTGTGCCATGTTTAGCTGTACAACAAGTGTTGTGCCATGATTAGCTGTACAAGTGTTCTGCCATGATTAGCTGTACAAGTGCTGTGCCATGTTTAGCTGTACAACAAGTGTTGTGCCATATTTAGCTGTACAAGTGTTGTGCCATGTTTAGCTGTGCAAAAAGTGTTGTGCCATGTTTAGCTGTACAAGTGTTGTGCCATGTTTAGCTGTACAACAAGTGTTGTGCAATGTTTAGCTGTACAACAAGTGTTGTGCCATTATTAGCTGTACAAGTGTTGTGCAATGTTTAGCTGTACAAGTGTTGTGCCATGTTTAGCTGTACAAGTGTTGTGCAATGTTTAGCTGTACAACAAGTGTTGTGCCATGATTAGCTGTACAACAAGTGTTGTGCCATGTTTAGCTGTACAACAAGTGTTGTGCCATGATTAGCTGTACAACAAGTGTTGTGCCATGATTAGCTGTACAACAAGTGTTGTGCAATGTTTAGCTGTACAAGTGTTGTGCCATGTTTAGCTGTACAAGTGTTGTGCCATGATTAGCTGTACAACAAGTGTTGTGCCATATTTAGCTGTACAACAAGTGTTGTGCCATGATTAGCTGTACAAGTGTTGTGCCATGTTTAGTGTAGAGAATACACATAAAAATGTTGTGGCTACTATTAATATGTATACATCAGTGTTCTCTGTATCAGTTCTGCTGTTAGCTGTAAACAATTCAATCATTTATCATTCTCTATTTTCAGTGTTATAATGAAAAGTTTTGTTTAGTGTCTTCACTTATTAAATTCAGTTCCTTTCTATATTAATAAACTCTGCATTTCTTGAATAACTTGCATTATACAATCTGCATCTATACAAAACAAAACACAAAAACTACAGAAAAATATTATGTTATCTGCGTTGTAACAACAGCTTATTCTATGGAAACCTGTATAACCACATTCGCAAAGTCTGGTATTCTTTTAGAATAGCACACCCATACATGAATCAGCTTCTTCCTCTAACACAGAAAATAATAATAGATTTCATCAAAATTCTTACAATGCAATGAAAGATGAAGTCCCCCTGGATTTCTTCTTAGACACTCGTGGATGCTGATGAGAGTTATTATTAGCCACATTATCTGTGTACTGGTTAGACAAGGCAGAGACATGTTGTGCTATATCCTTATGAAGTCTCACAAACTGTCTTAAGGTCAACAGATGTTTTGACTCTATCACACTTGTATTGGCCACCATCTGAAAAACCAAAAACAGGAAATAAATTATAACTACTACTATGTTTATTTAGTGTTCGTTCACACCTACCTGCCTGATATCTCTTGTAGCAGGAAAATGGTTCTGCTAGATTTTCAGCAAGATGTAATTTCTTCTCTTTCTGATTTCACTCTAAAAAAATATGAGCATGATTAATGAGTTCGTTGCACCTGTTAGATTTACATCGGAGCTGTTATTTGCACCTTTTGGCCCAGCAAATCTGTTTTAAAAGTAGGATGTAATTCAGAGAACAGTGATATGTTGAGTCACAATTTTATTTGTGTCAATGTCCCAACACATCCAACTTCAATTGTACTACTTTACTATACCTTCCATTTCCAGAGAAATGTTACGTGTACAACTGTCAACCTACAGCTGCTGGTGACACTATTACTACCTCTATGACTCGAAAGTTCATCATCATCATTAAGTGCCGTCTCCGCAACAAAGGTTGGCTGCAACGGATCTCCAGCATCCCCTGTCTCTTGTCTTGGTGGTGCATTCTGCTAGACTGTAACCTGTCCATCATGTGATGTTATTCTCCCACTTGTATCTCTCCCTACCTCTTGCTCGCCTCCCTTTGACTTTGCCCTCAAGTAAGGTCTTCAATAAGGTGTCATGTCTTTTAATGTAACCAAAATATTTTATTTACCTGATATTTATTTCTCTTAGTAGTTCTTTCTTCAAAGTTCTTGATAAGTTCAAAATAATATTATTCATTTACCTTTGTTACTCAAACACAATCAAGTTTTTGGTTAGCCTATATTTCCGAATATAATCTGAGAAATTGTGTTATTTTTTCAGCTACTGATGTAAGGGGTTCGGCTTATATATGAGCACTATAACAAATGTTAACAATAATTACACAGAAACAACACAAAAATGCTAACACAGAATACAGTCAAATAGGCCTATGGGTAACAGGAAAGAACCTTACCTTTACCGAACAATATTCAAAATCAGGATGAATATCATCAGTCTCTGTCTCACTATTGGCCGGTGCTTTGTCATCGTCAGCATCATCCTTACTTCCATTCATGCTTTACCGATGGAGCACATTTTGCAAGATAGGACAATCATTGCAGACGGAATATCTAACCACGATTCTTTGACCCACTTAATGGTTGTAATCATCTCAGTTTTTTTTACAATGCCACCTTTGTCACAGCTAAATCGGAGGACAGTTCATTCTAATTTACTTGATGTCCAAGTTAAATGGTCACATAAAGGGAGACATCTAGGAATTGCAGAAGCGAGATAAGGCCCCAGGAATTAGACACAGACAGCCCTATCTCACAACATTGTTTTTCACTTTCTCTGTGAGATGTGCCTGAAATGTGTCCCAGTTTCATGTTGGTACACACAAACGCATCACTGAGAATTTTGCCTGCTTAGACAGTCTTGCATCTAAAAAAACCTGGGTGAGGGGAGCAAACTTACCCCACCTGCCATGCAACATGTCTTCTCATGTCCAGTTGACTATACAAAAACCTACTTTATATATATTGTGTCACTGTACGATTTGAATGCAAATCTAAAATCCAAGACAAAAGTTGACCTGATCCATTCATTGACTATGAATTTGAGGTAATGGCTGATGCAAACCTTTATTGCTGCGACTGCATTGAATGAGATATCTCCAAATACTCTGGTATCTGGTGGTCAAGAGATAAAACTTCGATGTCAAACATGTCAATTGTCATGTGACGTATTCCTTCCAGAATGTTGTCTTCCCAATGAACTGTCTGAACCCCTCTCTGTCTTGGGCGGTGTGGCTTGCATTTTCTAGCGATGTATTCATGTAATCTTCAATGTCATCAGTCCATCGTTTTCTTGGTCTGCCCTTTCTCCTCTTCCCTGGTACTCTTCCCTCCATTATTTGTCTTTTTAAACAGTTGTGTTTCTTTATATGACCAAACGGTTTGGGTTAGGATAGTTGCGTTTTACATAACTAACCCTAACCCCAGCCCTAAATAAATAAATATTTCAATTATTAAATGATGAACTTGAAATTTACAAACATACACAAGGGAAATAACTAAACATGTGGTTGCATCTACTTGTACTGTACCCTGACAACATTCACAGCCCTTTCTCAAATCTGGTGACCACAGTACAGTTCATTGAAGATATCCATATCAGCATACGCCTCTAACAGGAGAATGAGGAAGACGATAATAAGAAAAACTCTAACCCTCTCTATTGTAGAAACATACTTTATCCATACATACATAGAAAAATCCAACCCTTTTCTCTCTATTGTGGAAACATACTTTATCCACACATGCATAGAAAAATTGAAACCTCTTCTATTGTGGAAATACTTATACTTTATCCACACATACAAAGAAAAAATACAACCATCTTCTCTCTATTGTGGAAAAATACTTTATCCACACATACATAGAAAAAATACAACCATCTTCTCTCTATTGTGGAAAAATACTTTATCGACACATACATAGAAAAATCCCTACAATCAATACCTCATAAGGTTATGTTCTGTACCTTGAGACAGAATATTCTGATTGTTCCTTTCCATAGAAAAGTAGTATCTGTGCCTTTCTTGATCACAAATTGCAACTGTTTCCCAGTAATGTCTGTAAATCCGCTAGTTCTGAAAACATAACATTAATTAGAGTAAGCATGTCAACTTACAACTACATTCGGTACATGTTAGGCAAATGTGGCCTCATCATGTGTTAACACTCCAATTTGTGTAATGTTATGTGCACAACCATGCAATCTATGTTATAGTTTGTGCATCATTCGTGTCCTCACAGAAATCTCATGTGATTAGCAGATGACTCAAAGCTAAACCAACACCAACATGGGTAATGCAATGGAAGATTACTATTTACTGAGCTTGCTAGCTACAGAGAAAGATGATGTATGTTTGTTACAAACTCAAGTTTGTTACAAAACTCAAGCTTGTTACAAAACTAAATATCTAACACTAATCCCCCAACATCGTCCCCCAACAACTAATTAACCCTCCTCCTCCTATTTCATACACTAACCACTAACACCAGTTATATTTATTTTATGAGGTTATAGTTTATTCCATTAAAAAATAGGCCACATCTGCTTAGAATGAATCCTACATTAATATAATACTGCATATAATGGGTATCTATAAAGTCACAAAGCACTGATGCTGTCACACAGATCTGCACTATTTACTCACAATTCATATAATGTAGTGTCATCTCCAATGTAAATAAGCCACTGTGCCTTTATAGACATCTGGTATATGTGGTTTATGTATATGTTATATATATATATATATCAGAATAACTACAAAATAAATGTCATTATTTCCTCATCAATGTACTATAGAAACCATTACATTTTTATGAGCAGACAAGAAAGTTTACGAATTGCATGATAATGTATGGATAGCGCAGGCATGGTGTGCAGTTTCAAAATGTGATGACAAGTACAGTGACAATTGCAGCGATCACGGTACAGCAGAAAGTTCAATGCTGTTACTGGCTTGTAGAATTAAAGTTTTCCATTGTTGTGCAAGCAAGATTCAGGCAGGAATCTCTGGTTCCTTGTATATCAGAAGAATTCATATTCCAGCAAGATGGAGTGCCAATGAAGTAGGAAACAACCTTCATCAACAATTTCCAGACAGATGGATTGGAAGATTAGGTCCCATTGAAAGATGGGTCAATAATAAAGCTGTAAAGGTACAAAATCAAGGGTAACATGAGTAAGTGGATATGACCCTTCTTACACAATCCAAAAATAAGTGTTACTATGGAAGGTTACAACAGCTAAAAAAGTTATAAATCATGGAGTTCCTCAAGGTTTGGTACTGTCTCAATTCCTTGTATTCATAAATTATCTAATCTGTGAGCACTGTCACAAGGTGTTAGAGCCACCATGTATGCTGATGACTTGGTGGTGTGATGAACATCTAAAGATTGCCAACAAAAAAGGCAGCAGACAACATAGCGGCATGGACAGGTAGAGAAATGGATGTTAAAGATCAATGCTGAAAACCCTCAACAACACTCTTCACACTCTCAAATAAGGACAGAGCAGGAGAGATAAAAGTTGAAATGCATGTATTAAAGCAGAAGAGTAGTCAGTGAAACTGGGTACCACACTTGATAATACATTGACGTGGAAGACTCAAATTGAAAATTGAGCGAGTGGTTCATGATGCCTTGGCTAAGAGGGAGAACGAACCGGTCTGCGGACAGTATCAAAAGTCTTTGTAAGATCAACGAAAGCAATGAGAAGTGGTGTAACTTGCTCTCTGTATTTTTTTAAAGATGTTGTAGAGTAAAAATCTACTGAATCTACTTTGAGACTGGGAGAACACTGTCTGCAAGTTTCTGCAGTCATTTCAGCATATCACATGCAAAGGTCTTTCTAGGGTTAGATGATAAGGTAATTCTTCTTCAGCGTTCATTCTCAAACTCCCACTGGATATCTCCTGTAGTAGGACCATGGTTCTATTAGATTTCCAGAAGGATCTAGTCCAGAGAATGGAAATGCGTTGTGTCGTCATTTTATTTGCGCCAGTGGCCCGACACATCCGTCTTCAGCTGGATACGGTAATTGAAAGTAGTAATACATAAATCTATATACACACACACAAACATTTATATGATGATATGATGTGTGTGTGTGTGAGTATATATATATATATATATATATATATATATATATATATATATATATATATATATATATATATATATATATATACTGAAGAGAGGTCACTGGACCAAAGGGCATGAGCCCATGTGGATTGCTGGATCAGCAACCAACCAACCAACTAAGAATGTTAGATCTGGATCAATATAATCTCTGTTTTTCAACATATTTGAGCACAAACGTTCCAACTATTCTAACAATAAATACAGTAATATACTAAAATCAAACAAGCTGATAACTTCAGAGAATACAATGTTATTGTATTTACCTCTGGATCTATGCACTATAGTGAGAACTCTGGCTGATCCTTTACAGCTAATGATATTGCTAGTCATTGCTGATCACAGCGGAGCATAAAGATATGGATGAAATCAAATTAATGCCACCTCAAATCATTCTATAGAATTCCATTTTGTAATGTAGCTATTGCATCAGACTCTTAGTTTATGCTTCACACAATTTAAAACATTCACATGGTATCTATAGCTGCTTCCAATTTCCTATGTATAAAATATATTTACTGTGTGAACATACAACTGTACAGTTTCCTTGATGTCTGTCCATGTTTTTATTTGTCGTCCTCTGCATTTTCCACCTTCAACGGTTCCCTACAGTATTAATTTGACAAGGAACCATGTTGGCATACCTGTCCAAGCCATGTAAATTTTTGTTGTTGTTCGTCCATCACAAGTGATGATGACCATTTGTTACATCCACTTTTGAAAATTCAATTTTAGTAATGTCCTTGATTATGAGTTCGTAGATGGCTAATGAGCCCTATTCGAGCTGTTAATGTCCTTGGACAGTTCGGACATGGAATGACGACAGTAGACGGATCTTGGTCTATCCGTGACTTTCTAGCTGCTCTCTGCTGTTGAGCTGCTGCATTTCTTTTCTTTTCACAAGATGATGCGCTCTTTTTTATTTTAGAACGCCATGTAGATCTATTTTGTGCAAGTTCTTCCCATGTATTGTGGTCTATTTCAATGGCTTTCAGTGAGTTCTTTAACGAGTCCTTGTAGCGCTTCCTTTGGCCACCTTGAGATCGTATACCCTTCTCTAGCTCACCATAGAGAAGTATCTTTGGCAGACGATGGTCTGGCAAGCGCACCAAATGACCTGCCCAACGAATCTGTGTCTGCATCAGGATCGTGTCAATGCTTGGGATACCAGCTCTATCAAGGACAGTGGTATCTGGAATCTTGTCTTGCCATCTGATGTTCATTAACTTTTCTGAGACAATTTGTATGAAAATGATTGAGTTTCTTCACATGACGTCTATACACAGTCCACTGGAAGTACCACTGCTCTGTAAACTTTCAGCTTAGTCTGTAGGTTAATGCCATTTCTACGCCAAACATTTGCGTACAATGTGCCGAAAGTACTGCTTGCTTTGGCTATCTTTGTATACACTTCATCATCAACGTTGGCATTTTGTGATAACGTACTGCCTAGATATGTAAATCTATTCATAACTTTCAGTGCTACACCATTTACCTTTGTGCAGGGCTCGAGATAGCTTTTGCCAAGTGCTGGTTGTAACACGACTTCTGTTTTCTCTGTTAATGGTAAGCCCAAAGTTGGTACAGGCTTTAGAGAATCTGTCTATAATACATTGTAGATCAGCCTCAGAGTTGGCATTTAGGGCACAGTCATCAGCTAATAGAAGATCCCTGATTGTGTGTGATTTAATTTTGGTTTTTGCTCGAAGCCGCCAAAGATTGAACAATTTTCCGTCTATGCGATAGGTGATGTATACTCCCAGGTCTAGATCTCTGAAAGCATCATCCAACATAGCAGAGAACATGATGCTAAATAGGGTAGGTGCTAATACACATCCTTGTTTTACTCCATTTGAGACAGGAAACGTTTCAGATAACTCTCCATCAACCTGAACTCTAGCTTGCATTCCATCATGCAATTGCTGCACCATTGAGATAAATTTCTGTGGGCATCCATACTTTGCCAGAATCTTCCCCAGACCCTCTCTACTTACTGTGTCAAATACTTTTGTCAAGTCTATGACAGCTGTGTACAGGTCACAGTGTTTGAAAATGACTTGCACTGGGGATTTTGATTAAAGTGAGGAAGAGTTGTGCAAATTTTTGTTACTTCACTATTGAAAGCAATGGTTCTTGTGGACCTGTATACATCTCTATTTTCTTTCTTAAGTACATACCGGTATGTCTTATGCTCTGTAACGGAAATTTGTAGAATTTGTCTGTTCTTCTTCTTCTGTGTCCGTTCCCAAACTCCTGCAGATTAGCAGGATGTAGTCCAGAGAATGGAATGCATTTTGTCATGGTTTACAGTATTGCTGCAATATCTGCGTATTTCGGCCTGACAAATCTGACTTCAGCATGGCTTTCGGTCACTGACTTTATAGGTATGGGATAGCCAACTCCATCCCATAACCTCCTTAGTCGCCTTTCACAACATGTGTGGAAAGTAAACAGTGTTGTTATTCTTTGCTCCCCTTTCGGGTCCCGGCAACACATAGGCGGAATTTGGCTGTAACATTTGTATTTAATGGCCTTTAGTCATCTCTCCATGAGTGAGTGTCCAACTTTCACAACCGTACATCACAATAAAGAGCACAAGTTTGATTTTCACTCTAACACTGATGTTGTTTTTCCAAATTAAGTTTAGCCATGACATAGAAGCTAAAGCTATCCTCAACCTTATCTTTAATTCTGCTTTGCATTTGCCATTGCTGCATATGCTAGATCTGAGGTATTTGAAAGAATTCACCTCCTCAAGTTTATATCCATTAATCGTGATGTTGATATGTGATTACAATCTGTATACTTACCATTCAACAACTGCTGAGGAACACCTATATGCCTGCTTGAAGTGCACTGATGTCATTTCATAACAATAACCATATAAATCAAACAAACAAAAAGTAACAAATAGTATTTTTCTATCAAATAAACAATAATAAAACCATACACTGCATTCAGCTCCTCAATGCATTTCAAAACCTCCTTGTACGTAATAGTTGCAACACCTCTGATCCTACTAAAATTAGTTTTCTGCCTCCTCCCCGGCAAACCTGAGACATCCTCTTGTGAGATGTTAAGGCTGGAAGTCTGACCCATTTCTTCTAGTTATTTTACTTAACTGTCAGCTTGTATAACAACAGCATCAACTGTGGCATGCTGAAAAATAAAATACATAACAAATATAAAACTTCAGAATCATCAAGTGTCAATCTCCGCAACAAAGGTTGGCTACAACAGACCTCCAACAGTCTCCTGTTTTGGTGGTACACTCTGCCAGACTGTAACCTGTCCATTTTGTGATGTTACTCTCCCACTTGTATCTCTGCCTACCTCTTACTCACTTCCCTTTGACTTTACCCTCAATTAGGGTCTTCAACAAGGTGTCATTTTTAATGTGTCCAAAATATTTTATTTGCTTGATCTTTATTTCCTTAAATAATTATTTCTTCACATTAAATGTTGTTAGAACCTCTTTGTTTGTTTTCTTCTCTTTCCATGATGTTCTCCATATCCTTCTATATATTGACATCTCAAAGACATACATTCTGTCTTCTAATTGTTTATTGAATTTTCCCTAAATGAATAATATAGCTAGAAAGAATTGGAAAACTATAGAAAAATGAGAAAGGTCTTGATTCAAGTTGTGAGGCGAATCAGTGACACTGAACGGAGCTGGTTCAAATCCCATCCGCTACTTTCTGATTCAAAATTTCCAAGCATACTCATTTCTTGAGTCAGTGAGAGAGCATTATGGATGTAAGTTTGAGATTTCAGCCAGAGTATTTGTCATGATTACTTGTCTTTCTACGCAATTCTTTTTTCAACATGTGCTAGAATCGCCAATGAGCTGCACACATTCCAAACAACAGACCCATCTGTGTAAATTACTACTTGTACATCACTGTATTTCTGGATTTTACTTGAGCTGTGCTTTACTTCCTACAATTCCTATCCTCAATGAATTATGTAATATACAATACAATAATAAATATAGCATAACACAACATAATATAATAATACTGACTAAAGTTGTGAGGCGAGTAGGTGCCATCTGCGCAAACCTGATTCAAATCCCATTTGCTGCAATATGATTTTTCTATTCTCAATGTGATTTTGATTCTTCTACATTTTCTCCTGCTGCTCGGTAATCATGTTAGCTGTATCTGTGCATAAGCTTTCTAATTAGATATGGTTCTCTGCTAGAAAATGTGTAGGATTTTCCACAGACATACTGTTGTCATGGCCGTACGGCTAGAATTCCTGTGGTCTCAGGTTCAATCCGCGGTTTGGGACAAGGATTTTTATCTTTCGGAGGTACAATAAAAATTTATTCCTGTGCACATCGCAGTGACAGCCTTGGCAAAGCATCCTTTATTTCAACAGCCTCCCTGCACTCCTTAACAGGAAAACATGCAGTAATGAAAGTTTTTATTATTTAATACTATGTATCAGGATAAAAAATTGAATATGTTCATATTTATACACCACACATTTTAAAAAAATCTCCTTCCAATCCATAACAGGAAACATGCAGTAAAGACAGTTTATGCAAATAGTATGACAATGATTACGAATGCATGGAGGTATACTCATACACTACCTGCTAATGAAAGAGATTAATGGAGTGGTGTAGTAATATAGACATATGGTTCACTGCTGATGAATTTCCATATATATGAAAAGTTATAATACATTTTTTTTAAACAGTGGTTCATAAAGGAACATCATGTTATGGACAGCTAAGAAATCAAATTTAAATATTGTACAATCAATAACATAAAAATAGCACTAAAGTGAAAACAATTTTAAGGTCTACAAATTTTTTTTAATATTTCGACAGAACGTATAAATGCGAATCAATTTTAAATATAGTAAACTTTGCGTCTCCAGAAAAACTGAGAACGAAAGAATGAATATGACTAGTCACTCAACTCACACTGCTGGGAAGCTGAAATTAATATCTATCTTAAACTGTTATTGCCTAATTATAAAATAATAAGCTGACTTGCCAAACAAGGAGCATATGAAATATTCGGAAAACAGATGTCTCTGAAAAGCAGGGTGTGGACTGTCGGAAGTACTGGAATGAATCGATCGTCCAAGAAACCAGGAATGCAAACCGTCATTAAGTCACTGTCATTTCACAGTGTGTTATGACAGTTATGTTTACAAACACTTCAAACTGTAACAGTCCGCACATTGACTGACACAGTTTGAGTTATTTATTTAATCGATACTGCGTACTTATCCAATTCAAACATTAGTTCAGCATGCTTCTATAATAAAATTTGTATACTTTATTATTTTCAATAAACAATAGACGCTTACGTCAAAATTGTTATATTTTCCAATTATTTACTGGTCATTGATTTGTTTGTTTGCACCGATGTTACCACTGACGCTTTGAAAATAACCCCGGATCGTCCTACAAAACGCTAAGACTAATAAATCGATATAAATAAGGCCAGAGCAGTAGTTGATCTATCAATTTATCTATATATATATATACGCTGTGGTCCTTGTTTGCCCTGCGGCGTCAGGGGTAGAAGAGTTCTCTGTAGATGGCTTTCTTGTGCGATGTTTGTAAGCTTGCTCCTATGGCCTCTTTGATTTCTGTATCCATCTTTTACATGGTCTGCCTCTGGCTTTATAGCCGTGATATCTATGTGTCATGGTCATCTTTGGCATGCTGTCTATTGGTAGTCTGGAAGTGTGTGAAAGCCACTTGATCTATTGTCCTTTGATGTGTTCCAATACTGGTATTGATTTGGTTATCTGTCTGATGTTATCGTTTCTAATTATATCTCTAAATGACACTCTTTCGTTGTAGAAATGTTATTTCTGCTGTAGACCTATTTTTACTTTTGTTTTGTGCTGTCATTGTCCATATAGTCAATTGTCCATTGCAGTAGTTAATATAAGAAAGGTAATTCGTCCAACTTCGTATCCAATTCCTTCGTCTTCGTGAGCCTATTTGTGCCCTTTTTTAAATTGGAAAGATTTACTCATTTTTTATTTATTTTTGAAGCTCGTTTCTATGATTTCCTGAAAGAATACCAGAATATTGCAAATTCGGCAGAAATAACCCCAGAAGACAACCAAAAACTCCAGATATAGTGAACTATGAAAGTGGTTCAACGAGGTTCAAACAAAGAGGTGACAAAACTCCAACTGTGGCAACTCTGACCTGCTGTAAGTCCGGAAGTTGACACGAATAATTCAAAATATGCAACAGTGCAGAACCCAATTTTTCTAATTACGAACGTAAACATTTTTAAACATTTAGGGTAGCATATCCTATTCAAGATGTAGCCATCAGCCCAGCATTTTTTGTTGTTGCTGAAGTGATTTTCTAGGCAATATAAATACCTTCAGTAGTTTACCATTACTTGTTGAACGGTCCGGACACACAATTGCCTGTGAGAGCCGTAGATACGTTTCTCTTAATAGGATGGGTTATCTAAAAGGGGAGAAAATACATTTGTCTGTTCTCGTGAGCGTCAATTCTTTCATTTGATGGCATGTTTGATGGACTTTTAGTGGGAAAAATTATTGTGGGGGGAGGGGTTGACTTTTGACCCACCTTTTGGCAAAGTTTCTAATACCGAAAGTCATATTTTGATTTGCTAAAAAATGAATGGTAGTACCAACCAACCCCCTCCCTATTTACGGCTTTGCCTGCAGAGGGATGCGAACCCGGTACCTTGACCGTCACAAACGCGCACTGGATCACATTGCAATAGAGCCGGGCACTTATGCATAGAACACGAAATCATTCCAAAATTAATGTCATTATTGTTGTGTTATAATTCTCCGTTTTTATTGCACTTTTAAAGACAATATCCATTTATGTTATAATATCTTTAGTGCACATGATGATCTTTTCAAACGTCTGATGGTTTGTTTCTAATAAAATCTAACAAAACCTCGTATGAAGTAAGAACCATTAAAAGATATAAAGATCAAACAAATAAAGTATTTTGGACATCTTAAAAGACATGCCACCTTGTTGAAGAACAACTTGAGGGTAAAGTCGAGGAGAAGCGAGCAGAAGGTAGGCAGAGATTAAGTGAGAGAAACATCACGAGATGGACAGGTTACAGTTTAGCAGAGCACACCACCTACGTGAGAGACAGTGGATGTTGGAGGCCCATTGCAGCCAACTTTATGTGCGGAGACGGCACTTAATGGTGATGTTTTGTTTTGTTTGTTTCCTTCCCCGCGAAGTACGGATGGTGAAACTTGTTTTCTTTGTGCAATGAGCCGGTTGTCTGGCTGTACTTTATAGCCAAGAGAACGCCAAATTTCAGCTGTGGCCTACACATTGTTTTCAAAAGAAGCCTCATACATGGAGGTAACGTGTGTATGTAGAAGACATGGTGTAATCTACAACAGTGCTTTGTCCCTGGTCCTATTTTGCTGCAAATTTCAATATGATGCCCACTTGAGCGTTTAAAAAAAATAGAATTGGCTATTTTGGCAAGTTTTTTAAGCTTTATCGATATAATTCTCGTTGTTTATCGTTCGAGTGGTTACTTTTCTGTGGATCCTTAACGGGTTGTGAATAGGGTAACCATAATTGTCAGATGGGAAAAGAGGACGTTTCGACGTGCGCCTTTAAATCCAGTGCACCCTTATTGTAGGATTACCATAATTGTCAGATGGAAAAAGAGGATACGAAAATTGTCATCAAATATGTATATGGCCAATATTAAGTGTTGCACAAATAAAATTAAAGTTAAACTACATAAAATATTGTTCTTATTTAATTATAAACTTGTATTAACTGAGTGTTACCTGAGTTTCGGCATTTTTTAAATCTAATTTTTTTTATTTAAGTTCAATCTTCAATTCAAAAATTTATTTATTAATAATTATCACTAATGAACTCGCGTTACCGTCTGCTATGCGAAATGCGTTATGGTTACGAAAAATTGAAAATGGCTAACAGAACCAGAAGTTCTGATGGCTAATGTTAATATTGAGCTAAATATAGCTGGCGCGCGTGTTTATTTTACTATACATAATAGATTAAAGTATATAGCACAGAAAAGTATCGATCGATCGGGGAAGGACGGTCGGGGACGGAGAAAAACCAGGACAAAAGCCATTTTTTCTGGAAAGCCGCTCGGACGCCCGGACAGGGGCATAAAAAGAGGACGTGTCCGGGGAAACCCGGACGTATGGTAAACCTATTTGTGAACCCATGAACGGGTCTATGGCCCCAATTTCATAGTTTTACTCAGGGTCGTGCCGTACTAATGTAAAGAGACGGCCGAGTCATGCAAAATATATTGTCGGGAGCGACATTTCGAAGAAAAGCCATGGAGGTTGGGGTCATTTCGAAGACTTGCATCGTACTGATAAATCTACCGTGTGTCCTTATTTTACTGCTCGTCCCACCTGCAAATCTCCGTGGCAGCCAAATGGTTCCATATGCCCCACGTTGAGAACAATTGATCTAAAAGTCCGTGTCTTACGTCAACAGAATCTATGAACTCTGAACTCTGACCTAGTAGTGTTTTTAACACATCGCAACTATCTACAATTGTTTTACCAGTAAAGAAAAAGTAATCATAAATTAACTGATTAGATAAAACTGTTAGATCTGGAAATCAGCTAACGAACTTCATATTTTGGCTTCTTTTATTTATTTTAGCATGTCCTTGGTGTGTCCCGTCTGATATTGACACAGTCATGCAAGATAATCAATGTAATAAGAACTTCAGTATATAGATTATTAGTCGTCGGATTTGCATCACTGCACCCCAGACACGTCCATATGTATCCTCTTTAGTGTATCCATCATTATGCGATGATCGACAGGTTGTAGTCCTCTGTTGGTTGACATTCTTCTAATCCCACAGCGATATTAATTTCTGGAAACGGTGCATTTCACGCCCAGTTCCATTATTATAGCCATGGAAAAGGAATTCTTCACCCTCACTAATTTCGTTTGCCCGTGTTGTCAGTGCATATCAATGTAGGTCTATATTCAACCTGATAAGAAAAATCGGTTCAAGTCATTCATTTTGGCTGATTTGACTGATCCGAATGTTTCATTAGTCATTTTCCTTATACTTTGCGTCGCTAGCCAATGAAAAGCACTGATCAATCAAAGGTCGAAATATTGACGTGACGAGTTATAATGCCCTAATGTCTAGGTAAAGTTGTGATGATAGGTGAAACTACAGTAAAATTAAAAAGCTAATCTACAAATAAAACAACTTATACCGACAACATGGAAGAGAACTATATGGTCATATACGCAGATGGTTCTGTGTAGAAAGAGAAGAGAACTATACGCTCATATACACAGATGGTTCTGTGCATAGAGAGTCAAGATAGGCCTGTGACGTTTCTTGAATTCTAAAAAATGCTGCTGAAAAGTGTAAAGCGTATAGTACACCAACCTCCAGAATTAGAATGGAGATCAAGGCAGTTACAGAGGCCTAAAATGGATCTCAGAAACTGACAATCAGGACCGTTATTGTGTCGGAACCTTAATCCACGATACGCAAAATTGAGAATGGCTGACTGCATCATGAGTGAATGGAGAATATTTATGGTTCAACATCTTCAAGAACTTAGATAGGCCCCTATAACTCTGTTCACTTTAAGAATGAAGTGGGTCAAAACACACCCCCACATTATTCCTCGACAACAGGTGATTTTTAAACAGCTGTCGACATATAAAAACAATATTATTTAAAACATTTAAAAGCAATTAAAAACAATAATTAAACAAAAATTTAAAAATGAAATTTAAGAACAATATTATTAGGCACTTAACAATCGATTAATGCGTTCTGCGTCCAAGAACCAATCAGAAGTACTGACCCACTTCATTCTTAGAGTGAACAGAGTATAGATATGTGTCGTTGTTACGGTGGGTTTAAGGGTAATAATAAGAGTCGCGACAGACTAGCATCAAAAGCGCACGTGTCAAGACAGATGACAATGTACAGAGGGAAACATTGTAAATTATTTATATTTTTTTTTAATTTTTGTTTGTTGGACGAGGACACCATGGTAGATCATAATTAGTTAAAACTTTAAGAAACTTCCACAGCTTCGAAGATTTTCGAAAGTGTGAATTACGGTCACTCTCAAGACTGCGTGAGGTCTTGAACACGTGGCACAGTTGGTGTAAAGATCAAAACAGCATTTATAAAGAAACATATTCTTTCTCTTGATTCTTGATTAGAAACTGGCCTCAGAGCACGTGGGTCATTCCCATAAGTGCTCCATCCTCTGTTCCAGCAGCCATCAGACTCGATGGTGTTTCGAGTCTAATGCTGCCGAAACAAACGTCGACATCATAGAAATACATAAGAAACATAATAGATATACAAAGACATTGATAAATCAGCACCGAACTGAAAATGTTGGTCGCTACACAGATGGATTTATTGATACGGGGATCGGAACACTTACCGGACTTGTCCGGTGTACGTTGACAATAAACAGCACTCATAATACAGATTCTAGGATAGAGAAGAAGAGGCAGCCAAAGACTTCGATAGACGTAGGATATCCAAGAGTTTTATTAACAGGACTCTGGAAGAAACATGGCACATTGTACAGAACCGATAAGATTACATAGTGGCAGCGAGAATATCGTTCTACAAAGAACACACATCATATAGAAGAGAAGAAGAATGAAATGATTATTTACCATTTATTTTTGATGGATCTATGTATCTATACGCTGTGTCCCTTGTTTGTCTTGCGGCGTCAGGGGTGAAAGAGTTCTCTGGAGATGGCCTTCTTGTGCGCTGTTTGTAAGCTTATTCCTGTGACTTCCTTGATTTCTGTGATCCATCTTTTACATGATCTGCCTCTGGCTCTATAACCGTTATGTCTATGTGTCATGGCCATTTGTGGCATGCTATATGTCGGTAGTCTGGAAGCGTGTGAAAACCACTTGATCTGTTGTCTTTTGATGTGTTCCAACACTGGTATTCTTTTGGTTATAAGTCTGATGTTATCGTTTATAATTCTATCTCTTAATGTCACTCCGAGTATTCTTCGTAGACATGTCATTTCTGTTGTCACTATTTTTCTTTTGTCTTGTGCTGTCATTGTCCAGGTTTGGCACTGGTAGCATAGTGATGGAATAATAATAGCCTTGTATAATGCAACTTTAGTGTCTATATTTACATTTTTGTTCTTGAAAATACGTGTCATCTGTCCTAGGATCTGTTTTGTTGCATCTATTTTGTATCTCTTTATTGGTATAATGCAGGATATAATGCTTCCTAAGTAAGCGAAAGCCTTTACCATTTTTGATGGATGTACGCCTATAACCATAAAACCAAGATGAATACTCGTCCTGATTAAAAAGATCGTGCATCAGCAAGAAGAACCTATATAAGCAATGTGTGTATGGAGAATAGCGCCGATACCAGTGCTTTCCAGTTCTTGCGACGTGATTCTGCACTGTCTTTTGCGTTCGCTCTCTGATGACCAACACGAAATTGAATGTAATTTTCACTGGAGAGTGTGAAAAACGATGTAGGTCCTACTGTTGGTTTACATCGGAGATATATTATTTGCGCCTTCCGACACAGCACACCCGCTTTCGGCATGATGGCATGTGGAATCCGTGTACGTTACTTAGATCCAGAGTAATGCTATGTCCTATGTCAGTAGTTGTTCATCATAGCGTTACTCTAGGTTTGCACTGTCCTCTATCAATAGTTGTTCATCACATAGTTGCTCTAGGTTTGCTCTGTCCTATGTCAGTAGTTGTTCATCATAGCGTTCCTCTAGGTTTGCACTGTCCTATGTCAGTAGTTGTTCATCACATAGTTCCTCTAGGTTTTAACTGTCCTATGTCAGTAGTTGTTCATCATAGCGTTCCTCTAGGTTTGCACTGTCCTATGTCAGTAGTTGTTCATCATAGCGTTCCTCTAGGTTTGCTCTGTCTTATGTCAGTAGTTGTTCATCACATAGTTCCTCTAGGTTTGCACTGTCCTATGTCAGTAGTTGTTCATCACATAGTTCCTCTAGGTTTGCACTGTCCTATATCAATAATTGTTCATCACATAGTTCCTCTAGGTTTGCACTGTCCTATGTCAGTAGTTGTTCATCACAGAGTTCCTCTAGGTTTGCACTGTATTATGTCAGTAGTTGTTCATCACAGAGTTCCTCTAGGTTTGCCCTATCCTCTGTCAATAGTTGTTCATCACATAGTTCCTCCAGGTTTGCACTGTCCTATGTCAGTAGTTGTTCATCACATAGTTCCTCTAGGTTTGCCCTATCCTCTGTCAATAGTTGTTCATCACATAATTCCTCCAGGTTTGCACTGTCCTATGTCAGTAGTTGTTCATCACAGAGTTCCTCTAGGTTTGCACTGTCCTATGTCAGTAGTTGTTCATCACATAGTTCCTCTAGGTTTGCACTGTCCTATGTCAGTAGTTGTTCATCACATAGTTCCTCTAGGTTTGCACTGTCCTATATCAATAATTGTTCATCACATAGTTCCTCTAGGTTTGCATTGTCCTATGTCAGTAGTTGTTCATCACAGAGTTCCTCTAGGTTTGCACTGTATTATGTCAGTAGTTGTTCATCATAGCGTTCCTCTAGGTTTGCACTGTCCTATGTCAGTAGGTGTTCATCATAGCGTTCCTCTAGGTTTGCACTGTCATATGTCAGTAGTTGTTCATCACAGAGTTCCTCTAGGTTTGCACTGTCCTATGTCAGTAGTTGTTCATCATAGCGTTCCTCTAGGTTTGCACTGTCTTATGTCAGTAGTTGTTCATCACATAGTTCCTCTAGGTTTGCACTGTCTTATGTCAGTAGTTGTTCATCACATAGTTCCTCTAGGTTTGCACTGTCTTATGTCAGTAGTTGTTCATCACATAGTTCCTCTAGGTTTGCACTGTCCTATGTCAGTAGTTGTTCATCATAGCGTTCCTCTAGGTTTGCACTGTCATATGTCAGTAGTTGTTCATCACAGAGTTCCTCTAGGTTTGCACTGTCCTATGTCAGTAGTTGTTCATCATAGCGTTCCTCTAGGTTTGCACTGTCATATGTCAGTAGTTGTTCATCATAGCGTTCCTCTAGGTTTGCACTGTCTTATGTCAGTAGTTGTTCATCACATAGTTCCTCTAGGTTTGCCCTATCCTCTGTCAATAGTTGTTCATCACATAGTTCCTCTAGGTTTGCCCTATCCTCTGTCAATAGTTGTTCATCACATAGTTCCTCTAGGTTTGCACTGTCTTATGTCAGTAGTTGTTCATCACATAGTTCCTCTATATTTTCCCTATCCTCTGTCAATAGTTGTTCAGTAGATATGTTCTCCTAGTTTTCTCTTTTTTCCCCAAATGGTACCAATAAAATGCACGCTGTTGCAGTCTATGACCATAAATTATAATAGTTTAAGGATATAATAACTAATACGCCATAAGTTATCCGACAAAGTGGAAAGTCCTGATGTAACAAAAATAAAAAGTGATAACAATAAGGATAAGATAATGCAATGTTACTGTTACTAAAATGTACTGGGTAAATGATTACGTTGAGGTTTTTTATGCTTAATTCAATATTTCTGTTTGTGTTCTGTGGATTCCTTGATAAAGGCTCAATTTTTCAGAAAGTAGAAAACGTATCTGTTGTATCCACATGTATTTTTACATTGAATATCTGTACTTATTTATTAGGTTTTTTTTTAGTTAACAGTAACATTTGATTATCTTATCCTAAGTTTTATTACAATAGTTTACATTATTTCATATTATACTTTGGCGTGTTAATGGTACCGCATTGCTTTCGTGCGGACCAGGGTTTGCAGATAACAATGATCTTAAAAGTACCTCTTCCTTGTGCACGCTGTAAACAGAAATATGAGTATGATAAAACTCAGCGGCTTGTGCTTCTTCTAGTCAACACTTAGGGATTGTGTTCGTGAATGTGGAGGCTGCAGATGGAATGAGAATTGACTGCAGAATAAGACAAGCAATATCTCTGACACCAGTGAGCCAACACATACAGCGGCACTGTCCAGACAAAGTGACGCAAGACATACTGTCTCAGGCAGCAGAAACGCAAATTCATTGGATGTGGCCAATGCAAATGTAACAATATTTTTAGATGTCATCAGACGCTCCACGTGTACTATAGAATAGGAAAACTCTACATGGAAATCGGAAATAAAGTACTGCTCCGCTCTAGAATAAGCTTTTACTCCTGGTGTTCCTAAATATGTGTAGAAACTCAGATTTGGACGAGGGGTTCCTGATGTCAGTCATTGACACTTCGGCTAAGAGGGAGAACGAATCCGGGCCCAACTCTACTGTTGAGATATTCCTATACCGGAATCATGTTCGCGGATGAGAAAAGGTTCAGTACCAGATGGGCATAGAAATAATACGTACAATTACGCATGACAAGTTTACTGGGAGCGGAACACCTCGTGCGAGATAGACGCAGTTGATCAAGCCTAAATACCTGATTACCGTCTCCTCTAAGACTGTCACTCAAGGACATATTTTGCTCTGAATAGTCCAAGGGGATAGTGGGTGATAAACCGTCACGGCGTAGAGTCGTTTCCTGGCGATAGGCAGGAAGGCTGTCAAAGGCTTGGAAATCCCACCCGAATGCCGAAATCGAAAATACTGGGCCGGAAGGCGCAAATAGCGCAGCTATGCTGTAAACTTGCAGCACAACATAATTCACGCTCCCCGACGGAAATCACACAAATTTTAGCGTTAGTTATCAGAGCAAACGCAAATAACAACATATTATGTTTAAATGTTTATCTATTGGGTAATACTGTTTATTTCAACAATAACAAGTCTCCAAGATTGATACAATTTACTGTTTATATATTTCGCAGTGTAATCTTCAATTACAGTCCTAGATTAGGACTATTTACACGGCACAGAAGTCGCGATAATTTAGCCTATCACAATTGTGATCTCTGTAAGTAGTTATCTGTTCATGTGTTGGCCAAACAACTTTGGATGTTAAGTGTGTTGAGATGTTTTGACCTTGTATCTTCCAGGGATAACATGCTTAGATTATTCCGTAGTTTTCATGACAGTAAGAACATTAAAAATATCAATCATAAAACGTAATAAAAAAATCAAAATGTTTGAATATGTGCTCTTTTGAGGAAACAAACAATGTGTGAATTCATCAGTTGAAATTTTCGTAATAATAATTACATTCGTATGATATCACTAAATTACATGACTAAAGTAAACCACATAAGAAAATATGTCATGGAAGACACCCGAACGACATTATCTTAACATTCAATGGCTTTCACCGTTGGTTCACTGCTACGGACAGCAGAAGTTGGAATAAATAAATGTATAATTATTTCCTTGCTACTGATAAGTAAGTTAAATACAACTATTATAATTATATTTGTATAAGTTTGCATGTTGTTTTTGTTTGAATACCTTTATGCTCTTGACACATTTCTTTATACGTAATTGTTTTAGATTATTGTTTTAAGACTTGAAAATAATTTCAATAAAAACGGCAGAGATATAATACCTTATGTTCCGACCTAGCACAAGACTATACAGTGTAAACTAGTACAAGACTATGCAATGTGAACTAGTACACGACTATACAATGTTATTAACAGAATAAAGAGTGAACTTAGAGGTTGTTCATAAATTACGCTAACAATTTTTTGCCCAATTATTATAGACTCTCCTCCTTGCCAACAGCTGTCCAGATTTCAGAGAACCCCTCCCATTTTTCCTTAACGGTGTCGGGACAATCCCCCCCCCCTCCCAATCATCCCACCAAAGACACAAAATATAGTAAATAATAAAAAAAAATCCTATGTGATTTTATTTTCAGATTTATCAACATATGTTCCATTTTCAAGAAATTAAACAATTTATAAACAATGTAGTATGGTTTATGTTATATATATATATGTATATATATATATAAGAGCGAGAGAGGAGGTAGTTCAGTGGTTAGTGTACTGGCCTTCTAGTTGGGTAGCCAAATGTTCATTGCCCAGCTCAATTGCAAATATGTATAGATAATTAATGAGTAATAGGTCGACTCAACCTACAGAAATTAGTACTACGTCCTGTGGGAAAATAAAGGGAGTGGTGCTGACATCATCTTTAAGTATGCCGTCAATTAATAATATATTATAGAAGCATCCAGGGTTTCTTACTAAAGTAAAATCATAATGCATTACACGGGATTTGAAATGGGTCCTCTCAGATGGCATATTATCGCATCGAAATGGAGGCCTTTTCTCTTTTCACGTTTTCAATGAAATGCCAAATTTAGTTCCATCCTGTAGGATCGGTAATTTTTCTTCCTATGTCACTATGGGATCTACAGAAGAATGCTGAGAATACCACGGACTGCCAGAAAAACTAGGTGTTGAAAGAATCAAATGCGAAACGGACCTTAATGAATAATATAAGAAAAGGGCAATCTTCTTTTTTTTGGCCACTTCATGAGACAGGCATGTTTAGAGAACATAGTCACAACAGGCAAAATTGAAATCAACAGAGACAGAGGGCGACAACGTGAGAAAATATTAGATAATTTGACATCCTGGCATGGCAAGGAAACAACAACTACTTTGATACATAATACTGTGGACAGAGAGCTGTGGAGAACCATGACCGCCTACGCCAGCCAGCATGGCACCTGCTGATGATGATGATGATGTGATCATTGGAGGAATATAAATCATTCCAGTTTGTTTCGATGTGCCGACTACCTATTTCCGATGCAGACAAATAATGGCCTCTCAACTAACAGCCAATTTATCAGCATAGTATGTCATCACATAGAAACAACCAATGTCCACAGCAGGGAATATCCATCCCCATACAAAAAGTCTGTCACTGAACGAGGCGAATGAATCCTCATGGACCAACGGCTTAAACGGCGAAATAACAAAGTGTGTGGGAACACCAGAATGTTCAAGGCATAATTGTTGTTCGTCCATCACAGGTGATGATGACCATTTGTTACATCCACTTAGGAAAATTCAATTTTAATTATGTCCTTGATTTTGAGTTCGTAGATGGCTAATGAGCCCTATTCGAGCTGTTAATGTCCTTGGACAGTTCAGACATGGAATGACGACAGTAGACGGATCTTGGTCTATCCGTGACTTTCTAGCTGCTTTCCGCTGTTGAGCTGCTGCATTTCTCCTCTTTTCACAAGATGATGCGTTCCTTTTTATTTTAAAACGCCATGTAGATCTATTTTGTGCAAGTTCTTCCCATGTATCGTGGTCTATTTCAAAGGCTTTCAGTGAGTTCTTTAACGAGTCCTTGTAGCGCTTCTTTTGGCCACCTTGAGATCCTGTTCCCTTCTCCACACAAGGCATAATAATTAACGCTAGCTAGCCACCGAGGGGAAAAAATGCGGTCTTACCCTATGCATCACGAAGTCAAGCAACGGACAAACAATACTTTAAGAGTAAAAAGAAACATATTAGAATAGGCACGTGGAATTTTATAGCACGTTTCACGAGCTTTGCCAAACGTTAAAATGATTTATCTAAGCAAGTATATAATACATTTAATTGAAATTGTGTGTGTGAATTTGAAATGGTATGACCCTATGAATTTATTTTTTCATTAAAACGCATTCATTAGTTTCAATTTTCGCTTTTTTTGCGATATAGATCAAAATTATACATGTCAACACACATGTCACATAAATCTCTGTGATATTCTACAGTAAATTATAAGATGTCATTTACACATACAATTGGCATGATTTCTTCTTCTTCTGCGATCAGTTTCCCATGCTCATAAGTCTATACAGGAAGGTGGGCCGCCTCCATGAATTCAGTCGTCAGTAGGAGGTCCTCACGGTTGCCCCACAGCTTCACCTTCAGATCTGTCTCTTGAGGCCATATTTTGGTTCTCACGTTATCAAAGAGTGGGCATGTCTGCAGAATATGTTCTGGAGTCTGGGGACCCTTTTGACATGGGCATTGGTCAGTTTGGGCAGCCTTAATTTTGTGGAGATGTGCTTGTAGTCTGCAGTGTCCTGTGCGAAGTCTAAAAATTGTGGTTTGTTGTGACCTGTTTAGCTTTAGAATAGGGTCCTGTGGAAAGTTACTGCCTGTTCTCTGACTCCATGTATGTTTGTATTTTCCTTTGATGAGGGTTTTTGCTTCAGTCAGTGATATTCTGTGCTGGAATTGTTCCTTTTTTGCACCTGCTTTTGCCAGTCTGTCAGCTCCTTCATTTCCTGCTATTCCACAGTGTGCAGGGATCCACTGCAGCACAACTTTATTGTTGGCAGATAGTTGATTTAGAAGTTCTACAGTTGTTTTTGTTAGGAGATCTTTAGGTTCCTTTTGGATGGTTTGGAGTACTGACATGCAGTCACACAAGAAGACTATGTTAGCTCCTTTGAGCCTCCGTTCCTCTAGAGCCTTTGATGCTTCCAAGATTGCTTATAGCTCTGCCCTGTAATTTGTTGATAATTTGCCAGTAGCGATTGGCATGATTTAGTTTGAGAATACTGATGAAAAAATAATTCGAGAATACGTCCGTGGATAATGGACATACAATGATAACGCTAAATATCGAAGCAAATCTTTTGATCTAGCATTGTATAAACATATGCATCAACTTCAGACCACACTGATGAATAAATAGAACACTACTATGAAAACCTACAACAACTATTCAAGCTAGTAAGATCAACAGACATTCAGGTAGTCATGTGAGACATAAATCATAACTCATCATCACATCCATAACTCTTCAGGGCCGTAGAGGTGTCACTCTGGAAATATCAAAATAAAAATTTCGTCATGTCTCTCTAAAGTCAGTTCTTTGTTTGAGTGTGGCGAATTTTAATCCTGATCTTCTTCTTCTTCGGCGTTCATTCTCAAACTCCTGCTGGATCTCTATTGCAGTAGGACAATGGCCATTTTAGATTTCCAGCAGGATATAGTCCAGAGAATGGAAATGCGTTGTGTCGCCGTTTAATCCTGTTCAGTCTTTGATATTAATTTAAAATATAGAACCTGATGAAAAGTAGAGGAAGTAAGATACAAGAACATAGCAGGACAATTTAGACTAGGAACAAGAAACGACAGCAAAAGACATGCAATTCTTTAAGGAGAATAACGTGGAAAATGTGCAATACATTTAACATGAAAATAGAAGATTAAATACATGGAAAAGAACGAGAGAGAAGGAAAAACAATATAGATTTTATTATGATGAACAACAGATTTAGAAATAATGTAAAGAATACTAAAACATACCTGGGGCTGTTGTCAACCCTAACACAATCCAGTGTTGTGCAAAATTCGTGTAAAATTTAAAAAGACATAGAAGAAAGCAAGATTCACACGTAGACACATGATCACTGAAACAACCAGAAATATAGCGAAAATACCGTGCAGAAGTAGAGACAAGACATGAACACCTACTGATATAATTCATGGAACAATACAGAAGGGAAAATCCAGAAGAGAAAATAGAGGATAAATGAGATATCCCAAGGAAAAGCATTCAAAAAATTAATGAAAATTTATCAATATGAAAAGCCAAGAAAACAAACATGGATGACAGATGAAATGCTAGAAAAAAATGGCACAAAGTAAGAAAACTAAATATACCCAAAACATTTACTTATAGACAAAGAGATAGACTTACATAACATGTGCAGAACAGCGAAATAACAATGGCTATATGTATTAATAATAATTATAACAATAACAATAGGTTGAAACCTACCTTCCTGGAGGTGTGATAGTTATTATCTGGCTCTGTCCTGGGGTGAGCCGATAATCCACAGACTTCCCAGCAATATAATGCCATTTAATGGTATTAGGTCAAAGGGCATGAGCCCATGGACCGCTGGATCAGCAACCAACCAACCAACAAACAAAGAAATTCAAACAACACTTCGCGCGAAAATAGAACTATTCAAGAAATTAAGGATCAAATAAATAAATCAGGGAGATCAGGGGAAATGCAATACTTCGAGAAGACAACTCCTACTCGGAGGGAGCAACAACTCAATTATGCTGATGACGTTTCTGTGGACATACTACAAGAAGAAAGGAAAGACTCTATACATATGCAGAGTATCAGGAATCAGGACCGTAGATTCGTCTTCACAAAAGGTATCTCAAACTAATACGGATATTATATGTTATATGTTTGTTGTTACTGAGGATATTTCAAAACCTGTACGGTATGTTTGTTGTTATTGTAATAGTCCTTGTCTCGATTGGTTCGTTCTGGTGACTTTGAGTGCACGGTTTGAATGGCTTGATAAAATCGCATCTTTTTATGGAGATGCGGTTAGTCAAGTACGAAAGAACGCCAGTAGTGATACATTCAGACCATGTGTATACGTATTTAGTTGTTTCTGTGATATAATACGCCGGGGCTATTCAATTGGCGGTCAGCGGTTAAAATCCAGCCCGCGGAGGCCTAGTAAGTGTCCCGCAGATCATTGTTAAGACAGTGAAATAAAGTTATAAAAAAAACTATTTTCTTAATAAATCTGGCCCGTGATGATCCCCATTTTCTACATTTTGGCCCCCGAGTAAATATAGTTGAATAGCCCTCTAATATGCATTGACACCATGACTCTGAGCCATAACTTGGCGACATTTATCATTATTGGTTGCACGAAAAACACATCTGTGTGAGCAATACAATTCTTACTTGACTGCCCAACTATGCAACATATATTACATTCGTGCCTACCTTCAAATCAGCGCTGATAAACAGAGTCCTATGCACACTGAAATACAGAGTGTGAAAGGTAGTAGACTAAAGTGGGGAAAGTCGGGGATGGGGCATGCTGACGAAATTGTATAAAGTGTGTGCTCACTGAAGGATGTGGCACGCGGTACGCAATGGAAAAATGTTCTTCCTTTCGCAATGGATAAATACATACTTCCTTTCGCAATGGATAAATACATACTTCCTTTCGCAATGGATAAATACATACTTCCTTTCGCAATGATAAATACATACTTCCTTTCGCAATGGATAAATACATACTTCCTTTCGTGCAGTACCAACTCTCAATAGAGAATGTAGGAAGAAATTTTCTAATGCTGTTGAATCTGAGGTGCACGCATTGATTAGTGAGATATTTAAGGATGGTGATATGGTTATATACACTGATGGTTCTGTTGTTAGATGTGTGCATTGTTCGTGTGCCTTCGCAGCGCAGTCTGTAGGGAACAATAGTAAAGAGTATAGAGGAACTTTCGCTTTTCACTCACTCTTTTTCGCTTTTCGCTCTTTTAACATGACAATGGAAGTTATGCCAGTGACCAGGACCTTCAACTGGATGGTCACACGGAGTGCAACTCATATCTGTACTCACAGCGACTTAATGAGCGTGATCAAAATAATAAATGCGGGCTGTATTCGTGAACAGTGTCTTCATGCTGTGGGGAAGTTGAAGTTGAAAGGTGTCACATAACATTTGTGCCTTGTCAATCGAGTGTTAAACGCAATAAGAGCGCGGATAGATTGAAAGGTTCTGCCACTGTCTTGAGTGCCAGTACAATGGATCGCGCCGACAAATTGAACTGTTTAAGATAAACTGCACGAACAAACACAATTGATGAAGATGATAATTCCTTTATCCATGTTCAGAATAAAACAGCTAGACGTGAAACGTGTCGTGACCAGACATGAACATTATTATGGACAGCAAAGAGTGTTTGTTAACCAACAGAGAACTGGAAATGTCAGTAGCCGTGTAATTGCAGACCTACTCAAGGGCAGATGGAAGCACATATGGATGTGTTATGTGTGCAGTGTTTATAATCTGTTGTTCGTCCATCACAAGTGATGATGACCATTTGTTACATCCACTTTTGAAAATTCAATTTTAGTAATGTCCTTGATTATGAGTTCGTAGATGGCTAATGAGCCCTATTCGAGCTGTAAATGTCCTTGGACAGTTCGGACATGGAATGACGACTGTAGATGGACCTTGGTCTATCCGTGACTTTCTAGCTGCTCTCCGCTGTTGAGCTGCTGCATTTCTCTTCTTTTCACAAGATGATGCGCTTTTTTAAATTTTAGAACGCTATGTAGATCTATTTTGTGCAAGTTCTTCCCATGTATCGTGGTCTATTTCAAAGGTTTCAGTTAGTTCTTTAACGAGTCCTTGTAGTGCTTCCTTTGGCCACCTTGAGATCGTATACCCTTCTATAGCTCACCATAGAGAAGTATCTTTGGCAGATGATGGTCTGGCATGCGCACCAAATGACCTGCCGAACGAATCTGTGTCTGCATCAGGATCGTGTCAATGCTGGGGATACCAGCTCTATCAAGGACAGTGATATCTGGAATCTTGTCTTGCCATCTGATGCTCATAACTTTTCTGAGACAATTTGTATAAAAATGATTGAGTTTTTCCACATGACGTCTATACACAGTCCATGTTTCACTAGCGTATAACAGCACTGGAAGTACCACTGCTCTGTAAACTTTCGTTGATAATCTAACGACTAACTAACTAGCATGCGCGTTGATTATGATATAAAAAAAAATACTACACATACTTTCTTAATCGAGAGTATGGTCACTTTCGTAGCAGAATTAGACAAATTTTATAATTAGTTGTCCAAAATTAATAGTTAAATTCGCAATTTCTACACTATAATCTGAAATATTTATTTCGTGTATTTGCAGGAGTGAGCGTTTTAGCAACAACTCAAAGTGGGTCTTCTGGGAAAGAGTCGGAGATGACGAATTTCATCAGTGATCGATCAGACGTGATGGGAGTACAGTCATTATATGATTTAACTCCATACAAGAGTCGGACTACTAATTGGGAAGCTTACGGTACATATTTACTTGTTTCCTTACGGTACATGTTAACTTGTTTCCTTACGGTACATGTTTACTTGTTTCCTTACGGTACATGTTTACTTGCTTCCTTGTTGTACATTTTGGGGATGCAGCAAAATAGTGAGAAATCATGGGGATGCATCAGATATGTGCTTGTATAAAAGAATGATATTAACACTATGAATGAAATACATAATTCATTTCTTCTTCTTCGTTCGTTCTGAAATTCCTGCAGATTAGAACAATTTCCAAAGAACCTAATATGTTGTGTCACGGTTTACAGTTTGTCTCCGATATCTGGCCTTTTGGCCTTATATAACCTATTTCAGTATGGCTTCTATGTCACTTTGATCCTATATTGGATGATGCAGTCATCTTCACCACCAAAATCGCTTTAGTCTTCTCTAAAAGTGTACATAACAGATAACGGTGTTCTATTCTTTACTCCCCTTTCGTGTCTGGTTAACTCAAGCTGGGATGAAAAACTCAAGCACCTGGAATATGGTTCAGCTGCGTGGTGTCCTGCATCAAACACCACATTGCAAGATCTAGATAAAGTGCAAAACCAGGCACTTAGAATAATGTTGGGAGCAATGAAATCAACACCCATAGCAGAGATGCAGAAAATGGGAAGAATGCAAACACTTGGCGAACGCAGAGACACAAAAGTACTAATTCAGGCAGAAAAGTTTCAGTGTATGCCAAGTCATCCAATGAAGGAAAGATTCCAAAATCTAGCAATGGGACGACTGAAAAGAAGCAGCTTTATCCATCAAGCTAAACGACTCCGCAGACAACGTACAGACCTACCTGAAGTTGACAGCCCCTTAAGGCCTGTACCAGAACAAACCCCGTGGAGTGAAAGACATGGAATGCCAATATATATTCAGACCCATGTGAAAGGAATACTAAGCGTGGACGAACAGAACAGTGTGCAGCGAAGGACAGTCACCCTCAGTTTCCTGGATGAGGAATATCCACAAGATATATGGGTCAGAGTATACACAGATGGGTCAGCACAGAATGCCGTGAGGAATGGAGGTGCAGGTGTATATATAGAATATCCACACAAGCCTAGAGATACAATCAGAACACCGACAGGAAAATTCTGCAATAATTATGATGCAGAAATCCAGGCAATTAGTGTGGCAGCTAAAAAAACTGCTGAACTCCAACTCTGACCTACAGCCTGTGGTATTCCTGACAGATGCAAGGTCAGTGCTTCAAGCTCTCCAGTCTGAAAAACTAACAGACTTGAAAAAACTACTTAGCGAATTGTCTTACCAGTATAGGGTAACCATGCAGTGGATACCCTCTCACTGTGGAATACCAGGAAATGAAAAAGCAGACCAACTGGTTAAGGAAGGTGCTGCCGAAGACCAACCAGATATACCAATCACCTACCATCAGAAAAAACAGATGATCAAGTCAATAAGAAAGCCACAAACACCAACACAAGATGACTATCATATTATGAACAGACCAGAACAAGTTATAATTCTACGTCTCAGAACAGGACACAACCGACTCCGCAGTCACATGTATACAAAGTTCAAGATTGGCAACACAGCCATGTGTACATGTGGACAGGCAGCACAGAGTGCCAAACATATACTTCAAGAGTGTTCTGAGCATGAAACGCTGAGGCAGACATATTGGCCAGAGGAAACAACACTGGAATCAAAACTCTATGGGACACTGTATGAACTACAAAAGACAGTGAGTTTTATTAAGGAGACAGAATTACAGATATAGACATGTTTCAAGTGAACGAAAGAAGAAGAAGAAGAAGAAGTATGGTCACTTTCGTAGCAGAATTAGACAAATTTTATAATTAGTTGTCCAAAATTAATAGTTAAATTCGCAATTTCTACACTATAATCTGAAATATTTATTTCGTGTATTTGCAGGAGTGAGCGTTTTAGCAACAACTCAAAGTGGGTCTTCTGGGAAAGAGTCGGAGATGACGAATTTCATCAGTGATCGATCAGACGTGATGGGAGTACAGTCATTATATGATTTAACTCCATACAAGAGTCGGACTACTAATTGGGAAGCTTACGGTACATATTTACTTGTTTCCTTACGGTACATGTTAACTTGTTTCCTTACGGTACATGTTTACTTGTTTCCTTACGGTACATGTTTACTTGCTTCCTTGTTGTACATTTTGGGGATGCAGCAAAATAGTGAGAAATCATGGGGATGCATCAGATATGTGCTTGTATAAAAGAATGATATTAACACTATGAATGAAATACATAATTCATTTCTTCTTCTTCGTTCGTTCTGAAATTCCTGCAGATTAGAACAATTTCCAAAGAACCTAATATGTTGTGTCACGGTTTACAGTTTGTCTCCGATATCTGGCCTTTTGGCCTTATATAACCTATTTCAGTATGGCTTCTATGTCACTTTGATCCTATATTGGATGATGCAGTCATCTTCACCACCAAAATCGCTTTAGTCTTCTCTAAAAGTGTACATAACAGATAACGGTGTTCTATTCTTTACTCCCCTTTCGTGTTTGGTTAACTCAAGCTCGGATGAAAAACAAAATGAGGATTTTTTTTTTTACAGATGTTAACTTATAAAAGATGATTGGTTACTCTCACCTTAAGACAGCCCACTTTTAGGCATATCATGATAAATTAGTTACTCTCACCTTAAGACAGCCCACCTTGAGGCATATCATGATAAATTTATTACTCTCACCTTAAGACAGCCCACTTTTAGGCATATCATGATAAACTAGTTACTCTCACCTTAAGACAGCCCACCTTGAGGCATATCATTATACATTAAAAAAGTAGTATACATCTGTACAACAAGAAAGCTGAAGAACAAGAAGAGCTTGGACAAACTAAGACAGAAGACGATAAACACGTTTGCATCATGTATGCACTTCTAGATACAAGCAAGGACAAACTACAAGAGTTATTGCATGTACATATATTTTCATACACATATTCCTCTTCCAGGCAAATATTCCACTTCCGCACATGTACACTCGTATTCCACTTCCACACATGTATTCCACTTCCCCACATATATTCCACTTCCCCACATATATTCTACTTCCCCACATATATTCAACTTCCCCTCATATATTCAACTTCGCTACATATATTTCACTTCCCCACATATATTCCACTTCCTCACATGTATTCCACCTCCACACATATATTCCACTTCCCCATATATATTCCATTTCCCCACATATATTCCAATTCCCAACATATATTCCACTTCCCTGCATCCACAGATTACACAAAATAAAGTTGCGAGATAACTGATACAGAAATCCTCACTAGAGCCAACATCCCAAGTATTCATACACTGCTGAAGTCCAACCTATAGCCAACATCCCAAGTATTCATACAATACTGAAGTCCTACCTATAGCTAACATCCCAAGTATTCATACAATACTGAAGTCCTACCTATAGCTAACATCCCAAGTATTCATACAATGCTGGAAAATGCCCAATTGAGATGGGTCGGGAATGTTGTGTGCATGCCTGACAAACGTATCTCAAAACAGTTGATGTACGTTGAGCTCAAGGGAAAATGACTATCTGCTGAGCAGAAGACCGCTTCCATAACTCTCTCAGCGTGTCTCTAATGAGCTTCAACATCGTTCTTAGAAATATGGTATTTATAATAGATTAGTTAGAGCAGTAGCATTAGAAAAAGTGTTCGCATCGCTTAGAAACATCACATTTCAGAAGATCCGAATATATTTTGTACTGGCACTATATTGCTGTGGAGTATGTGGATTTTAGTCCCACCCCGGGCAAGAGTCAGAGAATAACAATCACACCTCCAGGAAGGTAGGTTTCAACCTATGCACTGCTCCGAGCCACTGCAGCCAAGATAGGGTTCACTGTGCTCATTCCCCGCCACCAATTGACTACTGGTTATGCTGAACTTCTCTATTGCTCCAGGCATGCAACCAAATGTTCAAGTCAAAAGGATTGTCACGTCCTGAGTCACTGTGCCTCTATGATGGGTCTCAGCCATAGGAAAAACAGTGCTGTCAGTTTCCTCCTACCCACTGCTGCGCAGGAATTCTCTGGCTCCCTCCCAACCACAGAGGGTGCATACATAAACCAAAAAGAAAAAGAAAAAATATGACATAAAATACATTGTAACAAAAACATAAAAGTAAAAGAGGCATAATTGTATAGATGACATGCCATGAAGCTTCTATAATAGATGATGATGATGATGATGTTCGTCCGTCGTGATCGACGATGACCAAAAACTCAACAATAATAATAATAACAATAAATAATAAAATAATAAAGTTAATAGTGCGTTTTTAAATGACTAGCAAGTCCAATGCGCGCACAAAATGTTCTTTTACAGAATTGACAACAATAGAAGGTATCTGTGTGAGGTTGAGATGTTTTTTTTCTTTTCTACGTGTCCACTTCTGTCTTGCAGTTTCTTGTCTGAATTCTTCCGCCGCTAGTGCTCCCGTTCTAATGTTGTAACGCCATGCTGTTCTATCCTGAGCTAGGCTCTCCCAAGCGCCTACGTCAATGTTAAGATGTTTCAAGGATGACTTGAGCGTGTCTTTGAAGCGCTTTTTCTGTCCACCAGCTTTTCGAAATCCTGCCTTGAGTTCTCCATAATATATTTGTTTTGGCAAACGCGAGTTCTCCATGCGCACAAGATGGCCTGCCCCAGCGTGCCTGCGCCTTCATAAGTATTGTGTGGATGCTTATTGAGGTTGATTTTTCCAAGACCTCGTAGTCTGGTACTTTGTCCCACCATTGGATGTTTAG
This sequence comes from Meghimatium bilineatum, assembly GCA_034231615.1. Lineage (NCBI taxonomy): Eukaryota > Metazoa > Mollusca > Gastropoda > Stylommatophora > Philomycidae > Meghimatium > Meghimatium bilineatum. The sequence goes on along the minus strand of CM067305.1, from coordinate 18,919,384 downwards.
TAATTTACGTAGGCAGGTAAGATGGAAATGATTTAACTTTCTTGCATGTCTAGCATACACTGTCCACGTTTCGCAGGCGTATAGTAAGGTTGGTATAACAGCAGCATGATATACTTGTAGTTTGGTGGTTGTTCTTATACCTCTTCTGTCCCATACATTGTTGCGTAATCTGCCAAATACAGCACTAGTTTTTGCCAGTCTATTGTTAATTTCCACATCAATGTTGACATCGCGAGAGAGAGTGCTTCCAAGGTAAGTAAAATTGTCGACTACCTGCAGTTTTTCCTGATTGACGATGATGGAAGTAGCAGTATGTTGGCTATTTGATGTTGCTTGGTGCATGACTTCTGTTTTTTTGTGTGTGTTAATAGTGAGACCAATGTTGTTGCAGGCCTTTGAGAAGCGGTTTATGGTGCTCTGCATGTTTACGACAGAGTCAGCATACAATGCACAGTCGTCAGCATAAAGTAATTCTCTAACAGTGCTAGATTTAGTTTTCGTGTTTGCTTTTAGACGAAAATATAATAATAGATAACCTCAATATAACGGCATGTCATCTACTAAGGTTGTTCTGTTGCATGGGTGGTTTGTCTATTGGGCCATTGGTGAGACCCACAGACGCAACCCATCCGTAGAATGGTGAGAAAACCAGGGTATCATATTCCGACTGCGCACACAACATGTACAGCTTAACAATCACCTGAACAGAATACAACAACAACACACTCCAGGGTGCTGGCTGTGCGCTCATCCCTATGAAACTGTTGACTACCACCTTTTTGAAAGCCCAGCGCTGGATGACATCAGGAAAATGCTTCTCCCTCCTCGGCCATGTAAATGGAATACATTATATGGAACAAAACAACAGCTCACAAACACATGCATATATCACACAATAGCATTGGGTCAAAGGGCATGTGCCCATGGACCGCTGAATCAGCAACCAACCAATCAACCAACCAGAATATCCGAGAAAGTGAACAACCCGAAAGGACAGAATAATGAACACAAAGATGTTAAATTCTCAGTATATTGGCTCAAATCTGAAAATTGATTCTATTCCGGATTTAGAATTTTCAGTCATCGCCCACACTAGAGAGATGCACACAAAAAACCAAGTCGGAAACTTATATCATCATTGTCTGCAATGGACAGCTGTTAGTTTTAGTATTATGTACATGGTATTGTAATAATATAACTTATGTTTATGTATGTTTCTCCATGCTTTTTATCAGCAATAATACTTTTATTCAAAACAGACAGTAGGCCTACAATCTATGCTCAACGTGACACTCCCACAGATCTCACACGTGTTGATTTAACAAACAACCCCGCATCATTTCTAAAAGGACAATCCATCTTCCAAGGGTATCTACCTCTAACAAGCAGCACTTTGATATCGAATGTTGTTTTTGATGATAGTAAAAGAACGTATGAACCAGCTGCCACATCTACTGAAACAGACAGTTATGGACTCCATTATGTTTCAAGCAGCATATATGCCCAGGAACCTGTTGAAAGTATAAGCCAAAATTCTGCACAAAAAACAACGATATTAAACACTATTCCAGCACGCATAGTAGAAAGTGTTCCAGCGTCCGTCTCTACCAATCTATATTCTTCTCTGGCACCGTCATTTATAACAGCTTCAGATTTTCAAACAGTTGAAACACCACAAAATGACTTCAATGTGACTACTTATATAAGTGCGGATAACTCAAAATATGAACTCGGTACCTTAACAAGTTATTTCCCTTTGACCTTATCATCACCAAAGAATGTGATTGTATATGCTACAATAACAACTCCAGGACACGGCATCAACTTTTCATACCAGATTGAAGCTGCATCAACTAACACCCTTTACTCTCTTGTTGAGTATAGTCCCAGTTCACGATCTACAGATGATTCTTTGCGAAATTCAACATTGTGCTGTCCACCAAAGGAGATGTCATCAAATGACGAGAAAGGTAATTCGCGTGTGCATTAAATTACCTTTTTCTTGATGTTGTATATTATGATTATTTTTATCAACAGAGATAATTACATTTCAGGCAAACCCACAGCACATGATAAAGTGTGTACATCCTGATATTTCAATTCTCTTGTTACAAATACGCATTAATATGACCCTCAGGCTTATAATCATATAATTTGTATTCTTATCCCTATAATGTTTTTTACACTGGATCCTCTAAATCGCAGACGTGCGACATTTATTGAAATGTCCACATTCATCATCAGCCAGTCAGTTTCTCTTTTGCCAAGTTTGGCACATAGGGCGGATGTCATAGTTCTCCATGCCTGTCGGTCAGGTTGCTAGGGATTGTAGGCCTTGTGCATTTATGTCTGTTGATTTTAATTCATTCATAAATGTTCTTCTGTGCTCTGTTTTTGGTCTTCCCCGTTTTCTTTTACCGTCTGGTGTCTACACGAAGGCTTGTCGTGGAATTATGTCTTCCTTCATTCTAAGTTTGTGGCCGATGTATGTCCAGCGGCGTTTTCTGATGATGTTCGTCGCGTATTCTTGTTTTGTCTCCTCTCTTAGTATGTCGTTTGATTTGAAATCGTTCCAATTAGTATTTGTGATTTTTCTGAGGCATCTATTCTCGAAGGCAACTAACCTCTTATCCACTATTGCGGTAGATTTCTAACTTTCACATCCATCATGCCTCCTCTAAAAACGATCCTCAAGTCTAAGACCAGTCGTCACAAAGGATGATATTATCTATAAACCATGACATCTGACATACACAGAGGTACCCGTGATTTTCATGCGATTGTCATTAAGTCGTGCTTCTCCAATGACCGAACTCGACATGCGCTTGAGAACCGGTAAATCTATCAGTTTGGCGCTATAGTGCCATTTGGGATCAATGTCCGACAGTCCTAACAGTAGATATCATACTGTTCTGTAATTGTTTTGCATGATTTATCTCCTCGATATTTGGTTGTATTCTGTAAATTTTCTGTTTGTATTGTTTTATCTCCAACCTTCTAGTTTTTACTCTTGATGGATATATGTATCTATATTTAGCTCTGTAATTATCATATGAGCGTTGATATGTCATAGTATATTGTGAATGTGTTATTGATAAAGGACGTTTGGTCTGAACGTCGAATTGTGTATGTTATTTTGTGTGTTATCAAAAAATAGCAAAATGTCATTAACATCCTTGCAGTTATTGTCACATTTAATATGTAGCTATTGTCGCACTGAACATGTAGTTATTGCCACATTGAATACGTAATTAGGGTCACATTAATAAAATGTCATTAACACACTTGGGCAGTGTTTTTTTTTCTGAGGAAGCCATTGTCCCAGTCTTCTTGGCTGTTTTTTTATAGTTGTGTTGTCTTAATTGGTTTTTGTTTCTTGATAAAGGTCCCAATAGGACCGACACGTCGATAATTGTCTATATTTTATGTTTTATTGTTATTTCTTTTTATTTTATATTGATAATTATCTATAGTAACCTGTATATTTAATTTAGTATTTACCTCTTATTTGTCTGGTTACTGCGGCACTTTCCATTTTTTCGGACATTCTCCAATATTTTGGCAAAATGTCATTACTCTGTTTCAAGTTTCAGCTGTTGGATTACAGTTTTGCTGCAGTTGTTATCTAGTATATAGATAATTTTGATACCTGCGTGTTACGGATCAACACACGCCATCTTCACCATGGCATATATACGTCATTTCAAATTTCAACGGGATGTGAATCTTCAACCTATGCCCAATCTTCTAACAGCCGTTTCCCACAATCTATGTCGAAGACTATAACGTTTGGTTTGGTTATGTAAAATATACCTTTTATGGTGAGTTACGCTCCTTTCAACCGCGAAAATTTGTTCAATGTGGTTATATCAGAGATTTACTGCCATCAAAAGATAATGGAGATCGCGTTTCTGGTAATCTAGTCACCACGACTTCCGAGTATTATACTATATTCTTTAATAGTCTTGCTAATCACGTTTCTTTTTTACCACCTGGTAACACAAATGTGCAGTTAAGTAACACACCGGTTGGCAAAAAAAAAAGATATTAATTAAATTCAATAGAATTAAGGAATATAGGAAGAGAGAGAGAATTTAACATTAAATCATCATTTTTAAGACAATGGAATGAAGATAAAGAAAAGAATGAGTACAATAAAAAATACTGGATCACTGCAATAAAAGAAAACATTAAGAGACGAAATTACGACACACACAAAAATTTAAAAAAATAATGATATAAATTAAATCACCTTTCAGATGTCACGTGAGAATCTCATGTAGTTATTGTGACATTGAGCATGTAGTTATTGTCACAGTTTAACATGTAGTTATTGTCACAGTTTAACATGTAGTTATTGCCACATTGAACGCGTAGTTGTTGTCACACTGAAAATATAGTTATTGTGACATTGAACATGTAGCTAATGTCACATCGAACATGTAGATATTGTCACAATGAGCATGTAGTTATTGTCACACTGAGCATGTAGTTATTGTCACACTGAGCATGTAGTTATTGTCAAACGGAATATGTAGTTATTGTCACACTGAGCATGTAGTTATTGTCACACTGAGCATGTAGTTATTGTCACACTGAGCATGTAGTTATTGTCACACTGAGCATGTAGTTATTGTCACACTGAGCATGTAGTTATTGTCACACTGAGCATGTAGTTATTGTCACACTGAGCATGTAGTTATTGTCACACTGAACATGTAGTTATTGTCACACTGAACATGTAGTTATTGTCACACTGAGCGTGCAGCTAGTGTCACATTGAATACGTAGCTATTGTCACACTGAACATGTAGTTATTGTCACACTGAGCATGCAGCTAGTGTCACATTGAATACGTAGCTATTGTCACGCTTCTTTTTTTCTACGTTCAACATCTGTGGTCATGCTAGATTGTCAAACCTGTCGTACGGGCGAAGTCCATTGTGTTCCTCAGACCAGAGCGACTGTCCAATATCTTTTGTCTCAAATCTGTATCCGCTGGTCATTCTCACCGTTTCTGCTCTTTGTATGTTGACATCCCTGAAGTATGTGTTCGGAAGTTTGGATTCCGAATCCACATGAACATTCATCTATGTATGAGATCCTCAGTCGGTAAAGACGCCCTGATATAACCGACATGGACAGCAGTCCTAGGTTGAAAGTGGCGAGCCTTGACCATATGAGGCAAAACCATTAGTAAAAGTCGGTAACGGTAACCCAACAGTCAGAATTGACATGTTTTAATATGAAATAGTGTGGTCTGTTGATATCTTTCGATGTTATGCATTGTGTATTGCTCCCGCTTTCATGTGCTTCTTTCACTTTGACGTGTATGTGTTCTGGATTATGTCTTTGCTTCCCTGATGAATAGTGTAGGTCGTGTAGCTATTGTAACACAGTTGTTTGTAGTTGTTATCTCAGTAATTTTTAGTGTTTTATTGTTATTGAAAAAGAGAAACTAGTAACGATATACAAGAACAGACGTTATTAATGTGTTGTTGTTTTATATTGACATTACTTTAATTCACTTACTTCCGTAACGCGGGACATATTTGCATGTATCCTGTATTACCGCTGCCCTATACACCCAGCTGGCTGAGATAACCCTGAACCTCTTGTGATATATTTCCAGCTATTGTAACACTGAACCTCTTGTGATATATTTCCAGTTATTGTAACACTGAACCTCCTGTGATATATTTCCAGTTATTGTAACACTGAACCTATTGTGATATATTTCCAGTTATTGTAACACTGAACCTCTTGTAATATATCTCCAGTTATTGTAACACTGAACCTATTGTGATATATTTCCAGTTATTGTAACACTGAACCTATTGTGATATATTTCCAGTTATTGTAACACTGAACGTCTTGTAATATATTTCCAGTTATTGTAACACTGAACCTCTTGTGATATATTTCCAGTTATTGTAACACTGAACATATATATATTTTCAGATTGGGCTATTCCCGTAACTATATGTCTAGTTATCCTGCTAGTTGTGACCTGGGCTATTTTATTTGTTATATGCCGAAGATCCAGACCAGAGATTGTTGATTCTGTGTAAGTTCTTACATTTGTATCATTGTTTTCCATTACATTTATTTTTTGTAGTAATATGTATCGTCTTCTCGTGTATTACAATTTTTATGTCTTACAAATTGATGTAAGGGAGAATAGGAATGACTAACAATAATTTAAATGACATGAGGAAATTATTTACATATAAATAAATAAACTAAAAATTATAATTATAATATGCTACATCTAAGACCTTACATGAGCGCAGAATCGAGGGTAGGCGAGCAAGAAGTAGAAGGAGATACAAGTGGGAGAGAAATATCACGAGATGGACAGGTTACAACCTAGCAGAGTGCACCACCAAAGCAAGAGTAAGAAGTTGTTGGAGGTCCGTTACAGCCAACTTTCGCTGCGTAGACGACACTTGATGATGATGATCTATTGTCTATCCCCAGGTGGTGTTGTCGTTGCTTCCACGCAGACCGTTAAGCGTAGAGGTTTGTGAAGGAAATGTAGTCTGCGTTCCAGAGCCAGATGTGTTGCTCTGGTTAGTGTGTAGTCACGTTTATTAAGGATGGTATTGATGTCTATCCATCTTTTCCTCGGTCTTTTCTTGGCTCTGTATCTTGATTCCATCTTGTTATAATTTCTTGTGGGAAATTGATCGTTCATCCTCATAAGCTGTGTAAACCACTGTATTTGCTGTTTCTCTTTATATTCGATACATGATGTTATACATATTATCTGTCTCATATTCTCAATGTTCATTTTGTCGAGTCTGGTGACTCCACTAGACTTCTTTAGACATTTGATTTCGCAAGTCTCGATCTTTATCGACCGTCTTGGTGGTAGGATACTTCATTGGGTACATAAACACACAAGACTGTTTTAGTGGTAGGGGTACAGCATTGGATACATCAACAGACAAGACTGTTTTAGTGGTAGGGGTACAGCATTGGGTACATCAACACACAAGACTGTTTTAGTGGTAGTGGTACAGCATTGGATACATCAACAGACAAGACTGTTTTAGTGGTAGGGGTACAGCATTGGGTACATCAACACACAAGACTGTTTAAAGGTAGGGGTACAGCATTGGATATATCAACAGACAAGACTGTTTTAGTGGTAGGAGTACAGCATTGGATACATCAACAGACAAGACTGTTTTAGTGGTAGGGGTACAGCATTGGATACATCAACAAGACAAGACTGTTTTAGTGGTAGGGGTACAGCATTGGATACATCAACAGACAAGACTGTTTTAGTGGTAGTGGTACAGCATTGGATACATCAACACAATCCTCCAATCATTTCTATCTTCAGCGATGCGTGCGTATTATACTAAAACAAAGTCATGGTTTTTATGATGATTGAAGATAGTGCTTCTTATGGATAAGTATCCATTTCTATTTTATTTATTACGTTAACATGTAGAATATGCTCCTTATAGGATATGCGTTGAATGCGTACACTTGCTTGTTAATACATGTGTAGTAATGATTTTTAAAAAAAATATATAACTGAAATTTAATCATGTGTTTTTTTTTATCCTTCAGACATGGACAAGTTCATGAAGAATACGACACTGCACATAGCCAACACGGTGTCCAGCAGTCACACACGGAAAGTCCAACCCCATTTTCTTATCCTACTCCATCTCCAAGACATGGAAAGCAGACAATTCCGAAATTTGGAAAACATCATGGACTGCATCTCAAAGAAAACGTTCATCATGCAGATTCAGAATCATATTTAAGAAATACTAATACCAGCAGTAAAGTTATCTCTAGTATTGGAGGTCAAGAACTGAGTAAATTAGGTGACCAATCACCAAACGAAAGACACAGAAAGGCCTCTCATAGAAAGGACAACCCGCAGTATAATAATCAGGAATTAAAATTCGAAAATGAAACCCAAAATTACGACAATTACAGTTTTGTTCCGAATAGCCTAGAGTCTAACAATGGCCACTTAGAAGTTCACAGCACACACTGGCCTGACTACAGAACTTCAGAATCTAAGTACGGTCTTTCCTATTCTGCGGACTACAATGATCACATGCAGCCCCGAGCGCAAATGAAACATAACAAGATAGACGAGCATTTATCTAATAAAATAATCGTCAATACTAGAAATGGCTACTATTCAGATGCCAAGCTTTCCAACTCAGAGACAAATGATAATTATGATGATACCGAAGGAAATAATACAATGGAGTTAAAACAGTTCACCTCTCGAAATCTTAAAAACTGCCACAGCCATGATAACGTTCACATACAAAATGGTTGGAAGGATGATAAAAAACTCTTACAAAATATAAACCAAGATGAGATGCATAAAATACTAAGAGAAAACGGAAACTACGGAAATAGTCAGACTTCTGATCCAGATTCTGTAGATAATGGCAGTCATGCAGCAGTAGGATCAATGAGGACAAGACCGGATGAGAAACTAGGAATGTCCAAATCTATTAGCTTTGATGAAACGCGGACAAAGGCAACCCAAGACAAATTATCTGCTTTCAACAAAAAAAGATCACCTACCAGGAAAATTAGCACTAATTCAGAATCATCCTTATCGTCTTTTGCTCTTCCACAAATTGGTTTCCTAAATACATCCTCGGTTTATGACACTATGGATAATCTGACTGAGATAGAAAGTCACACTTTTGAATCACGGTTGTACAATGATTCGTATTCTGATAAAGTTCTAGATATTGGAGTGAGAAGGTCCGGTGATTACTTAGAAACACCCACAACAGATAACAGGGATGAGAGGAATGGACAAAATGACAGGAGATTTTTCATAGGCAATACAACTAAAATAATCTCCGAACACAACAAAGAAGAATCTGAAACTCAATGCACAAAACCTACTGATGATTATATATTTCCAATTGTTAGAAAGGCTAATATTAAAATAATGGAGGCGAGAAAACAAAGAAACGTGATTAATAAAAGTAGCAAGGACTATGATGAATACGGTAAATCATTCACAAATATGAAATCAAGTGGTGGCGGTAGTAAACTATTTCTGGTCAACACTAAAAACGTAGACCCTGATGGTTTTCAAGATACTAAGTTTTCTCCATCCTCTATAGTCTCAGACGAAGTGACAGTAGTCCCAACACGTCGCATCTCCCAACCATCAAAACTACCCACAATTATCCTAACCAGGGATGATAGTGATATGACAGATGTAGTTGAGCATGTGGACGTGAGACCGGAATCACCCTCAACGAGACCGCCTCGAGTCCGGAGAATAGCAAGAGCAAATAACCCGTTCTTGATTGAAGTTCAATCTCCAACTGAAAAAGTTAGAAGGTCTAGTGCTCCTTCTATGACACGTAGTTCACAACCTCCGAAGAACGCTGTAAAAAGGGATCGTATGATCAGGTCAGCATCGGGCGATCATTTGTGCTTGAATTCACACAATGACCACTTCGATCGACATGATCTGTACACAGCTAGATCATGGTCATCGGAATTATTTGCCTTAATCAGCAACGCACAATCAGAGGAAAGTTTCGATAAAGAATATGTCAAGAAGATGATTGATGACAGATACAATGCTTTGTTTAATCACAAAAATTCCCATCTAATGATTCCCAGTAGGTTTGAAAACAAGAGCTACGTGCAAGAGATATCTCCAAGAATATCTCAAATTATATGTAATTCTAGACACAAAACGCTATCGCAAGAGGGCGGTCAACGTTCAAAACACAGCAGCTTCGCCGAGAACACTGATACTGAAACAATGTCACGATTTCCACCAGTGAAAGAAGTTGAACAACCTGATTCAGAGACAGATCAAAACATTAAATTCAGTATTAGCTCGCTGAGTGGTAACAGAAGTCCAAGACCAAGTTTGGCTCCTGGTACAGATGGCATAGATAGTGATTCTGATAATAAGAAAGCGGTCTTTCTTACAAACTGGCAACGTAATGTTGAGCCAAAAGAAAAGAAATTTCTTCCGTACACAGCTTATGAAAGATATGGAAATAATCGTGACAAGAACAAGCGAGTGTCATTGTCAGAAATACAGTGGGAATCATTTGAGGACGATTATGAAAAAGGGCGTTTTATCGCAACTTCAGTTTCTGAAAATACACAAACTCTAGAACGAGGAAGAAGTCAGAGCCTTCTGCCCATAATTTCTGAACGTCCATCTGTTGATAAAGTAATGGAAGACTGGACAGCATTTAAGAACAAGATTCCTGGTCGCGTGAAGCAACGACACAGAAATTCTCCTCCAAACAAAACTGCTAGTGAAGAAACACAGGATGAAGATATTACAGACAAACACTCGGATGCATTCCCTGCTGTTACAATTTCAGAGAAATTAGTGAGTGAAAAAACATCTACCTTGAGCTCAGAGACATCATCTCCAGTATTATCAGTTCCTATTCCCGGAACCTTCGATGATAACTTCGACATAAGCACAATTGAAAGTGTGCCAGCAGCAAATTACATCGAGTCTAACAAACAATCGGATGACCAACCGACAGAGGAAGATGATAATAAATTATCCTTTGGAATGAACAATAAGACACTGGCCAAAGCTAAAGTTGTTCCCCCTGTAAAGCCACAAAGAAGGAGTAGGAAAAAAATTGTCAACCAAGAATTATTCAAGCGTCCACCATCTCCGTTTTCTTTGAACGTTAAAAGACAGTTACAATTTACAGATGATGACAAAGAGGCGTCTAGTAGAGATGGTAACGTTATTTCTACATCTGCATTACCTTCAGACTTAAATAATGTAGAACCTTCCGTACAATCACCGGAATCCGAGGCGATTCTAAGAAAACATGGTCAATTAAAGTCTCGTTCACTTAGCCTTGAAATTCCTGATAAAATTAAAAGAAGATTTCAGCATCGATCGATGACTCTTGAAACTGATAAACTGACATCCTACTTAAATTTCGTTAATGATTGGTCCAAATTGTTCGGTGGAAACGAGTCTAAATTTCTATCATCGGCAAACAATACTCTACTAGTGCACAGTAGCTCTGAAGATATTAGTGACAGAAACAATGCTACTTCAGAACATGATATCAATATTTACATTGCGCCTATACATGAAACAACAACATCAAGAGATGAACAAACAACAGATAATCAGAGTATGCCACCAAAGCATGGGACAGAAAGTGTTCTTTCATTGCAATCAACGTTATTTACGGAGACGACATCTAGTTTGATCTTTGAATCCACATATTCTCCAGAAAATGGAGCCAAAGACCAGAAAACAACCAGCAAAGACCAGAAAACAACCAGCAAAGACCAGAAAGCAACCAGCAAAGACCAGAAAACAGCCCAACAAATAATTTTGGAAGAAGACTACGACGACATCGAACAAGTGACCTCTGTTTAATATTCTGTGTTTGTCGCAATGAGATTTTAGACAAGATTGTGTTAAACATAATTATAGTCGGTAAGTTAATAATGCATAAATAATGTGTTATGCAGTTGCTTAATGGTGATCCCTGATACCTGATGGGTGTAGACACTTGAATTGTTAACGAATATATTTTGGGATGGGGAAAATTCGATATTAAACATTACACAACTAGAAATGGGCTCCTTGGTGGTAGATCGAGGAGTGAGTTTAACCAGTGTAACACAAGAACTGTTAGCATGCCTGACCATCGAAGTCTGCTGCTTGAGATTAAGAGCATATGAGTTGCCAAGAACGTGATGACAACGGTTCATGATCAATGCCATAAACATGTGTTACTTTAGTGTTACCATATACACATAAACATGTGTTATTTTAGTGTGACCATATACACATAAGCGTATATTACTTTGGTTACCATTTACACATAAAAATGTGTTAATTTGATTATTATGTACACATATGCATGTGTTACTTTGGTGTTGCCATGTACACATAAACATGTGTTACTTTGGTGTCACCACGTAAATATAAACAATTGTTAATTTTGCTGTCATACACACATGTACCGAGTCGTGATTTCTCGGAATTAGATTTCTAGCCTGACATGACTGCTCCTTCAGTCGACACAGCTGTAAATGAGTAACCAACGCATGGGTTAGGAGGTAAATACGGCAAGAAATGGAAACGGCCACCCTACCTAATCGTTTCTGCGGCTTAGTACATGGGGTGTTATCTTTATCCCACACGGTAGGATGATACTATTGGATCCACCTTAAGCGTTATACATTCACATTCCTTACTTTGATTACCATGTACACATAAACATTTGTTACCTGAATTACCTTGTACACATAAACATTTGTTATTTTAATTATCATGTACACATAAACTTTTATTACTTTAATTATCATGTACACATACACATTTGTTACTTAATTATCATGAATATGTAAACATTTATTACTATGTACGCATAAATATTTATTACTTTAATAACCATGTACACATAAAAATGTATTATTTTAATTGACATGCACACATAAACATTTATTACTTTCATTACCACGTACACATAAACATATTACTTTGTTGTCACGTACATATAAACATTTGTTACTTTAGGTGAAGTTTACACAAACATTTGTTATTTTTTCTTGTCATGTCCACATGAACATTGTTTACTTTTGTTGCTACGAGTATGTTTGTATAAACTTTCGCTAAATCAATTGTGCCATACAAAATCTACTGAATTTTTTTAATGTACCAATTAGGAAATCACATCATCATCATCAAGTGCCGTCTCCGCAACGAAGGTTGGCTGCAACGTATCTCCAACATCTCCTGTCTCTTGTCTTGGTGGTGCACTCAGCTAGACTGTAACCTGTCCATCGTGTAATGTTACTCTCCCACTTGTATCTCTGCCTACCTCTTGCTCGCTTCCCTTTGACTTTACCCTCAAGTAAGGTCTTCAATAGGGTGTCATGTCTTTTAATGTGTCCAAAGTATTTTATTTGCCTGATCTTTATTTCTCTTAGTAGTTCTTTCTTCATATTAAGTGTCTTTAGCACCTCTTTATTTGTTTTCTTCTCTTTCCATGATGTTTTCCCTATTCTTCTATATACCCACATCTCAAAGGCATCAATTTTGTCTTCTAATTGTTTATTTAGTGTCCATGTTTCTAAGCCATACATTAATATGGAATAGATGTAGCATTTTATAATTCTCATTTTTAACTTGTTTGTAATTTGTTTAGATATTAATAATTTCCTCATGTCATTGAAGGTACTTTTAGCCATTCCTATTCTCCTTTTAACTTCTGTTTCACATCTGCCATCATTTGTGACTATGTGTCCAAGATATTGATACTGTTCTACTTGTTGTAGTTTCTCTCCCTGTATGTTTATGTTTACCTCCTGTTCTTCTGTGTCTTTGCTGATTATCATGGTTTTTGTTTTTTTAATGTTTATTTCCAGTCCATATTCATCAATTGATTTATTGACTTGATCTATTAGTCTTTATAGTTCATGTTCACTTTCTGCTAAAAGAACAGTGACATCTGCATATCTAATGTTGTTTATTATTTTCCCATTGATCTTGAGTCCTGGTATTTCTTCTATATTTTTAAAGATATTCTCTGTGTAGATATTAAATAGGCTTGGTGATAAAATGCATCCTTGTCTTACCCCTCTTCTTATTTCTATGTATGGAGAGTAGCTGTTTTCACACCTTATTGATGCAGTTTGTTCCCAATATATATTTCTAATCAGCCTGATGTCTTTTCCATCTATGCCTATTTCTTGAAGACATTTGATTAATTTTTCATGTTGGACTCTGTCAAAGGCCTTGCTGTAGTCTATGAAGCAAATATAGACACTTTTTTGGACTTCTATATATTTATCTATCACTAGCCGGATACTCAGTATAGCTTCTCTAGTTCCTTTGTTTTTCCTAAAACCGAATTGTTCTCACCGACCTCCATGTCTATCTTGTTCTTAATTCAATTAAGAACAAGAAATTAGGAAATCACAATGACCCCACTAATGACTGCGCTCGAGCATCTTCCGTCAATTGTACAGTCCTGCTGGCTCTATGATATCATCCATTTAAAAAGACGCATTTAGCTATTCGTGTGATTTACATTGGTCCCTTCGTGTGTACTTTCTGACCACAGCCAATGAAACACATAAAGAAAACAATTGTGTCACTTTAACTGTGTCACTGTTATTCCAAATTTAGCCGACATGTCTTATATAATTGATGGTCACAGCCAGAGCGTGACCTTCGGCAGTACTATATATTTGAGCTCGTTCAAGGCTTGAGCATGACTGGTCTCCAGTATAGACTTTGAACAGAAAGTAAACAAGACTCTATTCGTGACGTTTCTGATTAGGTAGGTTTGTAGGTAGTTAATGAGTTTGCCTCTCTTTTGTAGCGGCGTGCCCCTTTCAATCAGCAGACAACAAAGTCCAATTAGGTTATATCAGGACACACTACCATAAAATATTAGAGGTAACAGACACCAAGGTTTAAAATATTAGAGGTAACATAGACCTCAAGGTTTAAAATATTAGAGGTAACATAGACCTCAAGGTTTAAAATATTAGAGGTAACATAGACTCCAAGGTTTAAAATTTATTTCTAATTCTGATTATTTTTGTTGGTCACTATTTATATACTTGGAGTCGAATGTCAAAGGCTTCCGCCAAAATGGCCGACTAGAACAAAAGTTTTCTTGTTTCGGTGCTCGACTAACGGTTGTTCCTTCCCGAAAGTAATGGCAACCTACGGGAATATTGTACCTACAAATTTCCAATGGATTAATCTAGCTTTTTCTCTAGGATTAGAATATCATGGAAAGAAAAAATCAGAAACTCAGATATTATAAACACATTGAAGATTCCAGAGTGTTCGTTACCAAACACAATTTTTAAAAAAAAAAGAAAACTACGCCTGTTTGGTCATATAAAGAGATACAACTGTTTAGAAAGACAAATAATGGAGGGATGAGTACCTGGGAAGAGGAGAAAGGACAGACCAAGAAGACGATGGACTGACGACATTAAAGTAACATGAATACATCGCTAAAAAAATGCCACATCACCCAAGACAGAGAGGTTCAGAGACTTCATTGGGAAGACAACGTTCTGGAAGGATACGTCACATGACCAGAATGCCAAAAAAAGCCAAGACCAACAAACGAAATGCATGGAGATAATTAAAAAATAAGCGTTTCAGGTTATGTTTACTTTCTGTAAATAGATCTTAAGCTGTGGACGATCGTGGCTATTATACGTATAGTTAAGGAGGGTATCACTGTGCTATATAAGCTACGTACAATGTCACGGTGAGGAAGATAATCTTGTATCGCCAGGAATCATATATTACAATATTATAATGTATGCTACTAACTACCTCTCATTACCTAATAAAACATGAAATAATTTGTTACATGATTTCTTTTTTCTCACTTGGTCAGTTATTTTAGTTAGTGATTTGTTATTTTCAAATTCCTGAAATAAGTGTAGGAATTTAAATATCTTGGAAGAATTTTTACAGACGACGGAAGAATGGACAGAGAGATCGAGACAAGAACCCAAAAATCAAACTGCGTGAATTTTGTTGTGTTGTTTGTTTGTTTGTTTGAGAACCACATGAATTGCGAGCGATTAGCTCTTACTTCCTATGTGCCATGAGGTAGTTTTTCTGAGTTTTTTTCATACCCAGGAGACTTCAGCTTTCGGCTTAGTGCAATGCCTATTGAAGGAGCCTTCTACTCAGAGCGGGTCTATAAATGTATAGATGAGATGCTACAAAGTTTCCGTAAGAGAGCCTCAATATAATGGCATGTCATTTGCTAAGGTTTTCTGTTGCATGGGTAGTTTGTCTAGTGGGTCATTGGTGACACCCACAAATGCAACCTCATGCATACGTGAATTACTAACCTTCACGAATTTTATAATACAAATCTATCCCGATGAAAACTAAAAAGATAAATCATAAATTGATTCTTCATAGCAACATTATACGATTACAGCAGATGGAAGAAGTTTAACAGAAATAAGAAGCAGAATAGAGCAGGTAAGAACAACATTCAGAAAAATGAAAGACATATTGTGTAATATGACTTTGTCAGTAGATGTGAGAAAGACAGTTCTTCAGTGCTATATAACTCCTATACTAACATATGGATGCGAGTTTTGCACAATAAACAAATATGAATGTGTGAAATTAGAGGCAATAGAGATCTGGTTCTACAGAAGAATGCTTTGAATAACATGGACTGCCAGAAAAACTAACGTGGAGGTCTTGAAAGAGTCGAATGTGAAACGAACCTTAATCAATAATATAAGGAAACGACAATTTTTTTTGTGACCACTTAATCATGAGACAGGGAGGTTTGGAGAACATAGTCACAACAGGCAAGATTGAAGACAACAGACAGAGGGAAACAATGTGAGAAAATAGACAGTTTGACAACCAGGCACGGCAGGGAAATAACAACGATCTTGATACATAATGGTGGAGATAGAGAGCTGTGGAGAGCCGTGATCGCCTACGCCAGCCGGCACAGCACCTGATAATGATAATTATCAAGTTATAAATTTTAGACATGGACACTAACAAAAGAACAAGAGAGAAAGCTTACTGCGTGTGAAATGAAATGTCTAAGAAAAGCAGCAAACAAAACAAGAAGAGATCATGTGAGAAAGAGATTACAAGAACTGTTGAAACAACATCAGTGCTCAAATATATTGAAAAACAGAGACTGAAATGGTTCGGCCGCTTAATGAGAATGAACCCTTATGGCCTGCGACAATAGCATACAAAATTAAAATGAGACCGACAAGAAACAGAGGAAGACCAAGAAGAAGGTGGATTGAAGGTGTTACAGACATTATGAAACATCACAATATTACTGCATAACAAAATATCACACGTGCCATAACCCGAAAACTCATCGTTATTCAATCTTGCGACGGCTTACAGCAAAAGCACAGAAAACATAATCGATGACAGGCAGACAGGCATACAGACAGATTTATGGATGGATGGATGGATGGATGGATGGATGGATGGATGGATGGATGGATGGATGGATGGATGGATGGATGGAGGGATGGATGGATGGAACGATGGACAGATCTGTTATTTGTTATGAACCGATGTAATTTCCGGGTAAATCAATAGGCACATAATCTTCCCTAGCAGATGTCGAAGTTTGTCTTTCCCAGCACATGTCGTAGTGTATATTTACGGATGGTTCCCGTGACTCCCTGGCGAAAAACGATTTATTCTACTATTCAGACGTGAACATCGACAATATAAAACATGAGTAACTGGAAAATAACCTACTAAAATAACTCATGTTACTTTTCTCGTGATTTTCATTGGCTGTCAACACAAAGTGACAAATCAAAATTACGGGGCACTTTAGAAGGTTGATTTTCAATGAGTCAACAGGTCATGTAATGTCGATGGTCTCACTTCATGTGTCGAGTTTTGTTCGTGTCACACCTAATATCAATTATCCTTATCGTGTGTATATGCGGCATCAAGCACACTCTTAACATCTAATAAGCTCTCCCAACGCAACTTCAGAGACCAACATTGTATCTGCAGTAATGAAGAACAATACTGGATGTACTTAGAATGAACGAACACAGACTGCCACTGCAAGCATTAAAAGACCAAGAGAGACTCTTCACAGAACAACCATCAACGAGAGCATGACTATAAAGCTCATCAGCAAACAAGAATTACACACAGTAGCATTACATCTCTCGAACTGGAGAGCTCTGATTTCTTCTCTATGCACCGTGTTCGGTGCTGAAGGAACATTAGACATTAGAGAGTTATTGTTTATCTACTGACATCACTGCTTGGTAGAGAGTTATTGGTTATGTACTGACATTATGGCATTCCGAGCCATTGGTTTTCAGTCTATCCAAGCAGATGACAAATATTATATATATTGATGGTTCCCGTGGCTCGCTGGTTGATGTCTCTCCTTATTCAGCTATACACTCGTTCAGTTCTACCAGTTGCACATGTAATACCGAATTCCTCAAATATCATTCTAGATGTATCATCAATCTCGGTGTCCGCGTCCAGCAGGTGCTCGTGAAGTAGATTTTTCACATCTCCTTTATCCATTGTCCACTCCCCATCTATCGGTGACTTGGATACAAGCCTGTCTGCTCTTTCATTAACGTGAATCCCGCTGAAAACTTATGTGTCGGGCTATTAATGCAAATAAAATGGCGACACAACGCATTTTCATTTTCTAAACTACATCCTACTGAAAGTCTAGTTGGGCCATTTTCCTGCTACAAGAGGAGTCCAGCGGTAGTTTCAGAGTAAACGTAGAGCGACAATATTAGCACGAACATAGGCGTATCCTGGGCAGTGGAGGGATGACAGAGAGATATAACAGAGAAATATAACAGATAGATATAACAGAGAGATATAACAGAGAGATATAACAGAAAGATAACAGAGAAATAAAACAGAGAGATGGCAGAGTTGTGCCCTGATGTCGACGTCTGTTTCAGCAATATTAGACTCGAAATACTATCGAGTCGGGTGGCTGCTGGAACAGAGGGCATAGCACTTATTGGAATGCCCCACGTGCCGTGAGGTCAGTTTCTAATCAAGATTATAACAGAGAGATGACAGAGAGAAATGGCAGAGAGATATGACACAGCGAGATAATAGAGAGATATGCTAGAGAGATATAGCAGAGAGAGATGGAAGAGATAACAGAGAGATTACAGAGAGGAGGCAATGGGAGGTAGCAAAGAGAGATGGCAACGATAAATAGCACATAGAGATGAGAAAGAGAGTTAAAAGAGAAAGGGCGCAGAGAGATGACAGAGAGATATGACTGAGAGAGAAGATAAAGAGATAACATATATAGGTGATACAGAGATAACAGAGAGATAATAATCAAAATATTATTGAATTATTTTATATAATTATATTTTATATTGGGTGGTGTGACGCATATTCTCAAAACAGAGTCAAAAGGTGTAGAGCAGAGGTTCTCAGCCTTTTCAGTCGGCGAGAACTGTCCACGTGTAATCGCACTGCTCGCTATTTCTTTTGGTAGAGTACAAGTAGACACCACCACATTTTTAACGGAACAATATTGAGCGAAACGAAGCTATCTCGTAACTATGGTACAAAGAAACATAACACCAAATAATACAGGGGACACAATAATAAATAATGGAACATTATTTATTGGGACAAGTAATCTTTAATCAGAACGAAAATAGCGTCAAATGAGGTGTCTGTTCCTGCTAGCCTTGGTGTCCACACACATTCTGCATGCTAGCATTCAAGATAGTGTACAGATGTGCCACAGTGTTTCTTATTTCTCCATTTCACTCTAACTCGAAGTCGTTCAACGTTAAGAGCGCCAGTTATTTCATTGTGCTTCCGTGACACATAGATAAACAATCATCAATCAACACGTCTGTGTGCTACGAACTGAGAGTCCCACCCCCTCCCTCAGTGCGTAGAGTGAAGAAGGAATATAGACTACAAAATTTCTCAACTGGTAGTATTTCACTGATTTGTAGAAACACAACCAATTTGTGTACGTTCCTATGGAGACTCGTGGTGTTTACCGTCGTGTTTGTGTAGCAGCAGCCATGTTTGTTATTGTACCAACGAATATCAGTAAATTTTAATGCACGGTGACTACCTAAATAATTTTGCTTAAAATACTGAACAATGTGGCAGCGTCTACTTGTACTGAACCGCACTTTTTAACTAACGGCTCGAGCATGTCCTTACGAGACCACCAATGTTCTCGCGAGCACCAGGTTCAGAACGCATGGTGTAGAGGGTCATATAATCCAGGTTGAGAACCGCTATACTAAAGTACAGTTCGGACATGTTTATGGAGAAAATTTCAAAATGAACTTGCTCAACAAATCTCGTCTCAAGATACACAACCGAAACAAAGCACACATGTAGAGAGTGTTCCAATAACTGTTAGAATGACTGCATAAATACAGCACTTCCTTAACGATAATTAGGTCATTTGTATTCTTCTTAGAAAGAAGCGTGACAATGAACTATTTACGAGGGAAAAAATTATGTAAAATAATATGTTACTGCCAAATGAGGATGGGGGTGGTTAAAGAAAATGTTTGGAGTGGATGGTAATTATGTTCTATAACCTGGTTTTAAATCAGCATTTCTTCCCTCACTTTCATGGACATTTGCTGTAACCTAAGAACTTAACGGATATCTGCCACACACGAAAACTCGGTTGTTTGTTAGCAGTTGCAAAGGTACAATCGTAAACAGCAGGAGTGGACATCATTCACTAGCAAACTGGTAATATCATTTTCATGAACTATGTACAGTTGTTAGGATAAAAGTCGGCTTCTGAAAATAAATTCTGCAGACGATCAGCATTTCCAGATTGACAACTCCCATATAAGCAGGTAAAGACAGAACTTATTGTCGTCAACGGTGAGTAAATGTTACCTGTGTTTAGTCTAGCAAATAAAAAATGAAATTTAAAGTTGATAAAGTTATTTATGTTTATATAATTTCGAGTCACTGAAAATACAGATGACAACTGGAAGAAGATACAAATAATCACAAACTACTTTTTAAAAACCATTAAGCATACAAGCATACAAAAATAAGGGAACAGTTATAAATTAGTCATAAAAATAGAAACAAGTTATAAATAAAGCATTACAAAATACGTAAAACATTATAAATTAAGTATTCAAATGGTAAAGCGCGTATAAATTAAGCATTAACTAATAAATAAACAGTTATAAATAATTCAACATCAACAAATTCAGGTGAAAAAGTCTATTACAGATAATAATACATATTTTAATTCTTCAAACTAAAAATTTAATTATAATTTCAGCACAGAAAACAGAAATGTGTCTGTTGTGGATAAACATTTTCAAATCTGGAACATAAAATATGAGATACAATGATGAAGTAATGCATTTAATGTGAGCAGAGTAGCTATTGAAAGTACATCGCCTATCTGATGTTTGTTTTGTGTTCGCTCCATTGTAATCAGCACGAATATTCTAGTGATTTCCACCGAGTGCGTAGTTACGTTGTGTCACCGTTATGCGCCTTTTAGGCACAGAACATTCGCTTTTGGAATATCTTGACATTTCGTGTGGGCTACCCTAGCTTGTAACAGCCTTCCTATCTGTTGCCAGGCAACGAATGTGTACTGACTCTATGCCGAGACGGTTTGTTCTTCACATCTATCTTCCCGCCCGTGTGGCTTGCCGAGGCCCGAAAGGGGAGCAAAGAATAGCAACACTATTTACCTTCCACGCATATCGTAAAAGGCGACTAAGGAGGTTATGGGATGGAGTTGGCTGCCCCATCCCATATAGGGCCAGTGACCCAAAGCCATGCTGAAGTCAGATGTGTCAAGCCGAAAGACGCAGATATCGCAGCAATGCTGTAAACTATGACAACGCATTCCGTTCTCCTGACTACATCCTGATAATCTGCAGGAGTTTGAGATCGAACGCAGAAGAAGAAGAAGAACGTCTATCTTCCACAAGGCGTTCCACCAGTGAACTTGTCACGTGTAATTAGGCGTGTTGTGCCCGTGCCCATCGGATACTAAACTTTTTCTCATCTTCGAGCCTGGTTCTGGTTTAGGAGGAATACGGTAGAAGAGTTGGGCTCGGGCTCGTTCGCCATCTTAGCCGAAGTGTTGTTCACCAACGTCATGAACCAGACGTCCAAGTCCGTGTCTATACACATATTTAGGAGCATCAGGAACTAGCATTTTGTTCTACAGCTGAACAGTGCTTGCCACCTTGGATGGATGTGCCTGTGTCGATCTGGTACTGAACCTTTTTTCTCTGCGGGCATGATTCCGGCATAGGAAAAACCCCCGACAGTAGAGTTGGGCCCGGGCTGGGATCACCGGCAGCTAGAAGCTTGTCTCGAGCAGACAGCACTTTAGTTCCGATTTCCTTCAAACGTTTTCCATTCTCTTTGCACATGATGCTGCCATCTAGCACTGTGCTTCCCTCTCAGTGTACTCATTGTGCTATTTTTATGGTGACTAAAGCACCAATTCTTTACATTTCTCGCAGCATCTGCCCACTTTGTAACATCTGCATTGGGCGCCCCTCCAATGCTTCCGCCGAACTGACTTGCTTCACTGAGTTTCGAAGTGCTGCTTCATGTGTTGGTGCAGAGGTTTCGGAGATATTGCCTGTTTTTTTTTCAGGCAAATCTCTTTCCATTTGCTACCTCCACATTCACGGACACGATCCCCAAAAGTTTTAGCCAGAATAAGCACGAGCAGCTATATTTCTGTTTCCAGGGTGCACCACGAGGAAGTACTTTTGGGATCTTAGTTATCTGCTATCCCTGGGTCCGCCGAGAGTAATGCGTTCCATTTGCCCTTCTGATAATAAGGTTCGCTGTCTCAAAGGTATGATTGTGTTATTGCGGTTTTATGGATGCATGATTTAGTCCCCGAAAGGAGACATTCTAATGTAGCAATATCTCAGGATCGTCACGTCCTGTCAAGAGATCATCATATACTTCTGTGCCAACTATTTTATTGTTCTTCGGTCAGATGAGTTGATCAATTTCCATTGATGGTACATCTGGCAATTCCCATCACCTAGGAGTCTGCTACAAAAGGATAAAGGACCACTTCATTGTATCCTTTTCTTCGCCATCCTTAGATGTTATTTGCGTGATCATCTACAATATAAAACCTACTGGCTAATAAGAAAGCATGCCTTCTTAATGACTCATTTGATTATTTCCATGTTTTTATTGGTCGCTATGATTATATTTTATGTGACTGTCAATGATCATCCAGAGAATAGTTAAATGAGTCATTTTATAATTTTGGATTTCCCATTAGTCTTATATTTCTGAGGATCACGATTAATATATATTTTAAGACTAATTTTTATAAGACAAAAGTAAGAAATTGAGACAGTTCATGCGTTTATCGCAGGAGTGTAGATCATCAGAAAATACAACATGCAAACATATTCTTCTTCTTCTTTCGTTCACTTGAAACATGTCTATATCTGCAATTCTGTCTCCTTAATAAAACTCACTGTCTTTTGTAGTTCATACAGTGTCCCATAGAGCTTTGATTCCAGTGTTGTTTCCTCTGGCCAATATGTCTGCCTCAGCGTTTCATGCTCAGAACACTCTTGAAGTATATGTTTGGCACTCTGTACTGCCTGTCCACATGTACACATGGCCGTGTTGCCAATCTTGAACTTTGTATACATGTGACTGCGGAGTCGGTTGTGTCCTGTTCTGAGACGTAGAATTATAACTTGCTCATGCAAACATATAACTGTAAAGATGAATCGTGGAAAGGTTTTCACTAGGAAATTCTTCAATGCGTACAGTACTGCTCATTTTTGTGACGTCGCATTTCAAGCCTCGCAATTTATTCTGGACAAGAAAAGGAATCATCACCTTCATAAATCTCACTTACCCTTGCTGTTTCTCGTAAGGAGCTCAATATATTCGCCGGAATCACTGTTTCATTGTTCTACTGCCCGACACAGTAGCACAGCAAGCAAGTCGATCTGCTCTCTCGTTGCCTTGAACACCCGCATCACTGGACACGACAGTTAATGTGATCGTTCCAACTTCGACCTTTCCACTGCTTCAACCCACTGTTCATGGACACAGATCGTTTGTATTTTTCAGATCACTCTCATCAAGTCACTGAGGATGCAGACATGAGTTGCACTCTGCATACACATCCAGTTCTTCTTCTTCAGAGTTCATTCTCAAACTCCTACTGGATCTCCTTTGTAGCAAGACCATTGTCCTACTAGATTTCCAGCAGGATGTAGTCCAGAGAATGGAAATGCGTTGTGTCGCGTTTTATTTGCGATAATCGTCTTCGGTGGCACATCCAGTTCAAGGTCTTGGTCTCTGCAAAAACCTCCATATTCATGTTTCATGTACTCACAACAAAAGCACAACTCTCCTTTTTTAGTCTTTCTCTTTTACGACATAGGTCGGAACTTGTTTGGAATGCGTACCTGCCTGAATTGTTTATTTTTATTATTTCTCTTGTTTGTGTCTGTAAATTTAATGTTCCTCAATTAATAATTTCAATATTCATTTATTTAGGGTTTGGGTTAGGGTTAGTTATGTAAAACACAACTATCCTAACCATAAGAACAAATTTCTTTATTTTTCGGTTCATTTTTAAACTCCCACCGGATCTCACTTATAACAGGATACTGATTCTACAAGATTTCCAACAAGATGTAATCCAGTAAATGGAAATGCGTTTCTTCGACGCTTTATTTTGACACACATGGCCCGGTAAATCCGACTTCAGAACTGGTAACTAATACATTTTGTGCTTTTACCACTTCCACCAAACTGTGGACGTATGTAACCATATCGATAGTATAGTCAGACAGCCGTACGAGGGAATTAGTTTCTATAATTACCAGCTGGACGCCACACTTGAAGCTAACTGCGGTCACCGGTTCTCGACCTTTTGTCTCTGTCTTTCGTCTCTATCGTCACAAACATTCACGTCCATCAGCTCTGATATAGCTAAATTATAATTACTTCCGTGTACATTTTACGGAAGGTACATTTTACTTGACCACAATAACAAGTGGAAGACATCCCACAGCAATGCATACCTCCGAGAGTTGGATTCATTTGGATTGAATATTTCTGTTTATGAAAGACAACACTGGAAGAAACAAGAACAACACCCCCCCCCTACCCACACTACTTTTCCAATCGCACATTGAAAACAATGACTTCATCGTAGGTAAACCCTGAGAATATACACAACAAATAGCTTTTCTTTGGTTGGTTGGTTGGTTGGTTGGTTGGTTGGTTGGTTGGTTGGTTGGTTGGTTGGTTGGTTGGTTGGTTGGTTGGTTGGTTCGTTCGTTGGTTGGTTCGTTCGTTGGTTGGTTCGTTGGTTGGTTGGTTGCTGTTCCAGCGGTCCATGGGCTAATGGCCTTTGACTCAATGCCATTAAATGGCATTATATTGCTGGGAAGTCTGTGGATTTTCGGCCCACCCTGGGCCAGAGCCAGAGAATAACTATCACAGGAAGGTAGATTTCAACCTATGCACTGCTCTGAGCCACTGTAGCCAAGATAGAGTTCACTGTGCTCATTCCCCGCCACCAATTGACTACTGGTTATGCCGAACTTCTCTATTTCTCTAGGCATGCAACCAAATGTTCACGTCAAAAGGATTGTCATGTCCTGAGTCACTGTGCCTCTATGATGGGTCTCAGCCATAGGAAAAACAGTGCTGTCAGTTTCCTCCTCCCCAGTGCTGCATAGTACATCTCTGGCTCCCTCCCAACCACAGAAGGTGCATACCTATATTCAAGCAAAAATTAAACACATTTCAACAACAAAATAAAAGCATAATTGTATAGATGACATGCCATGAAGCTTCTATACGAAGATAACCTCAATAAAACGGCATGTCATCTACTAAGGTTTTCTGTTGCATGGGTGGTTTGTCTAGTGGGCCATTGATGAGACCCACAGACGCAACCACATGAGTGATTCATTCTTTCGTTAACAGATTTATTCTCAAAATTTCCAACAGATCTTGAAAGAGCATTACTTGAATACATTTTAAAGAAGATTTTTGAGCTAACAAACTTCATAAAGATGACTAATGTTTTCATTTTGGGCGCAATGATCTTGCTGGCATCACAATTCTCGTCTGCTGTGATTCTGCGACCCAAATGGTATCCTTATTTCCAGAGAGAGAACCAAGGTATGTTGTAATTATGCTAATTATATTATTCGATTTTGGAATCCTCTATTACAATTCTGTCCAAAAATAAACTGGAGGTCCTAGTGATTGGATTACATGAAACGCCACCTCCATTATTTTTGATGCTCTGATATAACCAAATTGGACACAACTACCGTTTAGCTCTTCACTGTGACCTTTGTTCTAGTTTCGAGGTATTACCTAACCTTTGCAGTGTGATTTAATAGAATTTGTAATTTAAATTAAGATATATTAATAGAAAACGAATATTAATTTATCATTAGTATTTTAGATTAGAGATAGGGGTTATGGTTAGAATTTGTTATTAATTAATTAATTAATTAGTTATAATTATAAATTACGTAGCCTTTGCCATTTGGCTAAGAGATAATTGACTGGGCATGCGTGGTACATGTGTACTGGAAACTCCATGACATCGGCTTCTTAAAAATGTAAACAATATGTGTTATTTATAGCACAGTGAAGAGTTAATCGGAAGTTTACCCCAAATTGGACTAACTTTCGTGGTTGACAGCAGCGTATCTCACCATAAGTGGTACATTTGATTTCACCCCAAAAAAATATGTTCATTTAATATTTCACGTGTATGCATAATATGTAAACTAAACATTAAATAGTAATTTACTAATGTGTATATGCGTGTGGTACCCATTTCTCTTTAATGTTTGGTTTCGTGAAGAAGATGTATATTTGACCAACAATGTAATGCAAAAGTAATTATATCCTCTTCAACTTCTTGGCAATTCTTCATCGTTCCTCAGTCGGATATCAGGTTACAGCGCCAATAGCCTCAGTCGGATATCAGGTTACAGCGCCAATATCTGTCAGATATCAGGTTACAGCGCCAATATCTTCAGTCAGATATCAGGTTACAGAACAAATAGCTTCAAACAGATATCAAGTTACAGCGCCAATAGCTTCACTGACATATGTGATTCGCTTCATGTCATCCATGGAACCCCTCAAGTCTGGAAGTAGTGCCATCCTATTAGGCAATATTTTCTTCCTCTCTTCTTGGTAGAGTTGAGAGGCATGAAGAATATGTTCTGCAGTCTCTGGGCTAGGTCCACAGTTACACATGTCTGTCTCGCTAATCTTCAGCTTTTGGAACATGTGACTTCTCAGTCTGTTGTAGCAAGTTCGTAGTCTGAAGACGATGATTTATTCCTTGCGTGACATTTCATGGTAGGGGTCATTTGGTTCTGCAGTTTTGTGCATCTGCTTTCCATACTCCTTGGAGATTATCCCATACAAAACATCATCAAAAAGCCCACGAAAACGAGGAAATGAGAGGGGCTCTTTCAAAGTAGCCCTCACTTTATCGAAGGCGTATCTACGACCCTCCTTGAGTCCAACTATAAGCTAGAATATATATATATATATATATATATAACCTTTCTTCATATTTATTATCCATACATACCATCATTTTAATGTTATGTGTTTTGCTATATCTTCTCCAGCATCCTCAAGCGGGTCTGGTTCCGGTCAGTCGGCGCTGCCAGCGGAGACACTGACAAGACAAGCACGATCTCAAGATTCCGAGATTAATTCCTTCTGCCCGGACGGTCCTTTAAACGAGGACTGCCTCAACAAAATAGTGATGGTCGTCAGCAAGATACTACAATTGAGCAATCAAAGATACACGCTGTACTAACAACACAACACAGTCTTGTTTTGATGACGATTGACACTAGATAAGGATATATCCCGCAACAATCTTCTCCGATTTAGAGATCTTTTGATTTTGACTTTCACACTAAAAACTTATCTCCTGTACAGGGTTACTTCGAATAATGTTTGACACCAGGTGATGTACATCAGTAGTTCTTAAAGCGGGTCATATGTCACGGCATTTTTCACCGGTTGGGGGGGGTGGAACCACAGACTGTCTAGGTGGGGGTCAGGGAAAAGTAAATAGTTTGACAATAATTAAGAAGATATTTAGTAGCATGTCTTGAAAATGTTAACAAGCTCTTTTAAGACTCCGTTGGAATGCCACGGAAGAAAAACTGTCCAGAAAATATTGGAACTTTGACGTAAAAGGTTGAGAATTACTGATGTAAGCAATAGTAGATATGAACAACTTGATATCACATGAACAATCAAAGATAATGCGTCATTTTAAAACAAAAATATTTGGTTCCTTTTCGCTTCTTCAAATATTGATTGTTCTTATCTCCACTATAGTACTTCTGTCCAATTCTAATTACTTTCTTCAATATACCCTCTAAAATAATCGCAATGTTAACATCGTCATCTTGACATAATTTCAATGTAAACGGAAGTTGATTTATCAAATGAAAATCGATCATCACTCACTCATGCGAAACCTAGCATCATCACAATATAAAGACAACAGACACTAGGTAGACTTTCTGTAATATTTCGTAGTACACCAGAATTTAGTGCTAAATCTGTTTGGATTTGGTCGCTTTTCAATAAAAACCACTACATTTTACGATGTACCAAAAGTTGTATCTCATATCACACATGATTTATTTATATTATAAACTGTCAAAAAGCCAAAGATGAAACGATAAAACAACGTTTGAAAGGTTCTATACTGTATCATTTATGTATACTCTAATAACAGACAAGAAATAAACTCAAGTATCTCAAGATGTTGAGTTATTGTTCTTGATATCAACAAAATAAGGTTCTGTTTTGCAACCAGTGTCTCCTTGTTTAATTTGGGATTAGTTAATCTAAATAGTATATCATTAATTATCAATAATTAATTTAAATATTCATTTTTTAGGGGTAGGGTTATGGATTAGTGTTAGTTACATAAAACATAACTAACACTAACCCTAAATAAATTTATATTTAAATTAGTAAATGGCAAACATAATTGAATCTTCTTCTTTCGTTCTCAAACGAAATGTCTTATGTCATGGTTTAAAGTAAATCTGCGCCTTTAAATTAAATATGTATATTTAACACACGTGATTTGACACACGTTACTTGAACGCGGCTTTATGTCATTTTGACTCTTAATGGGATGGAACAGCTAACTCAACCAATACCCTTCTTAGTCGCCTCTTACGACACGCATGGAAGTAAACAGTGATGATATTCATTGCTCCCCTCTCGGGCACCGGAAACACGACGGGCGTCACAAACTGATAAAGATAGCCAAGGGAAATAATCAAATAGGGGATATGGGTTTCAAACCAGAACCAAAAGCAGTAAAGAGTAGTGTTCCTTTTCACAAACTTAAATCTCTACGGCAGGGGTGGTCATCTCATGACGCATGCGCCAGTGATAGTGTATTGAATTATTATAAATGGCACATACGCCAGAGTTAATAATGAAATCACGAAAGCCTAATCATCTACCAGAAGTCGTGGGGCTGGAATATTCCTAAAATGACCTACAATTTATGTTTAAAAACTGATATTTAAAAACTTGAACAATCGTCCGAATGTATAACTTTACGATGACAATAGACCGTAGATAAACATCGAAGATGATGTCTGTCAAGGAACCCTCAATACTCACAGCAGAAGTAAAGGATCCCTAAGGCAAAGCCCCAGGAAAAGAAAATATCACAATAAAGAAATTAGAAGGTTTAGGAGACTTTAGAGAAGAAATAGTCATTAAATTGTTGAATGGTGTATATAACAATTCCTACATGCCCGGTGAATTAATGAGATCCATATTTATAGCCTTTCCGAAGAAACCAGGGACCACCGAATGTGAATAACACCATAGTATTAATATCATGAGCAAAATAACACAAATCCTTCTCAGAATCATTATGAAGAGAGTGAGAAACAAAATAAAAACAGAAAAAAAGTCAAGACCAATGTGACTTCGTAGAAGACAAATGTACCAGAGATGCTATATATATCTTGAGAACACTAATAGTGAGGACATGTAGCTCTGTTTTACAGACTCCACAAAAGCATTTTATAAAGTTAAAAATAGTGAAGTTATCCACATGTTAGAGAATTTGAACAACGGCACTAAAGATTTAAGAATCAGTTAGAACACGCCCGTGTGTTGCCGGGGTCCGAAAGGGGAGAAAAGAATAGTAACACTGTTTACCTTCCACGCATGTCGTAAAAGGTGACTAAGGAGGCTATGGGATGTAGTTGGCTGTCCTATGCCATATAGGGTGAATGCCCCAAAGCCATGCTGATGTCGGATGTGCCCTGCCGAAAGGCGCAGATATCGCAGCAATGCTGTAAACCATGGCAAAACACATTCTGTTCTCCGGACTACATCCTGCTAATCTGCAGTAGTTTGAAAACGAACGCAGAAGAAGAAGTTAGAACATGAACTGGCAACAAACAGCAGCAATTTGAGTAGGAAATCATTTTGGCCTCTCTCGACAAATAAAGCAATGTTTTAGACAGATGTGTACTTTAACCAAACCTGTTCTCTTTTTATAGTGGAAACATAATGCGTGAAATTGTTAATATCAATGGAATATCAATGGCAGGATATAAGAGGTGGTGAAGAGAGCTCTTCAATGCTACATAACTCCTATACTAACATATGGATGCGAGTCTTAGACAATGAACACACAGGGTAGTGAGAAAGCAGAGGCAACAGAGAAGTGGTTCTATAGAAGAATGCTGGGAATACCATAAACTGCAAGGAAAACTAATGTGGAGGTGCCGAAAGAGTCAAATGTTAGTCGGAGTATAATCAATAATATAAGAAAAGACTATCTTTATTTTTTGGCCACGTTATATGACAGGGAGCTTTGGAGAACATTGTTACAATAGGTAAGAGTGAAGGCAAGAATGACAGAGGGCCACAATGAGAAATTATTAGACAGTTTAACATATTGGCATAGCAAGGAAACAGCAATGATCCTGATACATAATACTGGAGATAAAGAGCTGTGGAGATTCATGATCACCTACGCCAGCCGGCATGGCATCTGATGATGATTATGATGAGCGTCTAAAGGATGCTACAACTACTGATAATTAGTGTGCGTAGTACATTGCTGTTTCTGCGTATAAATGAAATGTGGTGAGAAGATACAGCCCTGTCTGACACCTTTTTAGACCTTGAACCAGTCAGATGTTTCTGTGATCGGAAGGGCTGTGACTTATACTAAATCATGTCCAGGATATACTGGAAATTGTCACGCAGATCGCTCGCGTGTTGCCGGGGCCCGAAAGGGGAGCAAAGAAAAGCAACACGGTTTACCTTTCACGCATGTCGTAAAAGGCAACTAAGGAGGTTATGGGATGGAGTTGGCTGTCCCATCCCATATAGGGTCAGTGACCCAAAACCATGCTGAAGTCGGATGTGTCAGGTCGAAAGGCGCAGAGATCGCAGCAATGCTGTAAACCATGACACAACGCATTCCGTTCTCCGTACTACATCTTGCTACTCTGCAGGAGTTTGAGAACGAACGCAGAAGAAGAAGAAGAACCACGCAGATAGCATCATGTTGGGGATCAAAATATGATTCCCTTGTCAAAAACTGCCAAGAACTCAGGGACCTCCGTGCTTAATTATGTCAAAAACAGTTCACAAAAAAAGCAGGAACAACATTCAGAATTTGTTTCATATTTTCAGAAAAATGTTTCGAATTCAAACATTTTAATTGATATAATTGATTAAAATAAACAAATTGTTGACGTCAATTTGTCAATTTTCAGACATCCCCCATCCCTAATTTATGAACAGCCCCTAAAACGTTGTTCATTGTTAATTTATTTTTTTTTAAACTGTCTCAGAAAATGGTCACAGAGATTAAGCTGCATTGAGACCAACAGTCGGAGTACTTCTTTTGCATTCGCTCTCTTTTAACCACAACGAGTATATTGTGTTATTTCAGCCGGGAAGCGTGTAGTACGTTGTACTGCAAGTTCCACAGTAAAACTGTGTTATTTGCACCTCGGTTGGCTCACGTTGTGGTCTGGACGTCCGAGGCCCAGCACATCCGTTTTCGTCATGCCTTTAATTCGGGTATTAGGCTTCCCTAGTCCGTGACAGCATGCCTATCTGTCGACGGGCACGCTGGTGTGTAGTGAATCTTCGCTGAGACTTTTGTCGTTCACGTTTATCTCGCACGAGTTGTTACGTTGTCTGTGAAATTGCCTCGTGTACGTAGACGTTCTGTGCATAAGCCCATCGGATACTGAACCATTTCTCATCCTCGAGCCTGGTTCCGGAGGAGAAAGAACCCAATAGATGAGTTGGACCCTGGCTCTTTCGCCTTCTTAGCCGAGGTGCCGTTCACCGACATCCTCGCCCAAGTTTGAGTCTAACACTACGCGTTTGGAAGGAAGGCGTCCTCGAGCTGAGCGACGTTGACCCTTATGCGCCTGAGCCCATCGGGTACTGAACCCTTTCTCTCCGCGAGTTTGTTTCCGGCATAGGAAGCTCGCTAGTAGAGTAGGGCCAGGGCAGCCTTCGTTGTCCCGTTTGTGACTGAGCCCATCGGGGTACGGACCCTTTCTCTCTATGAGCATGTTTCCGGTACAGGAAACTCGACATTAATGTTGGACCAATTCTTCTTTCTTTGCTGGGTGCTGACAATTGGGGGTGGGTCTCTGCCCATAGGGAACTCGGGTAACTAGAAGCTTGTCTCGAGCTAACAGAGCTTGTAGTTCTGATTTCCTTGGAACTTGTTTTCATTTGCAGTTGGTGCTGTCCTCTGGCACTGTGCTGCCCTTTCATTGTACTCAGTATGTAGTCTACTTATCTCTCGCTAAGCACCTGCATTTTTGTACCTTTTCATTGGCCGCCCCTCCAATGCTTGCACTGGACTTATTTGCGTTACTGCATGCCGACAGTGCCACTACATGTGTTGGCGCTAGTGGTGTCGGATATATTGTCTGTCTCTTATGCAGTCAAATCTCTTTCCATCTAGTACCTCCACATTCACGGACACGATCCCCAAATGATTTAGAAAGAATCAGCACGAGCCGCTGTGTTTATGTTACCAGGGTGCACCACGAGGAGGTACATTTGGGATCGTGGTTATCTGCTAACCCGGGGTCCGCTGAGAGCAGTGCGTTCCCTTTGCACCCCAGTCGGAGTACTAAGATAGAGTAGTGGAAAATGGAAGATGACACCATTCTACAACTTGATAATAACCTGAAGGTCCTAGTGACATACATTTCTAATATATATATATATATATATAAATGATGTCAAATTGGGAAAAAAATATTGTATATATAATATATAAGATAGTCGAATTAAAATTCCAATGGATTTCTGTGTAATTCTAATGGGGAAAAAAAAATTTTTCGACGATCGTCCGTTTATTTAAAAATGAGTTTGAGGGCAGCAAAATATCCAATGGCGGGCTGCATGCGGCCCTTGGCCGTAATTTGCCCACTCCTGGTGTAGTTCAACATATCCGGTACAAGTGTGTGGCCCTGTAGTATGCAGTGGCTATTTCTAATCAAAAGATGACGGTCTGTTGTCTATGATGTTTGTACTTGGAGTCTATTTTCTTATCAATATCCATATATATGTCTTCCACTGCGATGTATAATGGTTGTGAATTAGTGATCTGACCTCACTGTACGGCAGAATGCAGCTAAACTATTCCATTTTTCCTCCTGCCTTTGTCAGTATTATATTAAGACAATTATTATATATGAATAGAACCTCTCGGCCGTAGCAGCCAATACATTGTTGCAGCATAGTGCAAGACAACAACCGACCTGGATCGCCGAGTTGTAAAGTCCGAAAGCTTACGAAGACGAAAACAGTGTACGTCTGTTGAAAAGAAAGGCGAATCTATTGAGTACACGAGAAGGTAGTCTAATGGCAGCGCCATATGCAATAGTAATTGAGAACATTGAAATCATAATGAAAGCAATGTTGATGACCGAGAACAAGCTTTCAGATGGCTTATGGCAACAGATTGTGTGGAAATGCAAAGACAGAACACTCTACCATCCCGGTACGAAGAAGTTATAGGTAGAAGCTCATACTAGGACGATGTGTTCCCAATTTCGGTGAGCAAGGGTAAGACAAGGATGTGTGCTCTCACCTATACTTTTTAACACATACATGAATAGAAGAACGAAAGAATCACACAAAAAAAGAAAGTAAACAGTGCAGTAATAAGAGAAGAATCTGATGAGGAATTAAATAACGCAATCAACAAGTTGCTATTTGCTGATGATCAATATCTTATCTACGAAGAGGAACAGCAGTTACAAAATCATATTAGGGCACTCACGACAACATGTACTAAGTATAACAGGACAATAAATACGTAGAAAAAATAAGTAATGAAAATCAGCAAGTCACAAAGTCCAGTGAACATAACAATAAACACAACTTTAGTGAAACAAACTTCTGAATTTCAATACATGAGATGTATATTCACAGACAACGAAAATTAGAGGAATCGAGACAAGATGCCAGAAAGCAAACATATTGACATACCACCATTACTGACATATGATATACATATCACCATTACTGCTCAACCCAAAGATAAGATGGAAGTCAAGAGAGATGAAAAATAGTATTTTTATGCCAACACTCTGCTATCAATGGGCGCTGACAGCAGACCAGCTGAGAAAACTTACATGCGAGATGAATGACCTGAGAAAAGCCGCAGGAGAGACCAAACTAGACAAAAAGAGAAATTATGAAATCAGGAGACGAATCGGCATAAGACCATGCACAGAATACATCAAGAAACAATAAATAAAATGGTTTGGACACATGAGAATGAACCATACCCAACTACCAAAAAGAACGTATAACATAAGAAGATCGGGATACACGGCCAGAGGAAGACCTAGAGCAAGATGGATAGATACTATTAAGACAACTCTGAACATATACTGATTCAGTGAAGTCAAGGCGACACATCTGGCCTTGGATAGACAACTAAAGCTCCCAGTCAGCACCCCTACGATAAACTGCAAGTATGGATATTATTACCATCATCCACCTGGGGATAGACAATAGACAAACTTAAACATGTATTTAGAATGAAATTTCTCTAAACTAAAAAAAACTGGCATCCTGAAGCGTACGTACGTCACTTCCCTTCTATCTTTGCAAAAAATGTCGCGTCGTGATGGGTCCGTTTATGTTGGGCGCTTGTCCAAAAGCACGCGGACTAGGGATCTGGAGGAGATATTCGAGCCGTATGGACGTTTGATGCGATGTGATATCAAATATGGTATGTTTATTGTTAAATGATACATAAATTATTTGTGATCAAGGCCTATTGGTGTGTATAAAGCTTATTAGGTTATACCCTGCTGTATCTACCATCTTTGCCGCTTCAGCAACTGTAGACCACATGACCCGACCAAGTTGTAAAGGGTAACGTTACACAAGCCTACCGAATAAACGAATTCAAATAGCTTAGCTTTATGTCGATCATTAAATTCAATTATTAACTCAAAACACATTATAAATTTGTGTAGTTTATCAAGTGATGTAAACTCTCCCATCGGATTTTCTAACATCTCCAACAAAATACAATTCAATTGGTACGCCAATACAATTCAATCCACAATGGTACAACTGAGTCACATTGTGTGGAAAATGTATCCTGTATGGTATCGTTAAGTATACAGTATAGTGTGTATGTATGACCTATGTGATTGATATGCCAAAATGAGATGTTATAGATGGGCAATACAATTCAATCCACAATGGTACAACTGAGTCACATTGTGTGGAAAATGTATCCTGTATGGTATCGTTAAGTATACAGTATAGTGTGTATGTATGACCTATGTGATTATGCCAAAATGAGATGTTATAGAAAGGTCCTAAGAATATCGTGGGCAGACACGAACATAAGCATAATACCCCCGGAAAGACCCAAACATAGAGCATCAAAACTAAAAAATGCAGTCATAGCCTACATTTTTCTTTTTTCTGTCCTTATTTGATACCTTTCAATTTTGAGAGGATACTGGGTGTATGGTCTTTCTTTTGCCTTTCTGTTTGCTTCTTCGGCAACCGCTTCTTCTGTTATTTCTGAGTGTCTCTTAGACAGTAATCTAATCTTAATCTATCCACTATGAGGGCATTCAATAGGTCTACTGTTTTTGTATCATTTTAAGGGTTTCGTGTACAATACTTTTGGTTGTCTTTCTGTAGGTACTTTGACATCTGGGATTAGCATGCTTGGAAAAATTTTGGGCGTAAGCTATAAATTTCTTGTGATATTTAGTGATCATGACTAACTAATGTCTTCGTTTGTTATGTTTGAAACTAGATTTATTAAGTTCTTTAACCATTTTTCATTTTATATATGTAACGTTTAAGGATCCATTATGTTGCAATTAAACAGCAGTTAATTTGTTAAAACATTTGTTAAAACATTTGTTTAAATTATGCAAATTAGCCAACACTTTGAATATTAAATTAGTTATACGTGCATCTGAGAATCACATTAATGATGAGCAATGTGATCAACAGATGTGTCGTGTCTTTGCAAATACAAAAATATAGGTAAATATGTCTAAATCTATAAGTAGCACAGTTTAAATTTTTTAGTAGACGAGGTCACGGAGTTCCGCTAGAAAACCACAGAACCAATCAGATTGCTGCGTGCAGTGACGTCACGTCCCAATAAACTGACATACGATTTTATGCATGGCCAGTGAAAGTAAAGAATAGTTCTCTGCTGTGCTATAAATAGCACAATGTTGACAATTTTACCTATCCAACATCATGTATTCCTGTGTAACAGCAATCAAAATAATGGCTGCCGTGATGTCACATCCGACAATCACTTGAGTTCAAATCTAGACACAGACGAACTTATGCATAATCATTTTGTTTTACAATTTCCTAGTATTTGTGGTGAGCGATCAGTATTTCTGCCCGCTATACACGGAGCGAGGTGCGCGCACAAATTAGAAATATTATTTCTAATCCTTACGTACTTACCCGTAAGCTTGCCAAATCACACAACAAAGGTCAGGTAACACTAGAGCAAAGGTCACAGCGGAGAACTATAATTTACTTCAGCCTGCATGGCCACCATTTTTTAAATAGATTTGATTAATTTGGGAAGTTTCACTAATGGAAATTGCATAATTAAAAATGCAAAGTGTGAAATACAGTATAAAAAGAAACACTTACCTTATTGATCGCAGTGTGACAGATACACTTGCTTTATTCTGCACGGGAAAATGGATGAGGTCCACGGCTTTTGCCACCACATGTTCACTTAAATAAGAAGGAAACTGGCAGGCAACATCCTTCCTTGATTCCTCTGCTGTCTTTTAACCAGTCCCCACAATCCCTCAGTGTTTGTCAAGTGTGGGCCCCGGTTTCTCCGTTTTTAAATTCACAGCTATTATTTACGATCATATGGACATAGCCCTTGTCATTCAAGCAATTGTAAACCCTCTAGCAATCTGAAATGATTATTGTTCCTGGCAACACATAATTCCCAACAGCACTTCTTTTGTCCTTTCCACGACTACCTTTAGACCACATCTGTAAGTGCCCCTCTCCACCAAGCCAAACACCTATTCCCCTCGCACCCTTTTTTCCCCTATTATACTTTCATTTTCTGAAAGGACGTTCATCAATTTCAACCACAACCCCTTGTCCTCCCAAGTTTCACTGTATCATTAACCGTTAGCATGCTAGTTTACAGTTACGTAATATTCTCCTCTGCAGCTGGATTATTTTTTTGAAATGTTGCGTAACAGTTGGAGACTGTTTTGAAAACGCTGTAACTTTTTTTTTGTTACACAATAGTTACAAATTAAACCTTGGTCCATGCACATTTGCTACCACTATCGCATAATTTAAAGAAAAAAAAGCAAAATCACACCCCATAGCTCCGGCCATTTTCACAAATGTCATAATGTGACTGACCACGTGTGCCAATAGTTATTATTTTTGGGCTTTATTATTTTATAGTTTATAATTTTAATATGGGGGGGGGTAGGACCCTTACTGTACCCCCCTCCCTCTTTTCTTTGTTTTCCTTTGATGTTTCTTTTAATTATTGATTAATTATAACTAATTTTGATTAAATATAAATACTATGATTTGGCCCGGGACTGTCTTACTAGGGAACGTGACACTAGGGAACATCTGTCATTCAGCCCTGGACAACCGTTTGTAACATGTAACATATCAGGGAATACCTCAAAACTAGGTCAAACTTCACAGTGAACGCCAGTAAGAAAGATGCACCAAAATATAGTTTCTGTGGTGTTTTATTATGTTTGATAGATATAAAATTGGTATTTTATTATTATGCAAATTATCCGCTATTTTAAATATCGAGAAGTTCTGTGTCCATCTGAAAATTCAATCAACATAAGCGTCTTGTCTTCATGAACACAAAAATGTAGTGTATTGTATTATTGGAAATAATTAAGATAGTTCAGAAATTGTCAGTTCGGCTACATTTTGTGGTCACATATTCTATTTATATTTTTCTATATGTTTCATGTAAATTATTTTAATTTTATATTTTTAAATTATCCATGCTTCTGCTAGCTTATCACAATTTCATATATTCGCCACAAGACGGGCACATATATTTGCTACATATTAAACTACACTAAAATATTAATTCAGAACACACTTATTCCCATTACTACGTAAATGTATGAAATAACTTGATGTATCATTTTTATTCTACTGTCAATCTTCAAGCACATGCTATAGAAACTTAATTGTATTGCCCACGTCTCTTGAGCATTTTTGTTAAGCGCATGCGCTAGGACACACATTTTCCCCTTTTTTTATCTAGAAGTCCGTTTTGTTTATTTTAATTATTGAAAATTTATATATATGTATTATTATATAAGTGGGGGAGGGGGTACCTACCCTTCTTTTTTCTTTCTTTTCCTTCTTTCAATATCTCTACTAAAAAACTTGACATTGACAGGAAAAACTGACGTCAGAAGTCTTGACCATTCTCGATTCCAGAAAATTTCCGTGCAAACCATTACGCAGCGCAGCTCAAACCATGAGGTCACAAAGGTTGGGGAATACATGAAACTAGGCCAAATGCCACAGCGGTGACTTAAAAGATGAAAGCGGCAAACACTTACCATATTCAGCATTGCGTGACAAACTTATTGGCATACCAACTTGTTTAATCCCACACAGAAAATAAAACACCATTATATAGTTGAAAGCCTTCTGTTCTTTCTGCTAGCCCCCAATATTCACACGCAGGAACGTGTCTAATGGTTCCTTTCATCACGCATGCGTAACAGTGGATCAAGTCTCGATGCAAACTTGAAATTTATTTGTTTTGCAATTATATTATTTTTGGGGGTCTTGTCAGCTCTCATCAAAGACTAGATGCATTGCTGCCTTTTTATTTTTAGACACACTATTTTGCCAAATATAAGGATACAGTAATTAGTGCACCATCTTCCTGATATAATGGCTAGAGTTTTAGAAAAGTCAGGTCAATTGTGGATCAAAAGGGTGATGCTAGAATATGTAATGGAAAAGTGAATAACCCGTAATATTGTAGACCAGACACTGCTTTCTCTAAGTACTCACATGAGATTATGTAGATGGTGTTTACATGTAGTATGGCGCATGTCATGGTTAGAGCTCTATTCTCACATCTGTGTGGTCCAGAGATCAACTCCCAGTAAGAACGGTTTTCTGTTGGAAGAATAAATTAAAATACAGTATACACTGTACATAATATGGATCAGCGAGAGCATGTGACCTTTATCACAGCTACAAAATAACTCCCTAATTAGAAACATACATTTTTGGACAGTTGACAAATAAAATATTAACATATGCTAGGTAACAGTAACACCAGAGTGTACAAGATAAGTAGTCCTAGATATGGATAAACTCTAGTCACTGGATTTAATTCTGTGTCTGTTATCACAGAGTGGAATGTGTTTACAACAATATATGCCCATTTCGATCTGACAATTCATTTCAGCATGACTTCACTGGGTTACTTTAACCTATGAGATAGACCATGCTCTGAAAATGTGTTACAGGCTCTCTACCCATTTATAGATGGGATAATAGTGAACTTTCACATTGTAGAAATAATAGGCGCTATAACCAGATCTAAATATTAAAATGCCAGACTTCACACATTGTTTAAGAAACATCCAGTTCATAACATAACATTTTAATATCCAAGTTTGTAAATCTATCTGTATTAACTATGAACGTTAGCAACAGTTGTAATTCATTTGCTATGTTCAAATATTTCTTTTTTTTTTCTTTTCCATTTAGGATCTGAAATGGGTGAGTATATTTGTGATGTTTTTAAAATAATTTATTTCCACGTATGCCTGACCAGTGTTCCCTGTGGGCAATTAGATAATGTATTTTATTTGTATTCCTTTATTGTGCGGTACCTATTTATATAGTCTTCAAAACATAATTGACTATAATATTAATCTGGGAAAAATAAACCTTTTAATGAGGTATAGCAAAATTAGAGATGGAGATAAATGAAACACAGGCCGGTTTCAGATTGCGCAGAGGAACAAGAGATCACATCCTTAACATGAGGCTTATAGTAAAATGTAGAGAATTCTCAATTGAACTGCGCAAGTGCTTCATAGATTACTCAAAAGCGTTCAACTGCGCCCAATACCAAAATCTATGGGAGGTAATGAACAGCATGGGTTTCCTAAGACATCTGGTCCATCTAATAGAACTTTACCAAGATCAAAAGGCTGCAGTGAAGTTAGAGGGTGATCTCTGAGTGGTTTGAGGTACAGAGTGGAGTAAAACAGATGCACATTCTCCCCAATATCTATACAGAAAATATGAGGAATGTGAGAGAAGACATACATAACTCTATCATGCTTTAAACATTGGTGGATTTGAAATCCCTCAACTACGCTACGCAGATGACACTGCTTCTTTCAAATGATATAAAGGCATTGTAACAACTAATCAATAACACAAATACAGCGAATCACAAAACTTATATTTAAATGCTCAAAAACATGTCAACTGAGATAATATGTGGATTAGCCATTTTAGAATCAGCATTCTCCGCCGAAGACGGATGTGTCTGGCCATTGGCGCAAATAAAACAACAACACAACACATTTCCATTCTCTGGACTACATCCTGTTGGAAATGTAGGAGGACCAATGTCCTGCTACAAAAGATATCCAGCGGGAGTTTGAGAATGAACGCTGAAGAAGAATCAGCATTCGACTTACAAGAGTGCATTACCAATGTGTAGAGTTTGGAATGGGGGTTAGGATTAGATCTACCCTCAATGTCCACAATCATCACTTCTCCAATATGCATTCATGGCATAAGTCATTGCATTAGTTAATCTCCGCTAAAATTAACCATTTTGTTTTTCTGGTGACACAATCTGCTAATGACGTAGTTTCATTGACAAGCATGACAACTGTGCCCACTATATCGAACCACAAAAATGAACTTGTGCATAATATCGAACTTCGTTCACATTCCGCATGCTGTAGGCACATGAGCACAGAAAAAACCATGGAAAAAAAGAAACTGCCAGACATAATAAAAGATATAGCGCCAACACATTTCTAAGTTCCGTGGGAGCAATATCAAAATCTCACTATAAACAACTACACTATGAGAGAACTGAATACTCTCCACGGTACCTGTAGTATACATGATCTTCTGTGTTCGTTCTCTAACATCCTGCAGGATGTAGTCCGGAGAACGGAATGCGCTGTGTCATGGTTTATAGCATTTTTGCGATATCTGCGCCTTTCGGCCTGACAATCCAACTTCAGCATGGCTTTTGGTCACTGACCATATATGGGATGGGACAGTCAACTCCGTCCCTTAACCTCTGATCACCTTTTTACCTTTTACATGGATGGAAGGTAAACAATGTTGCTATTCTTTGCTCCCCTTTCGGGCCCTGGCAACACACAGGCGATATATACATGATTGAAGATATGTGCTCCAGGCAAGTGTGGATACTAGTATATACCAATGGATCAGCAACTAAACCAGTGAAGAATGGAGGTGTTGGAGTTTATAAAAGTACAGGCACAAAACATTGCTATAGAAATAATTAAAAACAAGCCATTGTCAACAGGTGGTGTTCCTTATTGATGCAATGTCCTACAAGCCATTGACAGCGATAACCGCCCGACATGAAGCCATACAAGAAGTGAGCATCCCAAAAAATATTTGCAAGTGCACTGGCAAGGATGAAATGGAGAAAATAAGTTTTCAGCATGTTCTGATTTAACTGACACCTGCAGAATTTTACCTAAGTGAACAAGTTTGATTGGTGGAACACAGGTAGTTTGTCTTACCCTCATAATGGCTGGCTGAATAAAGTTAGTTTCTGAGAATGTGTTCAATTCTTCCGTTACCAGAAGTGTATACATTTATGTTACAAGCTCTGTATTTCTGATGTTCATGTAACATATTCTAGTTTGATAAACTTGTGTTTCTTGCTATAACATCTGCTTCATTCATGGTTTGTTAAACATTTCAGCTTATGCGTTTATTGACTTTGAGGACAGACGAGATGCGGAGGTAAATACTGAATTGTTTGTATTACTTCAAGTTACTGTAATGGAAGATGATTAGTGTTGTTGCTTATATGTTATCATCCGTGTGATGCCAGCACAAAAAAAATATCTGCAAAGAATAGTAACTGTTACCTGCCATGCAAGTCATAAGAAGCAACTATGGTAGGATTCTCATGTGCTTGGTTATCTAACCGCCGTAGTCAAGACGGCTCATAAATTATTTGAAAGACTCTGATATTTACAGCAACTATGCTGTACATGACAACGTACCACATTTCAATCTCTGAACTATCCTGCTAATATGTGTTCGGGAATGGAGAGATATGACTTTAGCAGACATAAAATAGTAATTTAATACTAAACATACATTTTGAGTACTTGTATTCCTATGTTCCTGTAGCACCAAATATGGTGCATTGGGTAAAAAAAAACCAATGCTCTTCAGTTTGAGCAATGTAATGTAGTTCTGTGTGTAGTTCTTATATGTTTTTGAGACAGTATTCTGGAAAATATTTCTTTCTTTTGTCATCCCAAACTCGTTTTAGCGCTTGTAGTATGATTGTAGTCTATTTTCATTCATTCTAAGTCCACATTTGATATTCCACAGTTTTCTTATTGTTGTAGAAACATTGCTGCTTGGTGTCTTATTTGCTTATCTGACATGAAATCTACAGCCAAAAGTTTTTAGTACGTTAATTTTTAAATGGAATTAATTTCTTCTTCAGTGTTTTGTTACTCTCCATCTTCCACAACTCTATATTGATACAGATATTATATTGGCATTTCAAATGACCATATTGTTGATATTGTACGTTTATGCCAGCAGTGTAATCGTATGTGATTATCTTCCACTTTACTCTGCCCTCTACAACTCTCATATTGTCTTGACAGTTTAACAGTAACAAAAGTGGTATGTCTACTGTTTTGTTATTGGTTACTGTTCATCAATATAACGGACATGGGCCAAAAATTGATATTATAGATATTTTGATGAAGAAAATAAATTGTGGTTTCGCTGTCTACTTGTGTTGTAACCTAATAAATGACAAGTATAGGGAAGAACTCATCCTTAAATCGAGTCATTGGATTCATTAGTGCTCCATTCTCCTACAAAAGTAATATAGATATATTACCTGCATCAAGATTAAGACATAATTGTGCCACCCTTATTCTATAGGTTTAGAGAACTGAGTTTTTAATATCCGATTTTGTTTGGTAGCAAAAACATTGATATAATATCAAAACTGAAAAACCCGTACAATCCTGATATGGAATGGCATAATTGAACAATAAACATTAAAATGTTCTACACCATACTTGTAATTTATGAGGTCACAACACCAGCAGATTCAATGGATTATGTGTTTAAAGCAATTAGTAGAATCCCTCAATTTCTGAAGCAGTTGTCATCTTTTACCACATTTTCTTTATGCCGTCCCAGTTTAGTGGAGATGCAAGACGGATTTCTTAATGGGCTTAGTGTACAAGGTCGCAGACATCTCACACATTTTAGGATTCCTTTACATGATTGCTCATGCTATTATGTTCTGGTCAAAGACAGTTTTTTTTTGTAGTTTACGCGTGGTGCAGTCGGATCAAACTTACGAATAATAGGTGTGGCTCTAGTGGTCTTGTGTATTGCATCTCAGGTGGCCATGGTACCAGGGTGATAACCCCATGACAAACAATTGTACATCCAGACTATTGAGTTAATTACTGCATCCTGAATAGGATATGCCACCAACTCGTTAATAATTAGGAATAATGTAAATATTCTATTGTAAGATATTTGGAAGATAACTAATTTCTTGCTTCATGCCACTTGCTACTAAAACTTATAATATAGAAATAATAAATTTTGTCACAAAATATATTTGGGCTCTATGTACAGTAAGTGTAGTCAAAACGCATGAATGTATTTATATCACTTTATTGACACAGTGTATTTTTCTCATCTGGTCAAACAGTTGAGCCATAGCCCCAATTATAGCGACACCCATACTGGTTAAGACTTTCCTAGCCAACACTACTGCTGTTCTGCACTTG
The DNA here is from genome assembly GCA_034231615.1 of Meghimatium bilineatum. NCBI lineage: Eukaryota > Metazoa > Mollusca > Gastropoda > Stylommatophora > Philomycidae > Meghimatium > Meghimatium bilineatum. The sequence goes on along the minus strand of CM067305.1, from coordinate 18,875,167 downwards.
GGTTCCACTGCTAGAGCTGGTTTTGATCACTTGCCCAGTCTGGTCTGTTTCAAGTGCCAGGAATTCGGTCACCCCTGGAGCATCCATGTCAGCTTACAATAAGACTCACTTCGATTTCAGTTTTTATATGAGTAATTTAAAATAAAATGATTGGGAGATCAGTGTTATAAAACCAAATATATATATATATATATAAAACAAATTGTAAAATTTAGTATTAAGAAGCTTAAGGTTGGCTTTATTAAATTGTAATTTTCTTATTCATTTTTTTTATCTTGTAGCTCATTTCACATATGTGGTGCCATGTGCATAGACCTTGTCATTGGGAAGAATGTTCCATATGTGGTGCCATGTGCATAGACCTTGGGATTGGGAAGAATGTTCTCAAGCATGTCAATTATATTTTAAAATGAGATGGACATGGCTTTTGAGAATTAACGGATGTTGTGAAACTTAACATGCAATTTCTAGCTAGCTGCATTGTAGCTGCACCGTGTGATTCAGGGACTACTGTTCTCTTACTTCAGTAGATGTGGCTGGACAAATACATTACAGTGTTGAATGGAACTAATTCATAATGAATGAGTGTAAACACTTCCAATAACTGATATGGAAATCGATGCTTGTCAGCACACGACCTTCAGGTCAAAGTATGTGCATGTTATAGCACGGTGTCAGTACTCTCTACACATAACAAGTGGGTCGAGCAGTACATATCACAGAATTCTGAAAGTCATGGAAAATTCAGCATCAATATAAAAAATATATATTGGAAAATTCTCTTCAATGGAAACTAATTGACAGTGGGAAATCAAACATAATATTCGTCTGATGCGTGGGATATAATAATATTCTATTATAAACTGGCAGTGAGAAGTCTTGGTTTTCTGGTACTTACTTAACAGTGGTGTCATATAGGAACAGGACATACAGGATCACTGCTTAATTGTGAGAATTGAGATATTTGCTTTCAAAATGACCACCTGCTAGGATAATTATTTAAATCCAGGTGGTATCTGAAAATCCCAAGTAGGCAGACAATATGTCAGTGATGTTCTGTCATGGTTGATGAATGATGCACATATAGATTAAAATCATAAATCCAGATTGACATTGGTGAAAGAACTAGTCAGCTATCATGTGGCAGAGAAAAGGCATGTTGATTGAATGAAGGAACACTTCTTGTTGATTGAAACTATTAAATAAACCAATGTGTGGATTAACAGTAATTGGGAGACATTCACATTTTCTGAAGCCTGACAGCATACAATGTTGACGAACACAAAAATATGCACAATCTATCTATATTACTTGGGACTATATTGTAATAAGTTATACCGATTAGGAGAAACATTTATCAGTTGTCAGTTCATTTCCATGGCAGTACTCACCGGCAACATGGCTACAGAACATTTGAGCTCAGAGCTGCAGTCCCTGGCAGCTAATGCTTTTCCTTAGTCCTGTGCAATCTGCATTTGTGGAGAAAACTTGTAGCACACAGCTGTCTCTACCATTGCTAGCCTAAGTGACCATGACCTACTTTGCTATGTCCTTTGGGGTTGGGCTGTGACCTAGAACACTGAGCTGCTTCCAGCTTGCATTTATGAGTATGTTTTATCTTGTATATTTATCGTCTAGCTTGTTTTGTCTCTTATTTAATATTAGCAGGATCATTCACCATTTGTACGTTGCATCATATGACAATTTTTCATTATGCCAAAGTGGCATTTAGCAAAACCTAATTTTATTAAAATTGTTTTGCTTTGCTTGATCTGATAAAACAGACATATTTTCTTCATTTTGGCATCTTATTCTCTGTTAATTTCATATATTTGTGTTCCAAATTCTTGCTGTTGGCACTATATAGTGGTAATCTCACTTGGCACAAATGCAGATAATATGGATTGAACTTCACTTTCAGTCATGGATTATGAACACTCTCCAGCATGTTCATTTTCTGTGAAATAAGTATCAGGAATCATGCTCTGAGACTTTTAACATATTCCATAAATGTGATGTATAGTATTGAAGATGACACTGTTCAATTACTTGTTAAGGAGCTACTGTGAAATCAAGCTTTATGCCAATTGTGAGCAAAATCTGACCTGCCAGCTGATATATAACTATGCACAGGCTTCTGAGCTCTGAAACTATTAGATCAAGCTATCTGAGCCAAACTGATAATTCATTGCTAAACAGTGAAGAGGAAATTATTGCCAATGTTAGAGAACTTGTTAGATTTTATTGGCCAAGACTAGAAACTTCATTTCGGGTTTAGACGCAGGATAACTGATTTGCTGAACACGTCTGTCTTCTCTCAGTTTTTATAACACTATTTTCTGTGAAAAGTTTTGAGATATCTTGGGCTGAGGTTTGCAAAATGTTTCTTAATGGATGCTCTGAACACATTCTGTGAGTTAACCTATAGCTGTCAGCATTAGTGCATACTTTGATATCTCCTTGTAAATCCTTCATCGTGAGTATCTCAATGTTTTCCAAAGCACTTCCTTCTGTGACTAACAAGCATATACTGGAATTCTTATACTGTAGCATGCTATGATCATGTTTAATGTTACCATTGTATGTTATCATAATTCATCACCACGTGGTGCTGAGGATGGAAGTGTACACACAGAATAGCAACACTGGTACATGTATGTTGTAAGAGCAAACTGAAATTTTGTGTGGTGTTGACTGTGACACAGAAAAGCCACATTGTAGTTGGGTGCGTGAGGCCGAAAGGTGTAGATATCATCATCGTGTGACACATTCTTTGCAGAACGTAGCCTTTCTTTATGGATTCACTGATTTAGGCAGAGTTGACCTGCCACAGCTAGAGACATGTTTAAACAATCTGATATATCACAGCACCATCGTCGACTTGGGCGCCATATTTGCAGGTGTTCTATTGAAGCTATAGAATTTTAGAATTCCTTCGTCCTGTCATTTTCTTTTCTTTGGGAGCATTCTCCAGATCATGTTACCCATGAGCTTCCAGGAAGGTTTAGAACATTGTACTACCAACACATGCACCGTCTGTGATAATAGCACTGAAGCTACACTGGAACACCGAACTGAATGAATTGAGGGCAATTCTAATTCAGGTGCACAATAATTTCCAGAGAATAGTGATCACAGTGGATACTGTGACACTAGTATTGAAGGGAATGAAATTGCAGATAGACGTGGCCAAAGGAGGAAATTTACCTTAAGGTTCCTGAGACCTGAGGAACAAAACTTCTGAGGAACACACCCCAATCAACGTCGAAGAGAAACTGTATGGCACAGCAGAAACTCTACAACAGACATCAGCCTATATTATACGCTGAGTGATGATCGCTGAGGAAGACAATAATTTATTGTTACTGATGTTAATAGTAGTTAGCATAAATAATATTAATAGAAACGATATCCATTACTTATCAATTACTGAATTTTTAGTAGTTTTGCCAGTGCATCTCTTACAAGATATTGTAAAATTGCACTAAAGAAATTTCTAATCACTTCAAGTAACATTATTTATGGATGATTGCAGCTTGTGTTCCTGGTCTAGGTGACCTCAAGGGCATATTTGAACAACCTGAAATGTTTCTTATCCATCATCTTTGGTGGCCCTTATCTATATTTCCAGCAACCATACTTACCATTATTAATTTTTGCACGTTTTTTTTGAAGCAAAACCTTTACCGTTACTCTTCTTGACATTTCTTTGTAGCATCTCATTTCGAAGGCAGCAATTCTTTGTCCATGTTTGTCATAAACTACTGCAACCTAGTCACAGAAAAAGTAAATAATTGAAAGGAAGTTTGAATTTTTAATAAATTAAACTTGCCAATGTATTGATTCATTATCTAACCAAGTTCTTTGCCTCATCTGCTTTGTTAGCTCAAGTCTTATGTCCAGGATTTTAAGAGTGCTTGTTACAAATGTCTACTGATTTATAACATTGATTGTTATATTAACATTGAACGTTTATCAGCTATATTGAACGTATTTAGCTGCAAGGGAATCATACTTTTATCTCTTATAATAGTTTTAATTGCTGTGGTTAGCTTAAATTCTGAATTTTAATTATGATTATTCCTCAGGATTGTGTCAAATATGAGCACGGTCGTGAACTTAATGGGCAGAGTATCATTGTAGAATGGGCCAAAGGTGGAAAGGATCGAAGAATGGTAAGTTGGTGGCTATGAAAACTCACACCTGGTTTTATTCCAGATTTGACCATCTTTAGACTGGTTTAGCGTGTATACATATCAAAATTGCAGTTTTTGTCATTTTACTATTGAAACTAGTGATTTTTATGAACCTGCGTGATGCTCTATATTAAGTACTGTACCTGTAGATACCGTACATAACTAACCCCAAATAAATAAATATATAAATTATTTAACTGATTTCCCCCTTAGAGCGCTGTAGAGTCGCCTCTACGTGCTGACCCCCTAGAGCACTGCGGAATCGCCTTTTTTACTTATGTCGTTGCTGCCGATATTACATTTTTAGTTGGGTCTATTAGAAACCATGACCATTGCGTAGATCCGTGGTTTAGCTTCTGTTTTGTTTTAATCGGAGCAATGGGGCGTAAAAATGATTTATTACGATTTTTTAAAACATTAGCGGAGTTAAACATTTTCAGGTCGCTGCAAACGCTCTCTTTTTACTTATGTCGTTGCTGCCAATATTACATTTTTAGTTGGGTCTATTAGAAACCATGACCATTGCGTAGATCCATGGTTTAGCTTCCTGTTTTAATCGAAACAATCTGAAAAATTATTTATTACGATTGTTTGTAATTATTAACCGATTTTCTAGTCTCTGCCGCTCGATTTTTGCTACTTGTTTCGTTGCGATCGATATTACATTTTTAGTTTGCGCCGGGACTATAAAACACCATGACGTATTGTGTAGATCCGTGGTTTAGCTTCCTATTTTATGTTTAATCTAAGAGATCGTTAAAAAATGCATGTATTCCGATTTTTAAACAAAATTAGCGAATTATTATACCTAGTTTTGGAAATGGAAGATATTATTATGTATACTGATGATAACAGCCGTAGTTACGATGGAAATATGCAATATGTAGGTAATTTGTGTATCAAATATAACGTGGAAAGTGACAGTGAAGTTCTTGTTAGATAGTTCTTGTTATAATGTTTCCGACAAAGAGATGGCCATGCGTGGAACTAATTGTGATATCGCATATTTCGCCGTAGTGATGTAGTTTTTCGAGTAGAAGTTGAGAGTTTTGTATCTGTACATAATCTTGATGATTGCCTGCCACACATGAATACTTTAGCATCATTGTCAACGATGGGTTTGAATGTAATATAATGCAAAGAACAAACAAGGAAAGAAAATACGCGCTGAACATCTGCAACCACCATTGAAATAAAGCGTCATTTTTTAAATGTATATTATGATGGACCTGTGTATTCTTTTTGAGTATGGCGTGTACTGGAGTACAGATGAAAGGTTCAACGTTTTGGGCATCTTATCCATAAACATGTGCTGGTGCCTACTGGTACAGTACCATAGTTTATTTCTTACATACACATTTGTGTTATGCTCTCAATATAAAATACGCAAAATTAATCTATAACACATGTAACCGTTTAATGTAACAATTATTTAGAATAGAGAACTATCCTATATTGGGGGGGGGAGAGAATTTACATTGAATATGGGAAATGTGATTTTAACCCAGGAGCTTTCAGACAATAGGTTAATGACAGAGTATACAGAATTAAAAACAAGGGTGTGCTTGGTTTGAGAAGCTGCGTTATGCTATTACATTTATTGGTAAAGTAGCACCTGTTTTTGTGAGGTTGTGTTTGGTCACAGATTAATTCAATTGGACATGTCTTTGTTTACCTCTGTTCTTTATAATTTGTTAGCATGAAGCCAGATTGCCAAACCTGTCGCAACAGAGTTTTTCACTAATAGTTGTCACATCAAGATAAAATGAGTAACACATTAAGTCTAGTTCAAGCACCTCCGTAATATCTCCAGAGGAGAGACAACTCAATCAACAAGATGTCAAAAGGCAAACATTTCTATTGCACCCAAAAATTAACATGGAAGTAAATAAACAAATGATTAATAGCATCTTATACTAATACTAGGCTGCCAATGCCCAACTTGACACAAGAGAAAGATCAAAACTTCAGAATGAAATGTCTAAGGAGTCACCAGACTCGACAATATGCACAGCGAGAACATCAGAAAGATAATAGGTATCACACCATACATCTAAATGATAATATATAGAGAAACAACAGATAAAATGGTTTGGACATCTTATGAGGATGAACGATCAACCTACCATATAAGCTTATAAGATGGAATCAGGATACATAGCCAAGGGCAGACATAAGGAAATATGACAGACAACACCAAGACCATCCTAAAAAACATGACTACCTCAACCAGAGCGGTACATCTGGTCCTAGAATGCAAAGTATTGAAGCTATGACAATACCACCTGGGGATAGCCAATAGACTAATGGAATTACAAGCAATAAAGCTCTTGTGCCCATTTCCAAAAGAGACTGCTTTTCAGAAGCCTAGCCGGTGGGGTTAATTATAACCATACAGATGACGTGCTGCAGGTTTTTCATGGGGAATATTCTATGTATATGTATGACATGTAACAAAGGTTTACTATTGTATGGTGGTTATTAGTGTCACTGGTGATAAAGCCCATGTATCGCTTTGTATATTGCTTTGTACAATGGGGAAGTTTCTCTGTGCTATTTTACACACAGAAGACCCCAGAACTCACTGCTGCTATGATTTGAGAAGAATTTTGGAATGAAATCTATGTGGTTTGAGACTATTACCTTTCTGCAAAATGCAAAGTTTGCTCAGCCCTCCTGCAGTATCCTTCTGGTATCCTTCATAATTTCCTAGTTCTGGGACAATATCAATGGTTTGAGCCATCTATGATTATGCATGACTAACATGGGGCTCTCCCAGAGAATTGTCGCAGTTTGCAACAAGTTGCTTTTCTACATTACTCCATGTGTAGGCTATTCATAGCCGAGATCAGGGTTAGTGGCATATGGAGTACCACGAGAGCATTGTGAGACCCTTTATAAACAGCATAGTAGTTCATACATTGATCTTTGTGACTACTTGTCTTTATTTTTTTATTCTATTCAGCAACAATCGCGGAGAAATGATTCATCTTCCCAAAGCTATGATGAGTGTTTCCGCTGTCACCGCTCAGGACACTGGGCTCGTGATTGTCCTGATTTAAGGTGGGGTGGAAGACGTGGAGGTGGTGGGGGCGGAAGAGGAGGGGATGGTGGTGGAGGTGGTCGTCGCTGGAGATCACCGTCTCCAAGACAAAGGTATGTTTCTATAAAAGTTTTAATTGTTTGTGGCTCGTGTTGATTTAGTTGGTTTTAGCAGTTAACAAAAAATGCTGCAGATTATTTATTCTTTTAGATTAACGTACTAGAGAAACTAACTGCACCTGATAACTTGCCCTGCTCTACCATATCCTTCCTCCAAAGAACAGAATTGTTTTGTTCTCATAGAATGTTCAATGGAAATTTTATTTTGTCTGACTCACATGACTCATCTTTCACTCAATGACATGGAAGAATTCATCATTCATACTTTGCTCCACATTGATTAGATGATCAGTAAAGATTCAAAGACCATCACCAGAGAGATTTTGTTTATATTAGCAGAACTAGAAAATTGATACAATTCTTTACTTCCAATATTTCAACTATATAGTTGTAGCTTGTATATAAATGGTACCGCAAGACTTTTGAAAAACCTGACAGCATATGGGTCTTATTATTATTAACTGATTCGGGCCGGAATATATTTAGCGTTTAAACGTAATTAAATTTTGTTCCTTTTTTTGTGTGTGCACATGCATCACAGAAACAAGAAATAGTACTTCTAAATATATTTACATTATAATGTAATATATTTTGAAACAGAGATGGACAGAGAATGTGATTATCACAAGATCATTTTGAAAAGAAAATGTGGTTAATATATACAAATTATTTTAGACAAAAGAAAATATGTAAATGACACATAAATATTTTAGATATGATATTTGACCGTACCGCATTTTTGAATCAATAAATTCCACTCAAACTGTATTGATTCTGTAGATCCAATTGCGAACACAATAATGTATAATATATATATATATATATATATATATGCATAGTGCGTCAAAAATGTATTATTTATAAAGAATTCTCAATTAGAACGAAATTCAAATGAAAATATGGCTAATTTTTCTTACGAAATGGCATAAATTTGCAAACACGATGCTAGAAACATTTGCCAGGTTGGATTTCATAATAAATGAGACCAAAGTAAATAAAATAGTTATTATTTTACGAAAATAATTAAATTGGAAAAAATATATAAAACATATACGGAATAATGACGTCACATACCCCCATTATCAAAGCTTATCAATAATAACTTAAAATTTATATCAATACACATAAAAATCATGCAAGAAGTGGACATATTACACTTTCGATTGGAAACATTCTTATGTTGATATAAATACCGAAAAAAACATGAATGTCATTGGAGTATGACTTATAGGAGTCTTTTCGGCCAGAAGACATAATGTTTACTGACTTGTATAAGTCTCCCCGGCTGGAATGGGTTAAGATGATGTTTTCTGCTACAGAATTCACCTCGTCTTAATGTGCATAAAAAGGTATGTCCTTAACTCACTACTGGACTCGCAGAATCTCCCGGGTGTTGCCAGGGCCCAAAAGGTGAGCAAAGAATAGCAACACTTTACCTTCCATGCATGTCATAAAAGGCAACTAAGGAGGTTATGAGATGGAGTTGGCTGTCCCATCCCATATAGGGTCAGTGACCCAAAGTCATGCGGAAGTCGAATGTGTCAGGCCAAAAGGCACAGATACCTCAGCAATGGTGTAAACTATGACAACGCATAACGTTCTCCGGACTACATCCTGCTAATCTGCAGCAGTTTGAGAACATGCGCAGAAGAAGAAGGACTCAAAGAATTGTCTTGTATTAATCTATGACTAACAACTTGAATGATAGTCCATTTATGTAGAAAGAATTCTCAATTAGAACGAAATTCAAATGAAAATATGGCTAATTTTTCTTACGAAATGGCATAAATTTGCAAACACGATGCTAGAAACATTTGCCAGGTTGGATTTCATAATAAATGAGACCAAAGTAAATAAAATAGTTATTATTTTACGAAAATAATTAAATTGGAAAAAATATATAAAACATATATGGAATAATGACGTCACATACCCCCATTATCAAAGCTTATCAATAATAAGTATCTGGTATACCGCCTCTGAGTAAATGACTCCTTCAATAAGCATTGCACTAAGCTGAAGCCTCCTGGGTATGAAAGAAACATTGAGAAACCTCCCAACTGCACATAGGAAGTACAATCTAATGAGATGTATCTGATTCTGTGTAAGTTTTATTGATAATATGATGTATCATAATTTGGGTAGCACGAACTAGTATCCATTTTGAACATGTGCATTTATTTTCAGGTCAAGGTCTCGTGACAGAAAGAAGAGAAGCCGTAGCCGATCAGGTGACCGCCGTAAACGCAGCCGTTCTCGTGACAGGAAGAGAAGCAGTAGCCAGTCTCCTGACAGAAAGAGAAGCAGATCACACAGTGGATCACGGAAGTCAAGAAGTGGCTCAAATGATAGAAGAAAAGACAGCCGCTCAAAAAGTCGTTCCGTAGAGAAGAAGGGGAGCGCATCGAGGTAAAGTTACTAATAGGATTAAAACGAACACAATTATGGTTTAATATCGCTCTACCATATCCAATAACAGTTTCATATACTTTCACCATTACTTCTCCATTTGTAAATTAAATCAAATTATAACATGATAAAGAGTAGAGTCATGCTGTGTGATGCGGTGGCTTGAAAGGGAAGCAAAGAGTAGCGATACTGTTTTTATTTATGAATGTCGTAAGAGGTGGTGACTAAGGAGGTTATGGAGTCAAGTTTGCTGTCGCTACCCCATATATGGTCATGTAATAAGCAAGAGATATTAAAACGGGTACTATAATCATGTCACCGTCACTTGCTTGTTTCAATGTGCTGGTAAATGTTCAAATGAATCAAAGCAGTCAACATATAGTCCATCTTCATCTGATTATCCGGTATACACCCCTAGGCTATGGAGATTTCCAGAATGAGGATCTGCAGCACAAAATTTGGACTCCAGGGATTGTTTTTTTTATATTGGTCTTTTAAAAAAAAAAAATAAGTCTACCTGTAAAAGCTATTATAACTACTTCCTCGTTAATGTCTTCATTCTTGTTCTCTAAAATTCCATTTTAAAAATCCCTATCAACCTCATCTTAATCAGAAGTAGGTCCATTCTGACCAAGTTTTGAAGAAAATTGAAGGCCAAAATAAACAATTGACAGCTTGAAAATGAAAACCACAGCTTTTAGAAGGGATTGGGAAACTGCTTTTTGAGCTGCTAGTCGCATGAGCGGTTAATTAGCATTAATTCTATTCAGACAACAAAAGAAAACTTGGTTACAACAGAAATGACCAGTCTATATAGAATTCTTGAAGTAATAATAAGAGACAATCAGAAATGAAAACATCAGATGACTAACGAGAAAAACCATCTCTAAGGAACTCTTCTACCCCTGATACTGTGAGGGGTATAAAGTGGGGGAATAAAAAATATTGCAGCCATAAATCACCAGTCATGACATTTTGTCCCTGGTCCACTATGAGCTAAGGGTAATCAGAGGATTACCACAAATCTGGTTCTGGTGTGTGATCTCTGGGTGTGCGGTCTTGAATTGAGCTGTCATTTATTTATTTCCTGATGTTTCTCTGTATCTGCTGGTGACATTTATAGCTTTACTCAAATATCTCATTACACACTGATCATTTTGCTAGTGCCAAGGGTCATGACATTAGTAACACAGAGTTGGTATAAAAATAATGTTCTGTAATTGTCATTAATTTGAGTATTATGTCATAGCATTTGCTTCTGACATCCTGTTTTGATCTCTATCAAGTTTGCCATTTTCTCTAACGTTTCCTAAATATATGAACTAATGAGACCATTAGTTTTGTACCAATAACAAATATATTGGTATTCTGTTTAATGGAGCAGGTGTGTGCATCGCTGTAATTCATCTTCAGATTTCTATATCACAAACTTTCATCATCTACATATTAATAGCAGTTTGTTAAGTGAGCTGTATTCTTCATTTGGTTTCTCTGCAGTGGTAAGTTCGTTTCTTGGATCTGCTTCTTTTAGTTGTGTGTGATTCATCATCATCAAGTGCCGTCTCCGCAACGAAGGTTGGCTGCAACGTATCTCCTGTCTCTTGTCTTGGTGGTGCACTTTGCTAGACTGTAACCTGTCCATCGTGTAATGTTACTCTCCCACTTGTATCTCTGCCTACCTCTTGCTCGCTTCCCTTTGACTTTACCCTCAAGTAAGGTCTCCAATAGGGTGTCATGTCTTTTAATGTGTCCAAAGTATTTTATTTGCCTGATCTTTATTTCTCTTAGTAGTTCTTTCTTCATATGTGTGTTATTAATCAGAGTATAATAATGCCTATGTGTGTTACAAGGAGGCAATACGTTGATCTATTTATCTGTAGTCTCTTTCTCTGCTTTTGCTGTGAGGCGTCATAGGATTTAATTGTGATCGGTTTTTGGACTGTGGCACATTTGGTCATTTGATATGCAATAATACTGTGCCATTACAAAATGGTTGTAACTCCTTCAATTTGGTTTCTGACTTATGCACCATTTTTGGGTCTGAAGAAATATAGATAAGATAATCGCAGATATTTTGCCAATAAGCTATAACCATAACTAGCCACGGATAAGAATGTATAGCAAGGTAGTATCTGGGCACAGTTTAGTTTTTAGGGAAAATGTCTCAGACCATGGTAAGAATTGTTCAGTTTTCTTTAAGATTGTCAGCAACATATTTTGTGACAGTTGTTCCGTGGTACACCATGTACATGAAATTAGAAACCGCTGACTTAGATAATGTTAAACCTAAATTTGGCAATGCAGATCAATTGACTGGAAAAAGAATTTGTACAAGGAACAGGTATAGTCAATGCTGAACAATAAAACAATGCCCACTCAACTGATGGGTGCAATGTATATATTTTAGCTCATATTTTACAGTGTGTGTATGTACATGCATATATACACAGATTTGTTTTGCAATGTACTTTGCTTATCCGATTATTCAATGCACCATTTTCAAATTGCTTTGCTCTCTGGTCAGGTCTCGTTCGAAGTCACCTCCACACTCCAACTCAAAGAGTCCAAGGCTACAGCCTGAGAACCACACAATACCACAGGATGATGGTGACACTGTCTCTAAAAATGAAGCACATGATGATGGAGGGGTAGACTATGGTGATGAGAATGATGATGATCGCAGGTCAAGGAGCGGCAGTAAGGAGTGATATGACAGTTCACATGTCAGAGTTTGATTTCATGATCTCTGTTAATGTCTCTAAATGCATTCATAATCTATGTATGATTGATTGATGTGCTCCTGCCAACTACAGTACATTTTATTCCAGTATTTTAGTCTTTTTCTGCGTTCTTTTGTCAGACGTATATGTTAAAGAATCTTTCACTGTTGTCGAGAGTTCTCCTACAGCTCCGTGTTCAGAAGTCTGGTCACTGTTCTCAAAGTTCACAGTGATGTTGCTGTTTTTCCTCTCCTCCAGCTTATGTTCTGAGTTGCCTGCAGATATTATATGCTATTGGACCCGAACATGGGCAATCGGATCACTGAAGAGAAATCTGCTTCTAAATGTTTGGATGGATACACTACATGGTCTGTTTTCATCACAATTTCTTGCTTTAGTGTTTGAGATAAAACAAAACTAAATTAGTTACTGATTCTGTTGAATTGTTTTAACGTGTAGCTGTATCTTTTTATGTTATGCAGTCATTCATAGTGAAAAATGTTTTAGTCCAAACTTTTCTTGCCAACTTATAAGATCCTAGAATTGTATCTACTGAATTATTGTGGCTCATTTTTAACTGCTGGATACTATCATGATGTGGGACTCATTATTTATGTTTTGAAGTTGGTTTTTCACAAGAAAAGATGTCATATTTTTTATGTATTTTTATGGCATATGAGAACATCATTTTGATTAAATTGAATGTTTCATGAAATGTTTTGTTTGGTTTTTTCCCCCTCCATACTTAAATTAAATCAAGTCCATGTTATTCTGTATGTAACTGGTTGATAAAAAGGCACATTATCTTTGGAGCAAAATAGTAATCAGCACGTACACAATCTTTAAAATGAGCAGAAATATTATTTATTTAAAAATGATATATCGGGTACTTCTTCTGCGTTCGTTCTCAAACTCCTGCAGATCAGCAGGATGTAGTCCGGAGAACGGAATGTGTTGTGTCATGGTTTACAGCATTGTTGAGATCTGCGCCTTTTGGCCTGACACATCCGACTTCAGCGTGGCTTTGGGTCACTCACCCTATATGGGATGGGACAGCCAACTCCATCCCATAATCTCCTTAGTCGCCTCGTACGACATGCATTGAAGGTAAAGTGTTGCTATTCTTTGCTCCCCTTTCGGGCCCTGACAACACACAGGCGAAGCTTACCTGTTAATAGCATGCTGAAATACTGATAACGCAGCTTTGCTGGACACCACATGGGATCCAAAGAACGAACTCAGAGGGTGAATTCTGAGATATGGTATAGAATAACTTTGCTGGAGTCTAGTATTTTTTGACACAAAATTGTTACATCTTGATAATAAACCAGCAGTATGGCATGCAGGACGACCCCTTAGTGTGCCGTTCCAGCAGACACCCAAGAGTATACAGGTTCACAGTCCCAGTCAGTTGATTATGTGATCTAAACTTTTCAGAAAGGAAACACTTTCTTCCCACATGTACATTCATTTTGTTGCAAAGTAGCTTCCCAAATCTGACATGGAAAGCATATCTCATCCACCATGATCTATTCTTTTGAGTTTCCCCGTGAAACATAGGGCTGCTAATGGATATGCAAAGCTCTCGTGCAATCCAGGGTTAGCAGATAACCAAGTTCCTTCTTTTGTTGTTTTTGCCTCTTCCATAAATGTGTTTCAGAGCAACTTGTACAGAGGTATGTCAAAGCCCATGTACCACTTGATCAGCAACAAACCTGGCATGTGCCATTGATGATGTGAATTAGGTGATAGTGACCAGTCATACTTACTAGCATTCTTTATTTATGTGATGAGTAGAAAACACCTGTTGGAACTATAGTGAAATCCTTTTATAACAAATTTCCCCACTCAACAAATTCAATATTATATTTATTCTGTCATGTTTGTACTGTGTCAATATTTCATTGTCCCCCAAGTTGTTATGTGTACGGACAGATAGTGAGATTATAGTCAAATCCTATTGCATATATAACAATTTGGTCAGGACAGATCATATGGAGTAACAAATTCGCTATACACAATATTTAGAATAAATATAATCTGAGATTTGTTTAAAACATGCTATATTTATTTTCCACCAACTGTAATTATCCGACTAAAAGAACATGACGGAAAAGCGGAGGCAATTCTCAGAGCCGCACAAGAATGACAAGTTATTCTGGTCCATAGGAGGAATTACAAAGGATCTTTTGTGCGAATGGAATAATTTAACAGCTGAAGATTTGTATCTCATCCATAAACGTTTGTGTTCTGCATAACTCGTACAATGGTCTGTAAAGTTTTTGTTTCACTTGATCAGTGTATTTGACTGAGCATAACTTTGTATGCATGTGACTGTGGAGTCTGTTGTGAGGCCCAGAATGACAACGCCTGTTCATAATTTGGTATTCGTCTTGTGTTAGATTTGGCTTTATAAGTGCCATTATCATCTGTTTCTTTTGATGGTAGGTTATTGGCACTTCTGGGTATTCCACAAGTGATATTATCCGCTGTATAGTTACTTTACATTTTGGTAAGTTCCGTCAGTAATCTTCTACGTTCGTTCTCAAAACTCCTGCATATTAGCAAATTGTAATCCAGAGAACGGAATGCGTTGTGTCATGGTTTACAGCATTGCTGCGCCTTTCGGACTGACACATCTGACTTCAGCATGACTTTGGGTCACTGACCCTATATGGGATGGGACAGCCAACTCCATCCCATAACCTCGTCAGTCGCCTTTTACGACATGCTCGGAAGGTAAATAGTGTTGCTATTCTTTTCTCCCCTTTCAGGCCCCCAGCACCACATGGGAGCAGTCAGATGTATTTTCAGGTCTGATAGTTATTAGACTTATGTTTGTTTTGTTTTTCGTTCGCTCCATTGTAACCATCACGGATATCTGTGCGATTTCCACCGGGAGTGTGATTACGTTGTGCCACCGTTATGCGCCTTGTAGGCCTAGCACATCCGATTTCTGCATGATTAGAATTATATTGCTGATCTTGCATTTCAGGAATACTGCAAGTTGTGAATCAAGATTTGTGCTCAAGAGTTTTTCGTTTGCCATCTTGATATCTGCATCGTAATTATAATAGAATTTCTTCGTTGATACCAGTAAACTGTTTTACGAGCACTATTCTGTTCATTTTCACTGAAAATTACTTTCAACTAAGTCTGAATATGAAAAGATAATCCACTATCCTCTCCCCAAAGAGTTTTTTCTGCTACATACTTTAGGGTGATGTTTTTTCTATGGAGTCTGTACAGATGGGATAAAGCCACTTCTTTTCAATCACTTTCATTGCTAAGTTTTGAAATCTGTCTTTCATTGGTTGGTGGGATGCAGCGGTCCATGGGCTCATGCCCTTTGAGCTAATGGCATTATATTGCTGGGAAGTCTGGATTTTCGGCTCAGTACAGAGCTAGAGAATAACTATCAAACCACCAGGACGGTAGGTTTCAACCTATGCACTGCTTCTATCCACTAGCCAAGATAGGATTCATTGTGCTCATTCCCCGCCACCAATTGACTACTAGTTATGCCGAATCTCTATTGCTCCAGGCATGAAACAGACGTTTTAAGTCAAATGATTGTCACGTCCTGAGTCACTCACTGTGCCTCTATGATGGGTTTCAGCCATAGGATTAAACAGTGCATCTCTGGCTCCCTCCCAACCACAGAGAGTGCATACATATATATTCAGGTAAACATGAAACACATTTCAACAACAAAATTTAAACAAAATTGTATAGATGTGACATGAAGCTTCTCTAAAAAGATAACGGCATGTCATCCACTAAGGTTTTCTGTTCATGGGTGGTATGTCTATTGGGCCATTGGTGAGACCCACAACCACATGCGTCTGTCTTTCAATGGATGACTTGTTATACAGTGAAACATTTCTCCATGTATTAGCAACTTCGTGTATCTGCGTACACTGTGTTAGTATACTCCCCGCCCGTGTGTTGCCGTGTCCCGAAAGGGGAGCAAAGAATAGCAAGACTGTTTACCTTCCACGCATGTCGTAAAAGGCGACTACGAAGGTTATGGGATGGAGTTGGCTATCCCATATACGGTCAGTGACCCATAGCTATGCTGAAGTCGGATGTGTCAGGCCGAAAGGCGCAGATATCGCAGCAATGCTGTAAATGATGACGCAACGCATTTCGTTCTCATGGACTACATCCTGCTAACCTACTGGAGTTTGATAACGAACGCAGAAGTATCCTCCCCATTTTCTCTACATAAACTATTGGTGTTGTTATTACACCCCCCAGTGATGATCTTAAGTGCTTGGTTTTGCGTTTCTTTTTATTATGCACTAACACTCCCTTCTCCCCCCCCCCCCAATCTTGCACAACAGCACAACTGTTAATGTGAACGCTTTATTCCAAATATATCATCTGCTATAGTTTTAGCCACTTATACAGAGGATTCTATGGACTGGATATAAACATTCAAAAACCATGATAATCAGCAAAGACACAGAAGAACAGGAGGTAAACAAACATACAGGGAGAGAAACTACAACAAGTAAAACAGTATCAATATCTTGGACACATAGTCACAAATGATGACAGAAGTTAAAAGGAGAATAGGAATGGCTAAAAGTACCTTCAATGACATGAGGAAATTATTAATATCTAAACAAATTACAAACAAGTTAAGAATGAGAATTATAAAATGCTACATCTATTCCATATTAATGTATGGCTCAGAAACATGGACACTAAATAACCAATTAGAAGACAAAATTGATGCCTTTGAGATGTGGATATATAGAAGAATAGGGAGAACATCATGGAAAGAGAAGAAGAAAAATAAAGAGGTGCTAAAGACACTTAATATGAAGAAAGAACTACTAAGAGAAATAAGGATCAGGCAAATAAATATTTTGGACACATTAAAAGACATGACACCCTATTGAAGACCTTACTTGAGGGTAAAGTCAAAGGGAAGCGAGCAAGAGGTAGGCAGAGATACAAGCTGGAGAGCAACATTACACGATGGACAGGTTACAGTCTAGCAGAGTGCACCACCAAGACAGGAGATGTTGGAGATACGTTGCAGCCAACCTTCGTTGCGGAGGTGGCACTTGATGAAGGTGACAGGATTCTGTGAAGTCATACTGTTGTCATCATAGCATGACATTGGTGGCTATTATATTACTTCAATATTTTCTATGGAATAACGAAGGTAGAGTCGGGGCCGAATAGAGAGGAGCACTTGTGGTAAGAGGAAGGAAAGGGTGAGGGCGGAATCTGTAGCAATAACCAGATGCTTTAGCCAGAGCATGCAGTCTAATCTTACGTATCATATAGTTACTAATATCGGACCGTCGTCAGCGGCTGCTGACGTCATGGAACCCGTGCAACCTCGGAATGACAAGTCCCATTGAAGCTTAACGGTGATGGAGAGAAGACACAATGGAAAGTAACGTGTTAGACCTAGTGACAAGTTTCATAAACCATCATGTAAGTTGAATGAACGTTGGTGGATATTGCTCGAATTGTACACTGGCCCATATATTAAGGAATAACGATAGTCGAGCAGTCTCGAACCACAACACACCACCTTTGTGCGGACCATCATGTACTGTGGTGAGTTACTTGTGTGATCTACCGAGTTTATGTCATTGGCAAACCATCAATATGTCGTAACATGTTATGAGCATTGCTTGTACCGCACGTTAGCCTATGTGTAACTTGCATTTGTCCTAACTCATTTCTGTATCAGTTCCTCTTTTTCCAAGTTTGGCACATAGGGCTGATGTCATAGTTCTCCATGCCTGTTGGTCAGTTTCTAGGGATTGCAAGTCTTGTGCATTTATGCCTGTTGATTTTAATTCAATCATAAATGTTCTTCTGAGCTCTGTTTTTGGTCTTCCCTATTTTCTTTCCCAGTTTGGTGTCCACATTGTCGTGGGATTCTGTCTTCCTTCATTCTAAGTACGTGGAAGATTATTTTATGTATACTCTGACCAATACTACATGTTGATATTCATCGTCCATAAAATTGAGAATAACAGTTTTTCGTTCATCCTCGCCGAATATGCCTTTCACTTTAGTATTGATGTCTACTCATAATTCATACTTCCCTCTCCAAGCAGAGCAATATATATGCAATTCATACTTCCCTCTCCAAGCAGAGCCGTATATACGCAATTCACACTTCCCTCTCCAAGCAGAGCCGTATATACGCAATTCAAACTTCCCTCTCCAAGCAGAGCCGTATATACGCAATTCACACTTCCCTCTCCAAGCAGAGCCGTATATACGCAATTCACACTTCCCTCTCCACGCAGAGCCGTAAATAAGCAATTCACACTTCCCTCTCAATGCAGAGCCGTAAATACGTAATTCACACTTCCCTCTCCAAGCAGAGCCGTATATACGCAATTCACACTTCCCTCTCAATGCAGAGCCGTATATACACAATTCACACTTCCCTCTCCAAGCAGAGCCGTATATACGCAATTCACACTTCCCTCTGCAATGCGTCTGTTCTGGCACAGACTATAGGGAGCTGTCTACTCAAGCAGGTCTAAGAGTTTCCTATGGAGTCGTTTAGCTTATTTTCAATTGCTAGATGTCCAAAATATAATATTATAAATTGCCCTTTATTGAATATTTTGGCATACATTGTGCATCACAAAGTCAAGCAATCATCTTTTATTTATAATAGCATGCATTCCTGTAGTCGCAATCTTCTTCTTCTGCGTTCGCCCTCATATAACCTCATATAACGAATATATCGTGTGATTTCCGCCGGGGAGCGTGAAGTACGCTGTGCTGCAAGTTCCATAGTAAAACTGTGTTATTTTCACCTCGGTTGGACACTCGGTGGCCTGGACGTCCGAGGTCCAGCACATTCGTTTTTGTCATTCCTTTATTTCGGGTTTAGTACCTAGTCCGTGACAGCCTGTCTATCTGCACTAACGATTACATGTGGGTGGTGCTCGTCACCTTAAACGGGTTCCGCCCGTATTTTGCCGAGGCCCGAAAGGGGAGCAAAGAATAGTAACACTGTTTACCTTCCACGCATGTCGTAAAAGGCGACTAAGGAGGTTATGGGATGGAGTAGGCTGAAAGGCGCAGATATCGCAGCAATGCTGTAAACCATGACACACCGGATTCCGTTCTCTGGACTACATCCTGCTAATCTGCAGGAGTTTGAGAACAAACGCAGAAGAAGAAGAAGAAGAAAAGTGTTTGAACTTGTGTAAGTGACATAGAAGTTTTGTTAAAGACAGAAGTATCATGCCGAAAAATGTAGACATCGTAGCCAATCTGTAAACCAAGGGACAACACATTCTCTTACCCGGACAGCACCCTGCTAACCAACGAGAGTCTGAGAATGAACGTTGTAGAAGAATTATGTAATAAGCGCCGATGACGTGATAAATTGATAATAATATAATAATAATACTGTATTTACTACAGCACATAATATACTACAGTAACTGCCTTGTATCAAAGTGTGTGGTCATCTAAAGGTTTATCGGACTTAATTAACCACATACCATATTTTGGCAAAGTTTCGTACGATATTTTGTCAGTGTCTGTTGACATGAAATGTTTTTATGTGGACGCATTTTGCCAGACTGGCTTTGTGTGTTTTTTTCCTACCAAATATTAACTTAAATTAGTGCCGTGTCTGCAATGCCACAACATAAAGTACATGTTAAAACAGTGGCTTGATTTAATGTTTAGTGTTTTATGGCACATCAGCGCACACGCACATGGCTGAACCGCGGTGATTAAGTCGTTAAATCCTTGACACAGAACCAGGACAAACAGTAGTCACAAATGACAGATTAGAGCGATTTCCGCAATGAGTACTGTATTGTCATTTGGTTCAGAAAACTACACTAAATGCTACAGGGATAATGTTTTGCAATATCTTCATTATTTATGGACAATTTGTAGGTACCATATTTTTTGTTTCATATAAGTTAACCATTTAATAAGGTAGAGTTATTCTCAAATTTAATTGTGTCATTTCGTATAGATCATAGGTGGGCGACAATTTTTTGGGTCTGATATTAAAATAAAGTTTTTGCTCGCCGGAATTTTGCGGTTGGAATATTCGAAAAGTGTTGTTTTTTTTGTTGTTCCACGATCAAAGGCATATTAAAGCTAAAGTTTTTGACACCATGTCACCTTTCTGCCCAAAAAATTGATGTACGACACTAGTATTTTTTTCGTGCTTTCCGAACACGTGTTGCACTATGGACATCACGTTACATAATCATTTCCTCTTGACTGTGATTGTTTACTCCTTGTCTGACGTGTTTGGGATAGGTTGTGATGTCATATTTTATACGCACCTGGTCAATGTATGTAGTAATTATACATCAATCTAGGGGGAAGGCAGTAAAATGGCTTTGTTGGCCCGTATTTGCTCAATTTATCCACCCTGGACATATGTGTTGTAGATATATGGACATACGTGTTATAGATATATGGACATATATATTGCAGATATTTGTGTTGTAGATATATGGACATATATGTTGTAGATATTTGTGTTGTAGATATATGGACATATGTGTTGTAGATATATGGACATATATGTTATAGATATTTGTGTTGTAGATATATGGACATATATGTTATAGATATTTGTGTTGTAGATATATGGACATATGTGTTGTAGATATATTTCCCCAAAACCACATCTTTTATTATATTTTTTAATGGTCTGTTGCTATACGCGGTAAACGATATAAAATTATAGACAAAGCAAAGACACACACTTTTTACAGTAATTTATCCTTTTTCTTTTAAAAAAAATGACGGAATATACAATGGCTTACTTTAATGCAATGAAATTGTTGTCAATTCCCAACATAAGAGTCACATTTTAGTGATTTAGTATTGGTCCAGGCCGAAAATAGCAGATATAGTAGTCAAGCAGTAAACCAGGACACAGCGCATTTCCCTAGCCGGACCATATTCTATTCGTTTAGTTTTTACGTGTCTTTTACGTAGACAAGACGACTCTATAGATAGGATTAAAACGTTCAACACAAAGCACTGCTCTGAGTTCATACTTAATTAAACCGTGACCGATCATCCGTATAGAAGCCTGTTCGCTAAATTAAGTTGGCCCCCATTCGTTACGTGTTTAGATTATTGTTTGGCTTTCAGTTGGTTACTATGTATATACTTGAAATTGCATGCCAATAATATACAAGACGCCCCCCCCCTCGCTACGCCATTACACGCATGACACGTCCCAGTGTTGCTATTCTTGACTTGCTTCTTGTCCCTAGTATATTGTATTAAGAGTTTGTGATACGCTATCTTGCCTCTAATTAAATGTTAGTTCTGATATTGGGAAGGGGGGGGGTTGTTTTCATCTCTAAATCTAGGCAATCAGCTGTCAACAAATATTAACAATCTCATTCGAGACTAACGACAGTTAATTATTTACGAGCAGAATCAATACAAGTCTACATAAGTCATGTTTTCTATTATTTCCCTGCATTTCATTGATCAGATTTGTTAGGCGGAACAATGTATGTACATAGTGACCAACAGAAACAACGAAAATAATCAAAATCATCACGGATGAAGGCTTGTGATTCTGTTCGTAGCCCATTACTTCTCATTCCATCCATATTATTTTGCTACCTCGTCAATGCTTTCGCTCCTTCGCTCTGTAGGGCTTATTATTTAAAACCACTCGTACAGAAAAACTGTTTATTTTTCCACTGCTGATCTATTAGTCTGGTTTTGTTTTGAGACCAAATGAAAAGCTGACATTCCAACCTCAACTAATGTCAATAAAGCAGTTTTTAACTAATAGCTTATGCTAGTTCGAAGCAAGTCTCTAGTTAAATTGATTATCTCTATTGTCTTTTCTCTGCTTTTGCTGTGAGGAGTCGCAGGATTGAATGACGATCGTTTTCGGGCCATAACATGTTTGGTCGCTTGATAAACAGTCATATTATAGCGTCTCAAAATGTCTCCTTCAATCCACATTCTTCTTGTTCTTCCTCTGTATCTTGCTGTTTCTATTGTCATGTTATATGCTCCTGTCGCTGGCCAATTAGGATTCATTCATTAAGTGGCCGAATTGTCTTTTAATGTATTTGATCACATGTATTATTCCAACAGTTTTTGTAATCTCTTCATTCCTCATATATCTTCCTGTTTGGAAATATGCTCGAGAAAGGGTTCCGAACCCGATGGGCTTAGGCAAGAAGGGGACAACGATGGCAGTCCTGGACTAACTCTACTGTCAAGATTTTCTATACCGGAAATACACTTGCAGAGAGAAAGGGTTCAGTACCTGATGGGCTCGGGCGCTATTGGGACAAGGTCGCTCAGCTCGAGAACGCCTTGCTCTCAAACGCGTGGTGTGAGACTCAAACTTGTGCGAGGAGTTCACGATGTCCGTGAACGACGCCTCGGGTAGTAGGGCGAACGAGCCAGGGTCCAACTCTTCTGGCGAGTTCTTCCTCATACGGAACCAGGCTCGCGGATGAGAAAAGGTTCAGTACTCGATGGACACAGGCATAGTTCGTCCAATTGCAAGAGATGGGTTTATAGACAGTGGAACACCTCGTGCCAGATAGACGCGCTCGACAAGCGTCTTGGTGAAGAGGCACTACACACCAGCGTGCCGGCGACAGATACACAGGCTGTCACGGACTAGGGACCAAACCCGAAATAAAGGAATGACGAAAACGGATGTGCTGGACCTCGGACGTCCTGACCACAAGTGGCCAACCGGGGTGCAAATAATCACAGTTTTACTGTGGAACTTGCAGCACAACGTACTTCACGCTCCCTGGCGGAAATCACACGAAATATTCATTGTGGTTATTTGAGCGCGAACGCTGAAGAAGAAGAAGAATATCTTCCTGTTTATGTTTGCTGCTTTTCTTAAGCATCTAATTTCAAATTTAGTAAGCTTTCTGTCTTGTTATTTTTTAGTCCATGTTTGACATTGATAAAACAATACTGGTATGAAGGTTGAATTTATGATATGATCTTTGGTGGTTTCTATTTGGATCAATTTGTGTTTCAAAATTGGTCTACGTTCATAATTCACGTAGTTGGCTTTTTTGAATTGTTTTCTCAATCTCTCTGCCGCCGTCTTAAGATATTTAAATTCCCGCACTTGTTTAAGTAATCGCTCATTTATCTTTATATTGATTGTATTGGATTCTCTTCCTAAAGACATTATTTCTGTTTTTTTGTTTGTTTGTTAATATTTGTTGATCTTCATGTTGTGATTGGGAAAGCTTTCGTTAACTAGGTTTATGTGATCTTGCAGTTCTTCACTTGATCTGTGGAGTAGGATCTGGAATAATTCAGTAGCAAAATTCGTCAGCAAAGAATAATTCAGTAATTCATATGGCTGATGTCCGGTGATGTTTTTACTGCTGTAGTTTGTAGGTTGGCAACATAACATGTAGCCTACAAGTCTGCCATGTTGATCTTAAAATAGTAGGTGTATATGCATTGGTCCGGTCTCTGAAAACACTTCTTGGAGCTCATAGGTTCAATGACTCATAGGTTCAATGACTTATAGGTTTTACTTATTCATTAGTTCTCACATTACTTAATGTGTACTGAAATAGTTCAGGTAATACTGCCACTAAAAGTTAGACAACTCCTTCTCAAACTCACATCCCATAATAAAAATAACAATCCATTGTTTTGTTAAATCAAATCAAGCTACTTATACTTATAATTTCAACTGCCATCTTTTTTACACAAACTGTATTCATCCGTTCTTTTCTCGTCCTTTTCTGCTCACATTCCTCGTGATTCCAAATTCATGCATCTTCAGGACTAATGATTCATCCAATACGGTATCCTCCTTCAGTGCACGATCCTGTAATGTTTTAAGGTATCTTCTTAGTCTAACATTTTCCCGCTGTACGTGACTTTTGTAGTTAAGTCAAAGGTAGATCAAGAAAACGGTAGGTAGAGAACAAAAATATAATCTTGAACAAACATGTACGTAATGCAACTAATTTCCGGTTCAAGATGGAAGTAGTTGTGTTCTTCGTACTTGCTATGGTCGGTTGATCTGTGTCCTAATAAGCACAATCGTAAAACCCCCATTATTCTTGAAACAGAGGTTTACTGATTCTTTATGTGAACACACCAAGAGTATGTTTCAAACATCATAAGAAAACGAAGATGGAAATACCTTAGTCATGTTTTACGACTAGATGTAAACAGAATAAACCAACAAGTCTTATGTGGTCACCTGAGGGTAAAAGAAAAAGAGGAAGACCTAAAACAACCCTTAAAAACACCATTCTTAAAGAAGGGGAGTTAAAAGGCTGTAAGACCATTCAGGAACTAAAGCTGCAGGCAGCGGACCGCATCATATGGAGAACCAAAACCTCTGCCATATGTGTCGCTTGCGGCACAAAGGAACAAACTAATTGACTAATGCAACTAAGGCGACATAATTGGCCATGGAACGACAACTGTGGCTACCTCCCCCAGTTTAATTAACGAAAGTGTGGATAACCATTATTCACATGAGGAAAGACAATAGATAATGTTCTTCAACGTTCATTCTCAAACTCCCGTTAGATCTCAGGACGGGAGATCTGCTGGAAATCTAGTTGTTAGACCAATAGCCCGCCACTTCCGTCTTCGGTGGTATTAGCTCGTTCATTGTTACGCACTCCAACTTGATCAAAACAAGCTCACGTAAAGCTGAGGTAGACTATATATATTAATATCGAGGCCTGTACATACGTTTTCAATAAGGAGGGGTTTTTACCTATAATTATTATTAGAGGGGTTATTATAATTATTTACCCCATAACCTTATGCCACTATAACATAAGGACAATGCCAAGTAAATAACTTCGTTATTTTTATAATTATAAAACTGTGCATTTTTCTAGAAATGCAGTAATTTATACATAAACATGAAAAACCATGATAAATCACGCGTTCCTTAATGCATAATTAATTTACAACAATCAGAACAGATGCGTCGAATGAAGATTTGTTTATTCAATAACCACAGTTTGCAACGTTTCCCATACAGATACTGAAAGCTTCGACTTTTGCAGGTGGCTTTTACTGCCGTCAACTTCCAGACAGGAATGAAATCAATAATGGACTAATATGCTGATTGGCAGCGAATACACTTCCATTAGAATCTTACTCAACAGTGTCTATTGTCACGGACACTGGAGAACACATTCTGTCACAAGTAACATCGTTATGAGTTTTTGAGCGCATCTGTTTATGAAAACTGCATGTCACAACGTAAATGTATTTGAAATATTTTTACGTTTTTTGTAACATTGTTTTCTCTGTTTATTTTTAAACAAAAATACGACGTATTAGTTTCTATTAGCTATCTCTTTCTTTGAATTAGGCAGTTTGCGTATTTTGTGATGTTTGTTGTTATTTAACAATTTGCAAGAAAAACATACAAACACTTAGTGATGGAGTCATAATCTATAAATTTGACATTTTCAGGTTTATTTTCAGGTGGATTTATACCGAATACGTTATTGACCAGAAGCGCATCTAAGTTGAAATCTAGCAAGTCTATATTGAAAGGTTAAACTGCATTTCAAACAAGTCTAAATTTGCATATATAACTGGCACAGTTACTCAAACTACGATTCTAAATTCGAATCTAGAACTGACACTGGTAATGAAACTACGAGCCTAGATTCGAATCTACAACTGTCAAAGTTACTCAAACTACAAGTCTAGATTCGCACCTAAAATTGGGAAACTACGAGTGTTGATTCACATTCAGAACTGACACTGTTACTCAAACCACAAGTCTAGATTCGCGTCTACAACTGGCATTGTTATTCAAATTATAAGTCTAGAAGCGTATCTGCAACGGATACGTTGTGCAAGCAAGTCTAGATTCATACCAGCAACTGAAACTGTTAAACAAATTACATGTCTATATTACATACCTGACCTATTGATCAAACTACATGTCTATATTACATAACTGACCTATTGATCAAACTACATGTCTATATTCCATAACTGACCTATTGATCAAACTACAGGTCTATATTCTATATCTGACCTATTGATCAAACTACAGGTCTATATAACTGACCTATTGATCAAACTACATGTGTATATAACTGACCTATTGATCAAACTACAGGTCTATATTCTATAATATTACTGACGTAGAGCACAAGTTTTAGATATTTAACTTGAACACAACATACTGACTATCATTAAGACTAATGGGTTATGAGGTGTAAACACGAAAACATACACATTACAATACACAAGACATTTTCAACGTTTCAAACAGTTAGGTCTTTCTCAAAAATATTTAAAACAAACAGTTAAAAAAAACAACGAACACAGTAAGAACAATGTTACCACTACAGAGGCACTAGATACACTATTGACATATAAACAATACAAAGTTCAAGATGACAATGATGTGGCAAAGGACAGTATATTCTATAAATGACAATATTGATCAAATTACAAGTCTAAATTCGTATATACAACTGGCACTGTTGATTAAATTAATAATATATATTCTTATTTGAGTGAGGATTTCTGTTTAAGAGGGATGTAGCTGATCTTTGGAGCAAATAAAAAAGGCGACACAGCGCATTTCCATTCTCTGGACTACATCCTGCTGGTAATATAGTAGGACCATTGTCCTGCTACAAGAGAGATCCAATGGGAGTTTGAGAACGAACGCTGAAAAACAAGAAGAAGAGTGAGAATATAGTGTGAAATTCAATGTCAGAGCACAGTTACATGAGCGCAAATCACTGTGAACCTCACTTTCAGATCATTCTTCAGAGCCTGAACTCACTCCCGATCTTTAACTAGATGGTAACTCTTTCTGTCAGATTGACGTTAAGTCTGAGAAAGGCTATAGTAGAAGTCATTGCAATATTGCTAGTGTAATCGTGGCACATTTCTGTGAAAGGTGAATTAAACTGAAAATACGAAAGAAAAATGAACAGCTACAAACAATTCTTATAATATTCAAAGATGTGTCGAGGAAATGAGACAGAGTTAACTGTTAATCTAAGGATGGTTCACACAGCCTGTTCTTTATTTCTTGCCCTAGTCGGTACTTTTGGAAATGGTTTATCTGTGATTTTAATATGTAGGGCTCAGATGCTACGTGCGGCCCCAACAATGATGCTAATCATAGATTTGTGTGTAGCAAATATGGTAAGTACAGTGGTCATTATGCCAGTGATCGCCGGAACCAGTTTCTACAATCACTGGCCGTTGGATGATATATTTTGCCAGATTTTTGCTTATATTATGTACGCTGGGCTGACCTCAGAGTGCTTTATTCTGATGAACATAACAATTGGCCAGTATTTAGTCATCGTTCATCGTATGTCAAACGGTATAATTCTACACCATCATAGGTTTCTTCGGATCTCAGCTTTGCTAGCCTTGCCATGGGTCATATCCATGTGCGTTTATATAATTCCATTAACCAAAGTATGGGATATGTTTGGCTACGATCCAAAGAAAGGCTACTGTTCAATCATCAGTAAGGAAGAAAGATTTGGTTTACTGACCGTGGGTGCAATTACCATTATAGCAACAATGACTGCAATAACTTTCTACTGTTATATCGCCATCTATGTTGTACATTACACTTCTCAGAAAAAGGTAACACCCAGTGTGAACATAACGACCGCTAGATCAATTAATAACGCAAGGAATTCTCAAATAATCAAAATGATCATGGCGATACTCCTCAACTACCTTTTAACTTACCTACCATACTTAGTAACATCTATTGCAGATCCGTGTCTCAAGCACACATCATCGACCTTATACACAATTATTGTTTACATATCCTGGTCACACACGGCGACCAATCCAGTAATTTATGCTCTACTTAACACAAGAATCAACAGCATGTGTTGTCAGTTGATCGTTTTCTGGAGACCTAGAGGTGTAACCAAGGTAGCTTCCACTAAACTTATGAACGGGATCGAAGAAAGAAATAACGAGATTAACAGTATCACTTAGGAGATATATCACCAACTTTTTGCATTGTGTTCCTTTATTACTTGATGAGGGCCACGGTAGCTCAGAAGCTAGTGCATTGTGTTCCTTTATTACTTGATGAGTGCCAAGGCATCTCAGAAGCTAGTGCATTGTGTTCCTTTATTACTTGATGAGGGCCACGGTAGCTCAGAAGCTAGTGTATTGTGTTCCTTTATTACTTGATGAGGGCCACGGTAGCTCAGAAGCTAGTGCATTGTGTTCCTTTATTACTTGATGAGGGCCACGGTAGCTCAGAAGCTAGTGCATTGTGTTCCTTTATTACTTGATGAGTGCCACGGTAGCTCAGAAGCTAGTGCATTGTGTTCCTTTATTACTTGATGAGTGCCACGGTAGCTCAGAAGCTAGTGCATTGTGTTCCTTTATTACTTGATGAGGGCCACGGTAGCTCAGAAGCTAGTGCATTGTGTTCCTTTATTACTTGATGAGTGCCACGGTAGTTCAGAAGCTAGTGCATTGTGTTCCTTTATTACTTGATGAGGGCCACGGCAGCTCAGAAGCTAGTGCATTGGTTTCCGTCTGGTTATCCGTGGCTCAATTTCCAATTTAACTAGAAATATTTTAAAAATCGCCAATGGCTTCTCATCATCTCATCATCAAATGACGTCTCCGAAACGAAGACTGGCTGCATCGGATCTCCAACATCCCCTGTCTCTTATTTTGGTGGTGCACTCTACTAGACTGTACCCTGCCCATCGTGTGATTTTAATCTCCCACTTGTATCTCTGCCTACCTTTTGCTCGCTTCCCTTTGGCTTTTCCCTCAAGTAAGATCTTCAATAAAGTGTCATGTCTTTTAATGTGTCAAAAATATCGTATTTACTTGATCTTTATTTCTCTTAGTAGTTCTTTCTTCATATTAAGTGTTTTAGCACCTCTTCATTTGTTTTCTTCTCTTTCCATGATGTTCTCCCTATTCTTCTACATACCCACATCTCAAAGGCATCAATTCTATCTTCTAATTGTTGGTTTAGTGTCAATATTTCTGAGCAATACATTAATGTAGAATAGATGTAGCATTTTATAATTCTCATTTTTAACTTGTTTGTAATTTGTTTAGATGTTAATATTTTCCTCATGCCATTGAATGTACTTTTAGCCATTCCTATTCTCCTTTTAACTTCTGTTTCAAATCTGCCATCATTTGTGACTATCTGTCCAAGATATTGATAATGTTTTACCTGTTGTAGTTTCTCTCCATGTATGTTTATGTTTAGCTCTTGTTCAATGGCTTCTACGTCAACCCAAATAATGAAATAAGTACCAGATCTCCTGTGAAAATAAACGGAAGGGAGGGGGTGATAATGATATAATCTCTAGGTAAGTCGTTGATAAATGAAGGCTACTATTCTAATACCGTATTCCATAATACGATCAAGGATGTGGAAAAGAGAACTTTACTACTTATTAATTAACCCTTCTCAACAATGCTTTTGTGAAGAGCATCAACAGAATATACCGTCTAGGTCGTTTGAGAAGCAGATGCTACGAAAGAGCTGATTCACTTTTGAAAACGCTTTAGTGGATAGTACAGTAATGCTATACAGTAGTCATGAATACATTATACAATTTTTAATTAAAAAAAAGATAGGGCATCAGCAAGTTTTTCTTCATTATTCATCACTCGTTAGACAAGTCTGCAACAGGTGGTCGGCTGTCTTAAGGCTGGTGCCATAGATGCACGTCTGTTGGCATGATCTCGTATTTGTTGCGGAGATTGTGATTGAATCTGTTATGATGTCCTAGTATGAAAATGGTTACCTAGTCCCACCTGGAGAACTGATGGTAGGCGCAAATAATTTTTATTCGATCTGGGAGGCCACGTTCTAATTTGGATTTCAAAATGGTTTTAATCGTTACTTTGGCTATCTCATATGTGATTCACATGCCACTCTGTTGCAATTTCCCACCTTCTTTGTGAGTTTTGTCTTCTGCTTCACTTCCACTTGATGTTTCTGCTTCACTTCCACTTTATATTTCTGCTTCACTTCCACGTGATATTTCTGCTTCACTTCCACTTGATGTTTCTGCTTCACTTCCACTTGATATTTCTGCTTCACTTCCACTTGATATTTCTGCTTTACTTCCACTTGATGCTTCTGCTTCACTCACACTTGATATTTCTGCTTCACTTCCACTTGATATTTCTACTTCACTTTCACTTGATGTTTCTGCTTCACTTCCACTTGATTCTTCTGCTTCACTTCCACTTGATGTTTCTGCTTCACTTCCACTTGAAGCTTTTGCTTCACTTCCACTTGATTCTTCTGCTTCACTTCCACTCATGGCAATACACTACATTAAGAATAGTGGATACATCAGTTTTAAAATACCAGATAACGGCTAAGAAGTAGACAGAGGATGATTTTGAGAAGAACATATGGGGGAAGGGGATCTAGAGCATGCACGAACAGAACTGTCTCGTTAAACAATAATATGATGAATGATCACATGATAGTGGCAACTTGGGGGCAACAGAGACATTATTTTAAAGAAAAATTCTGAGATTACAATGGATAGATAGAAAAACTAACGAGAATGAACTGAAAGAGTGAAACACGAGACGGGGGTTACTTAATAATAGAAAAAAAAGACAACTTTTATTTGTTGGTCACATGAGATAGGGAGGTCTGGAGAGTATAAGTTACAATGGACACGATAAAAATCAAGAGTGATCGTGAACGGCGGAGTGAGAAAATGTTAGATAATCTGACATCGTTATATGACAACGATCCTGATAAAAGAAATTGGAAATATAGAATTTTGGAGATTCATGATCGCCTAAGCCAGTCGTCACGGTACCTGATTATGATCTCTTTCCCACAGATGCAGTCTCTGTGTGCACAATACAATACAATAAAATATGTAATGAATCGAAAATGTATTTATCTATATAATAAATTACAGGACACTCCGAATGGTCAGATAGATTCTACATTCAGATAGAAATATGACCACCAGAACACTTCCGCAATAGTCACTGCGCTATTTAAGCGTGACTAAAAATATCCTTGAACTAGGTGCACTTTATTTCATTTAGTTTGACATAATGAGAGTTGATCTACTAAGCAGACAGTCTCTGGCTGTCTGATGATCTTCTTCTTCTTCTTCTGCGTTCGTTCTCAAACGCCAGTAGATTAGCAGGATGTAGTCTGGAGAACGGAATGCGTTGTCATTGTTTGCAGCACTGCTGCGATATATGCGCCTTTCGGCCGGACACATCCGACTTCAGCGTGGATTTGGGTCATTGACCCTATATGGGATGGGACAGCCAACTCCATCCCACAACCTCCTTAGTCGCCTTTTACGACATGCGTGGAAGGTAAACAGTGTTGCTATTCTTTGCTCCCCTTTCGGACCCCGGCAACACACGGACGGCTGCCTGATGATCACCTCCCTGAAGATTATTTCAAACTTAAGTTTAATTTTTTTACTTTATCCAAAAACATCTAGTACGGACCATCGACTTATAAGACTTATGGGCTTCTTCTTCTGCGTTCATTCTCAAACTCCTGCAGATTAATAGCATGTACTCCGGAGAACGGAATGAGTTGTGCAATGGTTTACTGCATTGCTGTGATATCTACGCATGTCGGCCTGATATACCCGACTTCAGCACGGTTTCTGGGTCTCTAACACTATCTGGGATGTGACAGCCAAGTCTGTATCATAGCCCTCTTAACCACCTTTTACGACATGCATGGAAGGTAAACATTGTTGGTATTCTTTGCTCCCCTCTCCCCTTCAACGCAAGGGCGACCTGTGGGATAAATTAGGAATAATCCTTCTAACGTGAAGTTTGAATTTACCCGTGATTTTCATTGGCTGTTGATACAAAGTATACACAAAGTTGACTAATGAAAATCACGGTAAAAGTATAATGCGTCACTTTAGAAGGAACATATCCCCGATGAGCAAGCATGGCTGTATATTGACGAAAGACAAACGTCAGTATAGCTAGACAGTTGGAGTAACGTCTGCGCTCTAATATTCCGCAAAGACTGACAGAAAATTATTGTAGACGTTATGAATAGATAGATATAATGCGGTCAATAAAATAACTTAAAAATAAGACCAGAGGAGTGCATCTTGAAGTTTGCTAAGAGCCGAATTTTATATTCCTAAATAGTCGCCGGGATGCAGTCTTGATAATTATACTTATATAGTGCCAACGGTATGCATTTATGCTCTTAAAGATATTGAGATGATGCAGGCAACGGTATTATCTGTGTTTGACTATAGTTTAGGTTTACTTACACTGTCGAAAACACAGTTGGATAGACTGGAGAGAATTCAAAACGAGGCAAAGAGAGCTGTCCTAGGATACACAAGAGATACATCTATCGCGTACATGAGGTTTCGCTTAGATCTACCGAGCATCAAAGCAAGACATACAATAGCTCATGTTAAAGAATTCTTCAAGGTCACCAATAATGATCATCACGTCTTACACCAATCTCTAAACAACACAAAAGGAAGGCGAATCAAGAGAGGAAGGTCTTGGATGGCAGAAGATACCCTACTTGGAGTTTTTGAGCTGGAGGAAATTGGAAGAAGCTGTGAATGGGTGACATTTGGCAAAGATATAAAGTTATTGACAACAGTTGTGATACAGAACAGAGGGAATGATCCAAGAACTCATACTGTAGCACTCGAGACCACACGATACAATAATTTACAAAGACGGCTCAGTAAGACAAGGAACAAGCAGGTGTAGTTGGAGTTTCGTGGCTTACCAAAATGGCCAGAAATTAGATGAGAAGTTAGCTGCGTACCCCACTACAACATCGAGTATAAGAATGGAAAGAGAAGCAATGGCAGCAGCTCTTACTTGGCTGGCGACGCAATAGGCTCAGTGATTCTATCAGACTCTCAAAGTATGCTGCGAAAGATAGAAAAGTGTATGAGCAGAATTTAATGGGCCACTCTTCTCCCCAAAGCGCAGAGTATTACATGGATCTAATGTCCAGTACATGATGGGGTCAGGGGAAACGAAAGAGCAGATGTGTTAGCTAGTAAAGCTTTGGTGAACGGCACCAAGATAAGAAGGGACATGATTGAATTGATTACAGCAGACATGATTACCCTACGAGAAGACGACAAGGAGGTTGAACGAGACAATGTACATATTCAGAGAATGATAGAAATGGGAGGGACTAGAGGCGATGGGAGAAAGTGCCCCCACTCTGGAAAGATCAGAAGAACGCGTAATCAGCAAATTGACTGGGACACTGAGCTTATACACTTTTAGATGGCCGACGGAACGACAAGAAGAGCATATATGGGAATGCCCCTAGTGCTGTGGTACTTGTTCGTAATCAAGAATCAAGTTAGTAAAAAAGTACATCTTATGGTGAGGTACGCTTTATTCAACCGCGACTTTAATCCAACTTGGTTATATC
Organism: Meghimatium bilineatum; assembly: GCA_034231615.1. Lineage (NCBI taxonomy): Eukaryota > Metazoa > Mollusca > Gastropoda > Stylommatophora > Philomycidae > Meghimatium > Meghimatium bilineatum. The sequence goes on along the minus strand of CM067305.1, from coordinate 18,841,256 downwards.
AGACATTTTCGCCATAGAAAACAATAAACAGTGTTCAGCAAGCCACAGCTTCCGAGGAATTACAATTTTCTTTCTTAAACAATAAGTGCATTACTTTTGACATAAATTATTTTTTTGCACGTGATATTATATTTAAAAAAAAATATTATTAGTCTACTGCTTCGCGGACCGTGAAATAGAGTAACGTAGCCGCACGTAGCTTGCAGACTTCTAGTTTGACGGCCACGACGTAGTCAATGATTCCACAGTTTACAAATAGTCTGACACATCAACCGTGCCATTAACGAAAGTGTTACTGGGGTTTTATCTTATTGTTATGACAAACGTACACTTATCGAACGGTAAACAAATCAGGACGCATACTGATTCTTCTGTGACATCAGAAGAAAGAAAGTTTGGTTTGTTAAGTTTGCTTTGCAATAACCTAATGTTTATGGATAGTTGTTTCAGGACGCAACGGATATTGAGAGAACTCGGCATTAACTCATTCACTCGTCATCAAATGCCGTCTCCGCAACGAAGTTTGGCCGCAGCGCACTCCAACATCCCTGACTTTTGCGATGGTGGCGCACACTACTATAATCTGTTACTTGTCCATCTTGTAATATCCCCCCCTTCCCATTTGTATCTCTGCCTACCTCCTGCTCGCATCACCCCAACTCTACCCTCAAGTAAAGTTTTCAACAAATTATCACTTATTTTAATATCCAAAATAGTTTATTTGTTTGATTTTTATTTCCCTTAATAATACATTTTTCATACAAAGTGTTGTCAGAACATCTTTGTTTTTTTTCCCCGTCTCTTTCCATGAAGTTTTCCTAATTCTTCTATGTATCCTTATCTTTAAGGTACCAATTCTGTCTTCTTGTTCATTATCCATACTGCTGAGCCATATACTACTGTAGAATGAATGCACCATTTTATAATTACCATTTATCGTGGGGAAATCAGATATGTCCATTTACAAATAGCCGCAGAGATTGCACATACAATGGACAAAACATATTAGAGATCTACAATATCACTAATCTGCATTGTGAAGATAGAAATCGCTGGAGGACTCTGAGTGCTGAAGCATTCTTACCCCCACGACTCTGACGGGTTAAGGAATTTTAGGATATGATAGGATTAGAGATCTTTGCAGAAGACGGGTTTTACATCAACAATAGCTTCTATCGGCATAAAAAAGAGTAAACGACACATAGTATAAATGGGACAATACGGAGTAATCTGTTGAGATATATATATATCATACGGACACGACAGGCAGGAAGACAAAATGTTAAAAATGCTAAGATCATTCACATCACAGTAAATAGAGACCACCACCCCGTGAGTATCTTGGGGAAACAATATATCTATACAATGAAGAGAGGGAGAAAATATGGCCTACTGAGACGGCACTATTTTCAGACTTGAGGGTTTCCATTTATGACCTGAAACGAATCACACAATTCATTAAAGCTATTGGCGCTGTAACTTGATATCTGACGACGAAGAAGAAGAAGGAAAACAATACATAACAAGAAACAAAGACAAAAACAAAACTCATTAACACTAGAAAATTGAATGAACCAGAAACACAAAGCAAAATAAGCACACATTTTCAGCAGCTATAGCAGAGATCTGTATAACAAAAATAACAGAACAACATGGCAAAAATTGTACAGCACAATTCTAGAATGCTTAACAAAACAATGGCACAAGATATACGTTAGGAGTTCCTAAGAAAAGAACAGCCTGGTGGGATAATTAAGTTTTAAAAGTCGTGAAAAACTTTACAAAAAACAGTAAAAGATCTGGCTCAGAACACACATAGAAGACGACTATATAAGAATATAAGGTAAAGATTAGAATGCGAGATGATGTCCAAACGAACAAGTAAAAAAATAAAAAAATCCCATCGAGGCCAACTCCTTGACGTGGAGATGGGGCTTAGTCCAGCCAACAGAGGCTGGAAACTTAATCGGGCCAACCCAATATCGAGCAGGGTCACAATCCTGCCCAAGCAAGCACAGGCGCTGAAGTCAGAGATGCCAGGCCGAGAGGCGCACCAGCAATCATGGTATCATGCAAACCGCATAGTTGACATACACTAAACCAGTTAAGGGAAGAACACTGGCCCACAGAGATGGATATCCACAGAAAGATGTATGGGAGCACTGAGGAGCTTTCAAATACAGCAGCATTTATTAAGAAAACAGGACTTGCTGTGTAGACATGTCAAACTCCGAACGAGAAGAAGAAGAAGGAGAGGATTACAAAAAATAAAATAAAATCTTGGATCATGTATGGAGAAAATATTAACAGACTGTGTAGAACCCAACAGACAGCTTATAAAGCCATACCAAAAATGAGAACACGAGACGAACTTTTTCAACCAACAGAATATATAAATGACAGACAGAGCATGTCCATATATGATTCAGATAAGATTAGAGAAAGGTGGGAAGAATATGTTTAAGACCGCTTGAACATACCAGAAAATAGACCTATAGCACTATTCGAACCAAGGTATTCAAATGAAGAAGACGCCCGTGTGTTGCCGGGGCCCGAAAGGGGAGCAAAGAATAGCAACACTGTTTACCTTACACTCATGTTGTAAAAGGCGACTAAGGAGGTTATGGGATGGAGTTGTCTGTCCCATCCCATATAGGGTCAGTGACCCAAAGCCATGCTGAAGTCGGATGTGTCAGGCCGAAAGACGCAGATATCGCAGCAATGCTGTAAACCATGACATAACGCATTCCGTTCTCCAGACTACATTCTGCTACTCTGCAGGAGTTTGAGAACGAACGCAGAAGAAGAAGACAACTTGTTCGAAATGCCCCCCTGAACAATCATATTATCCCCCTGTGGGGCGTGGGCCTCACTTTGGGAAACACCGATCCAAACTGTGAGCTTGCACGATATGACTTTAACCTGGTGCCATGGACGTCACAAAATGTTCTGCAGCTTTCCGTCACAGAGCTGGACAGTTTCAAAAGGACCAAAATACTAGTAAAATGATGGTAAAAATATTGAAAGGGCGTTGAGGATTGTTTTCATTGTACTAAATAAATGATTACATTGAAGTTACGGAATCACGCGCCGTTAGTGGATGCGTGGTAAGCCGAACCCTCAAAACTTAATTAGGCCTATATATCTGTATAGGCCTACATATAATGATGTTAAACACCCTCTTTAGTGGTTTTCCCCAAGAATAGATTATTAAAAACTTTATCAAAATGGAAGTGACAAACTATTCTGTTGGAGAGAAAATACATCCTTTACCCTTTATCAAAGTTGTACCGATGGCCGTGATTTACATAAAGAAAATAAGCATAATTAGGACGGGCGATTTTAATTTACGTTTCAAACATGTATCATTGTTTCGGAATTGGAGTTCCTGAATGAAAATTTCCTTTTGGATAGGCAAGCCGTAAGAAACGTATGAATCAGCCTTAGTTTTATCGGGGGCGTATAATGTTACACAATTTAGATGACAGAAATCTTCTGCTCCTTTGTAGTTTAACATTTATCTTTGATAAATGCTGCTGTATATAAAAAGTCCTCAGTAGTGCTACTGGACATGTCAATTAAAACGTAAAGATGCACTAGTTTCCGTTTTGCGTGATATATATTGGTTGGCGTCGGCTATTTTTGGCATGCGACTCAAGTATGTAAATAGCGACCAATAAAAATCCAAACAATAATAAAAAATGTAACGAACGGGGTCTTAATTAATTCAGTTAGAAGGCCTGTAGCATTCATACTGTTATTAGCCACTTCTCGATGCTCCCATACAACTTTTGGACGACTTAAAGACAGTGAATAAATTAAAATTATAAAAATACTATCTAGTTTTTAACTTATTGATTCGGGTGAAATCAATAAGTCTCTTACTCACTCTACAATAAATAATGATAGCAAAATAAGAACAATAGTATATGCAAAATTAAACATGAAATTATATACTTTCAGAATATTTGTAAATTAATATTTACAAATCAGAAATGCGAGCAAAGTTTTGAAAGATAATAAATTAAGCGATTCAAAGAAACATAACTCTAAAATTAAATGTTTAGCCATAGGAGAGTTGTCTTGACACATTCTGTCGAGAACTTACAGAATGCAGAAGCAAATGATGTCAAGAAGCATATTTACAAGTATGATATATATTAAATACATACGAAAGACCGAGGAATTCCATTTTGAATAATAAGAAGGCCAGTATTTTTGTTCTGTTTTAAAAACTGTATCACATGTATTTTTTTCTGGCAGCTTAACGTCCATTAGAAATATATGGCGAATAAATATGCCAGTTCCCGGTATTGATTTTATTTTGTCTCAATCCAGTTTCTGGAAAAAATGTGTAGGCTAGCAGGCCTATTCTACCGTGAGTCTGAATAACCCAATTATTCATACATAGATTGCAAATAAGATATTACGAGCATATTCAAGGCATTTTGATATATCTATTTGTCGAGTGTTCCTGTAGTAGTATTCCGACTATTCGTTTTGTGTTACTGTGTTAGTGTAACAACTGTAGTGTATGATTCGCATAACCCTGGTCAGATTGATCATTGAGATGCATTTAGTTAGCGATTTGCAGCGTCAGGAGAGGAAGAGAATGTTTTTGTAGATACTGGAAGGGCTCTTGCTAAAAGTAGATTTTACTAGAAGGGTAAACTCTAACTTGTAATATCCACTGACATTATACTGGATGACTGTTACATTTTAACTAGGTTTTAAAAATAGATATGTCTGAGAATTAGTCCCTAATTCACAATTCAAATTGAATACAATCACTTTCTTTTCCCAATACTGTTCAAACTAGTTTATTCTCGTGTGTAATGAATGAATAAATGGGTACCCAACTGTAATATATTGGTCAACATGCACCATATGTTTAGTCTATCTATTGTCTTTCCTCAGGTGGTTTGTGATCCATTCTTGCCGTTAAGCGTAGGGATGATTGGAGCTCGAGCTTGCATTCTATCGCCAGATGTGTGGCCTCGGCTGTGCTATGACCGTGTCTGTACAGGATCTCCCTGACGTTTTCTATCCATCTTTTCTGTGGTCTTCCTCTGGCTTTGTACCCTGATCTCATTTGGTTATATGCTTGTACGGGCAACTTTTCGTGATGCATTGTCATAATGTGGCCCAACCACTTGATCTGTTCTCTCTCTATGTAATCTGTACAAGATATTATACCTATTCTTTCCCTGATATATTCATTTCACAATCTATCAAGCCTGGTGACTCTAGCAGCTTTCCTCAAGCATTTCATCTCACGTCACTATCTTTCTGTAATGTGAAGATGAGAAGACCAGGTTTGGCACTGGTAACACAGTGTTTGTAGGAATATACTGTAGATCATTTGTCTTTTAACTTCCATCTCGATCTTGGGGTGAAGAAGTAGTGATGACCATTGGTATGTTACTGCATTTGCTTTTTGACATCTCATCTCTATTTCTCTATCGAGGATCCCATTTCATATGTTTAGTGCACTTACCAAATTCCATACAATTACAATGGTTATTAAAAATACGTTTTGAAGGGAAATGTGAATGAACTGACAAAATAAAAAGAGTGGAAGCTTCTTAAAGTGGACAATATTAAGAAGATAGTACAAAGTCAAGTTTTCCCTTTTCCACACTATTGAGGCATTTTGACACTCCATGGAATGGGACAGCCAACTCCAGCTACAATACCTCCTTAATCCCCTCATGCATGGCAGGTCATTGTTACTCTTCTTTGCTTCCATTTCAAGCCCCATCAATGCACAAGAAGGTTAGAACACTAAGATAGTAATAATTAATATATTAGAAGCATATTCTGTATAGGATATTGCTTTTAAACTGTTGTTGAATTTTTAGACACCACATATGTTTTAGTTACATTGCCAGAGTTTGGATGAGTTGGAACTATTTGGTTGTCTTACTAGCCCATCCACCATGTAGACTGCCCAGAACCATAAAGATGGGATGATACAGTTCTGAGAAATATAGACATAAACTCAGAACAGACAATAAATGAATTTAGGTTAATTACGTGGTCCAGTGGCCAGGTTTCAACTTTTTAATATTATGCGTAGTTTCATTCAGCTTTCGTGACCTCGCTAATCTCAGATTAAAAATTGGATAGGTCTGCATCGATCAGCACACACTGAGAGGATGCCCCCACGTCTCCCAGGGTTATTCAAAGATCCGCTAGTGGTCTTAACTACTCTGAAATGTGTCTTTATCGATATTTTGTTTCAGTAAATAGTGTATGTATTTGTTCTGTTAAACAGTGGCCACTGCTGCCCGTAATGTACCTGAATTTATTATAGGAAAGAAAAGAATCCTAAACAGTGAAAGAATTGAAAATGGTAAAATATTTATTTATATAAACCAGTTTCTTTACTTCCTCTGTGTTTACTCTTGATTAGCTAGCACAGTTTCTTGTGTGATTTGAGCGGGATAGGGTAAACATCTTGTGCCGCTATCTAGCATCAAAGATGTGGTACTTGCACTTTATGGCCTAGAGCTGTTTTGGATCGCCATAGTTTTTTACTTGTGGTGTCATACAGTGGACAGTTCTGTAACATATGTTCTGTGCTTTCTAGAGATATGTCCATAGGTACACATATCGGTGTCAACAACTCCAAACTTCCCATGCATGTGATGTTTGAGTCTGTTGTGGCTTGTTCTCAATCTAAAAATTATTGCACTCTGTCCATGTCTCACCAGCGTATAGCAGAGTAGTAAACACAATTTAGTGATAGACTTTTAGTTTTGTAATGAGGCTGATGCCCTTTGATTATTACATATCATATCAGTAACTTGTACACAATAGAGCTACATGGTGTTCTACAGTAAAAAAAAGTGGAGCATCTTTTGAAAAGATGGGAAATGCAGCAGTTCAACAGCTGAGGGTAGCTTGAAAGTCACGGGTAGACCAAAAACCATCTACAGTGGTGATCCCATGCAGTATAAGGACACTTGCGATCAGAATAGGTCTTTAGCCATCAACAAACTCATAGTCAAGTACATAACTCTATGGGAGCCGTGTTAGTGCAGTGGTTAGCACACTGGCTTCGCATGTGAGTGGTTCTGTGTTCATTCCCAATTTGAGGCGGAAATGTTTTTCATATCGCAACTGCTCCTGGGTCGACCCAGCCTTAAATGGGTACGGATTAATCTGGGAAGTAAAGACTGTGAGGGAGAGGAGATGACTACCGCTCTCATTTGCAGCGCCTCTGAAATGTGAGATCGCTAACATCTCACACCCCTACGGCATTAATAAATGCTATGGGTTACTTTACTCTTTTTTTTTTTTACTTAACTCTAACTGAAAATTGGATGTAACAATTGGTCATCATCGCTTGTGATGGATGAACAACAACAATTATCATGATAAAATTCTACATACCTTCACAAATACAAGAATATATTAAAGGATTACCCATGTCATGATAATAATTAGTTCTAAACAAACATTACATAGAGTCCCCTTGCAGTATATATTTTTAGTTTGTAATAGTGAAAATTGTTTCAAAGATCAGTTTAACAACTTTTTCACAAATAAAACTCAAATACATATAAAACTCATCAATACTGTAAAGAAATGCCTGGCAGTGTTAGTTTGCAACCAACAGTTACTGTGACATAGCAGATCCCGTTTGTATACTTGAATCTTGAGATTGGTGATACAACATGTGTACAGCTCATAAATATAGTTCTTTAGTTTTATGTATGGAGATACAATTTGTGTACAGCTCATAAATATAGTTCTGTAGTTTTATGTATGGAGCTTGAGATTGGTGATACAACATGTGTACAGCTCATAAATATAGTTCTGTAGTTTTATGTATGGAGCTTGAGATTGGTGATACAACATGTGTATAGCTCATAAATATAGTTCTGTAGTTTTATGTATGGAGCTTGAGATTGGTGATACAACATGTGTACAGCTCATAAATATAGTTCTTTAGTTTTATGTATGGAGATACAATTTGTGTACAGCTCATAAATATAGTTCTTTAGTTTTATGTATGGAGATACAATTTGTGTACAGCTCATAAATATAGTTCTTTAGTTTTATGTATGGCGCTAGTTATGCTATATGGAAGTACATAATGTACAGTTGTGAAACTGGATCAGTGGCCCCCAATGTAGATGTCATTCTTTTTCTGCATTAATTCTCAAATTCCTGCAGATTAACAGGATGTAGTCCAGATCAGAATGCGCTGTGTCATGGTTTACTGCTTAGGTGCGATATCTGTGACTTTTGGCATGACACATATGACTTCAGCATGGCTTCTGGGTCACTTTGATCCTATATTGGATGGGCAGCTATCTCCATCCCAAAACCCCTTTAGTCGTCTCTTACGATATGCATAGAAGGTAAATGGTATTGCTATTCTGTGTTCTACTTTTGGGCCCTTGCAACCAATGGGCTAGATGTCAATATATTTTTAGAGTTGTAGTTTTCGGAGATTCAATTTTGGTAAAAGAGGGAGGAGTAAAGAATAACAACACAGTGTCCTACCATGCATGTTGTAAGAAGTGACTAAGAAGGTGTAGGGTAGTGTTGGCTGTCTCATTCCATTGATCAAAGTGAACTAAAAGCCATATTGAAATCAGATATGCCAGACAAAAAGTTGTAGATATCACAGGCTAGCTGTAAATTGGCACAACACATTATGTTTTCTGGACTATATCCTGAAACTAGCAGGAGTTTGACAATCAATGTCAGCAAGTGAAGGAAATGACCATTTTGGAAGATCAGTATTTTTTCTAGTCCCTGCTATCGTAACGAGGGGGGGGGTGTGTTTTCTGTCTTTTTACATGTTTATGTACTCTCTTAGTGTTAAATTGTCATGCTCTATTTACCTAAAGACGGGGCTGGGACGGTTCAGCCCATAACACCCCACACTGACTCTCTGGGCTTGGTCATTCTGCAGATGAGTTATGTAAAAACTTTGGACAGTGAAGTACCTTCTCATACTCTTGAGGTGACTTCTTCTACATTCATTCTCAAACTCCTGCTGATTATTAGGGTGTAAAACTTCCAAATGACGGTTCCACCAGATATTTCTGTCCCTACAGGAAAATTCTGCTCAAACTACAAAGCTGAACTGATAGTTATAGAGATTAAAATGTGTTACATTAAACCACAGCATTCCGCCGAAGACGGATGTGTCGGGCCATTGGCGCAAATAAAACGGCGACACAACGCATTTCCATTCTCTGGACTGCATCCTGCTGGAGATCTAGTAGTACTGCTACAGGAGAGATCCAGCAGGAGTTTGAGAATGAACGCTGAAGAAGAAGAAGAAGAAGAAAAACCACAGCATGTTAAACACTGATTTTAAATAACAATACAGAACATCTCAGCAAACAAGGTAGATCTTTTGACACTGAACATTATAGCAACGCTAAGAAATAAGCATTTGATCTGCAAAAGCAACATACAATGGATACGAGCCCATTGCGGAATACCTGGCAATGAGAAAGCAGACGAACTGGTCAAGGAACAGCATATCATCCCTACCATATACAATGGAACAGAAACACTGATCAAATCCACCTTCAGAAATAAATGGAAACAGGACCATAATGAATACGACCAAAAAAAACATGCAAAAACTTTGCAGACAAGATCTGTAGTAAATTCTGTGGGATTTGTGGCTTTTCTGCAATATGTACATTTCATGAGTATATATTTATATTGAGAGTTTACTGTTGAGTAATATTTTGTCTGATTTGCCAATAATGAGACATTCACATCTTCTCATATAGATTGCAGTCAATAGATTTGTTTATTTCTTGTATTGATAAGTAATTTTCTATTTGACCTCCGTTGGTACCATTATTTGTTTGTTTATCTTGAAGCTGTGGGTCAAAGGGCATGAGCACATGGACCGCTGGATCAGCAACCAACCATCTTGAAGCTGTCTATTGATTTCTCATAATTCTAGTATACAGCTACATCTCTTCTATAGAGCCTGTAGTTTCCTACTTTTAATTATAAGTGAATGATTCACTTCTATATCACGCTGGCCATGACCCGAAAGGGGAGCAAAAATAGTGACACCATTACTTGTCGTGCTACTTGTAAGAAGCAATTAAGGATGTTTTGGTGTTGGAGTTGCTGTCACATATCATATTGGGTCAAAGTGACCCAGAAACCATGTGTGCCAGATGTTTGAGGTTGAAAGTTGCAGCTAAGCTGTAAACCATGATACACTCCATTTCGTTCAGATTACATTCTGCTAATCTGAGGGAGTTTGAGAACTAAAATATACTTGATTCTTGATTAGAAACTGGCCTCACATCACGTGGGGCATTCCCATAAGTGCTCCGCCCTCTGTTCCAGCAGACATCCGACTCAATAGGTGTTTCGAGTCTAATGTCGCTGAAACAGACGTCGACATCAGGGCACAACTCTGGCCCTTGCGACAGGTTTCTTTGTTGTTCCGCTCACCCACGCCTTGCACGTAACTAGTTCAAGCACAACGTCGGCCTGTCGGAACAACATGGTAACTGTTATCGAAGGTTAGGACTACGGGATTGTATAGATGACATGCCATGAAGCTTCTATAAGAAGATAACCTCAATATAAAGGCATGTCATCTACTAAGATTTTCTGTTGCATGGTTGGTTTGTCTAGTGAGCCATTGGTGAGACCCACAGACACAACCGCATGCGCAAAATATAAGAAGTGTCCGTATGATATTACATGAGACCTTCGTCAATAAAGATCTCTGTTCAAAATTAATTAGGATTTCATTCATTACATTTTTGATTATTGTCGTGATTTTCGTTAGTCACTATTTATATACTTGGAGTCACATGCCAAAAATATCCAAACCTGACCTACGAAATGTACGGAAATAATCAAAATGGGCATTCTAGGTAATGTTTACGTTTTGTATGCACATGCTTTATACACTGTAGACAGGTCATGCATTACACATTAAATGTATCTCATGTAGGCAGAATCTAAGTTGGGGGAGCTACCTACCCTCTTTTCCCCCTTCACAATATCAAAAATTCTTGGATTAGTTTTATGTTACAAACATGTTGATATTCAATTTCCAATACAACCAAGGTTGGCTGCAACAGACCTCCAACATCCCCTGTCTCTTGTTTTGCTGGTGCACTATGCTAGACTGTAACCTGTCCATCTTGTGATGTTACTCTCCCACTTGTATCTCTGCCTACCTCTTGCTCGCTTCCCTTTGACTTTACCCTCAAGTAAGATCAACAATAAGGTGTCATGTCTTTTAATGTGTCCAAAGTATTTTATGTGCCTGATCTTTATTTCTCTTAGTAATTTTTTCTTCATATTAAGTGTTTTTAGAACCTCTTAGTTTGTTTTCTTTTCTTTCTATGGTGTTTTCCCTATTCTTCTATATATCCACATCTCAAAGGCATCAATTCTGTCTTCTAATTGTTTGTTTAGTGTCCATGTTTCTGAGCCATACATTAATATAGAATAGATGCAGCATTTTATAATTCTCATTTTTAACTTGTTTGTAATCCGTTTAGATGTTACTATTTTCCTCATGTGATTGAAGGTACTTTTAGCCATTCCTAATCTCCATTTAACTTTTGTTTCACATCAGCCGTCATTTGTGACTATGTATCCAAGATATTGATAATGCTTTACTTGTTGTAGTTTCTATCCATTTATGTTTATATTTAGCTGTTGTTCTTCTGTGTCTTTACTGATTATTATGGTTTCTGTTTTTGGATATTTATATCCAGTCAATATTCTTTACTCTGATTTATTGACTTGATCTACTAGTCTTTGTAAATCATGTTCACTTAAAAGAACAGTGTCATCTGCATATCTAATGTTGTTTATTATTTTCCCCATTGATCTTGAGTCCTGGCATTTCTTCTATATTTTTAAAGATATTATCTGTGTAGATATAAAATAGGCTAACTTCACGCCAGTTAGACATTAATGGTGTATTTAGACAAATATGTTTATACTCAACTTCACGTCTGCTAATAATAAAGTTGTGCTGCAGTGGATCCCTGCACACTGTGGAATTGCAGGAAATGAAGCAGCTGACAGACTGGCAAAAGCAGGTGCGAAAAAGGAACAATTTCAGCACAGAATACCACTGACCGAAAAAAAACCTCTCATCAAAAGAAAATACAAACATACATGGAGTCAATGAATAGGCAGTAACTTTCCACAGGACCATATTCTAAAGCTAAGCAAGTCACAACAAACCATAATTTTTAGACTCCGCACATGACACTGCAGACTACAAGCACATCTCCACAAAATTAAGGCTGTCCAAACTGACTAATGCCCATGTCAAAAGAATCTCCAGACTCCAGAACACATTCTGCAGACATGCACACTCTTCGATGACGCGAGAACTAAAATATGGCCCCAAAAGACAGATCTGAAGCTAAAGCTGTGGGGCAACCGTGAGGACCTCCTGCTGACGACTGAATTCACGGAGGCGGCCCAACTTTCCGTATAGACTTATGAGCATAGGAAACTGATCGCAGAAGAAGAAGAAGATATTAATTGTGTATCTGTTATGAATATCACAAATGACCCGGGCCACTCGTAAACCTGTGGAAGATCTCATCGAAATCATCATGCAAAAGTATCGCTATTTAACTTTCCCAATGATTTTCATTGTCCGTCGACACAAAGTGATCAATGAAAACAATCAGGGAAAAAAATCAAATAGCGTTACGTTTGAAGGATGAGTCCACATGACTATATAACCATGACCCGTCACCAGTGTATACGACATATGCGCAGAAATTGTAAACATGACTTAGAAGGCCCATTTTTTACTATTTCCGTGCATTTAGTTGGTCAGTTTTGACTATTTGTGGCCATGCGTCTCCATTATATAAATAGTGACCAATGAAAATTACGGCAATAATAAAAAAAACGTAACTAATGAAGTCTTAATTAATTATAGTCCGAGGTCTTTTACTGCCTACGGACTTGGCACCTGTCTTTCGTCATGACACAACCCTGCTGGCTCATCAGAAATAATCTTTCTAAAGTTGCGCGTTTGACGTTTCCCATGATTTTCATTGGTGACTTTGTGTATACTTTATGTTGACAGCGAATGAAAGTCATGGCACAATTCAAATGTGTCACTTTAGAAGGATGATTCCCAATTTAGGCCACCTTCTCTTATATATGTCGATGGTCACAGTATAAAATTGCGGATTCAGACGTGGACAAAACGCAACCTTGGTAAGTGTTAGAAGAATTGATGGGAGGATAATGGCAGGAAAGTATGACACCTCCGAAAATTTTGCTTGTTACGAATTCATAGCAGATAAAGTTTCGCCATTTTTATTGTCTAATGTTCTTCCAATAGCGCGTTGACCCCAGCTGAACCTTTCTGGCCCAACTTAGGGAATCCCCTTTCTATTTTTATCTCAGCGCGTCAGCAGCTATTAAGGGTATTCTAACTATTGATCTGGCGCCGTACATATGTAATGTAGTTGGAACGCACATGCATAATTATCACTTATGTAACATAAATATTGTTTGTGTACCATTTCGCAAATGTAATTATAGTATGGGTGTTTTCATTCTACTAACAGACGTGTTTTCAGGAGTAAAATCATCTTTAAACAATACATTTGCAGTGTTGTTACAATTACACAATACATATTACAGTAGCTTAGCACTCCTTACATATGCTGATACTTTTAACAATTTTACTTACTCTGTACTCTAGTTGTTTCAGTTATGTTTTTAATTTATTGTGTGCGTCACACTGATGGGTCACAGTGCTTGGGCATTCACATTTCAATGCTAAGGGAATTGTATTAGGAAAGAAAGTTGTGATTTCTATACAACCACTAGTATGTGACCAGGACAATGATATGACTGAAGAATGTTATAGGTAAATGTTTTCTGACATATTCTAAGAGTATGACTCAATAGATTCAGTCTGACTATCTCCCCCGTGAGCGGGTGGAAACGTTGATGAAGCCTGTGCTGGAGAGTTACCTCCATTTGTACTTGGACACATGGGTGTTAGGGGAAATTAAAGAGCAGACAGACTTGCTACTGTGACTAGTGGGAGTTCAATGGACTGTGCTAATATTTTGAATACAATCTAGGAGTTAGACCAGTTGGAAGATGTAAGGTGTATTTTTCTTCCTTGTTTATGGCTAGAATGTAGGACCTGGCAGTAAAGCGTGGTGTTGCAAGAAACTAGCGACATATTAATCAAAAGAAAAGGTCATTCAACACAGACCCGGAACAGCCAGTTATCACATGTTTAAGGACAAACTGAATATGAGATACGAGCACCTATATTAATGTCTAGTGTGTCAAGATTGTGATCTGACGACTAAGTAACTTACTCATATATGCAGTGTGGTGGGTTACCCGAGTTTTATATCATACCCAGAAGCTTCAACTCTCATCTGTGTGCAATGCTTTGAGAAGTCTCCTACTTAGAGAGGTAATTTCTAGGGTATTGTCACTATTTTACCTTGACACAACGTGCACAGTTGGAGTCATGAGGATGCTACCAGTGAATTGTTGCTTTTACTGCACGGTGTTACTTGACACAACATGCACAGTTGGAGTCATGAGGATGCTACCAGTGAATTGTTGATTACTGCATGGTATTACTTGGAGAATTCTACCAGTGAATTGATGCTTTTACTGCATGGTTACTTGACATAACATGCACAGTTGGAGTCATGAGAATTCTACCAGTGAATTGATGCTTTTACTGCATGGTGTTACTTGACATAACATGCACAGTTGGAGTCATGAGGATGCTACCAGTTTGTTTTGTTTGTTTTGCGTTCGCTCCATTGTAACCATCACGGATATCCGTGCGATTTCCGCCGGGAGCGTGATTACGTTGTGTCACCGTTATGCGCCTTGTAGGCCTAGCACATCCGATTTCAGCATGCCTTGACAATTCGGGTGGGCTACCCTTAGCCTGTGACAGCCTCTATATCTGTCTCCAGGCACGCGTAGTGGCGGCTCTTCGCCCAGATGATTTTTGCTCTCGTCTGACTCGCACGAGGTGTTCCACTGTCTATGAACTTGCCTTGTATAATTGGACGTGCTGTGCCTGTGCCCATTGGGTACTGAACCGTTTCTCATCTGTGAGCCTGGTTCCTTAAGGGGAAGAACTCAACAGAGAAGTTGGACCCTGGCTCTTTCGCCCTCTTAGCCGAGGTGTCGTTCACCGACATCGTGTACCCCTTGTCCAAGTTCGAGTCTCACACCACGCGTTCTCGAGCTGAGCGTCCTTGTCCCAATAGCGCCTGAGCCCATCAGGTACTGAACCCCTTCTCTCTTCAAGTGTATTTCCGGTGTAGGAAACCTGACAGTAGTGTTGGGCCAGGGCTAACTCGGTGTCCCTTTTGTGCCTGAGCCCATCGGGTACGGAACTTTTTCTCACTGCAAGTGTACTTCCGTTATAGGAAATCTTGACAGTAGAGTTGGGCCAGGACTACCATCGTTGTCCCTTTCTTGCCTAAGCCCATCGGGTACAGAACCCTTTCTCTTCGCAAGCATATTTCCGGTTTAGGAAGGCTCGACATTAGAGTTGGGTTAGGTCTTCTTGCTTTACCAAACGCCAATGGATGGGTCTGGGTCTCTGCCTGTAAGGAACACAGGTAACTAGAAGCTCGCCTCGAGCTGACGGAGCTTGTAGTTCCCTTTTTCTAGGGACTTTTCACTTTCTATTTGCAGTTCGCGCTGACCTCTAGCGCTGTTCTGCCCATTCATTGTTTCATTGTACTCAGTATGAAATCTATTTGTCTCTTGCCATGCATCTACCTTTCCGTGCATTTTACATTGGCCGCCCCTCCAATGTTCGGACTGGACTGACTAGCTTCACTGTATGTCGACAGTGTCGCTATATGTGGTGATGCTGGTGGTGTCGGAGATATTGTCTGTCTCTTGTGCAGTCAAATTTCTTTCCATCTGCTACCTCCACATTCTTGGACACGATCCCCAAATGATTTGGCCAGAATCATCTCGAGCTGCTGTATTTCTGTTTCCAGGGTGCACCGTGTGGAGGTACATTTGGGATCTTGGTTATCTGCTAACCCTGGGTCCGCCTAGAGCAATGCGTTCCCGCTGCACCCCATGCTACCAGTGAATTGTTGCTTTTACTGCATGGTTACTTGACATAACATGCACAGTTGGAGTCATGAGGATGCTACCAGTGAATTGTTGCTTTTACTGCATGGAGTCACTTGACACAATATTATTAGGTATGTTGATTATCATCTTCGCACACCGGACACGTCCATAGGTGCTCTGATCTCCGGTTCTATGTTGGTTCACTACTCTTTTTGATATCTTTGTTTTGGGTTCTCTTCGGGCCACGCCCATCCTCACTCCCAATTCTTGCATTCTTGATATTGACTCATGCTTATTCATCTCAAAATCCTCTAATCGTGAGGACTCACGAAGAGCAGTGAGTATGTCTGCTCGATCTATAGACTGACCATCTGTTGTGGTGGCGACACTAGCTAATTTGTCGGCATGTTCGTTTCCCTCCACCCCCGCATGTCCAGGGACAAAAATAAGTGAGTTTTCGTAGTGATGCCTGCATTTTAGCTCTCTCCAATGACTCCGCCCATTCCCTATGGACATCACCTGTTTTGACTTTCTGAATCATATTCAGTGAATCACTTAGCATGGGAATAGGTTTGTGACTCCAGCCAGCAAAGTGCCTGCGTTACAGCGAATACTTCCATAGTTAGACTGCTCATTGTTGCGGTAAAGGCACCACTAGCTTTGTGTACTGTTTTCCCTTTTTATCTGACAGTAAAGGCCCATGGGCATCACCGGTGACGGATGTCAGTGTAAATCACAACATCTGAATCATCAGCATTCTCGCATATTAGTGCCTTGACCTCAGCATTCACACTTACGTGGCTGTGTTTCTTGCACTCTCTGTTGAGTGTAACTATGGTTTTGACTGCCTCTTGAAAGAATGTAGGAATAGGTATCCATTCCTCATCAAGAGCTATGTCTTCTGGGGCGCAGATATGTTTAACGGTATCCTCTGCCTGACCCATCCATGATTTACCTCTTTTGAGCCTGCTTCCCTTCACAAGAGGTAGCTCGCTGTGTAGTGGGTGATCTATGTCAGAACTCACTCTAAGGTATGCACCTGCACGCCACAGATCAATTCTATGAAATATGCTCGGAAAATCAAGGAGAAATCTCATAGCCACACAGGGCGTGTCCATAGTGCATCCAAGAATGATCCGCATCGCTTCATTTTGAATCCTCTCCAGCCTCTCAATCTGTGTGTGACTGGCGGTGATAGTAGCACCTGCATATTCAATGACAGGGAGGACAAGAGCCTCGTATAATATTACGAGCTGTAGTTGCTGACACAATATGCATAGTTGGAGGATGCTATCAGTAAATTGTTGCTTACTGCATGGCATTACTTTTCACCACACCCCATGTGCCACCTGTTCATAGCCAGGGTTAGGACTATCATCAGGGATATAGCTCACCTGGTTCCCCCAGTGAGATGTACAATGTGGTGTCTATGAATATTGCACCACAAAGGGTAACATATTTGTATGCCAAACATCCTATCCTATTAGTTTTTTTCTTCTTCTTCTTTCATTCGCTAATAATGTCTATATCTGCAGTGTTGTTTCTTGTATAAATTGGACAGTGTTTTCCATTTCTTGTTTTGTACCATAAAGTTTAACATTCATCGGTGTATCAGAAGGCCAGTATGTGCATCTTAATGTGTCATAGTTTGCACATTCTTGAAGGATATGTTCTGAAGTCTGGTTGGCTTGTCCACAATTACACTTTGCTGTTGTGCCAATTTTAAATTTTGTATACATATGGTTTTTTAGTCTATTGTGTCCAGTTCTGAGTCGAAATATGATGACCTGTTCTTGTCTGTTAAGTTGGTGGTAGTCGTCCCGTGGAGGTAAGTTAGGCTTTCATTGTGCCTTTATCATGGATTTCTTTTGGTGATAACTGACTGGTACATCTTTCCTATCAGTGATTCTATAACAATCCAGCTCTGGGTTATAGTCACTGTGATGGGTCATACCGATACCTATGCATGCCTCACAACTCAAGGGGTCTCCTCAGTTATGCAGGGAAATCATGTTTGCATGTTCCTGCTTTCTCCCAGGGAATTTGAACCTCCTGCAGAGTTGTTTTTCACCACACTCTTATCTGTTATGTGTTATCTGTTCATAAGCAGGGCTCTACAAACTATGTATAAGTTTGCATCCATGGTCAGGACAGGAGCTCATTGGGTTCCCCCATTGAGATGTGCAATGTTGGGTTTTCTGAATGCTGCTCCACAAGGAGAAACATGATGAAATGCTGTGGGTCTTCCACAATAGAAAACCCACACTATATTGGTATGTCATGCAGTGAGGGTTTACTGTTGCATAATGGTTTGTCTGGTAAGTCAATAGTGAGATATTCAGATCTTCCAAATGCGAGATGACTTAGATAATTAATTTAGATTTAGCTTGATTCCATTTGTTTTAATCTGATTGTTTAATGTGCTTATGTCTTAAGTTAGTTGCATAATTTTTATTTAGGACATAGTGGTCAAACCAACATTTGTATTACTGTACTTCGTGATTTTCTAAGCAATATTTATATTCAATAGACTACTACTGCTTCCTAAATCATTTAAATGACCTTCTCATATATGCAGAAATGAAACTGAAACTAAGTACTTTTAACCATCTGAGACTGGCTAACTACCTCTCGCCACAGAACTGAATGATTATTGAAGTATATTGATTTAAATTAATTGGATTGGCTCAACACTGCTATATATCTGATTTATAATTCATATCAATCAAGTGCTATGCCAAGTGGCGTAGATGAACATGTTTCTCCACAACTCTTGTCTTGTGTGTTGTTAATAAGTTCAGTTGGTGGCATTCTCCCATGCCATAATAATCAATCCAGCAACATCCCTTTGTGTTTCTTTGTCTTGTCTCCCCTTGATTTTTCAGTGGTTACTAAATGTTCAACTTCTGTTCTTCTCATATGCCTTAAAAATCTTGATTGTCTGCCTCTTATTTTTACTATAATTTGTCTTTTTACTGCAGCATATCTTATGATCTCTGCATTAATTTTCTTTGCTGTAAATCGTATATTCATCATTATTCTAAAATAAAAAAAGCACATCTCAGTAGCCTCCAATTTACTTTTAGCTTTTTTGTTGACTGGCCAAACATATACATTTCCTGTACAGTAAAAGCTGTCTTAAGCACAATGAAACAAATGTTTTCCAGTTCTATGATTTTGTAGCTGAAAAACATAATTAATTCCCTTGTTGTGGAAAATGTAAACGGAAGCAAAATAATTCAAAACACAGCCCACAAAAAAAAGGGGAAAATGAAAAAAAAAGCCCTGACGCGAAAAATTTCTAATATTCGGAAGTGCTTACCCAGAATAACCTTAAAAATATCAAAGCAGGATTTTTGAAGTGAGAAGATACTACTTTTGTAAAGAATGAGAATGGCCAGATGGACTAATGAATATTGATGTTGTAGTTGAGAATTGTGCAGAAAGTCTAAAAGAAGAGAACAACATGGATGGGAAAGAAGATGAGGAAAATGTAACTGTGTTGGAAGGAAAAAAGTATGTTGACTTATCAAGATGTTGTCAAAATATGTAAAGAAACTACAGCAATTTGCACAATGGAATGATTCTGATATGCTTAGTCTCAGACAAGCTAAAGTCTTTGATGTTAGTCAGTCATACACATCTATTATAATCATGTAACATATTGTTTCCAGAACGTGGTCTTCCTTATGAAATCTCTTAACTCTCCGCGATTCTGGGCGAGTTGACCTGTTGCAGCAAGAAACATGTTTAAGCAGTCTGATATGTCACTGCACCATCGCTGTCTTGGTTGCCCTCTTCTCCTGTTGCCATTAACTCTGCCTTCAGCTATTAATCTTTCCATGCTGTTATGTCTCTTTATATGATGGAAAAAAAACCCCATTCTTATTAGGATGTTGTTAAGCACTTTGACATTTCTTCTTCAGCGTTCATTCTCAAACTCCCACTGGATCTCTCTTTTAGCAGGATCATTGTGCTACTAGATTTCCAGCAGGATGTAATCCAGAGAATGGAAATGTGTTGTGTCAACGTTTTATTTGCGCCAATGGTCCGACACATCCGTCTTCAGCAGTAACGTTTATTGATCTTGACACATCTTGTTTTGTCTTTTTAGTTGTCCATGTTATACGTAAAATTCTTCTGTAGCATCTCATTTGGAAAACAGCGATTCTCTTTGCTTCTGTTGTATTTAATGTCTATGCCTCACAACCATATATTGTCACTGGACATACACATGTTCTGATCATACATAGTTTGACTATGCTGCTGGTACCCTGCCGAAGATTCTTCATTTGCATAAGTTTCAATGTCGCCATTGTAATTCTTCTCTTAATTTCTACAGTGCAGTCCCCTGAGCTATTTATATTTGTGCACAAATACTGGAAATTTGTTACGTCCCTTAGTTCAAAATTGTCAATTATTATCTCTGTCACTTTATCCATCATCATTATTTTTGTTTTCTTCATATTATGTATATATCTATGCACATTCTATAGATAAATGAAATAAATAGCACACAGTGAGTAAGCTGAAACCAGATTTTAAGTGGAGAAAATTTCCAAATCCCTTATGGTTTCACTTAAGACAGATTTCACTAATACTTGTAATAAAAATTATGCAGCAGGTTTAGTTTGATTACTTTTGTCCATGTATGCTCAACTATTGTAAGTAAATGACAATGTATCTTTTTCTCTCATTGTAGGTAACACATGACAGAAAAATGGAGGCATTTCTTTTTCGAATTCTCTCAAAATCTGGAAGCATAATCTTTTCATCATCTTAACATTTCATAATTGATTCTCTTCAAATTTGTACACAACTGTAACAAGATTTCCTTGAAAGTTGATCTGATTTCTTTACACATTCATTTTTATGTGTAACATATTTATAAAAGTTAACACTAAATATACTTCCATCCAATTTCATTGATTTATAAATATAAACCTACCGGTACCTATAACATTTATAAAAAATAATTTAAGCATTTCATTTTCCGGGGTATATGACATTGTTTTATTTACACCAACTATTGTTGGTAGCCTTCCTCCTACCTGCCCATGCACACTTAGTAGCCTGACCAGCACTTCATGAATGACAGAATTTCTAATTTTCTTGAACCATAACCCAGTTCATGTAAGTTAGGATTAGATAAAACTGTTGCTAGATTTCTATATATTCGGCCGTTTCCTATCCCAGCTCACTAGTGTTCTAGGTGCCCCGTTTTACCTTGAAAACAGTGAATCTTGAAAGAAACTTCGATATCTTTTAATGTCATCACTAGTGTTCTGAACTGAAAAATTCAATGTCAGACTTCATGAAGAAAACACTATTAGAACTCAGTTCTGTGTAATAGAATTTACTCTAGTTCACTAAAAACTCTATTATTGAGTGGGTCTCTAATAGCAGCTAGCTGGATATTAATTGGACCCTAACTGAATGCAACTGGATTGGAAGAAGTGTATCCGGATTTTAATAATCATCTACTGGTCTGCAAGTCTAACTCACTAACTACTACCTATACCATTATTGTAACCATGTGGTTACGCAAGTACTCTAGACAATTTGCCACAGCACAACTTTAACCACTTGAATACATCATCACTTTAGCCACTGATCTATGCTAATGCCATAACAATTTGACAGAACCAGTGATCCAACTACTTGAATTAATCAGCTTCAACAACTAGATTGCGCCAGTGCTTTTCATTCCATGTATAAAGTGGTAATCACCGCTTACTATCATACAAGAGATGGCATGGTCCATTGTTATGTGCCCAGTGCTAAGATATAGAATATTTGTAAGTTTGCGGTGTGTTATGGCAAGGTTGAAGCTAGTCGTGTAGGGATATTAATAATCATCCTCTGGGAAATTTAAAGAGTAGCTGAGCAATGCAGCATTTATTATGGCATAGACAGTTGACATTGGTAACTCCTCAACCAGTTTCGTAAAGCACACACCAAAACAAAAAGTGTGTGGGTAGAGAGCCAGTGTGTTGGGATGTACGCCGGATTGGCTATGTCATTGTCACGCATGCGTCTTGACGCAGGAATGTGTGTGACTTGTGGTCAGCTGCATGAAGCACATGGAACACACTTGTATGACTATCATCAACAGGTAAGATTTGTGATAGTAGTCTTAAGAATGTCTTAGATTTGTTACTATTAGCTTAAGAATGTCTTAGATTTGTTGCTATTAGCTTAAGATTGTCTTAGATTAGTTACTACTAGCTTAAGAATGTCTTAGATTTGTTACTATTAGCGTAAGAATGTCTTAGATTTGTTACTATTAGCTTAAGAATGTCTTAGATTTGTTAATACTAGCTTAAGAATGTCTTAGATTTGTTACTATTAGCTTAAGAATGTCTTAGATTTGTTACTATTAGCTTAAGAATGTCTTAGATTTGTTACTATTAGCTTAAGAATGTCTTAGATTTGTTAATACTAGTCTTAAGAATGTCTTAGATTTGTTACTATTAGCTTAAGAATGTCTTAGATTTGTTAATACTAGTCTTAAGAATGTCTTAGATTTGTTACTACTAGCTTAAGAATGTCTTAGATTTGTTAATACTAGTCTTAAGAATGTCTTAGATTTGTTAATACTAGTCTTAAGAATGTCTTAGATTTGTTAATACTAGTCTTAAGAATGTCTTAGATTTGTTAATACTAGTGTTAAGAATGTCTTAAATTTGTTAATACTAGTGGTAAGAATGTCTTAGATTTGTTAATTTTAGTGTTATGAATTATCTGAGATTTGTTAATACAGTCATCCCTCACTACTTCGCGGCTCATTTATCGCAGCCTCAGTACATCGCGGATTGTTCAAAAATATTCATCACAATTGAGGAATTGTGGCGCGAAAGTTTCCCGCACGCTAGCAGATAGCACGGTGTGCCCACACAATTCAAAATCCACATCTCTGATTGGCTGGCTAGCATCCTGCCATTTGATATCCCTCCCAACTCGGGAATCTCGCAAGTTAATTGGCCTAGACGTTTCCCCCACCTTCGCTCTCATACCCAGCGAAGACGACAGCACTCATTGAAATCAATGTTTCATAATAAATTCAAAACACTTATCATATTTATATTATTTGTATATTATTTTATGTATGTTATTTATACTATTAATATTTTATTTACATGTTTGAAACTATTCTTTAATGTTCTAATGATAACATATGCACTTATATGGTTTCACATACACTTATTGATATTATACATACACAAAAAATGTACGTGTGTTAAAAATGAGAGGATGACACTACTTTGCGGTTTTTCACTTATCACGGCCGGTTATCGTCCCTATTAACCGCGATGACTGAAGGATGACTGTGTCAGTCTTAAGAATGTCTTACATTTGCTAATATTAGTCTTAAGAATGTCTTAGATGTTTAGTTATCATCTTCAGAAGTCTTTAGTCCTTAGTTAAGGTCACAGGAAGGAGTGGGTAGAAGGTTCATTTCATACCCAAAAGAACTCATCACCTCTCAGTTGTATGCACTATTTTTAGAAGTAGAGAGGGCAAAACTATAATAGTATAGAAAGTGCACTAGAGGCTTCTACAAGAGAAATCCTCATTACATAGGCATGCCATCTACTAGACATTTGCTGTTGCATAATGGGTGGCTTTGTAGGCCTCAAATGAAACCTTTAGACCTTCTGTATGTGAATGAAGTTGTCTTAGATTTTTAATGTAAGTCTATGGAAATCTGGCTGTAAGATAGAGAGTTTGCATTTCCTACATGTAATATTTAAATTCTGCCATAGATAGTTGTACATTCAATTTGTTCAGAAAGCAGTCGCAACCTACTAAATGTAAATATTGCCTTAAAAGCAGCAATATAGCCAAATGGTGAAGTTGGATGTATTGGCCCATTGGGATAAGTAAAACAGAGACACACTTCATCTCCTTTCTATGGACTACATTGTGTTGAAAATCTATAGGTTTATTATCCTTCTATAAGAGAAACCCAGTGGTAGTATGAGAACAAATGATAAAAAATATAGTCCCCACAAATGTAACCTTTATCACTACATCTTTAATAGAATATGATATGAACAACTACAGAAGGTTGCTTGACAATATAACATCCTGGCTGGAAAAAATATGTCAGAATTGGAACCAATAGTCAGTACTCAAGACAGCCGTGTAGCTCAGTGGTTAGTGCACTGGCTTTGCATATGAGTGGTGCTGGGCTCATTCCCCAGTTGAGGCGGAAATGTATTTCAGATCGCAACAGCTCCCGGGTCGACCCAGCCTTAAATGGGTACCGGATTAATCCAGGTAGTAAAGAATGCAAGGGAGAGGAGATGGCTACCACCCTCATTTGCAGTCTCTGAAATGTGAGATCTCTAATATCTCACACCTCTACAGCATTAATAAATGCTATGGGTTAATTTACTTATTCAAGACAGTCATTTTGTGGAGGTCCTGATGATAAATGTAACAAATCTCCGATCTTTTAATGAAAGCCTTAAGTTTCTTTTGGGATCTCTACTCCCATGTAATAATGTATTTTCAGGTGGATGAGGATTTGATGTGTCAAATATGCCTTCAACCTCTTGTCACTCCTCTGGATACACAATGTGGACACACATTTTGTAGTCGCTGCATCCACAATTTTCTAAGCCTCCAGCAACAGTGTCCAGTAGACCGGAGACCCCTAAACATTACAGAATGCCAACCGTCCAGTATTCTTGTTCGCAGGTAGGTGTCCAGTTGTTATTTGTCATACCAGTTGTGTCCTTCCTTCATGCATTCTGAAGATAATGACAAAGCAATCAATAGTAATCATTGCTAGTGATATCTTGTGAACAGAGTTCCTTTGTTGGTGGTTGAAACATAGGTTCTTGTTTGGAACCTGTGTCTCCCTGCTTATTTTAAGATTAATTAATCACAATATCAATAATTACTTTAAATGTTCATTTTTTAGGGTTAGGGTTATATAACAAACCATAACCCTAAATAAATGTATATCTACCGGGTAAATTAATAAATGATAAACATAAACTGATAAACATAGCCAAGGGAAATAATCAATTAGGGGGACTTCAAACAAGAACCGAAGCATATTCTTGATAAGGCATAGCTTTGCAACGATTCTATAATTTTGCTGGGGTGATTTCCCAGGCGTTGTGGTTAAGCCATTCACTGTGTGCTCAAGAGGTCATGGGCTCAAACCTTGATTATGATGTTTTGTTTGTAAAATGAGTTTTTTTTGGAGATTCCTAGGGATTATTAATTGCTTGATGCTATCAATTATTAATCATTTGGAGCTTGGTGCTAGGATTGGTACTCATGAGAGGGACAGAGTAAATACTGGGGTAATCTGAGTACAATGAAATAAGTTCTCTATACTTTTGAGCCCTCTTTTTCTACAATACACCCTGTCTAAGGACATCACTTTGAAACTATTGTTGACGCATGTGGTTGCATCTGTGGGTCTCACCAATGGCCCACTAGACAAACCACCCATGCAACAGAAAACCTTAGTGGATGACATGCTGTTATATTGAGGTTATTTTCTTAGAGAAGCTTCATGGCACGTCATTTATAAAATTTTGCTTTTATTTTTTTTGTTGAAATGTGTTTCATGTTTACCTGAATATATATGTATGCACCCTCTGTGGTTGGGAGGGAGCCAGAGATGTACTGTGCAGCATTGGGGAGAAGGAAACTGACAGCACTGTTTTTTCCTATGGCTTAAACCCATCATAGAGGCACATTGACTCAGGACGTGACAATCCTTTTGACTTGAACATTTGCCTGGAACAATAGAGAAGTTCGGCATAACCAGTAGTCAATTGGTGGTGGAGAATGAGCACAGTGAACCCTATCTTGGCTACAGTCGCTAGGAGCAGTGCATAGGTTGAAACCTACCTTCCTGGAGGGTGTGATAGTTATTCTCTGGCCCTGTCCCGGGGTGGGCCAAAAATTCAAAGACTTCCCAGCAATATAATGCCATTTAATGGCATTAGGTCATAGGGCATGAGCCCATGGACCGCTGGATCAGCAACCAAACTATTGTTGAATTGTTTAGGTGCCACTAATCCATCCAATAGTATCATCAGTGAAATTTGGACAAACAGTTCACAAACCAGACAGATTAGTGTTTATCTTCTTCTTCTTTCATTCACTTGAAACATGTCTATATCTGTAATATCAGTGTTTATGAGATGAGTATACTATCCGCTACCACTGAGTCGCTGTCATCATCATAAAGTGTCGTCTTCGCAACGAAGGTTGACCGCAATAGACTTTCAACATCCCCTGTATCTTGTTATTATGGTGCACTCTGCTAAACTGTAACCTGTCCATCTTGTGATGTTACTCTCCCTCTTGCCCGCCTCCTTTTGACTTTACCCTCAAGTAAGGTCTTCAACAAGGTGTCATGTATTTTAATGTGTCCAAAGTATTTAATTTGCCTGATCTTTATTTCTCTTAGTAGTTCTTTCTTCATATTAAGTGTTTTTAGCACCTCTTTATTTATTTTCTTCTCTTTCCATGATGTTCTCCCTATTCTATATACCCACATCTCAAATGCATCAATTCTGTCTTCTAATTGTTTGTTTATTGTCAATGTTTCTGAGTCACACATTAATATAGAATAAATGTAGCATTTTATAATTATCATTTTTAGCTTGTTTGTAATTTGTTTTTTAATATATAGAGTTGCTGTAATTTTTAAGTCCTTCGCTCACTGAGCAGCAAACCTGGGTTACGAATTCACTAGTTATTTGTGGTTTCAAATAAAAATGACTCTCATTGTCACCCAGGCACCAGGAAGTGGGCCCGTGCTCTGAGAAGGTCGAGGAATGATGCCATCGATACTGAGAAGTGCAGTAGATGAAGCTAGTTAGTTGGTTTGTGGTCAACCACTGACTAGGCAGCTGATCTATTATTGGAAACAGTGTGCTGTGTCGCTGGCTCATAACGTTGCTGAGCTGACAGGTGGTGGTTGGTAGGGGATTGAAGAATCTGAATAGGGAGGCACTTCTGTTTGAACCGAGAACATACACACTGTACTGTCACTGTGATTTAATGTGTTCGTGGTGCCAAATTAAATAATAGTTGGAATATCTTGGACATAATATGTTTCAATGAGTATTTTTCTAAAGAAACCGGTAAATGCAGCTTATACAACCTGTTGACATATCTAATGGGATAAATCCTCAGTGTCTGGAGCAACCCAACACACTACAGATATGAGGGTTGGCAATAAGGGAGAAAAAGGAAGTAAGGAGTGTTTCAACATAGTACATAAAACATTAACAACATCAACAAAAATAGATGACATTTTGATTAAAAAGTCTTCATCAAGAGAAAAACAAACATTGTTGAATGTTACTAAAAAGAATTATAGTGTAAAAGAGGAGCAAAAGAAGATAATAAAGGATAGAAGATGAGAGAAAGAAAAAGGAAATGGAAGACAAACAAGAACAGAAGAAAGTGTAAATGCAAAATAGCAAGTATAATAAAAGAAAAATCTACTTACCTGAAATGTTTTGTCCAGTGAGTTGAATTAATATATCGAATGGATGGTTAAGATACTCAAACTATAAAACTCCAAGGTAGTGAAACTTTTATCTCCCCTGCAATACATTCGTAGTTTATGTGATTATCTCCCTTTATGTTGATCAATTTCTGATAATTTACACCACCATCTAACGAGTCTGTGGTTTAGTGGCATAGTATTGTGTTTGCACATACATGGACAGTGTTAAATTTCTTGTAAGTCAACTCCAGTCATTTATCTGAAATGGACACACAATTATTTTAAATTGTTGGTAGATTCATAATGACTATCCACATAACTACTACGTATATGCTGAATCTTACTAAAAGGGATTTAAAACCTATAGGAGATTCATAGACAATAGTTTACTAAAAAGGTTTAATTACTTCTTATATGTGACATGTCCTTTACAGAACATTGTTCTCACTGCCACTCTGTATACCTCTCAGTTCTGTGCAAGCAGCCCTGCCTTTCAAATGTCATATTCAAAAGGTCTTCAATATTCTGTGTCCATGGATATCTTGGGCGGCCTCTTGTTCTCCTTTCTGAAATCTTTCCTTCCATGATTAATCTTTCTAACCCATTGTGTCTTTTTTACATGTCCAAAATATGTGACCTAGTTTAGTTACACCAGCAAATGACTGTCAATCAAACACATCCATTTTGAATAAACTAGTTACCGCCGAAGATGGATGTGTCGGGCCATTGGCGCAAATAAAACGGCGACACAACGCATTTCCATTCTCTGGACTACATTCTGCTGGAAATCTAGTAGGACATGTCCTGCTACAAGAGAATTCAGCAGGAGTTTGAGAATGTACGCTGAAGAAGAAGAAGAAGAATAAACTAGTTAGTTATGACTGAGTGTTTTTACCAGCACAGGCAGGGCAAGTCAATGGGTGCAATTTCAAAAGGGTCTTTTTTTCATATCTGAGAGTGGTGGCATTTTGGTTAGTGTGGTCATATGGATAGCCCTGTTGAGGGATGTTTATCTTGTGGTTATGTGGATAGCCCTGTTGAGGGATCTTTACTTTATGGTTATATTATGAGTGTCGTTGTTGTCATGTGATGTATTCTTTCCAAAATGTAGTCTGCCTTATGAATCTCGTGAAATCCCCACATTCTCTGGAGTTGTCCTGTTTCCTCTAGTGACATGTTTATGCATCCCTATTATGAGTGGGACTTGCATATTGGCAAAAATTGAATCTTGAATCGCAGCCTGTACTCCAAGCGC
The DNA here is from genome assembly GCA_034231615.1 of Meghimatium bilineatum. Taxonomy (NCBI): domain Eukaryota; kingdom Metazoa; phylum Mollusca; class Gastropoda; order Stylommatophora; family Philomycidae; genus Meghimatium; species Meghimatium bilineatum. The sequence goes on along the minus strand of CM067305.1, from coordinate 18,812,412 downwards.
TCCAGTTCAGAAAACTACCAGATCTGCAAATACTACTAACCGAACTAAGCAGTCAGCTTAAAGTAGTTATGTAGTGAATACCATCACATTGTGGAATACCTGGAAACAAGAAAGCAGATCCTCTGGCTAAGGAGGGAGCTGCTGATGATCAACCGGATGAGCCAATAACGTACCATTAAAATAAACAGACGATAAAGGAACACCAGCACAAGATGATTACCAAATTATGAACAGATCAGACCAAGCTGTCATTCTGCGCTTCAGAACAGGACACAACAGACTCTGCAGCCACACACATAAAAGGTTAAAGATTGGCAACACTGCCATGTAGACGGACATCCCAGAGAGCCCAGCATATTCTTTATGAATGCCAGGAATATGAAATATACTGAGGCAAATACACTGGCCCAGAGAAACAACAATTCATGGAAAACTCTACGGATCTCAGTACGAATTACAGAACACAGTCAAGTTTATACAAGAAACAAAACTTCAGATCTAAGCATGTCCCAGGCATAAGAAAGAATAATAATTATGAAATATACTGCAAATTTGATTCAGCAAATGATTCAGGTGAGAGAAGAGGAAGGACCAAGAAGATGATGGACCAGCGACATCGAAGAATGTATGTCTATGGCCATTGCAGGACTGTTTGCCAGGACAGAGAGGCGCTCAGAGTATCCACGATGAATACAATTTTCTGGAAAGAATGTTACTTGATGTATAATTGATTCATAAATGTGATAAAAATTAGCTTCAGTTAATTTTAATTTAACAAGCGCAGTGGCAGATGTTACAAACATGCTGATGCGTTTTAATGGTTGCTAGTATATCTTTTCGCTTATTTAATTCCTGCGTTATTCCGGTGCTATCATATGGTTGTGAGAGCTGGAAAAGCTCTTTATCTTCAGAAAAGAAATTACTGAGTTTCGAGAACAAATGTCTTCGTAGGATAAATAACACAATTGGAGTGAATTCAAATCGAATGATAAAATCAGAGAAGAGACACATCAAAATTTCATCACAGATGTTATCAGGAAACGCCTTTGGTCCTACATCGGGCATGTCCTACGCGCAGACATCAACAGAATACATCACCAATCTCTTGAATGGATACCTACAGGCAAAAGAGCCAGGGGCAGACCAAAAGAAACACTCAGAAGAACAGTACTTAGAGAAAGTAAAACAATCAATATCCATACTATTCAAGAACTGCACAGAATAGCTTTGAACAGACAGAATTGGAGAGATCTGACCTCTGCCCTATGCGCTAACTTCAGCGCAAAAGGAAAGTGAATGAATGAGTATATCTTCGAGTATCTATGTCTGTTTATGTGTGTGTCAGATATTCTGTTTGTCAGTCAGTCTCAGGTATTGTTTGTCTGTCAGTTTATCTATGTCATGTATTATATCTGTTTATTTGTAGTTCTATTTATTATCTGTGTGTTTTGTAGTGTTGGTTCTTAAACTGCCACTGGAACTCTAGTGTAACAGGAAAATAGGTTTCCAGCTGGGTATGGTACATAGATCGAAGATGTGAAGCCGTTTTATTTGCTGCACTGACCCGATACATCCGACTTCAGTAGATATGTAATTTATTCTCACTGTTCGGCCTGACCATACATCAACACATACGCCTGACCATTCATATTCTTAACCGACAAATTTATGACTTCATGTACACCCAGCACAACCATAAACTCAACCTGATCCGCCCTTTCCCTCATGCTGACTCTGCAACCAAGTCTCACTCTACTTCTCTGGTTGTCTGCTTCCCTCATGACCTGGATATTTCTGACGGTGAGATCTCTATACTCAGCAAGGGGCGTAAGTTTATACCCCCTCCGACCCGCTTATGATCGCTACACTCTTATGCGAGATGTTCCTCAGTTCCATCGTTGCCTGCGTCTTCGGTTCCATCTCTCGGGTAGTCAGCCCTATGGACAGTCCTCTGATTCGGATGATTTATTCTCTCCGTATGCTTCCCGTAAGCATGACTGGGCCCATAAGGAGGGTTAATCCCGGGCCCTAGACTGGTACATTGAGGACACCCAGCGTGACATTGAACGCCTCCGCTTCACCGGCCTTGGACGTACCAATATTTCACCGGCCGAGTCCAGTGCTCTCAGGAAACTTCGCAGCCGGGATGACATCGTCATCAAGCCTTCTGACAAGGGTGGCGCGGTTGTCGTCTGGCACAAGGACTTATACCGCCAAGAGGGTCACGCACAGCTGTCCAACCCTGTGTTCTACAGGGCCATGTAAGAAAAAGAAAGGCCCTATTGTTGACCATAATGACACAGTTTCATCTACCATCAAGGGGTTGATCTCAGACAAACTTCTTCCTGCCTCTGCGACCGCTCTTTGTATCAAGGAGAGCAGCGTTGGTAGACCGGCATTCTATATGCTACCCAATATTCACTGAAGCCTTCAAACCCCGGCAGACCCATTGTCTCCGCGTGTTCCTGCCCCACGGTAGTCATCTCTGACTTCTTAGACAGTGTCTTTCAGCCACTAGTGGAACAACTTCCCACATTTCTTAAAGACACCAACCATGCACTGTCTATCTTGACCTCCATTTCATTATCCCTTGCTCATACCTATCGTCTCTTTCTTCTCGATGTTTGCTCCCTTTACACGTCCATACCTCACTCTGATGGCCTCAAGGCCTTGAGGTTCTTCCTTGACAAGTACCCTCATCCCTCTGTGTCTACCTCCACTTTTATCTGTCTTGCTGAGCTTGTACTTACTCTTAACTCCTTTGAGTTTGATGGGCTCGTCTTCGACCAGATCAGTGGGGTCGCCATGGGCACTAAGATGGGACCCAGTTATGCCTGCTTGTTTATGGGTCACCTTGAGTACCAGGTGTGGGAGTCCTATGGAAGACCCTTGCCAGTGATGCTCCATAGGTATATCGATGATGGGATCGGTATTACTGACATGGCTGAGGCTGACCTATCACGCTTCATTCAGTACATTGATAACTTTCACCCAGCCATCAAGTTCACATCCGAGATCTCCACCTCCCATGTGAACTTCCTGGACATATCTATCACTATTCAACCTACCTGTTTTAGCACATTGGTACACTACACACCGACTGATGTCCACAGTTTTTTTCCCTATATACCTCATCTCATCCTTCTGCCTGCCAGGATTCCCTTCCATTCTCTCAACTTCTCCGGCGTCTGTGCAGTGGTGATGATGACTTTCTCGAGAAAGCCCACGAGATGATGTACTTATTCCGTTGCCGCTCATACCATGACAGGGTCCTTCAGTCTGCCCTGTCTCGGGTGTGCAGCCTCTTTTGACAGGGTCAAACTTGTCCTGACTTTCCACCAGCATAACGCTACTGTTCATCCATGTTCTACTCCATCTGATCCTGAGACACGGGAAGTTTTCTGTGTCCCCCCTCTCTGGTTGCGTACAGACGGGACAAGAACCTCAGGGATTTACTGGTTCGGAGTCATCTTAGGTCGGTCACCTTCTTCATTGAGGAGAGTTTCTCTTGTGTGTCCCGGAATGTCATCTATGCCATCATCTGCAAGCGCTGCACCATGACATACATAGGTGAGACTGGTAGGAGGCTTGCAGACCGTCATTAGAGCACATACACAGCATCAAACGCAATTAGGGCTATCCTGTGGACGTTCATTTCAACAGCACATGCCATCGGGGCGCCTAGGATATTCAGGTGACGACCATCAAAGCATGCTTCTCTGACGACCGAACCCGTCTGACGCTTGAGAACCGCTATATATATATATATATATATATATATATATATATATATATATATATATATATATATATATATATATATATATATATATATATATATATATATATATATATATATATATATATATATATATATATATAATTTGGCACTCTGAAACCGTTGGGTATGAATGAGTGCTTGACATATGCATACTATCGGGTTGTTCCGTCATCTCTCGGTCTTGATTTAACATGTATTCAGTTTTGTTTTTGTACGAGTATACTTCCTATTTCTGTACATTTCCTGTTTATATTACCTTTGACCTCATTTCTATCACTTCGGCCAACTTACTAGACGTGAACGCAAGTTGTGTCGTCCCTATTTGTTGTTTTTGATTTATATGTGTTTGTGATCCTTGATAAATGCCTTTCGGTCGAAACGCCGATTTGTGTGTGTGCCTATGTGTGTTTCGTACAATTAGCAAAACTTTATCACATCGTTTCACGCTTTACTCATCAACACATACGTTATCTTTCGAACTAATTTAATAACTAATTTAAACCACACAAAAATATGTGAGTAAAAAAATACGCACTACCTCGTCAATAAATTGTCAATTGCCTATAACATTTCACAGGTGATTTCTCACTGGGAATTTTTTACATGTATTTTGGGATTTTACAATCAATATTTTGCGCACATCAACCGTAATATTTTACTAGCGAAAGAGAAATGATAAGCAATATATGACAGTTTTACAAAGGATTGACCAGAATTTAAGTTGGTCTTAGAGAGTCCTGGACATGCGAGCTTTCCTCTGTAATGAGGCAGCAGAGAAGCTTACGTTGAAAGTATATGCAGTCTTGTTATTGAAGATGGGTAAGAAAAACATGTTGAAGTTACTTAGTCATCTGGTGATGCAGCTTGGGTTAATTATAACACGGGAAGCTGCCATGTTTCTGTGTTTTTGTCACTTTACTGCAGGGTTTCTCAAAGTAGGCGGTAATGTCAACTTTACGGCAGGGTTTCTCAAAGTAGACGACAGTGTCAGCTTACGACAGGGTTTCTTAAAGTAGGGGGCAATGTAAACTTACGGCAGGGTTTCTCAAAGTAGGCGGTAATGTCACATTACGACAGGGTTTCTCAAATAGGCAGTAATGTCAACTTACGACAAGGTTTCTCAAAGTAGGGGGCAATGTCAACTTACGGCAGGGTTTCTTAAAGTAGGCAGTAATGTTACCTTACGACAGGGTTTCTCAAAGTAGGCGGTAATGTCACCTTACGGCAGGGTTTCTCAAAATAGGCAGTAATATCACTTTACGACAGGGTTTCTCAAAGTAGGCATTAATATCACCTTATGACAGGGTTTCTCAAAGTAGGCGACAGTGTCAGCTTACGGCAGGATTTCTCAAAGTAAGCGATATTATCATCGTACCGCAGTGTTTCTGACAGTGGGTGATATTGTCCCAGTGAAAGCGACATAACAGTTCAATTGAGAGTAGAAGTTCATCTTCTGCCTTCATTATGAAAGTGGGTGATATTGTCACAGTAAAGGCGATATAACAGTTCAAGTGAGAGTAGAAGGTACACCTTCTGCCATCATTCTAAAAGTGGGTGATATTGTCACAGTAAAGGCAATATAACAGTTCAAGTGAGAGTAGAAGGTACACCTTCTGCCTTCATTCTAAAAGTGGGTGATATTGTCACAGTAAAGGCAATATAACAGTTCAAGTGAGAGTAGAAGGTACACCTTCTGCCATCATTCTAAAAGTGGGTGATATTGTCACAGTAAAGGCAATATAACAGTTCAAGTGAGAGTAGAAGGTACACCTTCTGCCATCATTCTAAAAGTGGGTGATATTGTCACAGTAAAGGCAATATAACAGTTCAAGTGAGAGTAGAAGGTACACCTTCTGCCTTCATTCTAAAAGTGGGTGATATTGTCACAGTAAAGGCAATATAACAGTTCAAGTGAGAGTAGAAGGTTCATCTTTTGCCGTCATTCTAAAATTGATTAAATATTGTTCAAATAGTTACTGCTCTGTGATCTTCCTAGGAGGGTCTGTTCCCCACAACGCGGCACTTTGTTTTTCTCACCATGCTTCACTCATCCCCCTTTGGGAATCGCTGCAGCCCTCTGAGTGGTCATGTGGCCCTCAGGATTTGTATTATGTTTGTTCGTCTTCTGATGTTTCGTTTTTGATTCTGTCTCTTATTGTTACTCCGAGGATTCTACGTAGACATGTCATTTCTGTTGTTAATGTCTGCGTTTGACAATGGTAGCATAGTGATGGTATGACTCGTTTTATATTGTGCAGTTTTGGTGTTCATGTTCACATATTTGTGTTTGAAAATAGGAGACATCTGCCTCAAGATCTGATATGTTATCTTGCATCTATGTTGAATTTCTTTGGTGTTTATCCCATGTAATTATACGATGCCTCTAAGAACTATAAAAGGAAATTAAAGTGAAATACATTATTTTTACATATTAAAATAAATGGCACCTTCTTGAAGATCTTACTTGAAGGAGTGCAAGAGGTATGCAGATGTGCACATGGGAGGGGGCCATCATGAGACAAGGCACAATCTATCACATCGTACAACCAAAGCAAGAGACAGATGATATAGAAGGACCTTTGGTGTCAACCTTCAATGTGGAAACGGCACTTGATGATGATTCTACTCTATATCTCATATTTGAAGACCTTCGGTTTTCTGGTTTTCCCTTAAAACAATAATAATCTTGTTCCATATATCAATTTAATACAAATGTTGATTTTTAGTATCGTCGTACCTCGAGCATATTTCCCAACTATAACTTTCATAATTGATGCGGCGATGTGCATAATGCTGGTTTCGTGTCAGTACCCTGTTGAAACTTGTGTTCCCACACTTCATCTCAATTTGTTGATTCCTTGAACATTTTATTTTTATCTGACATAATTCCATCGAGTACACGTGTCATACTTAAATACGTCGGAAACTCCGTTACGTCTGCATGTATTGTACTCAACGAACGATTCACTTAAATCGATCGGGATGAGATGTTCGCGGCCCGTGAAGCGCAGACTAGTCAGCCAGAAAGCTGTCATTTATTTTCATGAATTCGCTAACAAGTGTACATGTATACATTTTGTTTTCCCATGGAAACACTGGATTGTGCTACAGTTGTTTGTTAACGAACGAACGTCGCAGTGTAATTCTGACAGTTTACAAATATTTTTATAGGAATAGACTTAGTTTTTCCAGGAATATTTCAAACTACACTTTCTGTGAACAAGATTACAGAATAATTTTTGTTAGATGTTTGCGATGTTTATTTAAACAAAAAAATCTCGTCAATGTAATGACAGGGCCCAAAGGGAGAATGAAGAACCGTTAAGTCACCGCTACTTGCCATGTATGTCGTAAAAGATGAGTAAGTAGGTTTTGGAGATGAGATTCGTTGTCTCATTCCGTTGATGATTTTTTTTGCTTGCCGCTTATGTTAGACGGACAAAGTACACGTGAAAAACCCGAATACATTAAAGTCGATCATCTACGCTTATTGAGCTCTGTCAGCTTGATTACCTGTTAGACCATTATCTACATTCTTAAATTACTATCTACATTATTAGTTATATTGCTTAAATTACTTGCCAGATTATTAGCTGCATAGCTTAATTACTAGCTAAATTGCCTAATTAGTTACCACTAGTATGTGGTACATAGCACCCCCACCCCCTTATAGCTGGACGAAACACTTTTTAAAGCTATCCAAACTTCTCGCGATAGAAACCGTGCCAAGTTTTGATGTTATATTACTTACCATGACTTTTATTATTGAAATATAATTCTTTAGGCCTTGTCGGGAAATGAAAGACGCGGGTAGTACGAGCATAGTTGAAATTTTTCTGAGGATTGTGCAGTTTTTATGCAGTTGTAATTATTTGATGATTTTGTAGTTAAATTTTGTAGTGGTACGCTTTTTATGAATTTGTAGTTATAAATTGATTAGGATACGTTTTTTGATGAATTTGTAGTTAAAAACAGTAGTTGTATGTTTTTGATGATTTTGTAGTTAAATTTAATAGTGAAATGTTTTTGATGATTTTGTAGTTAAATTAAGTAGTTAATTATGTTATTTTGAGGATTCTATATTTAAATCGAGCTCTACATTTTTGATTTTGTTGTTAAACTGAGTAGTTTTATGCTTTTTTGTGTATTCCGTTAGTTAGTTAGTCGTCGGATCATCATCACTGCAAACTGGGCACGTCCATAGATGCTCCGATCTCTCCTTGAGTGTATCCGCCATTACACTTCTGCTGACAGTACCGGTCCTATGCTGGTTGACCATCATTCTTCTGCGCCCTCCAAATTGTTCACTTCTAGCAACACCGCATTTAAATCCCTGATCTTTAATCCTAGCCATTGAAAAGGAGTCGTCATCTACATTAGTCTCACTCTCGCGTGTTATATCTCTTAAGGAGTTCAAAACGTCAGCGAGTTCCATTGCCCCATCGCCCTGTGCCACAATCGCCACGATACCAGTTGATCTGCTCGTTCATTGCCCCGAACACCCACATGCCCCGACGCGAAAATAAATGTAACCACTTTCAGCATCACCTTCCTCAAGGCGTCAATCCACTGTCGCGAACGAGACCCACTTGTACCTTCCTAATCATACTCATAGAGTCACTCAAGATACAGACCTGCGTTATCTTCTGTGTGCATACCCACTCCGTGGTCTCACTGCCATAGTCTCCATGGTGATGCTAATCGTAGTGACCGAGAAAGGCACCACTCTCTTTCCTGATCGTTTTACCCACGCACTGAGCTGTGAAGGCACAAGTACTGCAAATATGTCTATTCACAGATCCATCAGTGTATATAATCACACCTCCCTCTTTGGTATTCTCACTGACCAAAGCCTGTCCTTCTTTCTCCACAGCTGTGGGACACCATTCTCTGCATTCCCTGCTAAGTGATATTACTACTCTCAAACAAGTTTCGTGTATTCCGTAATTTAATTGAATAGTACGTTTTTAGGATTATAATAATTAAATTGAGTAGTTGTGTGTTTTTTAAGATTCTATAGCTAAATTGGGTAGTTTCCGCTGAAGACGGACGTGTTGGGCCACTGGCGCAAATAAAACGACGACACAACGCATTTCCATTATCTGGACTACATCCTGCTGGAAATCTAATAGGATCATGGTCCTGCTACAAGGGAGTTCTAGCAGGAGTTGGAGAATGAACGCTGAAGAAGAAGAAGAAATTGGGTAGTTGTACGCTTTTAAGGATTCTATAGTTAAATTGAATTGTTGTACGCCTTTTAAGGATTCTGCTTTTAAATTGAATAGTTTTTTTTAAGGATTCTATTGGTACATTGAAATAACAACAGGGATGTATAAGAATAAGGATGTATTTTATCAACCAGCCTATTTAATATCTACACAGAGAATATCTTTAAACATATAGAAGGAGTGCCAGGACTCAAACTCATAGAAAAAATAATAAACTAAGGTATGCAGATGTCACAGTTCTTTTAGCAGAAAGTGTACAGGAACTACAAAGACTAATAGATCAGGTCGATAAATCAAGTAAACAATATGGGCTGGATATTGTTGGCGTTAATTTTTGTCGCGCCCTCCCCCCTTACCTTGTCAACAATTGTTAAACATTTTCAGACCTGTCGGGTACCCACGTACATAATCGTTGACTAATTTATGGACATCTCTTTAAGAATATCGACTAATGGTCAGAGCGTAATTTTTTCCGCGCTCGTCAGTATGTCTGGAAAATGAATATTTAATGAACTTTTTTTTTTACTGATGGTTATAATGAGGATTTTTTGGGGGATAAGTGGCGGATTGGCTGTGCCGTTCCATAGAGGGTCAAAGTGTTGCGGGATTTATGCTAAGTCGAGTGCATTGGAATGTATATATATATCGCAGCCAGGGCCGTAACCAGCCAGTCTTACTTTTTCGGTAAGATGTAGTTTTACCTAATGAGAAAGGCAATTTCCTCGTTTCCGTAGAATTTCTAGTGACGTTTTTGTGAAACCATTAAAGGAGAGTCGGTACGCACGCCTTTGGCTAGCTCCATAGTACTAAATGTACGCATACTATAGACTAGCTTTATAGTACTAAATGCACGAAACTCTTAGGCTAGTTTCCTAGTACTAAATGTACGAACCTCTTAGGCTAGTTTCCTAGTACTAAATGTACGAACCTCTTAGGCTAGTTTCCTAGTACTAAATGTACGAATCTCGTAGGCTAGTTTCCTAGTACTAAATGTACGAATCTCTTAGGCTAGTTTCCTAGTACTAAATGTACGCATACTATAGACTAGCTTTATAGTACTAAATGTACCAATCTCTTAGACTAGTTTCCTAGTACTAAAAGTGCGCACCTCTTAGGCTAGTTTCCTAGTACTAAATGTACGCACCTCTTAGGCTAGTTTCCTAGTACTAAATGTACGAACCTCTTAGGCTAGTTTCCTAGTACTAAATGTACGAACCTCTTAGGCTAGTTTCCTAGTACTAAATGTACGAATCTCGTAGGCTAGTTTCCTAGTACTAAATGTACAAATCTCTTAGGTTAGTTTCCTAGTACTAAATGTACGAATCTCGTAGGCTAGTTTCCTAGTACTAAATGTACCAATCTTTTAGACTAGTTTACTAGTACTAAATGTACCAATCTCTTAGACTAGTTTCCTAGTACTAAAAGTGCGCACCTCTTAGGCTAGTTTCCTAGTACTAAATGTACGCACCTCTTAGGCTAGTTTCCTAGTACTAAATGTACAAATCTCTTAGGCTTGTTTCCTAGTACATACGTTTCTGACATCGTTGCGTTCTGAACTTCAACCGCCCTTCCCATTTATCTACGAGGTTGAAGTCTAGATATAAACACGACACGACACATTCCATTCTCAGGACTGCAACCCGCTAGTAGGTAGGAGTTCGAGAACAAGCAAAAAAGCACAATGTAGTATTTATACAATTTAATAATATATTAAATTAATATTTTGTAACATTCAACAATGAACTAAAACGTTTTCACCAAAGTGTCTTTATCAAACATATAACATACAAAATAGAAGGTATTATATTGGATATTGGAGCAAGAGAAAGGTCACGCTGCAAGTGTACATTGATATGCAACATTCGTGCAACATATTTCAAAACTGCACCATCGTATACAGTCATGATTGACACAACACACATCACACGCATAAGCCTGGTCACAGCTGTTCACGGACGTGATGAGACGGCCACAAGTTGGTGTTAAAATAATTTATATGAGAACATAATTATGTACATACCATAGTAATCTATATTCGCAACTTGTATGACTCGATCAATGCTTCAAAATATCACGAAAATGCTGATTTAATTATAAATCGGTTTATGCTGTAGATCAGCTGTTCTTAAACTGTAAAACCGCGGATCCTCTCAGATGGTCCACGAAGGCTTGAAGAAATATTACGAGATTTAGGTCTATAATAAAAAGTTATAGACAGATATAAAAAAAAAATATAGAAAGACAGAAACAAGGATAATACCGCACATGCTATTTATTTTAGACAACCTTCACACAGTTATACTCTGTTCACTTTAAGAATAAAGTGGGTCAACACACACCCCCACATTACTTCGCGACAACAGGAGATTTTTAAACAGCTGATGACGTGTAAAAAGTATTATTTCTGCGTCCAACAACCAATTAGAAGCACTGATCCACTTCATTCTTAAAGTGAACAGAGTTTAGATAAATGCTGATTACACAGAAGCACTGGTTAAAATTTGAACGGAAAAGGTTTGCAGTTTTTTTTTTACTATATTAAAGCGCTCACTTGACGAGACATGTCCTTTTCAACATAAGGTCGGAGTGTATTTTGGTTATATCAGGGCGCACTGTCTTTTATCTTTGTATGACCTTATGATCTGGGATGAAATTAGATTATAGTGCGTGCAATTATTGCGAAAGGACTTCCTTCGTGTCACGCGTTTTTTGTAAAAAATCCTCTGTTGTCTGTTGTGTTGCCTTGTTTGAAAGGCGTAGAAACCTGAAAATGGCCTTTGGAAGCCATAGTAAGGATTGACGAATGTCTTGATGTTGTCTACCCCTTGATCTTAGAGAGAGAGAGAGAGGATCAAACAAATTACACAAACAAGATAACACACTGGAAATTGTTTGGTGAAGTCGGACAACTTGTTAAATGTAAAGATCACTTCAAATGTGTAATGATTACTTCAAATCTGTAAAGATCACTTCAAATGTATAAATATCACTTTAAATGTGTAATGATCACTTTAAATGTGTAATGATCACTTCAAATGTGTAAGAATCACTTCAAATGTGTAATGATTATTTCACATATGTAAAGATCACTTCAAATGTGTAATGATCACTTCAAATGTGTAATGATCACTTCACATATGTAAAGATCACTTCAAATGTGTAAGGATCACTTCAAATGTGAAACTATCATTTCACAGGTGTAAATATATGAAGTATCTTTTTAGGGACACTGATCATATGTGAAATGGTTTGAAATGTAAAGTGTGGTTAGAGCAATGGCAGCGAATGATACTAATGGAGATGGTCTAACAAGTTGTGACTTGGGTTAAGAACACTGGCGTTTTTCTAGGAACCCGGTAATGCAAACATCTTGCTCTGTTTGGAGCGCAGTTTAGTAAGACAGCAATGCAGTGAAGCACATAACTCTTTGGAGATGTCGAAGAGTGATCGTAATGTAGAATTAACCAGGATGAGGTCAAGAAGCTCATACAGCGAAGAAGACCAGCAATTCTCTGTGCTTCTGTCACCATACAGGTATACATTCAGATATTGGGTGTTGAAATAGGGCAGGATCAATGTTTGTTCTATTGATGTTAGGTGATTAATGATTCTATCAATGTTTGTTCTATTGATGTTAGGTGATTAATGATTCTATCAATGTTTGTTCTATTGATGTTAGGTGATTAATGATTCTATTAATGTTTGTTCTATTGATGTTAGGTGATTAATGATTCTATCAATGTTTGTTCTATTGATGTTAGGTGATTAATGATTCTATCAATGTTTATTCTATTGATGTTAGGTGATTAATGATTCTATCAATGTTTATTCTATTGATGTTAGGTGATTAATGATTCTATTAATGTTTATTCTATTGATGTTAGGTGATTAATGATTCTATCAATGTTTATTCTATTGATGTTAGGTGATTAATGATTCTATCAATGTTTATTCTATTGATGTTAGGTGATTAATGATTCTATCAATGTTTATTCTATTGATGTTAGGTGATTAATGATTCTATCAATGTTTATTCTATTGATGTTAGGTGATTAATGATTCTATCAATGTTTATTCTATTGATGTTAGGTGATTAATGATTCTATCAATGTTTATTCTATTGATGTTAGGTGATTAATGATTCTATCAATGTTTATTCTATTGATGTTAGGTGATTAATGATTCTATCAATGTTTATTCTATTGATGTTAGGTGATTAATGATTCTATTAATGTTTGTTCTATTGATGTAAGGTGATTAATGATTCTATTAATGTTTGTTCCATGTGTAAGAGAGTTGAATATTTCTTTCAGCTCCAGAATGGTGTTTCTCTGGCATTATTTTTTGATGAGATCATTTTCCAGAGCATTTGTATGTCACAGATGATGGTTTAACTCTATGTGATTGCAGAGCACAATGCCATGAGCTGAGCTTATAAAATGACTAGAAAGCCAGAGAAAATTCAATGATCTGATGTTGCTCATAGTAACAAAAATAATAAAGTAAATATTATAAATACGTAAATATGCGTTAAGTAACGTAAACCTACTTCTACCAGTACCAATAAACACATCATGGAAATAATGGTATTAAAATAAATAAAGACGAAACTGATAGACGTTTAAACCTAAGATCTTTGTCAGAACATAAACATGTAATAATAAATAGAAAGAAAACAGAATAATACAAACAAATAGGTCAAAAATATATGTAGTTCGTGATACAAGTAGCGAACAATACAAGTAATGTCAAGTAATGAACAGATGAATGTTGACGTAACACACAAAACTATTTTGTTATCTCAGTCTTGTATCTGTGGTATAGATACTTCCCTAGTCTATTGTCTTAATCTTCTAATCTTATATTTAATCTTAAATGTTATATTTAAGGTGGTAGAATGTTTTTCAGCCTTCTTTCTGGCCTTTCTCATCTCTTTGACTTCTTCAGCCAGTTCATGTGTCCAATATCATTTGTAATTTTGACCTGTTCCCTTGGGATACACTTTTTTAGCAACTGCTAGAATTATGATGAAGATTTTGCTGTATATTATGTTCATGTTGGTGTTTCTGCTGATTTCACTGAACGCAACGTGAATTACTTGGCTGTACCTGGTCCACTTGGCTTTCTTGAAGTTCCAAGATGGCTTAGCCACGATCTGTGTCATCTGTGGTTTGGAGACAGTTGTTAGGATTGGTCGGTGGTCACTGCCCACATCTTCTAGGACTTTGATGGTGCTGTTGTCTGCTATGTCAAATGTCAGATCCAGTCGGCTGGTTGAATTTTGTGCCCTGTGTAATAGTGTTGATGGAGTCTTCAAGGTCTGTAATATGGCTTGGTAGGAACTGTTGCACATATCTCTATTCCTTTGTTATAATGATGCTTGTAGCCAAGAGTTGGAATATGTGTGTTAAAGTTGCCAGCTATGACAGTTCTCCTTAATGTGGGCTGAAATTTTGGCAAATATAAGATCCTCAAAGACTTGTGGAAGATGTTGGGAGACAGTAAATATTGTCCAGTGTTATCCAGGTGTTGTTTTTGTCCCATACTTTTATTCTCTGGTGGTCTATCTCTCCTTCAGATCTGTTGATTACGGTGTCCTGTACATAATTTCTATTTAGTGTCATAATGCCCTGACACTTAAAACATTTACATTTGTGCTGTGTGTAGTCAGTGATGTTAATTACTTTCCGTGGGGGTATTGTTTCCTGAAGAAGGGCTATATGTACATTATGTTCCTGTAATGTTTTTATTACTTCTGAGATCTTGTTTTGCTATGTTTAGTTGTAGGACGTTTAGGTTCCTCCTCGCTGACTTTTTGCAAGCAACAGGGGAATGGTCTCTATTGCGTGGGACTTGGTAACCGAGGCGCCACCCGAGCTCGTATTGTAGATTTTGACTGGCATTGTGGGTTTGGTTGTTTACTACCGATCCCAAAGAATGACATGCAAATGCCTTCCTCTGTCTGAAACTATTCATGTGGACAATTGCCCTCATGAAGTCTCAGTGAAAAATCTTTGCCCTTGGGAATTCAGGTGGGGGTTCAGATGAATGCATTCCCTGCTGGCCACGAACACTGGAGAGACAGGCCGTGATCTGTCATTCTGTAGAAAAAATATTTTCTGTGACCTTGTCATGTCCTGCATCCTTTTTCTTCTCGATTCTCCCCATCATGAAGTTTCCAGATTCCTCATTGGTTTTCTTGACTCATTCTTGCTTCCAATATTTCAAGATTACGACATGTTCTGACTGTGGGTGCAGTGTCACTTTGCAAGACACAGTAGCTGCAACTGGGACATTAGGCTGGGCCTGGATCCGCTCAAGATAGAGATGTTCCTTCTCACCATTCATGATCCTTAGTGAGGGTGTCAAGATTAGACAAGAAAGTGTAGTAGACAAGAAAAGAGAAAGAAGTAGAGGCCTGGGTATATCGACAAGCATATGGTCTCTCCCATAGCAAGCGTTTGTTTGAAACAGGCATATCTCGTGAAGGTG
Source organism: Meghimatium bilineatum (assembly GCA_034231615.1). NCBI lineage: Eukaryota > Metazoa > Mollusca > Gastropoda > Stylommatophora > Philomycidae > Meghimatium > Meghimatium bilineatum. The sequence continues at coordinate 18,796,911 of CM067305.1, read as the reverse complement.
TTGCTATGGCACATTTTTACACGTTGCTTTTAATGCAAGAAGCAACTATCAGCCAGACAGTAGCCTCCACAGAAATCAGATTCAACTGGATTGTGAGTTGTTGTTTTGGTTCACTTCACAAAAGTCCTTTACTATAAGCGGGATATCCAGCCCAGACCCTACATGTTCCCTCTACCCCTCTACACCAGTGTCAAAGAATGAAATCAACATGGTCTTAGTATTGGGTCATTTTCAAAGGATCTGTGTCCACTTTTAAAACAGGGATTCCACTCAAATGTTGTGGATCTATGTATGTAGGAGTCTCAGAAATCTGTTTGCAGTATTTCAAAAGTTTCTGAACCAGTTATCTGTCTAGTTGACAACAGAAATTATTTAAGGGCAATATTAAACTGTAGAGGGGATGAGTTCTTGCCAATATAAGTATTCATAAAACTTTTATCACAGCAGAGATCCTTGGGAGGTTTGGTTGACAAGTGGTTCTCAACAGGGAACATATGCCCCAGGGGATAGAAATTTCCATGGGGCTCAATGTGAAAAAAAATAAAAATTTAGGGAGGACCCACAGACACATCCAAGAGGTCCACAGGGAGATAAATATTTAAATGATATTTAATATGATATATGTTATAAGTTAGGAAAATCAAGTCTCTTTAGGCTCCATGTGGACGAAGGAAGAAACATTTAACCTAAAGGGGCGTCACAATAAAAATTGTCCTTTAGATGGCCACGGAATAAGTATTGTCCTGAAAGCGAGTAGTGAAAGAAAAATTGTCCTACATGGGGACAATCAAAGAAAGATTTTCCTAAAAGGGGGTTATGGAAGAAAATTTTTCCTAAAATGAGGCAATGAAAGACAAATTATACTAAAAGGAGGCTGAAAAAAGAAAAATTGTCAAAAAAGAGGTCCATGGAAGAAAAATTGTTCTAAAATGGGACACAGGTAAATGCATTATCCTTTCTCTCAGTTAATAATTTATTCTCTCTGTTTATTCTTTCTCTGTTAAACTCTTTATTTTTTCTCCCAGTTAAACTCTAGTCTTTTGCCTTATTCTTTCTCCCTATTCTGTCTATTCTTTCTCCCAGTTAAATTCTGTATGATTTCTGTCTATTCTATCTATCAATTAAACTATTTATTCTTTATTTCTATTCTTCCTCCCAGTTAAACTATTTATTCTGTCTGTCTATTCTATCTCTCAGTTAAATTATTCTTTCTGTCTATTCTATCTCTCAGTTAAACTATTCTTTCTGTAAATTCTATCTCTCAGTTAAACTATTCTTTCTTTAAATTCTATCTCTCAGTTAAACTATTCTTTCTGTAAATTCTATCTCTCAGTTAAACTATCCTTTCTTTAAATTCTATCTCTCAGTTAAACTATTCTTTCTGCAAATTCTATCTCTCAGTTAAACTATTTATTCTTTCTGTCTATTCTTTCTTCCAGTGAAACTCATTATTCTTTTTCCTTATTCGTTCTCTCTGTTTAACATTTTATTCCATCGCTCTCTTCTTTCTCTCAAGGATTTTATTCTTTCTATCTATTTTTTCTAATAGTTATAGACTTTATTCTCTCTCTATTCTTTCTATTAAATTATTCTTTCTATTCTTTGCCATAGTTAAAGACTTTATTCTTTCTCTCTATTCTTTCTCTGTTACTTTTTTCTTTCTCTGTTACTTTTTTCTTTCTCTGTTATTTCAGTTAAAGATTGTATTATTTCTCTCTATTCCATCAAACTTTATGCCTTCTCTCTATATTTTCTCTCACTGAAATTTATTTTTCTCTCTATTTTTCTCATAGTTAGAATTCTTCCTATCTGTTCTTTCTCACAGTTAATGACTATTCTTTCTCTCTATTCTGTATAAACGTTTAAAGACTTCATTCTTTCATTGTCCAACTCAACCACAACTCCCTTCTCTATATGATAATAATTCAAAATGGCTAATTTAACTGATCTATAAGTAGAGCAGACCATTCATATATCCTAAAAATTCTAAACCTGCACGTATACTTTGGCCAACTAAAAAAAAAACTCAATATATATGGAAATCACAGTGCGTAGATTATTACAGTCAGTAGGGGACCATTCTTCATTAGAAATTTCTACTCGGATGTTCCATGATAAAATTGCTAATTTGGGATGTCCTCAGATGAGAAGATAATCAATCAATAAATTATACATTTAAAACAGCAAATCTCTCTCCTTGTTTCCCCATTATTGATGAGTGCTCATTAGTTTGTGTATTTTTTTTTTCTCTGAGTCAATCTGTATCTGAATGAGTGTCCTTTGTGAATTAGTATCTGTATGGATGTCCTTTGTGAATTAGTATCTGTATGGATGTCCTTTGTGAATCAGTATCTGTATGGATGTCCTTTGTGAATTAGTATCTGTATGGATGTCCTTTGTGAATTAGTATCTGTATGGATGTCCTTTGTGAATTAGTATCTGTATGGATGTCCTTTGTGAATTAGTATCTGTATGGATGTCCTTTGTGAATCAGTATCTGTATGGATGTCCTTTGTGAATTAGTATCTGTATGGATGTCCTTTGTGAATCAGTATCTGTATGGATGTCCTTTGTGAATTAGTATCTGTATGGATGTCCTTTGTGAATTAGTATCTGTATGGATGTCCTTTGTGAATTAGTATCTGTATGGATGTCCTTTGTGAATTAGTATCTGTATGGATGTCCTTTGTGAATTAGTATCTGTATGGATGTCCTTTGTGAATTAGTATCTGTATGGATGTCCTTTGTGAATTAGTATCTGTATGGATGTCCTATGTGAATTAGTATCTGTATGGATGTCCTTTGTGAATTAGTATCTGTATGGATGTCCTTTGTGAATTAGTATCTGTATGGATGTCCTTTGTGAATTAGTATCTGTATGGATGTCCTTTGTGAATTAGTATCTGTATGGATGTCCTTTGTGAATTAGTATCTGTATGGATGTCCTTTGTGAATCAGTATCTGTATGGATGTCCTTTGTGAATTAGTATCTGTATGAATGCTTTTATGTAATACGTGTCAGTGGGAACATTCTTTGTGAATTATTATCTGTATGAATACTCTTAAAAATTGAGTGAGTGGGATATTGCAACAAAACTACACATAACAAAGCTAAAATGGATAAATGTCTTTATCCATAGGCAGTGCAGATTTTCACTCGTTGTGATAAACACCTTGGACAAAATGTTGATTCTGTATATGTTATCATTTGTATTCCCACAGTTTAATAAAACTTCATTACCCTAATTTCAAGTCTCTCCTCTCGGATTACTGCTTTCCTGCAAATGTTTCCTATTATATATTTTCTACTCATGTAGTGTTACTTCTGTTATAATTACATCTATGTTTGGTAGTGTATCGCAAGTGGATCTGTCTTATAAATACAACTTTGTTGAAATTATTCGTAGTTCGAATGCAAATCATCCACAATTATATGTATTAGTCTATCTATTTTCCTTCAGTGCCGAACATGGTGCATGGGGGCAGAAACCAGAGCTCTCCAGTTTGAACGATGTTATGCAACCATGTGTAATTCTTGTATAATGTTGAGACCCATAGTCATACACTCTGATGGTTGTTCTACAAAGAGTCTCTCTTGCTCTTTTTCTTTTGCCATCTGGCACCCGTTTTAATTCTTGTAGTGGCAGTCTGTTTTCATTCATTCCAAATACATGTCCGATATAAGTCTATTGTTTCCTTCTTATTGTTGTAGAAACATAATGCTGCTTGGTGTCTTCTCTTACTTGCATGTATAACTTGAATTCTTCCCAACCAATATTTAAGAGTTTTCTAAGACGTGCATTAATGGTACCCCCAAAATTAAACAATAATTCAATAGCAATGTCCTATACCAGATATGTTTCAGTTATCTCTATTTTTATACTACTTCTATACATATATTATTACTTTCATTTTATCATACAATTATTTCATGACTTTCACTTTTTCTTCAAAGTAAGTATACATCCATTAAAGCATTAAAAAAATACACACTATTCCAATGAAGGAACACAGGAACAAAATAATACGGCATGTAAAATGTACCTGAATTTAAAATGCAAGGGTTTATGTAGTGTGCACTGTCATATCATGTTGGAAGACAAAAACCACTGTACTCTTAATATTATTGTGTCATTACTTTTTGTGGCTTTCCTGTTACACAATATGAGCACCTCTACTAAATCTGTTACCACTTCACCATGAACTGCATCTAACAGGTAACAACTGTTCAAACAAAAGATAAATGCTCTTTGTTATTGTTATTATTTTAAAATGCATTTGTTCACATTAATAAACTGCCATTCTGTGTCCAACACAGAACAAAGGCACCAATGGAAACAATTATATCATCTGGGTTCTCCCCACTATTGCATTTTATGGAAACCCATGAACAGATTTGGGCTCATTTTACAAACCGGTTTTATTTTGTTGCACATCACCCCTAGTGTATCATATAAGTAATACTACTTTCAGTGTATCATATAAGTAATACTACTTTCAGTGTATCATACAAGTAGCACTACTTTCAGTGTATCATACAAGTAGCACTACTTCCAGTGTATCGTACAAGAAGAACTACTTCAAGTGTATCGTACAAATAGCACTACTTTCAGTGTATCAAACAAGTAGCAAAACTTTCAGTGTATCATACAAATAGCACTACTTTCAGTGTATCATACAAATAGCACTACTTTCAGTGTATCATACAAGTACACTACTTTCAGTGTATCATACAAGTAGCACTACTTCCAGCGTATGTGGGATTATCACTTTAAGCTATGGATGTTACGTGATGCAAGTCGTTCTCTTGACAGGTAGCATGTTGCTTTGTTGAGAAAGGTAGAGTGCATATGGAAAAACCCAAGCACAAATGAAGTCAACCATCTATAAGTTTTAAGCCTTTATTTTATCTCAAGGACATCATAACTAATTAGACACATTTTAACCAGTATAGCTTGAAAATATCAAGGATCTTATAACTAATTAGACACATTTTAACCAGTATAGCTAGAAAATGTATAGAAAACTATTATACTGTGAGGAGACACAATGTTTTTTGTACAACCATTATCATAGTATGACAAATCTCATAGAATATCCTTGTGTCAAGAGACCCATGGTTGGGTCAAAGGACATGAATCAATGGACCAGTGGATCTGCAACCAGAAATCTATTGCTAATGAAGAGATAACAGTCTAGTGTCAGAGTGAATAGAAAGAGCAAAAAAAAAGTAAAAGAATGAATATTATAAAAGAAAAGGAATGAATAAGGAAATAAATCACAATCTTCTTTTCTGAATAGATAAATGTTATTCCAGTTCTGAAACCTTTCTAACTCATTTTTATAATAATATTTACTGATTATAGTTACTTGGATGATTCTATCCCTAGGCTGTTGGACAAGCTGTTGGTCGTTTGTCCTAATGTAGACTACTGTGAGGAGGTCCTCACTAGGTGTGAGCTTGAGGCACATCTATTGCACAGGTCAGTCATGTATTTTTACCTGTTTGATTAACATTCATATGAGATTCCTCGATCAAAACCGATAATGCAAAGTAATATAGTTTTAGTGACCAAAAAAATCTGGATGAATTTTATGCTGACAGGAAATGGGCCAGGTCCGTTCTAGCGGCGCAGAATCGCCTTGCAACTCAAATAAACATGTTTTCTCTATTTGATCAACCACATCCCCAATAAAAGATGTGATCTCGTCAAGACTTTCAACCTGTGTACTCAAGTTACTGAGAAGTTGATTATGTGGACCAATCGAGACAAGGACTATTACAACAATAATGAACACCTCGTAAAAGTATTGAAGTGTCCTCAGGAACACAAACATAAATTACTCCATTTTCAGTGACCTGAGTACACAGGTTGAAAGTCTTTACAAGATATTTTATTGATAAATCCTATGAGATGCTTAATTTCTTTCACAGATATCCATACCCTGACAGTGTCCTTTCATCTGCTTGGCTTCATATCTGTAAATTTTCTTGCCATGATACCTTGACTAATACTCATGGTACTTCCTTTTCTGAAAGAGTTAAACTTGTCTTCACTTTTCATCCCCATAACTACTATCTGTGGAATCATGTTCAACCACTATTTCCTTCTTCAGTCTGATTCTCAAACTTGTGCCATTTCCCAAGATTTTCCTCTGGTTCCTATAAGCGTGACAAAAAAGCATGGCAGTTTGGTACCTTAAGCCTTTTGGTCTTAATACAGATCATTCATTTATTTAGATTCGGGTGGTGGGGGCCTTTGTTGTGTTGTCATTCATGTTGTTATCAGGCATAGTAGTTTTTGCGTGTGTTCTTATTCCATATATATTTAATGCGCTCCTTATGACAATACTTGTGTATACATCCATCATTGTTACCTTGGATGTCTCTGCTGTTAAATGTCTCCTATCTAGTGCTTTTGTAATAGTGCCTTTATTTTTACTGTTTTTACAGTTTGTTAACTGTTTGACTAGCATGCTCTTGAAAAAGACTTTAAGGTTGAAACCGTCTTGTATACTGTTATCTGTATTTTTCCATACCCAATAGTCAGATAGTTTTTACGTTCATTATAAAAATGATTGATCTTGTGTTTTACGTAAATACTATTGTTATACAGTTTTACAGTAATCTCACTTATTATGGATTGTTGTATTTACCTTACGGAACATTACGGTAGTGAGTTTGTAAACAGAAGATGTATATTTTTCTCTGTGCAGATGTCGTGGTGCAGTTACAAGATGTATAAAATCCAGTCTTGGATGCTCATTTCAAGGACCCCGAAGTGCTTTACAGTCACATCTGTGGGAGTGTCCTTATAGGGATCAGAATGCCGGTATTTTTATTTGTGTTATGCCTGTATATTTATTTATGTCTGTCTTAAGGGCTCCTAGGTTGACTCAGCTGTGGAAATGGGTACCAGATCTTCTGGTAAAGTGAAAAAGTGATGAGCTTGATGTTGATCACATAATCCCAGGTATGCCGTTGGTCAATGAAAAATGGTCAATAATACCTTATTCCCTAATATAATTCAATGGTATGGAAATGGAAAACTTGACTTTTACTTCTCTCTGCTTGTCTGTCATCTTTGAATCTTGTAATGTATAAATTAATAGTTATTCTGAGTTCTTAGCCTATAGGTGAGTAATCACCCTTGACAGATGTCAATAGTTATTCATACATCCTTGTGTACGAATGATATGCAAGTCTTACTAGTGGCCTTTCAGATAAACTATCATCATCATCATCACGTGACATATTCTTTCCAGAACATTGTCTTTGCAATTGATATCTTGAACCCGACTCTATCCTGTGTCAATCTGCCTGCCTCCTCCAATGTTATCTTCATATAGTCTTTGATGTCATCTGTCCATCTCTTTCTAGGTCTACTTCTTCTACTTCCTGGAATTCTGCCCTCTAATTTGCGTCTTTCTACTCCATTGTGTCTTTTTACATGTCAGAAATATTTCAGTTTTCTATGTAAAATTGTATCCACCAGCCATCCTTCCTCCATATTCAGCATATTCAAAACTTCACTATTCGTTATCTTTTCTGTCCAGGAAATTCTTAATATTGTCTTATAACACTTCAGTTCACAAACTGATATTCTTTTTGCTGTTCTTATTTATTGTCCAAGTCTCACAGCCATAAATTGCAACTGGAAAAATGTATGATCTAAGAAGTATAACATTTGTCTCTTTGTAACAGTTATTCCATATATTTTTCATTTCTTTTTTCAAACTATCATGCTACTACAAGTATATCCACACAAAAATGGGTACTAGGGGTATGCATTGGTCTTGTGCTGACCAAGGGTCAGCAGATAACCAATATCCTAAAGGTACCTCATCATGGTGCATCCTGGAAACAGAAATACAGCATCTCTGCTGTTTCTGGTCAACACTTTCGGGGATCATGTACGTGAATGTGGAGACTACAGATGAAATGAAAATTGTCTGCAAAAAGACAAGCAATATCTCTAACATCTCTGCACCAACACATACATACAGCTGCACTGTCGAGACACAGTGATGCAAGACATTCTGACTCGGGCAGCAAAAACACGGATGCATTTGAGGGGTGGCAAATGCAAATGTATCAAAATAGGTAGATGTCTTTTATGAATATCAAGAGTTGCATGCTGGTCTACATAGGGATAACATACTGAGTACAATGAGAGTATAGTACAGTGCCAGAGGGCACCGACAAGTGCAAATAGAGTGGGAAAACACTACATGGAAATCAGAACTAAATTATTATTCAGCTCGAGAACAAGCTTCTTGTACTCTGTTATCTTAAGAATGTGTAAAGATTCAGACTTGGATGAGGGATTCAAGATGTCGATGTATTACACAACGGTTAAGAGGGCGAATGAACACAGGCTTGACTCTGCTGTCAACTTTTTCCTATACCGGAATCATGCTCGTTGAAATATTCAGCACCCAATGAGCACAGGCAGAATACGTCTAATTATATGAAACAAGTTCACTGGCAGCAGAACACCTCATGTGAGATAGACATAGTCGACCAATCCTAAACCCCTGATCATCGCTTTCTTGAGACTGCCACCCAGGGATATGTTTTGGCCTGAATATGTTTTGGCACAGTGAGTGATAAACCATCATTGCATAGAGTTGATCCACATCCATCGCTTGGCGACAGATAGGAAGCCCACCAGAATCAATGGCAGGCCAAAAACGGATGTGTTGGCCTGGAAAGTGCAAATAACACAGCTTCACTGCAAGCAGCAGCACAATGTACTTCATGTACCCAGTGGAAATAACACAAATTTTCATGTTAGTTATCAGAGAGGGAATGCAAACAAACAAACAATCATGCTGCATTATACTTCAAGTAGATGATATGATTGTATAATGAGACTTTTCTTACAATCAAAATCCCTTCAACATTCACCTTTAAGGTTATAAATGTTTCATGCCGTATGTTTGTTTATTCTTAACTTTTGGGAGAAACTCACATCTTATCTCAATTTCTTACATTTATCTTCTATCAATCCCCATGAATGGCAAAGAGATGCACACAAGCGGACACTGCACATTTATTCTTATTTAACAGACTCCTAGATAGCATGAATGGATGGATCTATAAATCTGACAGAAGAGTGATGAATACTTGGCCCAGAAGTACAGTATATTGTACAGTCACAGGAGAGTTGATGATCCTGGAATACTTATTCATTGGAATGCCTCCCCTTTTAGAACTCAACATGCATCCATAAACCCTTCTAACACAACCATGCCTTGAGACAATGAACCTTACTGTCGGAAAGACTATAGGCTGTCTAGAGTTACCTGCTCATAGCTAAAGGGATTCCTCAACATCATCATCATGCATGCATCCAGATGATTTTGTATTCATGCCTAAGCAGGCTTGTTATTCTACTGACTCATATACCCAGTTCTATTTTATATCCAGATTCTTGCTTCTTATTCTACTGACTCATATACCCAGTTCTATTTTATATCCAGATTCTTGCTTCTTATTCTACTGACTCATATACTCAGTTCTATTTCATATCCAGATTCTTGCTTCTTATTCTACTGACTCATATACTCAGTTCTATTTTATATCCAGATTCTTGCTTCTTATTCTACTGACTCATATACTCAGTTCTATTTTATATCCAGATTCTTGCTTCTTATTCCACTGACTCATATACTCAGTTCTATTTTATATCCAGATTCTTGCTTCTTATTCCACTGACTCATATACTCAGTTCTATTTTATATCCAGATTCTTGCTTCTTATTCTACTGACTCATATACCCAGTTCTATTTTATATCCAGATTCTTGCTTCTTATTCTACTGACTCATATACCCAGTTCTATTATATATCCAGATTCTTGCTTCTTATTCTACTGACTCATATACCCAGTTCTATTTTATATCCAGATTCTTGCTTCTTATTCTACTGACTCATATACTCAGTTCTATTTTATATCCAGATTCTTGCTTCTTATTCCACTGACTCATATACTCAGTTCTATTTTATATCCAGATTCTTGCTTCTTATTCCACTGACTCATATACTCAGTTCTATTTTATATCCAGATTCTTGCTTCTTATTCTACTGACTCATATACCCAGTTCTATTTTATATCCAGATTCTTGCTTCTTATTCTACTGACTCATATACCCAGTTCTATTATATATCCAGATTCTTGCTTCTTATTCTACTCACTCATATACTCAGTTCTATTTTATTTCCAGATTCTTATCATTGCTAATGTGTTTTTTTCCTCCATTATGTGCATTATTTTTAGTTATTTTTGGTGGTTGCCTTCATTGTAAAGTTATTTATTTCCATTGCAGATATGTCATTGTTGATTGTTTTTTGTTAGTTTTGAGCATTTTTTGGTTATTATATAATATTTTAAAGTGCATAGTTTTAAAAATATGATTGTATTGTTTTCATTTGTTTTAAAGTTCTTTCATTATGGAATTGTTGTGCTTTTTTGTATGGTTTTTCTCTTCCATGCTGGTAAAGATTTTTGTATGTTATGACTAACTTCAGGAAAAAACCCAGTTGCTGAGGGAGAAGTGTCCACTATTGAAGTTCAGAGAAAAGAAGGTGAAGGTCTTGGAATTAGTGTAGTAGGAGGATGTGACACTCCATTGGTAAGTTTTGTAATATTTATGTAGGAGTGTACTTGTGTCCCAGTTTTATGATCTTTACCTTTTATGTTTTTTAATAAAAAATTTTTGTTAGCTTTTATTCTCAAACTCTCACCGTTCTATCTTAAGACAAACATCCTACTATATTTCCAGCAGCATGTAGTCTAGAGAATGACAACGTGTTGTGTTGCTGTTTTATTTGTGCCAGTTTATTGTGTTAAGAAACAAGGGAATCTGAAATGGCACTGTTCAAGTAATCATTTTAATACATCAGGTTTAAAAAAAAAGTTATACAAATAAGACACAATCACAAGGAAGTAAAGAAATACAGGCAACATCAATGTCACTTTGATGTTGGACCTGAAAAGAGAGCAAAATATATTAACACTGATCTGCCATGCAAGTTATAGGAGTTGACTATAGAGGTTTGGGGGATTGGATTGGCTGTCCTATCCCAGAGGTTAAAGTGACCTGAAAATCATGCTGAAGTTGGATGTGTTAGGTCAAAAAGTGGAGGTATCACAGCTGGACTGTAAACCATGACATAACATTCTTTTCTCCAGACTACATGGGCCATCCAACAGGAGGTTTGAGAGCTAACACAAAGAAGAAAGCGGCATCGTTAGTGTCACACTATTTATGCATTAATCTAACTGAAAGCCTTTAACACCACAATACATTTGAAGATGGTATGCATCAGATCCTCATGTTGCCCTACAATAGAAATAAGTGCAGCGTGTTGTGAAAAACAGGAGAAATGAAATTGCTAAACAGCTAAGAAAGATACAGCACATCAAACATCTAAAGAGATCATTAAGAACCATGTCTATCTTGCCCAAGTACCTTTGGAGTCAGCATAGGACTTTTTAGCCATATAAAAAAAGTATAGATAGGGAAATAACTCTGTGAATTTCATAAATTGGATGCAACACATATTCATCATCATCATGTGATGGATGAACAACATTCACTAACACTGAGATATTCCTGTGTAAAAAAGAGATTGAAGCACCTTTGGATATTAACTGAATTGCATTGACTATGGTTGTAGCACAAATTGTTGGATATACACGCTAATAGTCCAAGCTTTCAAAAGACACACACATCTTATTATTTGCAATCGATATGCGTGTGTCACTGCACTTGTTTGTTGAACTTAAGTGTTTGTGTATGTTACATAATGTCAGATCTCCCTCCTTGTACCTAACAAGCAACATCAGTCTAACATAGCTGTCAAGTTCTTTTTCAGTATTTTTAACAATTTATTTCCATATTTCAATAAAAACCTCCTTTACTAGCACCCAACAAAAAAACCCAAAAATATTTTTATTTTTTCAATTGTAAAAGTTTTTAAAAAAAATGAATCTTCCAAATTCTTTGTGGTTCTGAGTGTTTTGACCAGAATGTAGTACTTTACGAATGTTCCGAATTCCTCATAGTTCTGAGTGTGTTGACCATATTTAAACATTCTGAGATGACTCTTATTCATTGTTGTCTTGCATGACCTCTACCCCTGTTACCAGTCACATAACTTCCATTATTAATTCTTCCATGCTGTTATGTCTTTTTTTGTGGCCAAAAAAATAACCTCATCTTTTTTGTTATACTGTTTGTGAGGAGCTAACCCTCTTTGATATTTACTGTTCTTATAACTTCTTGGTTTATCTTTTTCAATATCCATGGTATTCTCAAAACCTTTCTGTAGCATTTTATTTCATAGGCAGCTGATTTATTATCTTTGCCAATGATTTATTGTCCAGATTTAGAAGATGTCAATATCTGCTGGAAGTATATTTGATTTAACACGTGTAATTTAGCTTTTGTCACAGATTTTTAATTTATATTAATTTTTAAGTTGATATTGTAATTCTGTTCTTAGTTTCTGCTGCACAGTCCTCTGAACTGTTTCTGTTTGCAATCAAATATTCAAAATTGACATCTTCCAGTTCTTATTTATCAATTATGTTTTGACTTTAGTTATATATTCCACTGTAGTTATAAATTTCTACCTAGCAGCCGTTTTTGGCTTTGATTATATGCAAGAGAAATATGTGATAAACCAGTATTGAAAAATAATTTGTTATTACATAGTAACTAATTGTGGAACATGTTATAACTAGGTTTGTAACTAATTGTGGAACATGTTATAACTAGGTTTGTAACTAATTGTGGAATATGTTATAACTAGGTTTGTAACTAATTGTGGAATATGTTATAACTAGGTTTGTACAGTGATTCAAGAAGTTTTTACAGATGGAGCTGTGTTCCATGATGGTCGTCTGATTGCGGGAGATCAGATTTTGGAGGTAAATTGTTTTCTGTGATTGCAAAACAGCTTAGAGAGAAATTAATAATGGGGAAATCTGCATTGAAAATGTATATGAAATGTTGACATATCATTCACACCACTCCTAGGAACTTAGCAGGTTTAAGAGTTTACTTACTTATATATACAGAATTGATAACACCAGATGAAAGATGTATTAAAGAAGTAAAATGTAGAATTGTTGAGACAAAGGCAGAAGAACATCCTTATGTAATATATCTTTGATATTTGAGGTGAGAAAGAAAGTACTTAGAAGTTATATAGATCCAATGTGGATGTTTGAAAGTGAACTTTGGACAAGCAGCAGGATAGTTAAAAATTATAGAAACAGTAGAGTTGTATAGAAGAATGTTATGAACACCATGGACAGATAAAAAGATTAATGAAAATAACTTGAAAGAAGTTAATTCAAAATGACAGCTGCTTACTTGCAGCAGAAAGAGAAGGTTCATATTTTTACATACATCATGAGAAGAGGAACGATGGAACACATCATGAGAAGAGGAATGATGGAACACATCATGAGAAGAGGAATGATGGAACACATCATGAGAAGAGGAACGATGGAACACATCATGAGAAGAGGAACGATGGAACACATCATGAGAAGAGGTACGATGGAACACATCATGAGAAGAGGAACGATGAAACACATCATGAGAAGAGGAATGATGGAACACATCATGAGAAGAGGAATGATGGAACACATCATGAGAAGAGGAACGATGGAACACATCATGAGAAGAGGAACGATGGAACACATCATGAGAAGAGGAACGATGGAACACATCATGTCTATCTTGTTTTTCTTACAGTCTGACTGTTGTTGGTTTTATATAATATGTCCTGTATTCCTTAATTAACAACAACTGTACAGTATAAATTACAAATAGTTGTTGATTGCTTAAGAAGAATATTTAAATATTAGGAAAAGATTAGGCCAGAAAAGATAAGAAATGAAGAGATATGTAGTTGGGCAGACTAAGATCTAGTATAAATAACTAAATTGTCAGAGGATGTCGGTAAGGTGAAGAGTGCAGCAGTAACCAAACCAAAAAGCGATAACTAGGATAATGTAAAGTAAGCACAGAGATTAAGGAGAGAAAATAGAGATGGATTGGACCCATGCTCAGAAAATCATTAATAGATATGGTTAGAAGATTAATGGCATGAACCAGCCAGCAGGAGAAAGGAAAGACCTAGGAACACATGGAAAAGATGGACCATAAAGAACTTGACAGTGATGGGAATGACATGGAATCAGTCTGAGAACACATCCAAGGATAGAGATAAATGGACAATTCTTGTCCATGGCCTTTGCAACTGGGGATGTATAAACACCCTTGGGATCCAAGGACGATGATGATGGATGTATTCTTTCCTTTATAAAGACCTTTTAGTTGAAACATTGATTTAGTCTATGGTTGTTTGTTGTTAAACTATGAGATTGATCAGACGAAATACTTGAATATAAGAAGTATTGCCTTCTCCATGAAAATAATTGTTAGTTTGTTCATCTGATAGTAAATTAATGATCTGTTCTATTAATAGCAGTATCTCGGGGATCTCCCTGGCGTAGTGGTTAAGCTGTTTGCCTTGTGTTCAAGAGGTCACGGGTTCTAATCCGGCTCGTGTCGTCTTGTTTATAAGGTGGATTTTTTCGGAGATCCCTGTGGATTATCACTTGAAGCTACGGAGTTACGTGCTATGAGTGGTATTCTTGGCAGGCGAAGTGCTGCTTCGTTGAGAGGGACGGAGTACATATTGGAAACTGAGTACAGTGAAGTCAATCTTCTACGTCTTTTAAACCCTTTTTTTAATAGCAGTAATCCAATCACCTATTTATTGACATGATTTATTGATCTGTTCTGTCTATGACAGTGATCCATGGAAACACTTAGTAGACTGCGATGGTTGGGTCACGTCCGCAGAATGCCAAACTGCCACATTCCAAAACAAGTGCTATTTGCAGAACTGTCTGAAGGCCAGTGGGCCTGAGGTAGACTAATGCTGAGGTACAAAGACATCTGTAGATCCTCAGTGAAAGATTTGTCCATAGACCCCATAAACAGAGAAATCACACAAAAAACACGGCCAAAACTGTGGCTATTTGGAGGCATAACCTGAAGGGGGGGGAGGTGGAAGAATTGTTTGCAAACAATATCCTAAAAGATATTGAAAACAATATATATAATAATCATATATAAACAATATGGAAGAGAAAAGAGGAAGACACACAAAAAAACTGTTGTTGCTGTAACATGATTGATTAAATGTTTCCATTCCTGTGAAAAAAAGGCTCATTGATTGCTTTTTCTTTTTTGTTTAATGACCATCTGCAAGATGCAAAAGGCGATACATACATACATCAATCTGTTCTATCCATAGCATAATACATCAATCTGTTTTATCTATTGCAATAATACATCAATCTGTTCTATATATATAGCAATGATCCAGCAATTTGTTCTATCTATGAGTGATCCATTAATTTGTTCTTTCCGTGAATGACCCATTCATTTGTTAACTCTATCAGTGATTCATTAATTTATTATATCTATGAGTGATTCATTAAATTGTTATATCTATGAATGATTCATTAATTTGTTATATCTATGAATGATTCATTAATTTGTTATATCTATGAATGATTCATTAATTTGTTATATCTATGATGATAGAAGTTACCTTGATTCTTCTTCTTGTTTAGAAACCAGCACCATGGCCAATGGGACAGTTTCATAAGTGTTTCACTCTCATTTCTAGAAGCTATCCTAGAGTATGTTGACCCAAAGTCTCGGTCAGATGTTCACTATGTGATCTTTCCAGAGTGAAGACACACTTTCTCCCCTCACGGTTGTTCATCTCCATTTCTCTCATTCTTTGTATGTTCACATTATCACCTCAAGTGTTGTTTTCTTCACTCTGTAGTCAATCAATGACTGCCCTTATTAGATTAGATCTGTCTGTTTCAATAGATTTATATATGACATAATCAATAATTTGCTCTGTGCTGATACTCAAGTGACATATTCTGTTTTTGATAGTGACTCATTAGTTTGTTCTATGATTATAATAGTGACTCATTAGTTTGTTCTATGATTATAATAGTGACTCATTAATTTGTTCTATGATTATAATAGTGACTCATTAGTTTGTTCTATAATTATAATAGTGACTCATTAGTTTGTTCTATAATTATAATAGTGACTCATTAGTTTGTTCTATGATTATAATAGTTTCCTTTTTCACATAACAATGACACATTGACCTGTGTGTGTTTGTGTGTGTGTCTTTTCAGGTGAATGGTGAAGATTTGACCCAGGCTACCCATAGCCAAGCTGTCTCCATTCTTGCTCAGTTCTTCCCTGTCTGTCGTCTCACTGTCTACAGAGAGAGAGCAGAAGAAAGCAGACCTATAGAGAAAGAAGGTAATGGGGGAGTAAAAATCAGGTTGTGAGAAAGAGTGAATGTAGATTAAAGTGACAGATTAGAGATTGTGGCAGAGATTTTAATGAATTAGATTCATCATCAAGTTCCGTCTCTGCAGTGAAGGTTGACTGCAGCAGATCTCCAACATCCCCTGTCTCTTGTTTTGGTGGTGCACTCTGCTAGACTGTACCTGTCCATCATGTGATGTTACTCTCCCACTTGTATCTCTACCTCTTACTTGCTTCCCTTCGACTTTACCCTCTAGTAAGAGACCTGTGGACTGAGCCCAGAGACCGCAGAGCACATTCTTCATGCCTGTCAACTCTACCAAGAAGAGAGGGAGAAAGCATCGTCTACTGAAATGGCACTACTTCCAGGCATGAGGGGTTCCATGGATGACCTGAAGCGAATCACAATTAAGCTATTGGTGCTGTAACCTAATATCTGACTGAAGAACGATGAAGAAGATAAGTTAGTTAGTTGGTCATTGTATCATCATTACTGCAAACTGGACACGTCCATAGCTGCTCCAATCTTTCCCTGAGTGTATTCGCCATTACACTTCTGCTGACAGTAATGGTCCTCTGCTTGTTGACCATCATTCTTCTGCGCTCTCCATATGTTCACTTCTAGAAACACCACTTTTCAAACCCTATTCTTTAATCCTGGGCATCGAAAAGGAATCATCATCCACACTAGTTTCACTCTCGCATGCTATATCTCGAATGGAGTTCAAAACGTCAGCTCGATCCATTGCCCAGTGTTACAATTGCGCATGATGCCAGTTGATCTGCTCTTTCATTACCTCGAATACCCACTTGTCCCGGCACGAAAATAAATGTAACTACTTTCAACCTTGCCTTTCTCAAGGCCTCAATCCACTATTCACAAAAGAGACCTACTTGTTCCTTCCTAATCATACTAAGAGAGTCACTTAAGATGCGGACTTGCATTGCCTTCTGTGTGCCTACCCACTCAAATGCCCTTGTTACCGCCATAATTTCCATGGCCATGCTACTTGTAGTCACAGCAAAGGCCCCACTCTCATCCCTGATCATTTTACCTGCGCACTGAGGTGTGAAGGCCCAAGCACTATGAACATGTCTAATCACAGATCTAGCAGAGTATATAATAACATTCCCCCTCTTTGGCATTCTCACTGACCACAGCTGGCACATATTGCTCCACAGCCACGGGACACCATTCCCTGCTAATTGTTATTACTACTCTCAAACAAGTTTTGAAATTTGTGGATAGACCTATCCATTCTGTACATGCTGCCACATCTTGCAATCTGCCTACGCTTTGTATATCGTCAGCCCGTCCCATCCATGACTTCTCTCTCGTAAGTCTGCTACTTTTAACTCTCTGTATTTCGGAATGCAATGAGTGTTCCTTGTCTGCATGTATTTGAAGGTACGCCTGTGCATGGCAATACTGTAATCAGTGCTCTGCCGTTGGACAGTTGAGTAGGTACAGCATAGCTCTTGTCGATGTGTCTCTTGTGCACCCAAGAATTATACGCATTGCTACATTTCTGGATTCTATCCAGTCTTTCGATCTGAGTTTGGCTAATAGTCACAATTGCGAGTACATATTCCACCACAGCCACCACCAAACCCTGGTACAAATGAAATAACAACCTCTGCTCACATTGTTCCGCAGCCATAACCAATTCTCTCAATCAGATATAACCAATCAATTCTATTCTGTGGATGTGAAGCATGGATTGGAAGTATAAAAGCTCAAAGTGAACTGGAGGCTACTGAGATGTGGTTTTTGAGATGATGAAAATACTATGGACAGCTAAGAAAATTGATGTAAAAGCTCTTAGAAATGCTGGATTAATGAGAAAAATTATAACAGAAATGAGTTAACATTTATAAGGGCATATGATGGGAAGAGCAAACTGGGGAATTTGGTAACCACTGGAAAGATCAAGGAGAGAAAAGGGAAAAAAAGAGAAGTTGGTGGATGGATTGTCATTGTAGCATGGGAAAATGTCACTAACTGAACAAGAGACAGAAAGTTGTGGAGAAACATCATTTCTTATACTACTTAACTACTACAAAATACCTCTCTAACTCCCTAATGGAAACATGCAGTATTTGACAGTTGATAGTTTTATTAATTAACCTGCATGCTGGGGCAAGTTGCTACAAAATATTTCTCCCTACAATTACTTAACAGGAAAAATGCAGTATTTGAAAGTTTGTAGTTTTTTATTAATTAAAATTGTAATGTCTATAACTGGTTGCACAACATGCATTATTCGTTAAATGTTAAATTCTATATGTATTGCCTGTATGATAACATGATGTAGAAATTGTTTTTGGTGGGTAAGAGGTTTGTTTGTCACTAACCCCAGCTACTTGCTTGCACTTCTTATGTGCAAGTGATGTAGTTTCTCAGAATTTTCTTTCATACCCAGAAACTTCAACTTTCAGCTTAATGCACATTTTTTTTCTTCTTCCATTGAAGTCTTCTATTCGGATATAAGAATTAAAATTTTCTACGTAGTGAGATGTAATCTTGTTAACCAGTGACACTAGTTCAATTTGGTTATATCAGGGCTTATGACCATTACAAATGTTGGAAGTGTTGGTTCAGGTAAATTTGTCACAACTTTCAAGTTATTAATGGTTGGTTGGTTGGTTGCTGATCCAGCGGTCCATGGGCTCATGCCCTCTGACCCAATGCCATTAAATGGCATTATATTGCTGGAAGTTCAAGTTATTAATAAATTAAGTATAAAAAAATATTGTTTCTCCGCCGCTTTCTTCCATTATGTTATATTATTAGGTTGATTCATATTTATAGCACCTTGTGTTGCTGGGGCTCGAAAGAGGAGCAAAGAATAGTAACACTGCCACCTTCCATTATATCATAGGAAGTAATTAAGGAGGTTGGGCGTGGCGTTGACTACCTCACAGTGGGAAAAAAAAACAAGTAAAAAAAATATCAAATGGAGATAACAAGAAGGATAAATTTAAATGAACCATTTGAAATAGAAAAATGTCATTTCAGAGGATGGCATATGATACTTCACCGAGAAAGTAGAAATGAGCCAGAAATAGAGACAGAGCTGGGTAGGATATGGGAAGAATTGGAAGCAAGAACTAAAGTTAGGATAAGATAAAAGCAGTTTTTTTCGAGAAATTATGTTCTGCAAAAGCTAAAAAATATAGGCCTATAGATAGATATTTATGATTTATTGTTAAAAACTTATTTTTCTTACCTCTGCTAGTTCCATTATTAAAGCACAAAAATTTAACTATCGTCCTTTCATTTCATTAAAAAATAAGTTCTAAACCTCCATATCTACGGATTAGGGCATTAATGGTAGATAACTATATTTTCTCCTATGCAGGTGAGTTGAGAATGATTATTAATTTAACAAATATTAGAAAAATATAGTAGAGAAAATGTATAAAACTTAAATCTACTCTGTATATTTGTGGCTTCTTGTTTCTTCTTATCCTCTTGTAAGTTGTCTGAATATTGCTGTACATTTGTTTATATTTCTTAAAACAAATAAGTACTATGGTACCTATCTCCCTTATTATCTACTAATAATAACAGAAATCTTGAAGATCACACTTTACAAACACAAAGGAAAACAATTGGGCATCAAACTGGTGGGCAAAAGGTAAGTCAATCTTCATGATCTTAGTTATTATACACATTTATGTAATCTGCAGATGTTTGAGAACTGGTGTAGTGATTTAATTTTGAATTTAATTACTACAAATATTGGATCCCATTGGTGTCAATTTTCCAGTCAGTAAAGCAAAATATGGGTACTAGACTTTCTGAGTTAGGTATCATCAGCAACATGTATGCTCCAACCTTGTCTCTCCACTGTACCCTGCCTTCATAACCATGAGGGTTAGCAAGTCTAAAAGCTGATATGTCTGATCATAGCTTTCTACTGTACACTTATCATAATAACAAAGTTAAACTAAACAATAACACTGTGCATATCATTCTCTGGACTACATCCTGATTGTCTTCGGGAGTTTGAGAACAAACATGAAAAATACAAGTTCTAACATTAGTGATCAAACTGTTTGATCATGTCTCACCAATGAATCTTGTTTCTGACAAACCTCCTTAATTCTGCGTTAGTTCCAGCTCTCCAGTTGGACAGCACAAACAAGTTTGCATTGGACGCCCCTCTTATTATCTCCACTGATATTTTTTTCCTTCAATTATTGTTAGAGAATATTTATTATTCTCTAGTAATTTAGAAAATGAACAATGCATATTCTTCTCTTGTCAGCTGTTTTACTGTAAATATTTGCAGTGTGGTGTCCTGTATAAACTGGATGGTTTTGTTTTACCCATTACAATTTAAATATTTTCAGTGGTGTCCCCTGTATAAACTGGACTTTTTCCATTTAACTTTGCATATAATTTTTCAGAAAAATGTTAAAATAACCTTTCATATCATTGTTAAATTATGTTTTTCTAAAAGTGTTCAAATAATCTTAATTGTTAAATTAAGTTTTCTTATAATTGTTAAAATAACCGTTCTTATAATTGTTAAATTAAGTTTCCGTATAATTATTAAAATAACCTTTCTTGTAATTGTTAAATTAAGTTTTTTAATAATTGTTAAAAATATTTTTCTTGTAATTGTTAAAATTAGTATTTATATAAGTAAAAAAAACTTTAAAAAATAGTTTCCCTTATAATTAAACAAAATATTCCTTTTATTATTTTTCACATAAAAATTGTAACCAACTTTTATAATTTTAAAATTTGCATATTTTTAAAATGTATTTTCTTATAAATTTTCATGTATAATTTTACACATATCTCCTCATTTATCTTATAATTTAAAAAAATTGTGTGGTAATTTTCATTAACAGAAATGGGCCAGGAGTGTACATACTGACCTTGGTGAGTAGTTGACTTGAGATATTTTGATAGAAATTAGTAAAGATATTGATAAAAAAAAACTAGCTGAAAATATCAAACATGGGCTCTAATGTAAAGAAGAGGAAGGCAAGAGTGTGTGAATTTGATGTCCTGGTGACAAGCCATCAATTTTTGCCAGAGAATACAAAATGAGAAGTAAAAACATCTGAAGAATTGATGGCATCTTATTACATCTGTTATAAATAAGTATCGGAGATCGCAAAAAAATCTTGTCATCTAATGGAAAGTAAAAGAAAAGTGATAAAGTTATGAACCAGTGTTGCCAGATGGTTGAAATTAAAAAGTAAATGTAAAGTTTTCCCTTTTTCCATGCCATTGAGGTGTATTGGTGAAAACAGTGTTCTGTCCATTTTTTCCATTGACTAACGGCGTACCTGGGGTAGAAACTGTCAGCGTCAATTCAGCCGCCTTTACTTTTCCAAAAGATCTGGTACTCATTTCCTTGAGCTTGGTCAACCTAGGGATTTGGGGATTTAAAAATACTTTCAGTTGGACTGGAAATTAAACCTTTTGTCACCTGAGCAGGAAGTCAGTTCACTGTTGTTGTTCGTCCATCACAAGCGATGATAATTATTTGTTACATCCACTTTTGAAATTCAGTTAGAGTTATATACTTGATTATGAGTTTGTAGATGGCTAATAAGCCCTATTCTGGCCGCAAATGTCCTGGGATAGTTCGGGCATGGGCAAATGTCTTTGGACAGTTCTCTTTAGCCAGTCCACTAACAACTGAGCTAAAATGGCCCCTCAGTTGAAATTGAGTATAATTGAATTTCAGGTAAAATGGCTAAAAATGGCAAAACTCCCACTGAGAATACACTTTCATATTGATAAAAAAATATAAAAATTACCAAAATATAGATTTTGAGGGGATGACATTTTAATATTTGAAATTCTGGGAACCCCTTTATGAACCAGTGTAACTTGTAACTTGAATTATAAACGTTTGAAGTAAGCAGCCTGTCTCAAGTTTCAATGCCAGATTTATTTTTCATATATTTTTATGTTGATATGGCAAGTTTTAATTTCTTTACAAAAAAAAGCCTTCATTCTTTTTTCTGTTGAACTTCTGTGTATTAATCTAGGTTCCTGGTTCATTGGCTGCTTGTGATGGAAGATTGAAAATGGATGACAGGGTGCTGGAAATAAATGGCCAAGATGTTTCGTACGGGACACAGGAACAAGCAGCAAGCATTATCAACTCCAGTCCAGCACATGTACAGTTTGTCGTGGCCAGAAGGTCACGACCTCAGACACCCGATATAATCAGGTCAGCTGCTGAACACAGCAGATATTCAATGTTTTCCGATGAGCATGAGAAACCTGTGTCACCACTGAGCTTTGTATGCAAGGAGAAGTTTGTTACCATTAACAAAGTAAGTCAATGAAATTGTGGTCTCTCATTTTCTATTTCTATCTTTCTAATTTTTTTCTACATCCAACTACAAATATTTCCATATAATTTCTCTTTCCTTTCTTAATGTCTCTCACTTATATGTCTTTCTTCTCTCATTTATTTAAAAAAATTTAATGTCTCCCTTTTTAGTTTTGTCCTTTCTGTCCCTTTCCATCTCTCTTTCCCTTTATCCCTTACTTTATTTCTATCTTTCTCTCTGGCAATTTTCTTTCCAATCTCCCTTTATTTCTCCTTTTAATTTTTTCCTTTGCTCTCTTCTTACACTAATTGTAATTGTATCCTTTATCCTTTCTCTTTTTCTTTCTCTCTCATGCACCAGATGTACCATATGTTAGGAGGAGAAGGCGGAAAATTGTATTATCGACAATGGCAGTTGGAAAGGCCCCATATTGGGCTGAGGGCGCATCAAGGACGGTAAATGATATGCAACCAGAACTGGCTCAAAAAGCAATGGCAAACTACTGAGACATACACGTCAAGAAACTCATGATGAAACTCATGAGCAACCAGAAAATGTAAACAACTTTGAACATCTAGGGTCAACCATCAACACCAGTCAAGAAGTAAAGAAGTCAAGAAGTAAAGAAGTAAAGAAGTAAAGAAGTAAAGAAGTCAAGAAGTCAAGAAGTCAAGAAGTCAAGCAGTCAAGAAGTCAAGAAGTAAAGAAGTCAAGCAGTAAAGAAGTCAAGCAGTAAAGAAGTCAAGAAGTAAAGAAGTCAAGCAGTAAAGAAGTCAAGAAGTAAAGAAGTCAAGCAGTAAAGAAGTCAAGAAGTAAAGAAGTAAAGAAGTCAAGCAGTAAAGAAGTCAAGAAGTAAAGAAGTCAAGCAGTAAAGAAGTCAAGAAGTTAAGAAGTCAAGAAGTCAAGCAGTAAAGAAGTCAAGAAGTAAAGAAGTCAAGAAGTAAAGAAGTCAAGCAGTAAAGCAGTCAAGAAGCAACAAAAGATTAAAACAAAAATATAAGAAATGGATACCAAGAAAAATGCATGACGATTACTTAGCATGCAAGTCAGCAAAGAATAACATCAAGAAAACATCAAATATGCAAAAATGAAGGTGTAACAAGAATATGGAGAAATGCTTAATAAAGATAGACACAACACATCAAAGATGTTCTACAATAACGTTCAAAATATTAGAAATAAATAAGACATGTATGAACTAACAGAAATAATCAACAATGAACACGACAACATACTAAAGACCCCAAGAAATCATGGAAAGATGGAAAAATTACTTCAATCAACTGTGAAAACTTAAAGGAAGGAGAAGTGATAACAACATTAAATACAATAGAAGAAGACCTGGAGCAACCATCTTGACATCCGAAATTGAAGACACAATTAAACATGTACTAAATAAAAAAGTACCAGGAATAGATGGAATACCTATCTACGAAGCATAAAAATTGAACTAATAAAAATGCTAAAAGTGATGGGTATAAAGTGGTTACACAGACTGTTCAATGTAATATGGAAAACACAAAAAAAAACACCACAGGAGTGGAATACTGCAGTGATTGTACCCATCTGTAAGAAAAAAGGCAGTAAGAGGGACTGCACTAAGTATAGAGGCTTATCACTCTTAAGCCAAATAGGAAAAATCTTCAGCAAAATACTAGAGAGAATGCGCGCATATATATAACTACAGCTCAACAGCATACAATTGGGCTTTTTTTATCAACACTGTAATTCCACACATCTATATTATTTCATATTTAAATATGGACTTTCATCTGTATTTTCTAACAGGATCCATCAGAAACATTGGGTGTGAGTATAGCAGGAGGCCTGGCTAGTCATCGTGGAGACACACCTGTGTATATAACCAATATTAACCGTGATGGTTGTGTGGGCCGGACAAATGTGCTCAAGGTAGGACATTTTCTGTGATATTTGCTACACTTATGATTTTTTTCTTCTGTTTGCAAGCTGAATTTGAACAACCTGCGGAGGGGGGGGGGGGTTTCACAATGTTCAATTTAAGAAATGATGGTTAATCGTTACCAAGCTAAATACAAATTACGTAACTTGCCCCCCCCCCCCCCCCCCCCCCAACGCTGGATTGTTTTCTGACAGTTACATAATGAAGATGAAAAATGCAACATCAACATTGTGAAAAAAAATTACTTACTAACGTATTCTTGTCCATCCAATACATTGCATGTATAAATGCCTAAACGTATCATATTTATAATGCTATTTCACAACCGAACAAAGAACTCATAATATCGTCTGTGATAATAAATAAGACACCTAAATGTCACTAACTATCTTGATTCAATCGTTAATAGTATATCAAAAACTTTTCTTCAATACACCTCACACACAACAAAATTTATATTCAATGCATGATGTCAAGATCTAATGTTGCCGATATCATTTTATAATAAAACTAATGTGTTCATAATATCTTCTTTGAAAACAAACGTAATTCCCAACAATTCCTTAAGACTAGAATCCATAAGAACTTAAGCACAATCCTTTCAAACCTTAAAAATTAAGGCTAGAGATGGCTTTAGCGTCCTTGTCAAAACTAACTGTGATTTGGAAAATCAACATCAGTGTTGGAGTGAAAAATCAAACTGTATAAGTCGCTGGTGTTTTCTGTTGTGTTGTATGATTGTGAGAGTTGGACACTCACTGCGAACATGGAGAGAAGATTACAGGTTTTCGAGTACAAATGCTACAGACGAATCCTACGAATTTCCCATAGGGAACATAAGACCAATGTGTACGTAAGAAATAAAGTATTGATGTGTGTAGGTGTTCAGGAGCCATTGCTTTCAATAGTGAAACGACGAAAATTAGCATGGTTCGGACATGTATGCAGGCACAATTCCTTGTCAAAAACAATTCTGCAGGGAACTGTCGAGGGTGGAAGAAGCAGAGGAGGGAAAATAAAGACATGGACAGACAACATCAAGGAATGGACAGGGCAAGATATTTCCACACTCATCTGCATCCTAGGATAGAATTCGCTGGAGGACTCTGTGCTGAGGCATCCAATGTGGTACCCCTACGACCCTGAAGGGTTATGGGTTTATTGATTGCTTGATTGAAGCACAATCAATAAGAATTTCACTAAAAATGGCTTCCATTTCAACTCGATTTGTATTGATTGTAATAATAGGATAACGAAAACTTTGAAAATATCTTCATTTTGCCAGTTCTGCTGGAACACCACCTTGATCTGAAAGTAAGCTAGATTAATCCTAGCAGTTTTGCTGCTTTTTCTCAGAAGAAAAGCTAAAGTTAAACTTTTTATCATAGCTACAAAATTGCTTAGTGATGGCCGCAATTCTGCTACCAAAAAGATTTTTTACCTGAAAGTGTGTGTTTATTTGCCCTGATAACGGTCTAGAGATTAATTACATTTTTATTTCATTGATTCTATTCTCAAGCACTCTATTGTCTAGCCCCAGATGGATGGTGACACCACTAGTTACACCTGTCACCTTTGAAAAATTATTGTGGACACTGGTTGTCCCCTCTCAATTTATTAATTTTGTCTTATGTTAAATGGTTCCCATGAATGAGGAAGAGATGCAGGCAAGCGGACATTGCACCTTTGTTCATTTCTGGCAGACTCCTAGGTGGTAGGTACGATAGATGTGCAATCACTGTGTATGGGTTGCAGATCTGACAGAAGAACGATAACTAGTTGACCAAGAACTATATGCTACGATCGTGACAGAACATGATAATCCTGGGATACTACCATACTGGAATACCTCCCTTTGGGGGACTAGTAATGCTTCCATATACTTCCATAACGTAACCATGCCTTTGAGACAACAAACCTTATACGAGTTTGTGTATCACCTCTGTTACTCAACAGAGGAGAACCTATACATTACTCAGAAACACTATGGGCTGTCAAGAGCTACCTGCTCGCAACTAAAGGGGTTACTTAATCATCATCATCTCTCACTATATTAAATCAATGATATAATGCCTTTTCTATTTCGTATGTCGTTCTAATTTTCGTAACCTGTTTTAATCTGTTAGTACCGGCAGTCTATCTCAAGCATTTCATTTCATGATATTTGCTTTCTCTTGTGTGAAAATGTCAGCGTTCAAGATGGAAAAAGATAAAGACCAAGAAAGACTTTTTGCAGAATATCCATCAAAGAGGGTATGACTATGGGTCTGAAAAACATACAGGAAGTACACACAGTAGCATCATATCACTCGAACTGGAGAGTTCTGGTTTTTGCCCTATGCACTGAAGGAACATACATAGAAGTCTAGCATTGGTAACACAGTGTTTGTAGAAAAAATAATTTTTATCATTTGTCCTTTGACTTTGATCTTGTGTGTGTTTTCAAGTATACTTACATTCACTTTACTTTTGCTTTCAAACAGAAAGGTGACATTCTTGTGTCCATCAACGGCACTAGTCTTCTTAATATAACCCATTCAGAGACTGTTAGATTAATCAGGCAAAACTCTGGGGTCAAGGTTCTTACACTCAGGGTCATCGACTCAAGGGAGATCACTCAGGGAGATAGTTTCCATCCTACATGGATATATTGGCTACAGATGCCACAGTAAGTCATGTGGAATTGTGTGGATAGTTATGTGAAATAAGTGGAATCATATGGATATGTGAAATGAGTGGAAGTGTGTGGATAGTTATGTGAAATGAGTGGAATTGTGTGGTTAGTTATGAAAATTGTTAGTTAAAATATTAGCCGCTAGTGCTCCACCCAGACCATTCTTTGATGTTATCAATATAGGATTTTCTCTTTCCCCTTCTTCTTTCACCTTCGACTGTTCCTTGCAATATAATATTAGAAAGTATGTTGTGTCTTGTTACATGTCCAAACCAAACAAGTTTACGCAGTTTCACTACTGCCAAAAATGGGTCTTAATAACCTGCAAGTTTGTTTATTTGCTGCCGGACACATACATTTGTCTTGTGTTCTATATAGCAAATTCTCAACAAACGTCAGTAGCACTTGCTTTCTTCTTCTTCAGCGTTCATTCTCAAATTCTCACTGAGTATCTCTTGTAACATCACACGATGGACAGGTTACAGTCTAGCAGAGTGCACCACCAAGACAAGAGACAGGAGATGTTGGAGATACGTTGCAGCCAACCTTCGTTGCGGAGACGGCACTTGATGATGATGATGATGATGATCTCTTGTAACAGGACAATGGCCATACAAGATTTCCAGTTGGATGTAGTCCAGAGAATGGAAATGCGTTGTGTTGCCGTTTTATTTGCGCCAATGGCCGACACATCTGTCTTCGGCGGCAGGGCACTTGCTTTCAAAAGCCGGAATCGTTCTTTCCGTGTCTGCATTGAAAGTCCAACCTTCACATTCGTATAAAAGTACACTAAGCACTAGTGATCTGAATAGATATATCATTATTGTAATACTGATCTTTCGTTTTTAAATCAAATTCAACCTTGCCATGACAGCCATTGCGAGCCTTAGCTTAATCTCATATCATGAGTTGCCATCATCACATATTTGCAACCCGAGATATGTGAAGGTGTTAGCTTCCTCACATTTATGACTGTTTATCTTGATATCCGTGAGATCTTGCTTGGTTTCACTAGTCATCAATATTTTGCTTTTATCAATGCTAATTTCCATGTGATATTTATGACTCACTCTTCCAACATAACATTAAAAGAAAACAAAAACTGTCAAATACTGCTTGTTTCCCATTTAGGGAGTAGCAGGAGGGATTTTGTAGCTGTATGATAAATGCCGTATAGTCTTGCTGTCGCCACATCATGCACAGGGTGAGTTTGTAAATTTGCCCTACGACAGAAAAAAAACTGTGTCCTTATCGGGGATCGAACTATAGACCTCATGGGTGTGAGATCAACATTCTAACCTCTTGGCCATGTGCAACACTAACTTTAACATCCACCTAAAACAGCCACAGTCTTGACTTTTACTATCATCAGTCCACACTCTCCAAAATAAACAAAATAAACATGATAGCCTTGATTTGATTTAGAAAATATGATGATTAATTATTCAACATTTTTCCATCTAGAATCTGCAGACTTGTGAAAACAATCACTCTGCTCAGATCACCAACTGGAAGTCTAGGATTCTCTATAGTCGGGGGCACTGACTCCAGCCATGGAAATCTACCTATATTTGTTAAATCTGTTGTCCCTGATACACCTGCTGCCAAAGACGGTCGCCTTAAGTATGATGATTTACTGTTTGTTCAAGTATTTTGTACTCTTATCATTTTATTTGGGGAGCTTCAAATGAAAACCGTAAATATTGATTTAGGTCAGGGGTGGGCAAACGACGGCCCGCCATTGGATATTTTGCGGCCCTCAAACACATTTTTAAATAAACGGACGATCGTCAAAAATGATTTTCCCCCATTAATATTACACAGAAATCCATTGGAATTTTAATTCGACTTTCTTATATATTATGTATACAATATTTTTTTCCCAATTTGACATCATTTAAATATTTATATATATATATATATATATTGCCAAATATACATACTATTATATGCGGCCCTCCAATAGCTTTACAATTTTCAATGCGGCCCTCTGCACAAAAAGTTTGCCCACCCCTGTTTTAGGTGATTGAATACTTAAAAAGTAAAACACAACTGTATCATTTTTTTTATATTATCACCAATTGAAACAAGTCCTCCAGTGCTCATAATGTTCACAATGATGTAAGTTGAATCTAATGATGTAAGTTGAATCTAATGATGTAAGTTGAACCTAATGATGTAAGTTGAACCTAATGATGTAAGTTGAACCTAATGTAAGTTGAATCTAATGATGTAAGTTGAATCTAATGATGTAAGTTGAACCTAATGATGTAAGTTGAATCTAATGATGTAAGTTGAACCTAATGATGTAAGTTGAACCTAATGATGTAAGTTGAATCTAATGAAGTAAGTTGAATCTAATGATGTAAGTTGAACCTAATGATGT
Source organism: Meghimatium bilineatum (assembly GCA_034231615.1). Lineage (NCBI taxonomy): Eukaryota > Metazoa > Mollusca > Gastropoda > Stylommatophora > Philomycidae > Meghimatium > Meghimatium bilineatum. The sequence goes on along the minus strand of CM067305.1, from coordinate 18,767,219 downwards.
AAGTTGAACCTAATGATGTAAGTTGAACCTAATGTAAGTTGAATCTAATGATGTAAGTTGAATCTAATGATGTAAGTTGAACCTAATGATGTAAGTTGAATCTAATGATGTAAGTTGAACCTAATGATGTAAGTTGAATCTAATGATGTAAGTTTTATCTAATGATGTAAGTTGAATCTAATGATGTATGTTGAATCTAATGATGTAAGTTGAACCTAATGATGTAAGTTTTGTTGGTATAGTTATGGTATGTGATATGTGAGAATGTTGTAACGATAAAAGATTGATAAAACAATTTTAAATACAAAATTCTGACTGACCTATACATGTCCAATTTGTGGCATGCTTCATAACATTCTTCTACTTAACTAGGACTGTTATTTCACAACCAGGCTAACATTCTCATAAAATATCCGTTAAAACAAATAAACATGTAGAGATCACTAACTTTGTTGGATCCATTTCTCTAGGTCTAGCAGTTAGTTGTCAAAGTTGTGCACAATATCCATATATTCAATATATGAGGTTATTGTTTCCGATGGCGGGAATAAATTAATTTCATAACCAATTTCATGACAAAACTAATGTGTTCATCTGTCATAAACAAACGAAATATGTGTACCCCACTAATGTTATCAGCTAGGCTTAGTGGTCCTGTAACTTCAGAAAAGTTGCAATGCCAGAGATAGCTATACCCTGAAGGGTCATGATCTCTAGAAATAGCATCGTCTCTCTCAGACATGTCGGACACAGAGATAGTATCTTTATCACCGGTAGTATTGGCTAATGGAGTAAAATCTACATCAGTAATTCCTCATCAGAATCCATAAAATTATCATGAAAAATGACATCTATTTCAACAGATTTCTTTCGATTGCTTGACTAGACAAGTAGAACTTAAATGGCCGCTCTGTTTTTCAACTTACTGGGAAAACAATTGAGCAGAAAAGATGTGAGTTAATCCTACCCTAGAGGGCGTAAAATTCGCGGTCATGTGAATAGTAAACATGATGTGAATAGTAAACATGATGTGAATAGTAAACATGATGTGAATAGTAAACATGATGTAGTTTTTTGTTGATAAATGAGTGCATATCAACAGGCGGCAAGTGGATAGCTGTTTACGGAAAGACATCCAAAGGCGATACTTGTTGCAGACAACGCGTTAAAAGTTAACATCATTAGTAATATTCCAATGATCATATTGTACATCGCAGATTCTCAGATGTTTCATTAAAAATATCATATATTGAAGATTGTAAGGTTTACCATTACTCATGTTATACATTCCAGATGTGGTGATCTTGTATTTAAATTATCATACTTTCCATATTTCAGATGTGGAGACATTGTACTGACAGTAAATGAGCACAACTTGCGGTCAATAAGTCATGCGGCTGCAGTTGAGATCCTCAAACACATCGATGGAGCTGTCACATTTTCAGTTGTTTCATGGCCTGGGACGGTTGTATGATGATTGGCTAGTATTTGTATTCCAGATTGTATGAATGTATTAAGTTTTTCTGTAATGTAACTTGTATATGTTTTTGATGAATATCACAAGATACGGCTCAAAATTGTTTCTGATGAGTGATTGTTTCTACTGGATCTGTACCATTTACAGATGTCTAGTTGTTCAAGAACTTGTTTCCTTGAATGTGTGAGATAATAATTACAAATTCCAATTTGTTTGAAATTCCACCTTTTTTAAATGTGATAGTTAATAAAGACCATATCATGCAAATACTATATAGAGAGACAACAGATCAACTGGTTCCGCCATCTTGTACAAATGGAACCATCACAACTAGCCATCCATGTATAAACAACAGAAAATATGGCTACAAAGCAAGAGGGATACCTACAACAAGATGGGAAGATTCGATCAGAGAGATTGTTAAAAAAAACAACAAGTCTAACCATGGCAAGCGCAACAAAGATGACCAAAGACAGAAAACTTCAATCCCCCACAACTCCTAACAACATTTGTAAAAAAAAAATAAATAGATAGATAGATAGTTAGTATTGTTTGTATGCACAGATTAAGGGACTGCTGCATCTCAGTTGTTAGTGAACTGGCTTCCCTAGTCAATTGATCCAAAGTTCAATTCCCAGTTAAAATATTTAAAAATCACCAATAGCTCCTAAGGAAACGAGCTTCTGGGATAATCTTCTGTGATGTTGACCGCATCATCCCTAGGTATGCTGTTGGTCAATGAAAAATATGAGGAGTATACAGTATTTCTCAATATGCCTCAATGACGTGAAAAAGGGAAACTACTTTATTTTACTTTATACACAGAACAGAAACAAGTTTTTACAAGTTGCTTTATAAAAAAAAATACTATCTAAAACCACTTTAGGTAAATTGTATTACAAATTGGGAAAACTAAAAGCCATTTTAAGTAAATTCTATTAAAAATTGGAAAGACTAAAAGCCACTTTAAGTGGCGTCTCATATTTTAACAATGAATAACTAATATACTGTAAGAATGTTGGCTGCTGTATGGACAGCTAGTCACTAACTCACCGAATGGGAAACCATTCAAACTAGATAAATGGAATGTGAGAACTAGGTGTCCTGGACTTTATATGAATATGATCTAGCCAACACATAAGACATAAAGGAACCTAACAGGGAACTAACCAAACTTCCTTTGATACAAAGACCTAGTCTCTATTTCATTTTATGGTTCCATTCTCTGTTTGTTTGTTCCTATCTTGGTAAGACCTTTTGTCGTTTTTAATGACCTGATTGCCTCCAAATAATGAGATGGTGGTTTCGACAAAAACCACTTATGTATCCACTCTTAAGGTTGCATGAGAACTTTTTTTGTTCTTACACATTTCTAGATTATGTGCATAGTGTTAAATTTCTATCATAAGACTAACACAACCCAAATGTTAGATTACACCAGAAGACAACAGATTAAGTGTTTTGCACATTCATTCTGACTAACATCAGACACAGTATTCTCCAAAAAGCATTACTGCTCAGACAAAACAGATACAGAGTTAATCAGAGGCAGACATTGTATAAGATAGATTACAGGAATAAAGGAAACAAAAGAAGCAAACATAAATGAAACACAAACAAAACCATCTCCGGAGAATTTTTCTACTCCCAGACACTACAAATCGCAAAGGGAAAACAGTAGATAGATAGTGTTAATTTGTTGATCTCCGACACGGTTTCTCAAGTGTGCAGCTAAGAGAGATCATTGACAGCCACTAAATGTCATACAAACTGTGAATCATTACATTCAGACTGTAAACAGTACACAACAGACTGAGACCAAAGTCATGTGTACAGATGATTCAAATTGGTGGGACAGACTTGTACACTCAAAGAGTGAGGGTAATTTGCAATCAACAGAATACACGTTATTTTGTCCCATTATAACAACTTAGCCCGGACTGACAAAATATTTATGTAATAACAGAAATTTGTTATATACAGTACAAATAATAAAGAATAAATATCATTGGGGATTTTGAAAAGTGTTGTTATATAGGGAAATTTGTTATAAAGGGATGCTGTAGGACATTCTACTGTATCAGTGCATATATCTTTCACCATCAGCTGAAAGAAATGTAAATCCTACGTGGATGCCCGGAGTGTACCACGATCTGTTCAGAAAATCACTAATGTTAACTTGTAGGTTGGGCCCTGAAATTTCAGAATATATCCTTCTTGCATATCATTATTGTATATCTTATCTTTCATTACTGCATGTTTTCCTGTGAAGGAGTATTTGGAGGCTTTCTATGGGCTGTGGAAATAAAGGCTTCTTTGCCATTGTATACGCCGTGACATATACAGAAAGGATTTTGATAGATCTTGCATGTCACTTGTACATAAAATAGAGGGGGTAGACCTACCGTGATGGTGTTTCAACTGGTCTGGTTAGTTACACCATGGTTTGAGGCGAATCACTGGCCACTTGATATATTTTGACCTAACGGCAGATAATAGAACGACAAATAAAATATAGTTTTGTGTAAAATTTCCACATTTTGAATAATAGTTTACAAAACTGAGTGAACTGAAGACTGCAGTAAAACATTCCACTGTATGATGAGTAAATATTGAAAAAATATCTGTAAAAATGGTTAAATCCCATTGTTACGTCTAACAAAACATAGGATCAATGTTTTGGTCAAAAGGTCTTTATCGAAATAGGAACAAACACAGAATGGAATCACAAAATCAAATGGAGACTGCATGCAAGCAATGTAGTATATATAACTGAAAGGTCTTAGAGATAAAACAAGAAATTCAAAGAGAGACGAGAAAGAAGGACACAGGATAATCACATTTCCATTGTTCTCGCTTCTCTTTTCTTCTTTCGTTATCTGTTGCTTTTTGTTGTTTTCCAGACCTGTCTGTTTCTACTACATCACTGACATGCAGTCTCTGTTTCATTTTATGGTTTCATTCTGTGTTTTTCCCTATCTTGGAAAGATCTTTTTGCCAAAACATCAATCCTACGTTTTGTTCATCATTAAACTTTTATTTACCGGTAATAATTTTTATATGTATATATTTTTTCAATATTTACCTAACATTTTGTATAAGAAGTTTACAGATGACGGTATGAAAAGTAACATTGATTCCTTGTACATTCTAACAGAGAATGCATTACAACGAATGTTTATTTATAGTTTTATATAAATTAATATAAATTGTAAAAACAGCACATGAATAATTGTGTGGAGTATGTCTGTGTCCATGATTAGAACGCACAATTCAAAGCTGTTATCACTAGAAAGTTGTTGAAAGTCACTAAGCTGTTGAAATTATTTTATAAGTATTTGAAAGGTTAAAATGTGTAGAGGATTAACTTCATTGTACTTGGGTTACCCTATTTATACTCCGTCTCTATCAGTGAAACTGCATGCCGCAGAGATTACCACTTATAGCAAGCACGTAACTCCGTAGCTTCAAGCGATAACCCCGAGGATTCCCCTGAGAAAATCTACTTTATAAACAAGACGACAATATCATGATTCAGACGATTTAGCTTATAAGAACACCAATTTGCTACTATGACCCAAAGGAAAGTGAAGAATAGCAGTCTTGTGACTTATGTTGACATGACTATGAAAGTTTGTTTGCTGGTGGGGTTGGTTGTCCCATCTTATAGAACAGTAATTCTCAACATTTAAAAAAACCATGGCCCCATTTTGAGACAGTTTTTTTTCCTATGGTCCCCCTGGTACCTAAAAAAAAAGGTCATCAACGTCTTTAGCTTGCTATTAAAGATTTATATATACTGTTCAAAAAAATAAATGCCACATTATTTCAAAAGTGTACCAAAATTTTATTTGATGAAATTAATGTTTCAACCTTGACATGAAGAAACTTTCAAACTTTAACTAAACCAAACTGTTTCCAGTCATTTCCGACTGTCCATTTACGATGCTGGTTCGCCCACCGCAGCTGGTTCTGTTGGTAAGAACAGGACCTTCGTAGAGTATTCTAGCCCACAGACCAGCATCATGCATCCGGTTCCTGACCACTTGATCTGAATTCGATGACCTGCTGGCATTGACTGGACTGTGAAGGACGCAGATGCAAATCGATTCCTGAGGTGACACAGCCAGATGAGCATTCTTTGGCAGGAGATATGATTATGTGTCTTCCACTGTGCAGTCAGTCTGCCACTGAGCCAGTTTGTTGAAATCACCTCCACAGGCAACTAATGGTGCTTCTAACCACATTAAATTGTCTGGCCTCTACACTTTGTGATTGTCCAGTCTGTAAGCATCCAATGATGATGTATTGTTGTTATGTAGTGAGATGAACATACTTGCGCATAGAATTTTCAATTAAATTAATTCGGGGACCGTCAATATTTATAGGCATTCAATAACATGGTCAGAGTTTTGTGTTTCACGGAATTCTCATGAACTATAAATGGAAACAACAAATGGCAGAGGAAGACCAAGAAGAAGATGAATTGAAGGAGTTACTGAAGTTCTAAGATTTCACAAACTTACAGCATATCAAGTGACCAAAGGTGCCACAGCCTGAAAACCAATCATCATTCAATCCTGCGACACCTTACAGCAAAAGCAGAGAAAAGACAATAGTAACAAAAATATTGTTTTGACCTTGACTCTTTCATGCCCTCACAAATTCTGAGGTGAGTACAATTCAGGCAACCATGAGAAGTTAATGACCAAATGGACACATTCGGTAGGTTGATGTCCAGTCAGTGAATATCTTTTATAAAAGTAACTCCAAAAACGTTGTGTTTCTTTTTTTGAACAGTATAGATCTATGCCTTATTAAATTTTATTCAGAATATTTACTGTATTACACCCCCCTCCCCTCAACGGGTTTGTGGTGTCCCAATTTCCATTTGTTTTTAATCAGTGGCTCACATTGAGAAACACTGCTATAGAAGGCCAAAGTAACCCAAAAAGTCATACTGAAGTTAGATGAAATAATGACAGCCAAGCTGTAAACTATAACACAACACATTCCGTTCTGTGTGCTACATCTTCCTAATGAGGAGTTTGAGAATTAAAGAAGAAAACATAAAAACAGAGCCTATGATTGGTTAGATTCACTTAAGTTCTGAATAGTGTCATTAATTCACATTTTGCCACATATGTCCTTAACATATTATCCAACTCTAAATAATATATTCATATTGAAGTGTATAATGTAATGAAATCACCATTATCTATATCTGATCACAGTTGTTGTTTATATTCAGACCAATACCAGCCAAATACATTCCACATCAGCTAAAATAAATAATATATTTTGGCTTTCAAATTGTTCAGAGTGAAGTTTACTTGCTCTTTACATTTTACTAATGTTTTTTTTTTTTGCATCATCCCGTAATGTTTACTTTATTTATCCTAGTCAGAAATGTGTGCAGAAGATCTATTGGTCTTACCAGTGGTCTACCAGACAAATCAGCATGCTACTATACTATATTATGCTTCTAGTAGATCATATTGATATATTGTGAGGTTTTCTTCCAGCGAACATTTTTACAACACCCATGTTATATATATCTGTTGTTGTGTTGTATGTTCTTTTGTTGCAATCTCATGGGTTGAATGCATGTCTTGTCTCAATTTCTTATTTTTATCTTCTATCAATAATCTCCATGGATGAGAAATGGATGCAGGCTTGCAGACATCGCACTTTTGTCTTTTTTGTGATGGACTCCTAGATCTGAAATACTAGATTTACATACCATCATTGCAGAAGGGTTAACACTTGGGAAAAAAATGATGAAATAGTTAGCCCAGAAGTATATGCTAGGATCTTGGCAGGCCGTGATGACCCTTAGATATGGCTTCACTGGAATGCAGGCTGTGATGATCCTTGGATACTGCTTCACTGGAATGTAGGCTGTGATGATCCTTGGATGCTGGATCCCTTCGGTGACAAAACATGGGCTGTCTAGAGCTACCTGATCACAGCTTAAAAGATTGCTTCATCATCATCATCCTAGTTGGAAAAGATGTGATATTTTCTGCAATTACCATCATAACTTTATCAATTACCATTATGATTTATCAATTACCATTATGATTTATCAATTACCATTATGACTTTATAAAATTAGTCACAAATTATGTAGCTCACAACAATTGGCAATACTTTACCTTTATCTAGAAAAAATATTCTCTCAGATACACTGGCTTTGTTAGTTAGTCAACAGAGCATCCTCACTGTTCGCTGAATCATAGGTCTATTGAGTGCTTGTATTACCCTAACCATCCATTGATGATTTTATCCGCCAGTGGTAGTACAAGTATCAGACTTCAGTAGGAGTGCAAAGCATACTGCACTACTCTCGGTGGACCCAGGGTTAGCAGATAACCAAGATCCCAAAAGTACTTCCTCGTGGTGCATTCTGGAAACAGAAATACAGCTGCTCGTGCTGATTCTGGCTAAACCTTTTGGAGATCTTGCACGGGAATGTGAAGGCAGCAAGTGGAAAGAGGATTGACTGCGAAAGTGACAGTTGATATCTCCGACACCACTGCGGCAACACATGTAGTGGCACTGTCGACACACAGTGACGCTAGTCAGTCCAGTCCAAGCATTGAAGGGGCGGCCGATGAAAATGACACAAAATGGTGGATGCATGGTGAGAGGTGAAAAGGCAACATACTGAGTACAATGAATGGGCAGCACAGCACAGAGGGCAGCGACAAGTGCAAATAGCAAGGGAAAACTTTCCAAGGAAATAGAAACTACAAGCTCTATTAGCTCGAGACACACTTCTAGTTACCGGTGCTCCTTACAGACAAAGACCCAGACCAAATCGTGGGCACCAGGCACAGAAAGCAACCCTGTCCCAACTCTAATGTTGAGCTTTCCTATACCGGAAACATGTTCACAAAGAGAAAAGGTTCAGTACCCAATGGGCTCAGGCACAAATGGGACAAGGTCGATTAGCTCAAGAACACTCTTTGCTCCCAAACGCGTAGTGAGACTCAGACTTGGATGAGGAGTTCACGATGTCGGTGAATGACACCTCTGCTAAGAAGGTGAAAGAGCCAAGGTCCAATTCTTCTGTCGAGTTCTTCTGAAACTGGAATCAGTTTCGCGGATGAGGAAAGGTTCAGTACCAGACAGCCCATCACAGAACGTCTAATTACATGAGACAAGCTCACTGACTGTGGAACACGTGCGAGATAGACATGAACGACAATCATCTTGGCAAAGAGTCATTACACACCTGTGCTCCCATTGACAGATAGGCAGGCTGTCACATGCTAGGGAAGCCCACTACATGAATTAAAGGCATGATGAAAATGGATGTGCTAGGCCTCGGATGTCCGGGCCACAGAGTTAGCCAACCAAGGTGCAGATAAAACAGTTCAGCTCTGGAACTAGCAGTATAACATACTTCATGCTCCCAGGCAGAAATCACACAATTTACTCATTGTGGTTATAAGAGAACGAATGCAGAAGAAGAAGAAGAAAACTTCAGTAGAAATTGAGATGATGTTGTCATCTGCCAGTGATACATTTCAAATTAGTCAAAAATAGTGTCAAATCATAATCTTCCACGACTAGGGACATAAAAATTTTTCAAATTTGTTAAATTTGTCCATGAATGGTCAATATGGCAACCCTGACATAAGGTAGCTGAGATCTGGTACAAGCAACCATTGATGTAAAGACATCACACAGTCTGATATGATAAGGGGTTCGTTAGTTATATTTTTCTGTTATCAATTGACATGGATTTTTGTATAGTTTTATATTCCTTCATATTTATAACTAAACTATCATTGTTGATGCTATAGGGTGTCAATTAAGTCATTGTGCACTAACATCATACAGATCCACACTAAATACTCACTATTCATATGACCTGTCACTACCAATCTAAATGAGTGCACTGTAACTTTTTAGGCATCTGGTATATGTTTCTAAGCTGTGTGTGTGTGTGTGTGCGCACGCATGATATATAATATATATAAATAATATAAATTTGTGTGTGTGGGCGTGCATGTGCGCACATATATTTTTCTACCTGAAGTGTTAGTTTGTTTCTACATTGAAAGGTTGTGACATGTTGTAATGTAATTTTGTCTTGGCTATTCTGGTTATAGTAATGATGTCAGTCGTTCTGATTATAGTAATGATTTTAACAATTCTGGTTATATTAATGACTGTAACTATTATGGTTATAGTAATGTCAATTGTTTTGGCTATAGTAGTGACTTTAACCTTTCTGGTTATAGTAATTACTTTAACCTTTCTGGTTATAATAATGGCTTTATTCATTCTGGTTATAGTAATGACTATCCATTCTGGTTATAATAATGACTTCAGCTATTCTGGTTATAGCAATGATTGTATCTGTTCTGGTTATAGTAATGATTTTATTCATTCTTGTTTATAGTAATTACTTCATTCCTTATAGTTTTAGTAATGACTTCAGTCATTTTGGTTTATAGTAATGAAATTCAGCCATCATTTCCAGCAATAGTAATGATTTTCTGCCATTCTGGTTATTATAATGATGCTTCCACAATTTTGGTTATAGTAATAACATGTAATTTCTTCATACTTTGATAATTGTATTTGACATCATGACATTTCAGCCATCATGGTCTATGGAAATGTCCTTTCCATCATTTTGGTTTATAACAGTTAAAGCCATAGAAGTGAGTTAGTAAGGCACAGGGAGAAAGGGGGGGGAACTAATCACCAAGTTTTGTGGGAATTTTGTTGATCTTTTCGGAGAAAACCACAATTGTGTTTATATTTGGGAGAAAACCACAATATTGTTGATCTTTTGGGAGAAAACCACAATTGTGTTTATATTTGGGAGAAAACCACAATATTGTTGATCTTTTGGGAGAAAACCACAATTGCATTTATAGTTGGGAGAAAACCACAATATTGTTGATCATTTGGGATAAAACCACAATTGCATTGATATTTGGGAGAAAACCACAATATTGTTGATCTTGTGGGAGAAAACCACAATATTGTTGATCATTTGGGAGAAAATCACAATATTGTTGATCTTTTGGGAGAAAACCACAATTTTGTTGATCTTTTCAGAGAAAACCACAATTGTGTTTATATTTGGGAGAAAACCACAATATTGTTGATCTTTTGGGAGAAAACCACAATTTTGTTGGAGGGGAGGAGGAGAATGGTTAAACTCCTCTTTGTTTATTTATTAGTACAGAAAGATCATAATCTACCTTAATGGGGGGTATGAGGGTTGTTAAATTTTGAACCTCCTCAAATCAAAAACCCACCTCCTTATCAATGGGTTGTTGATGTTTCAAAGTAGGTGATGTTTCAGCCAATCTGGTTATAGCAATGACACTTCATTATAGTAATGGAATTTGGTTATAGTAATGATACTTGGTTATAGTAATGACACTTGGTTATAGTAATGACACTTGGTTATAGCAATGACACTTCTTTATAGTAATGACACTTGGTTATAGTAATGACACTTCATTATAGTAATGACACGTGGTTATAGTAATTAAACTTCATTATAGTAAGGGCATTTGGTTATAGTAATGACACTTCCTTATAGTAATGACAATTCCTTATAGTAATGACATTTGGTTATAGTAATGACACTTCCTTATAGTAATGACACTTCCTTATAGTAATGACACTTCCTTATAGTAATGACACTTGGTTATAGTAATGACACTTGGTTATAGTAATGACACTTGGGTATAGCAGTGGCATTCTGCTATTCTTGTTATAATAGTGACACTTCATCAATTATTATAATAGTGACACTTCATCAATTATTATAATAGTGACACTTCATCAATTGTTATAATTATTACACTTCAGCCATTCCATTTATAATAGAAGATACCTCATTCTTGTACTGACATATGTTTTTTTTCTCTTCTAATTCTATCATGCTGAGTCATTCCTTATGTAGAATGTTTCTGTCTGAACATTGGTTCCCATGTTGCCTTCCAACTTTTCTTGTTTTAGCAGTCTGCATATCATATTTCAAACTCGACTCTAACCCATTATTTCTTTCTTCTTGCTGTAAGAGATTATGCCACAATGATTCATTGCTTGATTCTATCCAGTTTTCATTGCTTGATTCTAATCAGTGTATTTTTGTAGGAGATTAAAGCACTGGTTCGTTGCTTCATTCTAAACAGCTTATTGATGTAGGGGGTTATACCATATTGGTTCATTGCTTGATTCTTTATTCTCTTGACCAGTCTCTTCTTTTTTTATAATAATGGAGTCTATATAGAATGGCTGTTGATCTTGGAGCAATAAAACTGTTTTCCAGTGTTTTCTTGAACAATATATGTTCAGTTATTTGTAAGCTTTTTTTTGTCATCTCCACCTTTATATAGATTATATAAGCTGGTGCCCCTTTCTTACACACATAAGCTGGTGTTCCTTTCTTCCATATTATATAAGCTGGTGTTCCTTTCTTCCAGATTATATAAGCTAGTGTTCCTTTCTTACACACATAAGCTGGTGCCCCTTTCTTACACACATAAGCTGGTGCCCCTTTCTTACACACATAAGCTGGTGTCTCTTATAGGATATATTAGCTGCTTGCCTTTTTTTATATACATAAGCTGGTGTTCCTTTCTTCCAGATTATATAAGCTGGTGTTCCTTTCTTCCAGATTATATAAGCTGGTGTTCCTTTCTTCCAGATTATATAAGCTGGTTTTCCTTTCTTACAGATTATATAAGCTGGTTTTCCTTTCTTACAGATTATATAAGCTGGTTTTCCTTTCTTACAGATTATATAAGCTGGTTTTCCTTTCTTACAGATTATATAAGCTGGTTTTCCTTTCTTACAGATTATAAAAGCTTTGCTCCTTTCTTATTGGTAGCGTATTCTATTCAGGATGTAGCCATCAACCCAGCATTTTTTGGATGTAGTAACCCCCTAACAAGAAACATGCAGTATATATTGTTAGTGGCACTCAAGCCTCCCTGTAACTTTCTATCAAAATGAACAAAAATAGGTATCAGTGTTAACAAAATAACAACCTATATTGATAGGACAACCTAACAATGAGACACAGTGACAGATGACGTTTTGATTAAAAAGCCTTCATCAGGACAAACAAAAGACCACAGTCAACAATACTTACATAGAGTCAACAAGGTGGTGGTGATAGGACAGAAAATAAGAGGTAAAGAAGGAATGTAGCAATAGGAAAATGGAGAAAACAAAGATAGGACAGCATGACATGGGAAAAGAGGGTGCGAGGGGAAGACGAAAGGGGAAAGTACACAGAAAAAGTGGGAATAGATAAGATGTTTTTGTTTGACATAAAATGAATGTAAAATTGGTAGACTTCAGGTCACTCATCATTGTTTAAATCTCTGACCTCCTAAAATAGTTTGACCTCAGGCACAATCGACTAAACACACAAGGCATTCCTGTGTCACTCCCATGGTCTAATTTTGGCTGATCCAAACTTTTCATTGCAACCTTGGCATATATTTTGTGTTGTAAACCAATGAAACGCACGGATTAGCCAAGGTCAGACCTCATGAGTCTTCTGCATTCATTCTCAAAATCCTAAAAATTAGCAAGATGCAGTCTAGAGAATAGAATGCATTGTATCATGGTTTACAGCTGTACTGCAATATATGTGCCTTTCATCCTGACACATTTGACATCAGCATGATTTCTGGGTCACATTGACCATCTATGAGATGGGACTGCCAACTCCACCCTCAAACCTTCATAACCACCTCCTACGGCGTGTGGTAGGTAACAGTGCTTCTATTCTTTGCCCCCATTTCTGGTCTCAGCAACCTACAGACAAGACTTCAGGAGTGACCAGTTGGAAATACTTGTATCTGTAGACAATTGTGCCTCAAGATCTATATAGAAGTTTGACCATAGGCCTTTAAAACAGTCAAACTCTGGGTTCCCTAAGTGTTTAAGTTTAGGGACACCCAATTTTATTGGTTACACTAGATTAGTGGTTCTAAATTTGGATCATACGGCCTTCCAGGAGACCACAGCGCGCTTTAAAAGGGAGCCATGAATATAACATTTAAATTGAGGGCCACAAACGTGTAACAATTTGAACAATATTATATATATTGTAATAGATCTTAGAGGAAAGTCAATATTTTAAAATATGCTTTTGGTGGTAGAGGAAGCTTTGGTTGGAACATGAAGCTTTGGATGGTAGATGAAACTGTGGGTGGTAGATAAAAACTGGATGGTAAATGCTTTGGGTGGTAGATAAAACTGGGTGGAAATGCTTTGGGTGGTAGATGAAGATTTGGGTGGTAGATGAAGATTTGGGTGGTAGATGAAGATTTGGGTGGTAGATACTTTGGATGGTAGATGAAGCTGTGGGTGGTAAATACTTTGGATGGTAGATAAAACTGTGGGTGGTAGATAAAAACTGGATGGTAAATGCTTTGAGTGGTAGATAAAACTGGGTGGAAATGCTTTGGGTGGTAGATGAAGATTTGGGTGGTAGATTAAACTGTGGGTTGTAAATGTTTTGGGTGGTAGATAAAACTGTGGGTGGTAAATGTTTTGGGTGGTAGATAAAACTGTGGGTGGTAAATGTTTTGTGTGGTAGATAAAACTGTGGGTGGTAAATGTTTTGTGTGGTAGATAAAACTGTGGGTGGTAAATGAAAGAATAAGGGCCGACTATCAAAAAAAGGTTGTGAATCACTTCTTTATATAATGGCCCGTGTATGTGTGTGTGTACATATCTTATTTCCAGAAATAGCTCAAGGTGACCAGATATTTTGTAATAACTTGAGTCATACCACCAGTACAGTTGTCTGTTGTATCACTGAATAAATACAGGAATTCCATCTATAACATACAAGTCTTGTTATGTTTGTTGTTATGATTGCATGTTAAGATGGGTGGTATATCTACAGGCATTCCATTTATAAAATATTAGTCTTGTTGGGTTTGTTGTGTTTTTTGTTATGATGGCATATGTTAAAGAATGATACAGGCATAAAAGAGAAGAATGGGGTTAAGAATCATTGCATGATCTTTCGGTTTCTTTAACAATTTATCATATTTTTGTGTGGAAGATCTTTACTTCACAAAGAGGCAAAAATAAATTATCATAATAGTAGTTAATTATTAGGAAAAAATTTAACAGGAAATAGTTTTCTTAATTCTCCAGGAATTATGAGCAATGAAGCTCTTGTTTCATATGTGCAGTGTGGTCATTTTTCCAGAGCTTTATTTCATATGCAGAAGATTCCAACTATAATTTTGTGCAATGTTTTGAGAATCCATGTACTCACAGGTGGCCCATATGTGTATGCATGTTCCACCATTTTGTATGCATTCCAATAAAATGAAAGCCTGCACCATTTCATGATAAAGCATCAATGTTTTTTTACTTTTGACTGCACAGGCATGATTTGAACAGGCATGGTTTTGACTGCATGGTTTGAATATGGTAGGTAGTAGTTAATGAGTTTACCTCTCTTTTGGAGAGGCGTGCCTCTTTTAACCAGCGGACAACAAAGTGCAATTAGGTTATATCAGGACACACTAGCATAAAATATTAGAGGTAACAAAGACCCCAAATGTTGATATTGAATATGGTTTTCCCGTAGTCGTAACCTTCGATAACAGTTACCATGTTGTTCCGACAGGCTGACATTGTGCTTGAACTAGTTACGGTCACGGCGTGGGTGGGCGGAACAACAAAGAAACCTGTCGCAAGGGCCAGAGTTGTGCCTTGATGCCGACGTCTGTTTCGGCGGCATTGGACTCGAAACACCATCGAGTCGGATAGCTGCTGGAACAGAGGGCGGAACACTTATGGGAATGCCCCCACGTGCTGTGAGGCCAGTTTTCTAATCAAGAATGGTTTGAATATGGGCAAAAGTTTGCAATATAAATTAGAATACAGCAAGATATTGTTCTAACAACATTGACATGCAGGACAGGACCAAAAACTTGATAGAATAGAGCAAGATATTGTTCTAACAACATTGACATGCAGGACAGGACCAAAAACTTGATAGAATAGAGCAAGATATTGTTCTAACAACATTGACATGCAGGACAGGACCAAAAACTTGACGGAATACAGCAAGATATTGTTCTAACAACATTGACATGCAGGACAGGACCAAAAACTTGATAGAATACAGCAAGATATTGTTCTAACAACATTGACATGCAGGACAGGACCAAAAACTTGATAGAATACAGCAAGATATTGTTCTAACAACATTGACATGCAGGACAGGACCAAAAACTTGACTGAATAGAGTAAGATTTTGTTCTGGCAGCTAGTAAACACAGGCCCAGACCAAAAACTTGATAGAATAGAGCAAGATTTTCTTCCAACAGCAAGGACTAAAACCTTGATGACTAAACAGAACAGGATTTATTTCTAACAGCGAGGAAACACCAGACCAAAAATATGACAGACGGAAGCAAGATTTTGTTCTAACAGCAAGGATACACTGACGCAGAAGAAAAACGTGACTGAATAGAGCAAGATTGTGTTCTAACTGCAAGCACACAAATGCCCAAACCAAAAACTTGACAGAATAGAGCACGATTTTCTTCTAACAGCAAGGACAAGCAGGCCAAAATCTTGATAATGGACATAAAATGTCAAGTCAACACTTATTAATATCTATTTTCATGTATAAAGGTGTGTCTCCAGTTGTATGCATATTTACAAAAACAATAAAACACATCAAAATGGCTGAAGATTTCATTCTATGTTCCTTCAGCGCTAAATACACACAGTGCAAAGGTTCAATTTGAGCCGATACGTGGAGAATTGTCCTGTTTAGTTTTATTGTATGTTTTTTTATATATATTTTTTTTCTTTTTAAATATATTTTTATTAATAGGCAAGGTAAGTGTTTTAGTAACCTGTTTAACTCATTTTGCTTTACTATTTGTTCATTAGGTTACTGCGGCACCATCCACTTTGTCGGACACCCTCTGTCCATTTGGTTATTTATATTTGTCTTCCAGCCGCTACCTTACATGGTTTTCGTTGTCTACTTGTTTTTGTTTCTCATTTTCACTTAGCATAGGTTTTTTATTATATCACTTCATCTATCTCTTTACGCTTATAGTCATTTATTTTGTTTTTTATTTTGTCAGTTTTTTTGTTGTTTGTCTCTTGAAAAAGGTTCAATTTGAGCCGATACGTGAAGAATTGTCCTGTTTAGTTTTATTGTATGTTTATATATATATATATATATATATATATATATATATATATATATATATATTTTCTTTTTAAATATATTTTTATTAATAGGCATGGTAAGTGTTTTAGTAACCTGTTTAACTCATTTTGCTTGACTATTTATACACACAGTGATTAGGGCAAAAACCAGTGTCCTCCAATTTTACGGATGTGATACTGCTTCATGTGCTTCTTCAATAGTAATTACGTAGAACACAGGTTTTTGTGATGTTTCACTTGAACACAACAGACGGACTATCACTAAGACTAAGGGGTTATGAAGTAATAAACATTGTCACCGTGATCTTCGTATTGTTTACATGTCAATAGTCTATCTTGTGCCTCTGTGGTGGTAACATTGTTTTTACTGTTTGCATTGTTTTTCACTGTATGTTTTATATATTCTTGAGAAAGACCTAATGGTTTGAAACGTTGAAAATGTTTGTGTATTGTAATTTGTATGTTTTCGTGTTTATACCTCATAACCCGTTAGTGTTAGTGATAGCACGGCTGTTGTGTTCAAGTGAAACATAAATAACCTCCCCATCGAGGCAAACTCCTTGACGTGGAGATGGGGCTTAGTTCAGCCAACAGAGGCTGGAAACTAAGATTGCTTGGGCCAACCCAATATCGAGCAGGGCCATATTCCTGCCCAAGCAAGCACAGGTGCTGAAGTCAGAGATACCAGGCCCAGAGGCGCACCAGCAACCATGGTATCATGCAACCTGAATAGCTCCAGTTAAGGGAAGAACACTGGCCCACAGAGGTGGATATCCACAGAAAGATGTATGGAAGAATTGAGGAGCTTACAAAAACAGTAGCATTTATTAAGAAAACAGGACTTGCTGTGTAGATATGTCAAACTGCGAACGAGAAGAAGAAGAAGAACGTAAAATAACATGTGTTCTACGTAAGTACTATTTTGTTCCGTTTCACTGCAATTATTGCATTATATTGATTGTCACGTGGTTCTTGCGTGTTGTTGAAACTCATTGTCATACCCTTTTTGATGGTTATCCTGCAAAGACTTTCTCGTGATCTTCCTCTCTTTCTTTTGCCATCTTGTACCCATTTAAATCCGCCGCTTTCAGTGTCGCTCTATTTTCATTCATTCTGTTGTTTCTCCTTTACAAGTAAAGATGAGGATGGCATTGAAAGGTTAAGTTAGGTTTGTTTCGTTGTGAGTCCTGAGATGGCTGGTGCGTGCAATCCGGGCTCTGAAACGCATATTGCAATTGTGAAAAAGAGTGTGGTAGGTCTTGAGATGAGGGAACATGGTTTGACCTCTCGTTTCGTTTTTGTATCTTTCGAATCTTCTACGGTGTTCTACTCTGTTGAAAGTCTTTAATGCCAGCACTGATTTCACCGTGCCAGGATTGGATCGGCTTGGGAAATTTAGCTGTTTTCGTGTAGGATGGAACAAAAGTTCTTTTAGTCCCGATTTCAAAAGCCGCCATTCCTGAACTTATGGACTAGTACACACTGTACTTTGTAATCAGCATGGTATCCCAGTACACATTTTTATTAAGGGCCCATTTATCCAGCGGAGCGTATTTTGTCCACCACTACCTCATCATGATCATCAACAAGTGCCGTCTCCGCAACGAAGGTTGGCTGCAACGGATCTCCAACATCTCCTGTCTCTTGTCTTAGTGGTGCGCTCTGCTAGACTGCAACCTGTCCATCGTGTGATGTTACTCTCCCACTTATATCTCTGCCTACCTCTTGCTCGCCTCCCTTTGACTTTACCCTCAAGTAAGGTCTTCAATAAGGTATTTTAATGTGTTCAAAATATTTTACTTGCCTGATCTTTATTTCTCTTAGTAGTTCTTTCTTCATATTAAGTGTCTTTAGCACCTCTTTATTTGGTTTCTTCTCTTTCCATGATGTTCTCCCTATTCTTCTATATACCCACATCTCAAAGGCATCAATTCTGTCTTCCAATTGTTACCACTACCTACTACCTACTTACCTTCTTAACACTACCTACATAAACTAAATTACCTGCGGCTGAGACACACCTGTAGATTGTTTTTGATGTTTCCTACCGTAGCAGTAATTGCTGCCGCCTCAACTTAGTTTCACTACTACGTGTCAATAGTGATGTCAGGGACTCTCCATACATTACCTCAACAATTGTGAAGTGGGGGGGGGGGGCGGTGTCTGAAAAAAAATTGGAATTCTAACGACAGGAGAGTGGAGGAGGATCCTAGGAGGACATTGACTAAAGATGACGTCAATAAAATATTGTAATGTAATATACAAATTAAAGCGTTTGAAATTGAAAATGCTTTGCACAATTTGGGAAAATAAAATCTTATATTTTATCTTACTTTTTCAGCAAAATATTGGGGTGGAGGATGTTGACATATTTAGCACGGGGTGGGGGTACTGAATTCTTGACAGCTTTGTTGAGAAGGTTGTGGGAGGGGTCAAACATTGGGAAATAAAATATTATTGACGTAATGTATGGATGTGTTAGCAGTATAACCACTTACAGGTTGAGAATTCTTGGACTTCTGTTACATCTGCGCATTAGCGTCTATTTCTAAATATTACTCAATAAAATATCACAACAAAATGAAATGTTATAGGACAACATAACAAATAACACAAGAGTAATAGTTGTAATTGATCAAAGATTTAATTCTTGAAAACAGACAATAACACTCCGTAGTTAGAAATAACGAGACCACTCACTTGGCTCAGATAATGAAACAGTCAATAAGTTAGCAAGGAGCAATTAAATAAAATGACACTAAAAACAACCCCGCTACTAGGCGTATGTGAAGATATGATTCGATTTTCAATGTGCAGTAGAATATGGATGACCAGACACTTCTTCTTCTTGTTTCTTGATTAGAAACTGGCCTCACAGCACGTGGGGCATTCCCTTAAGTGTATTCCAGCAGCTATCCGACTCGATGGTCTTTCGAGTCCAATGCTGCCGAAACAGTCGTTGGCATCAGGGCACAACTCTGGCCCTGCGACAGGTTTATTTGTTGTTCCGCCCACCCACGCCGTGACCGTAACTAGTTCAAGCACAATGTCAGCCTGTCGGAACAACATGGTAACTGTTATCGAAGGTTACGACTACGGGATTGTATAGATGACGTGCCATAAGGCTTCTATAAAAAGATAACCTCAATATAAAGGCATGTCATCTACTAAGGTTTTCTGTTGCATGGTTGGTTTGTCTAGTAAACCATTGACAAGACACTGCGTTCAACAAGCAATACACTATTCAATGAAAAGCATTGACACTACATATTATACAGTGATCAGAAGTACTGCAGAAGCAGCGCCGATACTAGGAATTTTTGGCGCGCTAAGCAAGCTCCGTTCTCCACCTTCACCACCGGTAACAGGAATTAACAATATACAGTATAAATAATATGATACAAGAATCAGTGGACAAATCACGTGACAGCAGTCCGATTTTTTTATTTCATATGTTGTTGTACTGAGCTTCCGTTTCTCGGAGATTTAAAAAAATGCGACTAAAGATACTTATCTAGCGAAACACCGGACGATCACTCCCCTCTCAGTGTGTAGCGCGCATATCGAGTGATGGGGAGGGGGGGGGGCTCTCATTACGAAACGTGTAGAATGTTGGCTATGTCGGAATATGTGTCTTTTCGGAATTTTGTTCCGTTTAATTATGTTAGCTTTTTGTTTCGTAGAAACCAGTCCACTGATTCTTGTATAGTACCTATCCAGTTCAAGTCCTTGGTCACTCATAATCTGTGTAGTCACGCTGCATATAGCCACAGCAAATGTGCCACTCTCCTCCTTGATGGCCTTCCCTACAGACTGAGCTGTGAGGGTCCAAGCACTACGCAAGTGTCTAACAACAGAACCATCCGTGCATATAATCGCGTCTCTTTCACTGGAGCTCTCACTGTTTAACGCATGCACCTCAGACTCCACCGCAATACAGCATCATTCTTTGCATTGTCTATTGAGAATTATCAATCGGAAGGAGGTCTTACATTCCATGGGCACATTTAATCATTACGTACCAAGTACCATGTCTTACAATCCATGGGCACATTTAATCATTACGTACCAAGTACCATGTCTTCCTATAAATACACTATGTATTTTGTCCTCCGCACGTCATATCCACCCTTTTCCTCATTTTAGTCTACTACTTTCACTTTCTTAATGTCAGAATGCAGTTTTCTTGTCAGCTGTGATTAGGAGGAAGGCGCGTGTCCTACCAACTATACTTGTTCTCTGTAGATAGACCATCGGATGCTGAGAGTGATCAGAAACAATTACAAATGGGTTGCAGTCGAGAACAGTTTCTTAAGACAGTCGAAGTTGGAATGTGTCACTTTATTTCGTGCCTGGTTATATGTGCGTGCAAGGCAAAGAAGAGAAATCGGCTGGCTTGAGCCACTACTGTCTCTGGCGGTAGAGCGATGGAATTTGCGGACCTATTAATACTCATTAGAAGAAACGAAATGGGTAAATGCAATGAATAAGAGGGATGATCTCCTGTTCAATATCCACAACAAAATAACTGGGCTTGAAACGGGGCGCTGCCAGAAATGAACGCTACCGTGCGCTTAGAAGAATGTTTATTGACCAACAAAAAGCTGGAACTGTCAATCCGCGTGAATATATTTAGTGGACATCGGCGCTTCTATGCAATGACCATAGTGCAATAATGACGATCTGACGATTAATTTTCATATTTTCCCTTTATTGACTTCTTCTTTCGTTCGCCTGGAACGTGCTTATATCTGAAATTGTTTCGCTTCTATAAACTTAACTGTGTTTTGTAACGCGTACAGAGGTCTGTATAGTTTTTATTTCTTTTTGTTTCTCTAGGCCAGTGTGTTTGCATAAGCATTTCTTATTTTGGGCATTCTTGACGAAAATATCTGAGGTGTCTGTTTACATGTATACATAGCTGTGTTGCCAATATTGAAATTTGTATACATGTGACTGCTGAGTCGGCCGTGTCCAGATTTTAGGCGTAGAATGACAACATAGTGTTCATTCATTCATTTTCCTTTTGCGCTGAAGTTAGCGCATAGGGCAGAGGTCAGATCTCTCCAATTCTGTTTGTTCAAAGCTATTCTGTGCAGTTCTTGAAAAATATGAATATTGGTTGTTTTACTTTCTCTAAGTATTGTTCTTCTGAGTGTTTCTTTTGGTCTACCCCTGGCTCTTTTGCCTGTAGGTATCCATTCAAGAGATTGGTGGTGTATTCTGTTGGTGTCTGCGCGAAGGACATGCCCGATGTAGGAACAACGGCGTTTTCTGATAACATCTGTGATGAAACTTTGATGTGTCTCTTCTCTGATTTTATCATTCGATTTGAATTCACTCCAATGTGTGTTAGTTATCCTACGAAGACATTTGTTCTCGAAACTCAGTAATTTCTTTTCTGAAGATAAAGAGCTTTTCTAGCTCTCACATCCATATGATAGCACCAGAATAACGCAGGAATTAAATAAGCGTATTTTCGTGCGTGTGCTGATTGACTTTGACAGTGTTAATTTGCTTCCTAGATATGAGAATTTCTGTACTTTTTCAAGTTGTTGTCCATTTAAAGTATTTTCCGCCCGTGTGTTGCCAGGGCCCGAAAGGGGAGCAAAGAATAGCAACACTGTTTACCTTCCACGCATGTCGTAAAAGGCGATTAAGGAGGTTATGGGATGGAGTTGGCTGCCCCATCTCATATAGGGTCAGTGACCCAAAGCCATGCTGAAGTCGGATGTGTCAGTCTGAAAGGCGCAGATATCGCAGCAATGCTGTAAACAATGACACAACGCATTCCTTTCTCCGGACTACATCCTGCTAATCTGCAGGAGTTTGAGAACGAACGCAGAAGAAGAAGAAGAAATTTCGTTAGGTGAATTGGCGAAGTCCATAATTTTTGTATTTGCTGAATTGATTTGGAGACCTATTTGTCCTGCAATGAGTTTTAATCTATCAGTTTTTGTTTGTGCATCTTGATGGTTTTCACTCAATAGTGCAAGATCATCGGCAAAATCCAGGTCTTCTAATGTTGTTTTATTTATCCATGTCATTCCTAAATTTGTGTTGGATGTGCTTTTTCTCATAGCCCAGTCAATTGCGATATTGAATAAACATAGTGTGGTCTGTTCATAATTTGGTTATCATTTTATGGTTGTGTTAGCTTTCTAGTTGCTTTGATCATCCGTTTCTTTTGCTGTCAGGTTATTGGCACATCTGGTTCATCATCAGCAGTACCCTTCTAAGCAAGACGATCTACTTTCTTGTTTCGAGGTATTCCACAATGCAATTGTATCCACTGCATGAATTATTGACTACCAAAGAAGATTCCATATCAGTCCGTGCGTATACCAATATGATTGTTGCTGATCCAGCCGTCCAAGGTCTCATACCCTTTGGTCCAACACCAATACGATTTTTTTTAAAATATGTAATTAAAATAATAGTTAATTAAAACGTTGAAAATTGATTGTTTTCATTGTACACCGTCTTCCATATATGTACTCTTGCCCTCTCAATAGAACAGCACGCTGACAGCAGAGAGTATCTCTCACAGCACGTTTAACGTTCCTCAAGAGATATATCTCACTGACCTATATGATGAATATGACTTCCGGTAGAAGTGAATCCTGCTAAAGATTTGTACCCAGTGGCAAACGGGTCAGAGCCTCATCTTGCATGAAGACGAACATTACTTAATCAGCCCCCCCGAAGAAGCGAACACGCTAAACATTAAACAATATGGTACAAGTAAACGTAAAAAATGAATAAACTGAAAATATGTTCCAATGCTGTTACCATAAAATAAAAGTTTTGTATATTCATTATTACGTAAATTAGAACCACCGATACGTTAAATATAGTAATGACTACTTACTAGCCTTGTCTCATACCATCCAATATTTCTAGACTAGGTCCTCTATGCCTGCATCAATGATAGTAAAGTGTGCATACACATGTTTTTCACATAAGGATTACGTTTCTAAATTATTTGTTGCAAATTAAGACTATACCTATAAAATATTATAAATTTGACAATTTATAAATATATTAAAGTAAAATATTTAATAATAGGAAACTCTGCAAGTTTATTTCTTTTTTTGCAAGATATACATAAATACAGATAATTTCTGAAGTGTTTACGCTTTGCCCAGCATTTTTTGCACAAGGAATGTGATGGCTATAAGAAGAATGCTGCCGGAGAACAGTGGCTTGCCAGAAGAAAACGAGCAAATATGGACTGCATTTTTGTACTCATCAAGTGTACAAATCTTCCTGCAAAAGATTAAAAGATTATATTAGTGGGTCAATGGGTAAATGAGGGAGTGAATGAGAGTGTACTTGATGAGCGAGTGAGTGTGTTGGTAAGAGTGAACTGAATGATGAATGAGTGTGAATGCGTATGTGAACAAGTGAACTGGATAATGGGCGAGGGAATTTGTGGGTGAATTAATGAATTGGTAAAGCTTGGAACAGGGTAATGAAGTTTTGCTAATTACTGGCGACTGAATGAACTGGATGATTGATGGGTGTGTGAATGGGTAGGTGAATGAACTCGATGATGGGTAAGTGTGTGAATAGGAAGGTGAATGAGCAGAATTATGAGAGAATGGTTGTGTGAGTGAGTGAACTGGATGATGGATGAGAGAATGGGTTGGTGGATGAGTGAGTGAACTATATGATGAGTGAGTGAATGAACTGGGTGAAAATAAGTGAATCAATGAGTAATCCACGTCCTCTTATTCCTTGTTCATTCTAAAATGTCTGCTTATTTTCAAGATCTATCCCACAATGCATAATCTTTTTAACTATGATTTGTAGCTTGACTGGGTTATCTGCACCTTTTGGTCTATCACATCTGACTTCATCATGGCTTTTGGGTCACATTGGGTCAAACCTTCATATTCGTCTTTTTGCGAAATGGATACTATATTACAGTGTTGTTATTCTTTGCGTCCCATTCGAGATCAGAAACACGGATGCTTCATTGAATAAATGATAAACAAGTAGTTTGGAAGGTTATTGGGTGCTCCAGTGATCAGAGCATTACACAACGCTGTAGTCTTAGGTAAGTTAATGGATAAGTTAGTAATCTCATAACGCTGTGAGTTGTAGTCTTCAGAATATGAAAGAAAGATCTGGAGGATCCTCCCCTGTTGTTATTCCCAAAAAATACATAAAGTAAAGAAAAGTTTCACTACCTGTAATTCTTGTGAAAAAAACCAACAAACACATAAACAAATCATATAAACAACTCATATAAACAATTTCAGAAACAAATTCTAGGCGCAGTAACAAAACGTCGACACAATGCATTTCCATTCTCTGGACTACATCCTGCTGGAAATATAATAGGACCATTGTCCTGCTATAAGAGAAAATCAGAGGGATGCTAAAGTAAACGCTAAAGAAGAAGAAGAAACAATTTCTGTAAAAAATCATATAAATAACTAATATAAACAAATCATATAAACAACTTCTATAAGGAACTGTTATAAACAACTTCTATAAGCGAATTCTAGTCGTCGATTTAAGATCGCCCCGACACACAAAAATCCGGATTGTGATTTCTCGCTTGACACGACCACTCCTTCAGTCGACTCAGCTGTAAATGAGTACCTGACGCATGGGTTAGGGGAGGTAAAGACAGCAAGGAAGGGATCTGGTCACCCTACCTAATAGTTGCTGCGGCTAAGTACATGAATAGTTATATTCATCCCCGACGGCAGGTTGCTGCCATGGGGCATACCTTTACCTTTAGTCGTCAATAAAACTGTATATAATGCATTTATATTCCCTGGACTACATGCTGCTGGAAATCTAATAGGACCATTGTCCTGCTACAATAGAGAACCAGCGGGAGTTTGAGAATTAACTCTGAAGAAGAAGAACAACTTCTATAAACAGCTTCTATAAATAATTCTATAAATACTACTATAAACAACGTCTATAAGCAACTCCTGGCCCAAGGCTGTAGACTGTACAGAATATAGAAAAAGTAAATCTAATGAGTCATCTAACTAATGAGTCATCTAACTAATGAGTCATCTAACTAATGAGTCATCTAATTAATGAGTCATCTAATTAATGAGTCGTCTAACTAATGAGTCATCTAACTAATGAGGCATCTAACTAATGAGTCATCTAACTAATGAGTCATCTAACTGATGAGTCATCTAACTAATGAGTCATCTAACTAATGAGGCATCTAACTAATGAGTCATCTAACTAATGAGTCATCTAACGAATGAGTCATCTAAATAATGAGTCATATAACTAATGAGTCATCTAAATAATGAGTCATCTAACTAATGAGTCATCTAACTAATGAGTCATCTAACTAATGAGTCATCTAACTATAATACTCCTCAAGCTAATACACGAAAGAATTAATAACACGTAGGTCGATGAAGAACAATTCGGTTTTAGAGAAAACAAAGGAACCAGAGAAGCTATGCTGAGTATCCGACTAGTGATAGATAAATATATAGAAGTTCAAAAAGCATCTATATTTGCTTTATAGACTACAGCAAGGCCTTTGACAGTGTCCAAAAGTTAATCAAATGTTTTCAAGAAATTGGCATAGATGGACAAGACATCAGGATAATTAGAAATATATATTAAAGATATATATTGCAGAACAACTGCATCAATAAGGTGTTAAAACAGCTATTCTCAATACATAGAAATAAGAAGAGGGGTAAGACAAGGATGCATTTTATCACCAAGTCTATTTAATATGTACACAGAGAATATCTTTAAAAATATATAAGAAATACCAGGACTCAAGATCAATGGGAAAATAATAAACAACATTAGATATGCAGATGACACTGTTCTTTTAGCAGAAAGTGA
The DNA here is from genome assembly GCA_034231615.1 of Meghimatium bilineatum. Lineage (NCBI taxonomy): Eukaryota > Metazoa > Mollusca > Gastropoda > Stylommatophora > Philomycidae > Meghimatium > Meghimatium bilineatum. Next base: position 18,740,677 of record CM067305.1, on the reverse strand, counting down.
ACATAAACTACAAAGACTATATATATGCCACTATGATGGTAATCAGCAAATACACAGAAGGACAAGAGCTAAACATAAACATACACGGAGAGAAACTACAACAAGTAAAACAGTATCAATATCTTGGACACATAGTCACAAATGATGGCAGATGTGAAACAGAAGTTAAAAGGAGAATAGGAATGGCTAAAAGTACCTTCAATGACATGAGGAAATTATTAATATCTAAACAAATTACAAACAAGTTAAAAATTAGAATTATAAAATTTTACATCTATTCCATATTAATGTATGGCTCAGAAACATGGACACTAAATAAACAATTAGAAGACAAAATTGATGCCTTTGAGATGTGGGTATATAGAAGAATAGGGAGAACATCATGGAAAGAGAAGAAAACAAATAAAGAGGTGCTAAAGACACTTAATATGAAGAAAGAACTACTAAGAGAAATGAAGATCAGGCAAATAAAATATTTAGGCACACATTAAAAGACATGACCCCGCCGAAGACGGATGTGTCGGGCCATTGGCGCAAATAAAACGGCGACGCAACGCATTTCCATTCTCTGGACTATATCCTGCTGGAAATCTAATAGGGCCATTGTCCTACTGCAATAGAGATCCAGCAGGAGTTTGAGAATGAACGCTGAAGAAGAAGAAAAGACATGACACCTTATTGAAGACCTTACTTGAGGGTAAAGTCAAAGGGAAGCGAGCAAGAAACGGCAGAGATACAAGTGGGAGAGTAACACACGATGGACAGGTTACAGTCTAGCAGAGTGTACCACCAAGACAAGAGACAGGAGATGTTGGAGATCCGTTGCAGCCAACCTTCGTTGCGGAGACGGCACTTGATGATGATGATGATAAGCAACTAGAATAAACAATTTCTATAAACAACTAGAATAAACAATTTCTATAAACAACTAGAATAAACAATTTCTATAAACAACTAGAATAAACAATTTCTATAAACAACTAGAATAAACAATTTCTATAAACAACAACTATAAACAATTTCTATAAACAACTAGAATAAACAATTTCTATAAACAACAACTATAAACAATTTCTATAAACAACTAGAATAAACAATTTCTATAAACAACAACTATAAACAATTTCTATAAACAACTAGAATAAACAATTTCTATAAACAACTAGAATAAACAATTTCTATAAACAACTAGAATAAACAATTTCTATAAACAACAACTATAAACAATTTCTATAAACAACAACTATAAACAATTTCTATAAACAACTACTCTAAATGACTACTTACCCAGCGTTTATCGCTGTGAGACATGAGGCGTCAGTTTTCACTAAATCACAGAATAATTGTTTTAACGCAATAATCGTACTTAAGGATTCGACACCTTCTGTCCATGACAGACAATCTGTGATTCTATCCAGACAACCATCTCCTATCTTAACAGTGGTCTGATTAGCTTCTGTTTGAAACAGTGTAGCAGGACCACAGTCCAGAGTTTCAAGCCGAATTTTTTCAGCTTCTGTGCAGTGAATGCTACGCCCAGAAAAAAAAAGATTAACATTGAGCATTTATTGGTTAATACGAATCACACGGAATTAGATTAATATACTATATCTAAAATAAAATTGGGTTTTTTCTTAGCTGACTCCGTACTAGGTGGACATGACATTTTAGAGGGGTGTTAAGTAAATCGAAATGTGGGTCACTGTTAAAATGAAATATATAGTCGTCATATGTGTTATGAATATTTATGAATAGTGCATGTGTCGATGTGTGCCATTCTGTCATTCTATAACGGTATAAATTATACATTTATAAAGGTTTTGTGAATATACTTCTTCTTCTTCTTCAGCTTTCATTCTCAAACTCCCGAGGGATCTAGCAGGACCATGGTCCTACTAGATTTCCAGCTGGATGTAGTCCAGAGAATGGAAATGCGTTGAGTCACAGTTTTATTTGCGCCAATGGCCCGACACATCCGTCTTTGGCAGATTTTGAATATATATATAATGGGCCATATTTTACAGTACAGGCGAGTGCGTGAGACAGTCCCGGTTGATGATGGGAAATAAGACTTATTTGTTTATAGTTTTTTCCTCTCCAACTCTTCAGTGGGCGTGACGCAGAGTGTAAATATACTGGCCAATTAAAGGCACGATAAAAATAAGAAGACGTCATCAGTGACGGATTTTTCTCTCGATCCAGATGAACTTTAATGTTGATATCACGTTGACCTACTATGTTACGGAAACCACGATTTACATGAATGGGAATATGTCGTCGTTTGTCGCTTGTTTAGAGATTTCATCGTTATTGACAGACTTCGTGAATTTATTTGGCATGACTATCTTCGTGCTTTCATTGATCATTGTGATGTGTTGTCAAAATTGTCAACAAAGGTACGGAAATACTGGAGTATGCCTATAGAAGAGACTGTATGGTCAGTATTTTGTTTTCGATGACCTAATTGTTAATCTTAAAATTATAGCTAAAGTTCAGTTTAGTCAAAGATCTGTCTCTTATTCGACGTTTTTTTAATTGTGGTATCTTGCTCAATTTAGTCATTTTATATAAAGCACCAATAGTTACATTCTCACAAAATTGAAAGTAAAATGGAACTGGTTAAACAACGAGGTGGTTAAAATTACCACTAGGCTCTCTAGAAAATTACAATATTTTGATCATATCAAGACAATACAGCATAGAGAAGACCATATTGGAGGGGATGATGCCAGAGCAATGAAAAAGAGATAGGTCACGAAGACGATGAACGCAAGATGGCAAAGACTGCCTGAACAAAAGCAAAAAGATCAGCAGGAGTTTCTAAAACCTGTGTTGATTGCTATATCCTGTCCATGGTATGCAACCGAATGATACTATATAATAAAAAATAAATATATTCATATATTTACCAATCAGTATGTAGCATTTTTAAGCCAGGCAGTCATGACGAATTGTGTAGTCAAGAAGGAGACCAATATCATCAAATATTTGTAGGATTTTACTTTTATGTGAATGAGTTTAAAAAAAACAACAACAAAATGGTCGGACATGTTAATCACTCTTCCCTTTCTTAGGAAATCAGAATATGTCATTTAGCACTAGAGACCAAGTGAGTAATTCTCTCCCCCCCCCCCAACACCTAATGATTAATGATTTTCCACAAGGAGTTACCAAACAAATCTCACACACACATTAAATAATTGCCCACGATTATAAGGAAATGACATTTTGAAATGTATATTTGTAACACCTCCTCTCTATGCCGACGCATCAACGACAGTGAATGTGTACTCCGAATGCGCACTCTGAATGCATATCATAAATGAATACCATGAGTGCATACCCTGAATGCATACCCTATATGCATATCCTGAATGCATGTCATGAATGCATACCTATAGTAATGTTTGATGCATATCTGAATACGTACCCTAAATACATACCATGAATGCATACGCTGAATGCATATCCTTAATGCATACCATGAATACATACCCTGAATGCATACCATGAATACATACCATGACTACATACACTGAATACATACCCTGCATGCATACCATGAATACATACCCTGAATACATACCCTGAATGCATACCATGAATACATAACCTGAATGCATACCCTGCATGCATACCCTGCATGCATACCCTGAATGCATACCATGAATACATACCATGACTACATACACTGAATACATACCCTGCATGCATACCATGAATACATACCCTGAATACATAACCTGAATGTATACCCTGAATACATACCATTGAAAGTGAAATTATTTTTGGTATGCATGAAAACTCTGAAGGAATAAACCTCCCTCCCACTTTTCTCAACAGTCCTCTAAAACGTTTCACACACGAAAGCAGTTTTATTGCATCTAATTCCAGAAAATAAAACCAACCAACCCTTCATCTGCCTTGATGCAGTCTTCCCCATTCTTGAATGAAACACAATAAGGCAGATTTTGATCCACGTGGTACGCGTTCGTACATTTGTCGTACAGATCCAAACAATCTTCGCTGACACCCTTTGGATGGACAAATGAATGTTGAGCTGTTGTGGCTTCAGCTGGTTGACTAGTTGTAATTTCTGGTGGTTCAGTTACGGGTTCTTCTTCAGGCGTTGTTTCATCAACAATGAAAATATCTGAGCTTTCAGTAGTTTGGATCACTCCAGTTTCTGTGGCATTTTCATCTGTGAATATATTATCATCATTTATAATTGTGTAGATAATTTAAGCTCATTTATAATTGTGTAGATAATTTAAGCTCATTTATAATTGTGTAGATAGTGTAAGTTCAGTTATAATTGTGTAGATAGTTTAAGTTCATTTATAATTGTGTAGATAATTTAAGCTCATTTATAATTGTGTAGATAATTTAAGCTCATTTATAATTGTGTAGATAGTTTAAGTTCATTTATAATTGTGTAGATAGTTTAAGTTCAGTTATAATTGTGTAGATAGTTTAAGTTCATTTATAATTGTGTAGATAAGTTAAGCTCATTTATAATTGTGTAGATAATTTAAGTTCATTTATAATTGTGCCAACGTTGCAAATGTTGCTATATTTGTATAAACAACGTAAAATTATTTTACAGTCGCATGAATGGGCGAAATTGATTTATAATTGTGTGAACCGTGACTCTCGCCAGTAGAAACTTGCAAATCCGTTTTAGTGTTAAATCTGGAGTGCTATTTTATTTGTTATTAGTAATGGCTGTTCTGTTTTATGTGCTGTCAGTGTTTGTTGTGCTAATTTATTTGCTGTCAGTGTTTGTGGTGCTAATTTATTTGCTGTCAGTGTTTGTGGTGCTAATTTATTTGCTGTCAGTGTTTGTGGTGCTAATTTAGTTGCTGTTAGTGGTTACAGTGCTGTTTTAGCTGTTGTCAGTGGTTACAGTGCTGTGTTAGTTGCTGTAATTGCATTGTACTAAGATTACATTGTTAATGTTTAAAGAGTTAATTTTGGAAAAGTTAATGTTGGAAGAGTTAGTGTTTCAAGAGTTAATGTTTATACTGTTATTTTGTGTGCGTCAGTCATAGATATGATTCATTAAGGGGAGTTTTTCGGATTAACTAAAATAATAGCTAGTCTGTTTGCTGGTTGTTTCTTGTGAAAACCGTTGAGGGAGGCAGTCTAACTATTTATTTGCTAATTTCGTAGTACAAAATACACTTCCTAGTCTCCAATAGTCTATTTTGCCAAGGAGTGTGTGGGTGTATGGTGTTGAACCCATCAAACCCCACTCCATTATTTACAGCATTATATTTGGTTTGAGTTGCAATTATCATTTCTTATTGTCCGAGTGTTACAATGACTTGAAGGGCTACGTAAAGAACACCATACTTGTCATGAATATCGTAAGAAACGATTAAGGATATTATATTTTGGTATTGTATCGGAGAATTCAAGAGATCCATAGGAAAGACTACGTTCTGGAAAGAATATGTCACTTGATGATGATGATTGTATCTAGTATTTAGGTATATAGTATTGATGCTTGGCGACCACTACCAAATGGTCCATTGTGTTGAAGTCTACTGAAGGTATGTGACTGGAATGATTAAGGGGAAGGGAATCAACCTGTATATGGGCATCACTCCTGGAGAATGCAAGAGAGCCAAAGTTTTATCAGAAATAGAAGAATGACATATTTCTGATATCGTGCCTTACTGTAACATTCAAAGAATCACTTGAAACTTCTAGAAACTGGAAAATTTCCTCATACAAAAGAAAAGAAATATTATAAATGAAAGTAAAACTTAACTACCTCCCACGGGAAACAAGATTTTACAAAAACGTGCCCTATCAGGTTCTATCATCGTCATCAACATCACTATTGTCGCCAGAATTATCATAACCATCATCATTATTGTCATCACTGTCAGCTTTATCACCATCATTGTCATCAGTGTCAGCATCATTGTCATCAGTGTCAGCATCATTGTCATCACTGTCAGCATCATTGTCATCAGTGTACACATTATCACCATCATTGTCATCACTGTCAGCTTTATCACCATCATTGTCATCACTGTCAGCATCATTGTCATCAGTGTCATCAGTGTCAGCATCATTGTCATCAGTGTCAGCATCATTGTCATCAGTGTCAGCATCATTGTCATCAGTGTCAGCATCATTGTCATCAGTGTCAGCATCATTGTCATCAGTGTCAGCATCATTGTCATCAGTGTCAGCATCATTGTCATCAGTGTCCGCATTATCACCATTATTGTCATCACTGTCAGCTTTATCACCATCATTGTCATCACTGTCAGCATCATTGTCATCAGTGTCATCAGTGTCAGCATCATTGTCATCAGTGTCAGCATTATTGTCATCATTATTGTTATGGTTATAATCATCATCCTCATAATGTAGTATTGATTGTCCTATTTATTTATTATTGTATTGTTCAATCTTGTGGATGTGACGGGGAGGGGTTGGGATTAAATGGAAATGAAACCCTGTCGTCTTACGAAAATGAAATACAATATATAACACTACAAATACAATATCTAGCACTACAAATACAATATCTAGCACTACAAACAATTACAATATATAGCACTACAAACAAATACAATATGTAGCACTAAATACAAATACAATATGTAGCACTACAAACAAATACAATATCTAGCACTACAAACAAATACAATATATAGCACTAAATACAAATACAATATGTAACACTACAAACAAATACAATATCTAGCACTACAAACAAATACAATATCTAGCACTACAAACAAATGCAATATATAGCACTACATACAAATACAATATATAACACTACAAACAAATACAATATATAGCACTACAAACAAATACAATATCTAGCACTACAAACAAATACAATATATAGCACTACAAACAAATACAATATCTAGCACTACAAACAAATAAAATATATAGCATTACTAACAAATACAATATATAGCATTACTAACAAATACAATATATAGCATTACGTACAAATAGCAACGTTGCTACTCCTTTAATAATAGAAATGAAAATATAGTAATGTTCTCAAATTGAACGAAGAAGCTATTATCTGTGGCCCTCGCAAGTCCATCTCCAGGACAGTCATGTGCGCAGATATTGGTTGATGAAACAATGTATAGACAAAGTGATCAATGACTACTCGAGTCAGCCCAGTTGAATGACACAGCAGTTAGGACTATACTAGAGAGGGAATTGTTTTTACAATTCTGTATTGTATCCTTATTTCCGCATACAGGTATATCAAATCCTTCGCCAGAACAGTCCTGCACGCAGATCTCAAATAGCGTAGCTTATCTTGGCTGATGTAACTAATAATTGGTCACTTTGTGTATAATTTGTGTCGCTAGTCAACGAAAATCACAGAAAATGTCAGAACAGCCAAGATAAGTGACACTATTTGAGATCTGCCATGAACATCTAGAAGTGCTAGTAAGTCTAACTACTGAGTTTAAGGGTCGGTTGTCAATAATCGTTGCCATATTTTATTCGGGATTTTCCGTCTTGAGCCAATTCTAGCTAGTAAAGTTAAAACGCAAAGTACTTCTTCATGATAGTCTTGGGCGCAAATCTCACAAAGCATGACTTATATTGGCTTATTTGACTTGTGTAGGCAAATGATCAGTCAGATCAACCAAGACGAGTAACGCTGTGTGAGATCTGCACGCAGAACTGTTAAGGATGAAGGACATGGTAAATACTGTACAGGAAATCCAGACAATGATTGTTATAACCGTCCCTTACTGAGTCGAGCGCAGTTAGTCGTTAGTTTTGTAGTTGTAAATAGATACAGCTAGAAATCTAGTATGACCGTACTCCTGCAACAAGAGAGTTCCGATGGGAGCTTGAGAACGAATTTTAAAAACCAGGGGGTGGGCAGAATGGATGGCACAAGTTGAAAAGACAATATGAGAACTAACCACAGTTTCGGCATTGCCAGCAGTGTAAGAATGGCGCATGGTTAATGAAGCAATTAAAGGTATTCTCACAGAATAATCACTCTCAGAAGGGTATGTAGAGATTGAGGCTATGTCAGGGTCGTAGATACCTATTCTGTAAGGAGGAGGTTTTACTTTTAAAAAATAAGGACATTAGATGTCCTTACCTTCTGGCGTTATGATTGAATCTCCATTTATGGCTGTATTCCCATTTCCAGGTGTGCTTGAGTTCACATTCGAAGGTGGATTTGTGTTTTCAGTTCCAGGTAGTGATGCATTTGTATTCTCAGGTGTGTTCGTGCTTTCAGTTCCAGGTGAAGCTGCATTTGCATTCTCAGGTGTGTTCGTGCTTTCAGTTCCAGGTGAAGCTGCATTTGCATTCTCAGGTGTGCTCGTGCTTTCAGTTACAGGTGAAGTAGTACCGCTAGGAGTTTGAGTTCCGTCAAAATTACTACCACTTGAGTAATCAGTAGATCCAACACTTGTTCCGTCTGAGGAAGTTGTTATCCCTGTATCGCCTGCGTTGCTACCATCATTAGGCGCTGTTCCATTTGCTGTATCTGATGGACTCACTTGCACAACTGCATTCTCGTTGATGTATTGCCATTGCGCTGACAAGAGCATACAACTGTGTAGCAGTAGGAGAACTGTGATAAACAATGACATCATCATGGTCATCGTGAAACTGAAATAGAGAAAAAAATAATACAATGTTATTCAGATAAAGAAGTGGTTCTCAATATCGGTAATATAGCCCTATGATTGGAAGAGGGGAAAACATAATTTCTTGGAGGTGAATGCAAAGAAAATTTTTTAATTTCGGAGGACACGGACCAGTATAGGTTAGGCACAGAAGGGTAAATTCCGGGAAAATATTATGATGATAAGTGATAGAGGATGATGATGATGAAGGTGATGATGATAATAAAGGTAATGATGATAATGAAGGTGATGATGTTGAGGGTGATGTTGATTAAGATGGTAATGATGATGACGTTGAGGATGCTGCTGATGATAATGATGATGATGATGATGATGATGATGATGATGATGATGATGATGATAATGATGATGATGACATCTATTGAGCTATGAGCGGGTAGCTCGTGACAGTACATATTTTTTCTGACAAAAGAACCCCGATAAGGTTTGTTGTCTCAATGGAATGGTTGTGAAGACGATTGGGACAATTACAGCACAAGAAAAACGAAAAATAGTGACAACAGAAATGATATGTCTACGAAGAATACTCGGAGTGTCATTAAGAGATAGAATTAGAAACGATAACATCAGACAGATAACCAAAACAATATCAGTATTGGAACACATCAAAAGACAACAGATCAAGTGGTTTTCACACGCTTCCAGACTATCGACAGATAGCATGCCACAAATGGCCATGACACATATACATAACGGTTATAAAGCCAGAGGCAGACCATGTAAAATATGGATCACAGAAATCAAGGAAGTCACAGGAACAAGCTTACAAACAGCACACAAAAAGGCCATCTCCAGATAACATTTCTACCCCTGACGCCGCAAGACAAACAAGGGCCACGGCGTATAGATAGATATATAGACTTTCGCATAACTTGTCACAGAAAAGTTTTGAACATTAGATGGCACGACACGGTTCCGGATACCACTGTCCCTGAAAGAGCTGGTTTCTCTAGCATTGACGTTATTCTGATGCAGTCACAGAATCGTTTGGTAGGTCATCTGGTATGTATGCTAGACTACCGCATACGAAAAATACTTCTCGATGATGAGCTGCAGAAGGACATAGTTCTCATGGTGGCCAAAATAAAAGTTACAATAATTAGTTAAAGGCCTCACTGAAAGCATGTGAATAAACCAAAATACACGGGAATGAAGACTTGCACAAAATAGAATTACATTGCGCTCCACAGTAGAGGTAGATAGCGTTAGTTTGAGGCTGCAATGGCACTCCACAGTAGAGGTAGATAGCGTTAGTTTGAGGCTGCAATGGCGCTCCACAGTAGAGGTAGATAGCGTTAGTTTGAGGCTGCAATGGCGCTCCACAGTAGAGGTAGATAGCGTTAGTTTGAGGCTGTAATGGCGCTCCACAGTAGAGGTAGATAGCGTTAGTTTGAGGCTGTAATGGCGCTCCACAGTAGAGGTAGATAGCGTTAGTTTGAGGCTGTAATTGCGCTCCACAGTAGAGGTAGATAGATAGCGTTAGTTTGAGGCTGCAATGGCGCTCCACAGTAGAGGTAGATAGCGTTAGTTTGAGGCTGTAATGGCTCTCCACAGTAGAGGTAGATAGCGTTAGTTTGAGGCTGCAATGGCGCTCCACAGTAGAGGTAGATAGCGTTAGTTTGAGGCTGTAATGGCGCTCCACAGTAGAGGTAGATAGCGTTAGTTTGAGGCTGTAATGGCGCTCCACAGTAGAGGTAGATAGATAGCGTTAGTTTGAGGCTGCAGTCTGTCTGTGTTAGTTAAGGGGTCTGTGAATCAATAGCAAAGAATCTGTGAAGATAGTGTTGTCATAACCACACTCCTGTCTTCACATGCATCTCTCGAGGAGCACGGTAGCCTAGTTGATAGTGTTCTCGCTTGCTGTCACTGGGTTACATCGTGCCAAATTTGAAACAAAGTCCGAACAAACAAAAAAGTCAGGATTGCGATTTCTCGCTTGACACGACCACTCCACAAATCGACACAGTTGTAAATTAGTACCCGAGGCGTGGGTTGGGGGAGGCAAAGACAACAAGGAAGGGAACTGACCACCCCACCTAATTGTTGTTCGTCCATCACAAGTGATGATGACCATTTGTTACATCCACTATTGAAAATTAAATTAGAGTTATGTCCTCTATTATGAGTTCGTAGATGGCTAATGAGCCCTATTCGAGCTGTAAATGTCCTTGGACAGTTCGGATATGAAATGAGCACTGTAGACGGATCTTGGTCTATCCGTGACTTTAGAGCTGCTCTCCGCTGTTGAGCTGCTGTATTTCTCTTCTTTTCACAAGATGATGTGCTCTTTTTTATTTTAGAACGCCATGTATATCTATTTTGTGCATGTTCTTCCCATGTATCGTGGTCTATTTCAAAGGCTTCAGTGAGTCCTTTAACGAGTCCTTGTAGCGCTTCCTTTGGCCACCTTGAGATCGTATACCCTTCTCTAGCTCACCATAGAGAAGTATCTTTGGCAGACGATGGTCTGGCATACGCACCAAATGACCTGCCCAACGAATCTGTGTCTGCATCAGGATCGTGTCAATGCTTGGGATACCATGAATGTGAAAATGACTTGCACTGGGGATTTAATAGTTGATACAGCTTATAGTTGATACAGCTTATAGTTGATACAGCTTAGTACATTCAAAATTATCTTCATCCCCGACGGCAAGTTGCTACCACGGGACCAACCTTTACCTTACCTACAGTAAAAAAAGGAACACCATCTTCTGAAAGTAGAACTGCAGCAGCGCAACTGCGGAGAGCAGTTAGAAGTCAAGGGTAGATCAAATAACTACATTGGTCATTCCATGTCCAAACTGTTCAATGACTTTTGTGGCCAGAATAGCGTTTATAGCCATGTACGAACTCATTGTCAATGACATAAATCTAACTGAATTTCATAAAGTGGATGTAACAAATGGTCATCATCATCATGTGATGGACGAACAATACAACATTAGTAAAATGAAAATAGGATTGTTAGATACTTCGTTCTCTATATATCCTTGACAGACTCTCACCAGATGGTCTACCACATATCCTTGACAGATTCTCACCGGATGGTCTACCATATATCCTTGACAGACTCTCACCGGATGGTCTACCATATATCCTTGACAGACTCTCACCGGATGGTCTACCATATATCCTTGACAGACTCTCACCAGATGGTCTACCACATATCCTTGACAGACTCTCACCAGATGGTCTACCATATATCCTTGACAGACTCTCACCAGATGGTCTACCATATATCCTTAACAGACTCTTACCAGATGGTCTACCATATATCCTTGACAGACTCTCACCAGATGGTCTACCATATATCCTTGACAGACTCTCACCAGATGGTCTACCATATATCCTTGACAGACTCTCACCAGATGGTCTACCATATATCGCAATAAAAATGAAGTCAGGATGGTTAAAATATTGCGATGAACCAAGCAACAATGATTGAATCAAACATCAATATATTGGAATGTATGTAAATAATACTATATTACTACAAACTTTATTACATAAAAAAATTATAAAAAGTAATATTGCTGATATTAAAAGAATAAAAAATATGTCAATGTTCTTTCTATATTTTTAGAGTCATAACTGAAACTCATTACTGTCACGAGGAGACACTGTTCAAGGAGATTCATCTTGGATAATGGGAAGATTTGTATGGGTATTTGTGTAGTAGATGACTCACGGATTTAAAAAATACAAGCACATGTGTGTGGATGTTTATATCAGTGGTTCTCAAAGTGGGCCGTATGTTATCTCTAGGGAGCTACATCGTTTTGCTGAGGGCCACAAAGACAAAAATGGACAATTTGGAGCCACTAACTTGTATGAGATAGCTACAGAAAGGTAACAATCTGAAATTATATGTACAATACAGTAGAGGTATATAATAAGATAACTGCTACATATCCCAGGAAATCCAGGTTCGAATCCGGCTAGTGATTTCTAATTTAAATGTGAAGCTTTTCTTTCCTTTAATCTACGGAGATACGTGCATGAATGGTATTCTCAGCAAACGACATGCAGCTTCGTTGAGAGTAGCGAAGTCGATATAGGAAACCCGAGTGTAATGACGCCTTTTATTTTCTTTGGGATAAAATATTCAAACAAAGCGAATAGTTTTTCTTACGTTCCTTAGACAACAAACATCAACCTCCTTAGTCGCCGCTCACGACATGTATTACGGCTCGCAGTGTTGCTATTCTTTACTTCCTTTTTATGGTTCGTTACCACACTGGTAAGTCTAACAGACATTATATTGTCTATCCCCAGGTGGTGATGTTGTCGTAGTTTCCACACTTGTCGTTGAGCATAAGAGTTTGGGAAGTAGATGTCTGCGTTCCAGAGCCAGGTGTGTTGCTCTGGTTGAGGTAGAGTCATGTTTATTCAAGATAGTATTGATGTTGTCTATCCATCTTTTCCTAGGTCTGTCCTTGGCTCTGTATCCCCATCTTGTTATAAGATCTTATGGGAAGCTGATCGTTGATCCTCATAAGATATCAAAACCATTTTATCTGTTGTTTCTCTATATATTCGATGCTTGATGACAGTTTCAAGTAAAATTACACAGTCGTGTAAACGAACTATAGTTATGTCTATATTCATGCGACTGCCAGCACACCAGAATATAATTGAGTTGTATCCCTTTTATATGCACGTGACGACGCGAGCGTAGTTATGACAACACTATCTTCACATATTCAATGTTTTTGATTTAGAGAACACTTAACAAACATATACATACTTCAGCCTCAAACTAACGTTTATGAAAGGGAAGAGTACTTTATATCTACGTCTACCTACCTACCTGCATACTTACCTGTCTACATACGTACCTACCTACCTATACACCTACATACTTATTTACCCATCCATCTATATACATATATGTGCGTGTGTTTGTGTGTGTCTATTTATGTATTTCTACATCTAAAGTTAAAACATAATATTACATAATCTTAGTATTAATCAGAATCTTAATAATAATCATAACCTTAATCTTAGTCGGATCTAATCTAATCTAATCTAATCTCATCTAATCTAATCTAAATCTAAATCTAAATCTAAATCTAATCTAATCTAATCTAAATCTAAATCTAAATCTAAATCTTATTCTAATCTAATCTAATCTACATCAAATGTATCCACCCATCAACCTATCCATGAAAAGCGCAATAGCCTAGTTCATAGTCAGCTTGCTACAATTACTGGATTAAAGCGTGCCAATTTCGAAACCACCCCCGGGCACATTAATAAATCTTGGTAGTGATTTCTAGCCTGACTCGACCGCTTCTCCGGTCGGCCCTGCTGTGAATGCGTGGGTACCTGACACATTAGTTGACGAAGGTAAACACAGCAAGAATGGAAACTGGCCACTCCACGCAATCGTTTCTGCGGTTTAGTACATGAAGAGTTATTTTCATCCCAGACACTGAACTTACCTTTACAATCTATCTATATATCCACCCATCCATTCATCCATCATCCATCTATCTATATATCCACCCATCCATTCATCCATCATCTATCTATCTATATATCCACCCATCCATTCATCCATCATCCATCTATCTATATATCCACCCATCCATTCATCCCTCATCCATCTATCTATATATCCACCCATCCATTCATCCATCATCCATCTAAAATCACTATCTATCCATCCATCCATTTATGTAATATATCCATCCAACTGTCTGTCTGACTATCTATTTACCATCTATCTATATATTCACCCAACCATCCATTCATCCACCATCCATCTAAAATCACTATCTATATACCCACCCATCCATTCATCCATCATCCATCTAAAATCACTATCTATATACTCACCCATCCATTCATCCATCATCCATCTAAAATCACTATCTATATACCCACCCATCCATTCATCCATCATCCATCTAAAATCACTATCTATATACCCACCCACCCATTCATCCATCATCCATCTAAAATCACTATCTATATACCCACCCACCCATTCATCCATCATCCATCTAAAATCACTATCTATATACCCACTCATCCATTCATCCATCATCCATCTAAAATCACTATCTATCCATCCATCCATTTATGTAATCTATCCATCCAACTGTCTGTCCGCCTATCTATTTACCATCTATCCACGCATTCATCCGTTCACCAACCCACTCATCCACACATCTGTCTATCCATCCGTCCGCCCGTCCGTCTGTCTGTCAGTCAGTCTGTCTGTCTGTTTACCATCTATCTGTCTATCCATCCATCTAATCTAATCAATATACTATCAGCGGAGAACAAGATACATACAGCAGCAACCAACATTCTCCAGTTTGATCGTTATGATACTCTTGTGTGTGATTCGTGCATGTTGTTCAGGCCCATTGTGACATACCATCTGTGATATTTGCTCTGCGAAGAATTTCTCTTGGTCTACCTCTCTTTTACCATCTGGTACCCATTTAAAACTCTTATAGTGACAGTCTATTTTCATTTATTCGATTTACGTCTTTTCTCTTGCTGTTGTAGACTTATACATCTGTTTGATGTCATATCTTATTTGCTTGTTCGACTTGAATGCTTCGTAGCCAATATTTAAGACCTTTCTAAGACATTTACTTTCAAATGAATATCATTTTTTCTCCCGTGCCTTTATTATTTTCCAACATTCGTTACCATATGTTAACACAGATATGACATTGAAGTTCTACAATCGTAGTTCGGTATATTATCAAATCATTAATAAATGATAACAAATCTTCCATAAGGCCTCGTTAATCGCCAATATGAGAACACCTGGGTTGTAAAACAAGATACACTGAAACTAAATACAAAGCTATTTTGACTGGTTGAAAATAAAAACATATGTTACATTTCATGGACCAAGAAATCGTGGACTTCAATAAATCAACAAATCTAATTACATCGTGTGATCATTGTGAACCAGATGGTTGAATTTATACTTACATGTTGTAGATATGGTGTTCGTTTTTTGGATGACGAATTCTTGTTCAACATTGATCCTTTACTGTAGTGTTTCCCAACCGTTTTTTTTTTAAAATATGCCCCCCCCCTTAAGACTATCTAAAATACTAATCTCTCCCCCCCCCATCCCATGTATCATATAGGCCTACATATTTTTTATATTCAAAAATTGAATTATTCAATAAATGAAGCCTAATTTCAACTTTTTCAGGACGTATGACTTCGGTTTTAGGAGAAATTAGCCATAAGGTAATTATTAAGTAAAAGAAAAACAGTAACTACGTTTTAAAAACATATAATAGATAACTACAACTGAAGTAAAAATAAATTCGTATTGCTCACATGAACAATCAACCCCCCCCCCCCCCAAGGGCATAGACCCCCCCATGTTGGGAAAAATCGTTTTATTGAATAAATTGAAGAGACGATTTAGGCAGACAAGTGCTTAGGAATATGAACATGAATATTAACTATTAAGAACAGGGAAGTCTGAATTGCGGTTGGTTAAAGAATAATTGGTAGCTGGAAATTGAAATATAACTGTTCCCCCCAAAAAATATAACAGTAATTGTCAGTAAAATTTCAACAAATTGATATTATGTTTGGTCTTTTTCGTCTTGCATACATTCATTAAAGAAAAAAGTGACTAACTAAAGAGTATCTCTCATGAATGAACCTTCTATATGGTCAAGTCACATAATTTGTGTTAAAGTCTATTATTATATCGAAAACGTAATATCACAGCTAGAAATTTGGTCTCAATCAATCAAGTGTCATGCTGAATGGCGTAGACGATCATGTTTCTCCACGGCTCTCTGTCTCTTTTGTTGTCAATAAGCCCGGTTGGTGAGCTTCTACAGTGCCACAATACAAGTCCATCTACTAACTTTTCTCTTTGTTGTCCCATATCTCTTCTCCCCTTGATCTTTCCAGTGGTTATTAAGTGTTCAAGCTGTGTTCTTCTCACCACATGCCCTAGAAACCTTGACTGTCTGACCCTAATGTTTGATATAATTGATATTTTAACGCCAGCATCAATGAAAACCTCTGCATTAGTTTTCTCTGTTGTCCATGGTATTTTCATCATTCTTCTCAGAAACCACATTTCTGTTGCCTCTAATTCGCTTAGAATTTTTGTTGTTTACAGTCCATGCTTCACATTCACAAAATAGAATTGGTTCGATATAACATCTCAGTACTCGAATTTGGTCAAGCGACAGCATACATCGAAAATGAATGCACAGCTTGCAAAAATATTGAATTTTATTTCTATCCATGTGATGAGAGAAAACAAAATTAGATTGATCAAACATGTTTCAAACATTATATGTAGGTTTCCAATTTTAAATCAATAAATAAAAATTAGAGACGACCAGCTAATACAATTGTATATTTAAGGAGGTTGTATATCACTGGATTACCAGAACCGCGATCTCCAATATTTTTCGAGTGTAAAAAAAGCTCTGATATGACTAAATATGACAAATGTCCGCGATTTAAAGGAGCGTATGCCACCATAATAGGTACCTCTACTTAACTAAAGCTGTATACATTTGTCTACCATTGATTTGTCATAATAAATACCTTTACTTAACTAAAGCTAAATGTCAAATGCCAATGTCAAGCGGCATAAACGAGGGGGTTTGAAAAAGAAGGGCCACATGGCTGAAACTAAAAGGAAGAGATCAAAATAATTGACTGGGAATTGGAAATGTGCTTGCTGTTTTCTGGAACGTGGAAAGTGCACACAGGTTGATATATATATATATATATATATATATATATATATATATATATATATATATATATATATATATATATATATATATATATATATATATTACTGTGTTTTTTTCTGCAGGTATGTGAGTATACGCAACAATATCATCGTCTTTATCCTTAATTGTATTGTTGTTAGTACTTCGTTATTTTAATCTCGTATCAGTCTAAAACAGCTTCATATCCCATAGACAAAAATATTAAACTATGAAAAACTCCATAGTTTTGGGCTCGTATATCTCATGATATCTCATTTATGTTTTGGGGAACTCATTTAAACATCTTAAATGTTCAGATCCTATAGCTTTATAATTAAATCAACAAGGAACACAAAAACGAAATATTATTTTATAGAAAATTGTCTTGTGGTTGGGGTGGAGGGGGGGGGGGGGGGAGGAGAAAGGGGTGGATTCACACTAAAATTTGAATTACCAATTTCTTTTTACAAATATAATTGATTATATGTACAACTAACGTAAATTTCTAGCGTACTTCCATCTGTATTTCTAGCGTACTCCCATCTGTATTTCTAGCGTACTCTCATCTGTATTTCTAGCGTACTTCCATCTGCATTTCTAGCGTACTCCCATCTGTATTTCTAGCGTACTCCCATCTGTATTTCTAGCGTACTCCCATATGTATTTCTAGCGTACTTCCATCTGTATGTCTAGCGTACTTCCATCTGTATGTCTAGCGTACTTCCATCTGTATGTCTAGCGTACTTCCATCTGTATGTCTAGCGTACTCCCATCTGTATTTCTAGATCAACAATAGAGTATGAAACTTTCCTGTCATTTACACTGTATGACTCTGGGAAACAGTTCATCCGTAAACACTTCATAACTGGAAAAATGTCTATACTTATCAAATTGATAGATACCCAGATGAGAACATCTTTGCAACTCTGTAATGGTCAACACTTATACTAACTAAAACTTTGCTTCACTTCTCCGTGGGGTATCCTATCAACAGATTTGTCCAATCAACGATGCAAGAAGATCGGCATAACTACGCGGGATGAAGCCTGCTAAAAACCTATATGTGAACTGTTGGCAGGGATTCAATATGAAGCACGTCTCATTGTTCCAATAATAGCCAGACAAAGTTCTGAAACATGCATCATTGTTCCAAGAATAACCAGACAAAGTTCTGAAACATGCCTCATTGTTCCAAGAATAGCCAGGCGATGTTCTGAAACATGCCTCATTGTTCCAAGAATAGCCAGACAAAGTTCTGAAACATGCATCATTGTTCCAATAAAGCCAGACAAAGTTCTGAAACATGCATCATTGTTCCAATAATAGCCAGACAAAGTTCTGAAACATGCCTCATTGTTCCAAGAATAACCAGACAAAGTTCTGAAACATGCATCATTGTTCCAAGAATAACCAGACAAAGTTCTGAAACATGCCTCATTGTTCCAAGAATAGCCAGACAAAGTTCTGAAACATGCATCATTGTTCCAAGAATAGCCAGGCGATGTTCTGAAACATGCCTCATTGTTCCAAGAATAGCCAGACAAAGTTCTGAAACATGCCTCATTGTTCCAAGAATAACCAGACAAAGTTCTGAAACATGCATCATTGTTCCAAGAATAACCAGACAAAGTTCTGAAACATGCCTCATTGTTCCAATAATAACCAGACAAAGTTCTGAAACATGCATCATTGTTTCAAGAATAACCAGACAAAGTTCTGAAACATGCCTCATTGTTCCAAGAATAGCCAGACAAAGTTCTGAAACATGCATCATTGTTCCAAGAATAGCCAGGCGATGTTCTGAAACATGCCTCATTGTTCCAAGAATAGCCAGACAAAGTTCTGAAACATGCATCATTGTTCCAATAAAGCCAGACAAAGTTCTGAAACATGCATCATTGTTCCAAGAATAGCCAGGCGATGTTCTGAAACATGCATCATTGTTCCAAGAATAGCCAGACAAAGTTCTGAAACATGCATCATTGTTCCAAGAATAGCCAGGCGATGTTCTGAAACATGCCTCATTTTTCCAAGAATAGCCAGACAAAGTTCTGAAACATGCATCATTGTTCCAAGAATAGCCAGGCGATGTTCTGAAACATGCATCATTGTTCCAATAATAGCCAGACAAAGTTCTGAAACATGCATCATTGTTCCAATAAAGCCAGACAAAGTTCTGAAACATGCATCATTGTTCCAATAATAGCCAGACAAAGTTCTGAAACATGCATCATTGTTCCAAGAATAGCCAGGCGATGTTCTGAAACATGCATCATTGTTCCAAGAATAGCCAGACAAAGTTCTGAAACATGCATCATTGTTCCAAGAATAGCCAGACAAAGTTCTGAAACATGCATCATTGTTCCAAGAATAGCCAGACAAAGTTCTGAAACATGCATCATTGTTCCAAGAATAGCCAGACAAAGTTCTGAAACATGCATCATTGTTCCAAGAATAGCCAGGCGATGTTCTGAAACATGCCTCATTTTTCCAAGAATAGCCAGACAAAGTTCTGAAACATGCATCATTGTTCCAAGAATAGCCAGGCGATGTTCTGAAACATGCATCATTGTTCCAATAATAGCCAGACAAAGTTCTGAAACATGCATCATTGTTCCAATAAAGCCAGACAAAGTTCTGAAACATGCATCATTGTTCCAATAATAGCCAGACAAAGTTCTGAAACATGCATCATTGTTCCAAGAATAGCCAGGCGATGTTCTGAAACATGCATCATTGTTCCAAGAATAGCCAGACAAAGTTCTGAAACATGCATCATTGTTCCAAGAATAGCCAGACAAAGTTCTGAAACATGCATCATTGTTCCAAGAATAGCCAGACAAAGTTCTGAAATATGCATCATTGTTCCAAGAATAGCCAGACAAAGTTCTGAAACATGCATCATTGTTCCAAGAATAGCCAGACAAAGTTCTGAAACATGCATCATTGTTCCAATAATAGCCAGACAAAGTTCTGAAACATGCATCATTGTTCCAAGAATAGCCAGGCGATGTTCTGAAACATGCATCATTGTTCCAAGAATAGCCAGACAAAGTTCTGAAACATGCATCATTGTTCCAAGAATAGCCAGGCGATGTTCTGAAACATGCATCATTGTTCCAAGAATAGCCAGACAAAGTTCTGAAACATGCATCATTGTTCCAAGAATAGCCAGACAAAGTTCTGAAATATGCATCATTGTTCCAAGAATAGCCAGACAAAGTTCTGAAACATGCATCATTGTTCCAAGAATAGCCAGACAAAGTTCTGAAACATGCATCATTGTTCCAATAATAGCCAGGCGATGTTCTGAAACATGCCTCATTGTTCCAAGAATAGCCAGACAAAGTTCTGAAACATGCATCATTGTTCCAAGAATAGCCAGACAAAGTTCTGAAACATGCATCATTGTTCCAATAATAGCCAGACAAAGTTCTGAAACATGCATCATTGTTCCAAGAATAGCCAGGCGATTTTCTGAAACATGCACCATTGTTCCAAGAATAGCCAGACAAAGTTCTGAAACATGCATCATTGTTCCAAGAATAGCCAGGCGATGTTCTGAAACATGCATCATTGTTCCAAGAATAGCCAGACAAAGTTCTGAAACATGCATCATTGTTCCAAGAATAGCCAGACAAAGTTCTGAAATATGCATCATTGTTCCAAGAATAGCCAGACAAAGTTCTGAAACATGCATCATTGTTCCAAGAATAGCCAGACAAAGTTCTGAAACATGCATCATTGTTCCAAGAATAGCCAGACAAAGTTCTGAAACATGCATCATTGTTCCAAGAATAACCAGACAAAGTTCTGAAACATGCCTCATTGTTCCAAGAATAGCCAGACAAAGTTCTGAAACATGCATCATTGTTCCAAGAATAGCCAGGCGATGTTCTGAAACATGCATCATTGTTCCAAGAATAGCCAGACAAAGTTCTGAAACATGCATCATTGTTCCAAGAATAGCCAGACAAGTTCTGAAACATGCATCATTGTTCCAAGAATAACCAGGCGATGTTCTGAAACATGCATCATTGTTCCAAGAATAACCAGGCGATGTTCTGAAACATGCCTCATTATTTCAAGAATAGATAGGCGAAGTTCCATATCTGAAACATACCTCACTGTTCCATGAATAGCAAGGCGAAGTAGTTTCTTATCTGAAACATACCTCATTGTTCCACGAATAGTCAGGCGAAGGTTCTTATCTGAAACATGCCTCATTGTTCCAAGAATAGTCAGGCGAAGTTTCCTATTAATTAAAAGATTGTTATGCTCGGGGAATTGTATGTTTCAACTGTATTTGAGTCAAGCAACTATGTAGTACCTAAAACAAAAACTCTTTGGAAATCTCCCAATCAAGAATGACCGGAGATAGACTAATCTGAATCAAGAATGACCGGAGATAGACCGTGCAGTGCCCCTTGCATTCTATTTTTTGCAACTGCTATTGTCACCCCTCCTGTCCACAAGGCCAGGTCATCTGCATACATTGCAGAGTGTACCCCAGTTGGTATGCCCTCCATAATATAATTTATGTAAATTAAGAAGAGTGTAGGGGATAGTACACCTCCTTGCGGGACACCCTGTTCTAGTATTCTCTTCCTGCTACGTTTTCCCTGTACTTGCACTCTAGCTGTTCTTTTTTCCATATAGTTGCATATCCAGTTATATAAGTGTCCTCTGATTCCTAGTCTAAGGAGCTTGTTCTTGAGTCCGTCTTTCCAAACTTTGTCAAATGCCTTCTCCATGTCAACCCACACTGCAAGCGTGTGTTTTTTTCTTTGTATACGTCTTCAATCTCTTGGGCTATGTAGGCGACCTGGTCTTCTGTTGATCTGTGTTGTCGGAAGCCGCTCTGTTGTACTGCTATGAGTTGTTTTCCTTCCAAGTGCCACATGAGTCTTCTGTTGACCATTTTCTCCATTAATTTGCCCATACAGCTGAGGAGACTGACAGGTCTATAACTATTTTGGTCGAGTTTGTCTTTGCCTTGCTTTAAAATGGGTACCATGATAGCTTCTTTGCATGCGGTGGGCACATGTCCTGTTCTCCAGCTAGTGTTTACTATGTTTAGAAGTTTTCTCTTTGCTCTAGGCCCCAGTTTCATAAGCATCTTATTGGTAACTCCATCTTTACCTGGTGACTTCGTGAGTTTGAGGTTCTGTAGTGCTTCTTCTAGCTCAGTTTCCGTAAATTTTGCCAACATTTGCTCTTCTAACACCATAGGCATATCCTTTAGTCCATGAATTTCTTTTTTGATTTCTTTTTTTCTTTCTTTTGGTATGTTTATCTGGCTCACAGTTGCATAATTTTTAATGAAAATGTTTGCTGCTGCTTTTCCTGTGTGCATTTTGTTATTATATTCAAGTTTTATTGAAGGTCGGCTACTGTTTTCATCACTCAATGCCTTGGCAAGTTTCCAGAGTTTGTTTCCATTTTGTTCCATGTTAAGGCTCTCGGTTTTTTCGATCCAGCTCCTCCTTGCTGATGTTTTTACCTCTCTCTTGTATTTAGCTGATGCTGCCATGAGAGCTATATTGCTTTCTGTACTCTGCTCTGTTTTTGCTAATTCTCTGGCCATATTCAGGACCTCTTCAAGCTTTTGTATTTCTTTGGACAAGTACGGTTTGTAGTTTTTTCTTGCCCCCCTTGGTATTGCTTCTTTTGCTGCCCTAAGTATTGCCTCAGTTAGCTTTTCCGTCATGTTCTTTATTTTTTTTATATGGGTGTTGATAGGCTCACTATATGCGTCTGAGAGTTTTGCAAATTTGTCCCAGTCTGCTCTCTTATAGTTCCAGCGGGGAAGAGGTTTCTGCTCTCTTATAGTTCCAGCGGGGAAGAGGTTTCTGCTCTCTTATAGTTCCAGCGGGGAAGAGGTTTCTGCTCTTCCTGTGTGTAGTTGAGGTTGATAGTGAGTTTGATTGGTTTGTGGTCACTGTCCCCTAGCTGGTTCATAACTATTCTACATATTTTACGGGATAAATCGCCAGTGGCAAACGCTAAATCTGGGGTTGATGTTGATTTCAACCTCCTTGAGTAGAAAGTTGGGGGATCATCCTGTGCATTCAACAGAAATAGGTTGTTATCGATTTCCCATTCTTCCACTTCTTCTCCTCTTGAGTCAGTTTGCTGGTAACCCCACCTTTCAGAGTGGCTGTTAAAGTCGCCCACTACAATACACTGTGTGTCTGTAATATCCATTGTTTCTAATTTAAGGGCTCTTCCTACTGGGCTGTATATGTTATAAATTCTGATGGGTTGGTTGTTTATGTACACATCTGTTCTTATAATCTCTGATTCTCCTATTGTATTTATTTCTATCTGCTTTGCTGGAATGGTGTTGCGTATCAGTGTAAGTACCCCTCCCTTATCCCCTTCTCTATCCTGTCTGAATGTTTGGTAGCCCCTGATAGAGAATCTATGGTGTAGGCTAAGATGGGTTTCTTGTATGCAAGCCACATCAATCTTGTCGTTATCTAGTCTAGCTGTTAGTGCCTGCTTTTTGTGGTAAATGCCTTCCGCATTCCAATGCAGTATGTTTAGTCCTTTTGTCTGTCGTGTGGTTTGGCCAGTCATACTTTCTCGCTGTTCGCATTTCCTGGTCTTCCAAAATGGGCCATGGTGACCACCAGTAGCTTGGGGTGGGCCCCTTCGAGGCATGCGGCTCGGCACTCTACCTGCCTGGTGGGACACCATACCTAGAATCCATTGTCTCAATCTGTATGAGTGTATACGAGGTACGTTGCACTTTGTTATGCGCCATATGGCCAAGTGCATCCGATTTCCGCCAGCTATTTTTTCAGGTTAGCTTTCCTTAGATGGTCTGCCCTCCCGGGATCATGAGCACCATCTGTCCAGGCTTTGTGTAGAGTTTTCCATCTCCTAGGTGGCCTGTCTTTCTGGACTCTTGAGTGTCACCTGCCCAGCAGTTAGGGGAATTTTTTAAGTTTTCCTGCCTTTTTTCCTTATGGGATGGAGCTGATTGGGGCCTAAGGAGGGTTTTACTGACTTCTCCCTTTTTATGTTTTAGAAAATTATTTCCTATATTCCCCTAATTTAAAGGTCCCCCAAGACTGGGGACGCGCATGCTGGGGTCAATGACCCCAGCTGTTGGCTTGAGCTTATAGCGGCTCATACTCGCTTGATGCTGCCCGTCACGAGACACATGGGGTATTTCAGTGGAGATACCAGTGCCACCTAATATCCCACCCCGTCCTGTTGGGCAACATCACCAGTTTGTCCGCGACTGCTTATTCGTCCAGAAATCTGGATTATTGGTCCAGAGATGTGTCTTATATTGAAGCCAACCGCCAGATATGGAGGCTCCATATCCGGAGGCTGTTCCACGATCCGCAACCTGTGGACGCGCCTGATAGGGGATGGTCGCCCCCCCCCCAAGCTAGGTTGATCTAAAAGACTTGGGAAAATGCTCAATCTGCCCTGTAGATCCACATTAGTTGCACATCAAGAATCTCAGCAAAAATTCGCTATGTAAACGTTAACTAGATTCGAACACGCGACATCTTGAGAACATCACAAATGGCTTAACCACCACGCAAGCATGATCACCAAGTATATCACCAAACATCATGGTTTGACATATAAAACAAGAGGAATAAACATAACCAGGTGATAAGTTGAAGAGCTTAAAAATCATCTTAATAAATGTGGTCGAGCACGACACTAACAAATACAGAATATGATTGACCAGATATCGAAGAAGATCTATATGGCAACACCTTGCTTGTCGTGAACCAGGTAGTATCAGATATAATCGATTATATGTACATCTAACACGCTTATTATATGCAGACCGCCTTTTTATTGTTTAGAAAAATATCAATTTATTATTGTTTTGATATGAAGTTACATATTTCGCTTCGTTATGTGTCGAGACAATGATGTTTACATGATCTAAACAAGTAGTGTTCAGGTTAGTAACAATGAAGACGTTGCTGCTGTACCAATTTTTTTAGTTAATGTCATTTTGATTATATAGGCAATCGTTTACTCCTGGTTAACAAGGCTTATGTCCTCAGCACCCTCCTCTACGGCAGTGAAACATGGGCAACTTGTATGAATCAGAAGAGACAAATAAACAGCTTTCATATGCGATGCCTATGTAATATTATTGGAGTTACTAAGTCAATAACACCCGATGTTTTGGAAAGAATACGCAATACCACATTTTTTTTTTAATGTTCAGTCTGCGCAGACTCCGATGGCTAGAAACACTAGAAGGATGGAAGATGGTAGAATACCGAGGGATCTACTTTGTAGAGAATTACAGTTTGGGAAGAGATCAGAGTCGACTACTTTGATACAAGGGCGTATGAAAACGTGTTATGCATGATACAGGCATTGATACTTATCATGGGAACAGGTAGCCATGGATTGTGTTGTGTGGAGGGAAAAGATCAGGAAATGTATGAAGACATAGGAACAGGTTGCCATGGATTATGTTGTGTGGAGGGAAAAGATCAGGAATGGTATGAAGACATAGGAACAGGTTGCCATGGATTGTGTTGTGTGGAGGGAAAAGATCAGGAAATGTATGAAGACACAGGCGAAAGAGATAGCAGATAGTTCAAGGGCTGCACTTCTAAAACGATACACAAGAGTACACGATGATATACAAGTGGGCATGTGATATCTTCTATATACTGTGGAAGACTGCGGCTTAGAATGGCTTGTAAGCTACACCTATCTATATAATCATAATCCATTCTAGTCTTAGTCTATCTCCGTCTGTTGAGACATGGATCGTAGATTATTTCTTATACCACAACAATAATACTATCGCATGGAAAGACGAAAAGCTGCCTATAACAATTGGTAACTTTTGTCCGCCTCCAGGGAGAAACATCTGACTTTTGATGTCAATTTATTTCTATATATCATTATGTCTGTCTTGTGATGTAAGACTAATAGATCAAGTCAATAAATCAAGTAATGAATATGGACTGGACATAAATATCCAAAAAATAAAAACCATGATAATCAGCAAAGACACAGAAGAACAGGAGGTAAACATAAACATACATGGAGAGAAACTACAACAAGTAAAACATTATCAATATCTTGGACACATAGTCACAAATGATGGCAGATGTGAAACAGAAGTTAAAAGGAGAATAGGAATGGCGAAAAGTACCTTCAATGTCATGATGAAATTATTAATATCTAAACAAATTACAAACAAGTTAAAAATGAGAATTATAAAATGCTACATCTATTCTATATTAATATATGGCTCAGAAACATGAACACTAAATAAACAATTAGAAGACAAAATGGATGCCTTTGAGATGGGGGTATATAGAAGAATAGGGAGAACAACATGGAAAGAGAAGAAAACAAATAAAGAGATGATAAAGACACTTAATATGAAAAAAGAACTACTAATAAAATGAGGAAACTATCCACGAAAGATAGTTTCGTTGGTATCAAGGGTATCTATCCTGGGTGTCACGAAAGATAGTTTCGTTGGTATCAAGGGTATCTATCCTGGGTGTCACGAAAGATAGTTTCGTTGGTATCAAGGGTATCTATCCTGGATGTCACGAAAGATATGACATATAAGAAACTATTCACGAAAGACAGGACACCTTATTGAAGACCTTACTTGAGGGTAAAGTCAAAGGAAAGCTAGCAAGAGGTAGCCAGAGATACAAGTGGGAGAGTAACATCACACGATGGACAGGTTACAGTCTAGCAGAGTGCACCGCCAAGACAAGAGACAGGATACGTTGCAGCCAACCTTCGTCGCGGAGACGGCGCTTAATGATGATAATGATGATGATGCCTTTTGATGTTTGTTGAATTGATTCGTTTAGCATTTGCCATTGTTCATCTGTATATGGCTTATCTTTTCTCTAGCGTTGTATTATTTATTATGTGTAGCAGTGGTGTATCTTTCATTCATTTCTTTATTTGACTCAAGTATTGCCACGTCTAGCTTGGTTTTTCTAGGAGCTCTCTTTATTTTCTTAAATTTTATTCTTAATTTTGCTGTAACCGAGACATAGTCATTATTGCAATCTGCTGCAGGTATTGTTTTCACAGAGAACAAGCTATTTGGAAATCGCTTGTATATTATTATGTAGTTAATTTGATTTCGATAATTATTTCTGGACTTTTCCTCGTCCAAAGACGTGTAGTATTGCTGAAAGAAGATGTTTCCAATTATCATGTTATCAGACAGTACTGAGTTATAAAATGCGATTTTCACTCTAACACTGATGTTGCTTTTCCAAATTACGTTTGGCTTTGGCTAGGCCTAAAGTTGCCTTTATACCTCAATGGAATGAAAAACAAGTTTACGTAGCGCCATTGCAAGGCGAACTTCATTACAGATAGGTCATCTTTATTGATGATTCATTACTTCAGCTGAAAATGGTTGATCTTATAGCAACGTCGCACCAGTGCAGGGCGAACGTCGTTACAGATACATGAAAATGTCATAGTCTTGATAATCAGGGGTGCTATCTTCGATAAATACTGGATTTTTGTATTTTGTAAGTAAAAGTTAGTAACATTGTGATGGCACCAAGATCATGCGACCGTTATCAAACGTTATCAGACCGTTATATTACGTATATAAAATATTCAATGTAGACTTTAACAAGAATACATTAAATGACGAATGTGAAATTAGACAAGGGTAGTAGTTCTACTTTCGTTCGTTCCAGAAAACAATAATGAAGTTTTA